>CM046943.1:128681190-129881190 GCA_025698515.1 Gossypium sturtianum
TGAAAATAATTGAAAGTTTCTACCAACTTCATTTGATTGAACTAAAAGCCGTATACAGTTTTGTTTACGAAAGCCAAAATTAGGAAATTTATAAACGGGAGCATTTGAAAACAATGTTAAGGTTTTAAGAAAATCTCTGAATTAATTAGTTATCATGTCATCTTTGTTATCAATTCCTTTTAGAAAATGATGGTTTATGGTTTTATTTTAGAAAAAACTCCATACTTGATAATTCATAAGATATGCACAACCAATTTAAAGCAAAACCCAAATTAAAGTTATGGAGGCTCATTGTTACTGCAGTAAAAATCCTAAAATTAAAAAGTAAGTTCAAATAAGAAACGAAAGTTTACGAGAAAATAATGCATGGCCACCAAGCCCACCATGGCTCCAATCCGCAACTAGGGGTTACCTCGCAAAATTGGGTTAGTAGGTAGTCAATGTAGACTCAGCATGTGTAATTCTCTTATAACGCATTCGCTTTAAGCCCACAGATGCACATTGCCTTAGCCTCACAATACAGCATATTAAAAATGTATGCAATGCAAATTTCACCAACTCTAGTTTTCATCCTCTAGGCCACCGAATTAGGCCAAACACCCGCGGGTATCAAGCCACCGTGGTTCCAAAACCACCGTGGTTCCAAAACCACCTGTGGTCCTGCACCACTCTGCATGCAGTCTCACATAATATATAAACGTGGCCAACCGATCGCGGAATATCCTGCACTAACGGACAATCTCCGAAGGGCATATGTGGGGCCAACCCATCATGTGGTCCCGCACTCACCGAGATAAGTCACCGAGCACACAGATACGTGGTTCCAAAACCCACTGGTCTCGTAATTAATCGTGATAATAGTCACCGAATCACACTTCCCTCATTCATATCCCAAAAGTCCTATGCGTATCATATTATCACATCGAGATTTAATGCAACATACTTTCAAGGTACACTTGACAATTAATTCATTAAGCATACACATTCAAGAAAAAGTAAAAACTACAATGGTACTTACTCTCGTTCCAACCCACCCACAAGCGGGGTATCTCGACTGCCTTCTCATTGCTTCTTTTCACTCACCACATGCGCCATGCGTTACTAACGCAAATAATAAAGAAATGTGTGAATGTGAGCCGCTATACACACTGGACACGCCGTGTAAGACTAAACTCTACGTCTATACAATTTCCTACTAGCGCAGAATAATAACAATTTGTCTATCTAAACCGATGCTCGCTCTCTCTTCACAACTCGGCCGTATCACGAATCGCTGCATAATCGCATGACGCTGAACGACGGATTAGATTAGAGATCATTTTAGCATAATTTCTCAAAGTTCTTGCAGTAATCCACACCTCCTCGGCTCCTGGCTAACTTTTTATATCCATGGAGGACTGCGTAAAATTGGAGCAGGCAAACGGAAGAGAAAAGTGAACAAAAATGTAAAATCAAGAGAACCTCTTACCTTGGCGTTTACCGTATTGCTGAACATGAGTATTTGGTTTCCTGGATCTCGCAGTTTTAATTTTATAATGATCTGACAACCAATTAACAAAGATCGAGGCAAAGTGCAATCATTGAACAGTAGTATTAGCCAGCAAGACCTGATTGCTTTAACTCCAAAGGAACTAAAAGTACTAATACTAACTTTTCTTCTATTACTAACAAAATGGCCAAGTGGAAGTCGCTTTACAACTAAATTAACTAATTACTAAGCTAAAGCATTTGAAAGACAAAGAGAGTAAAAGAATGAATTCTGGGGAAAACACTTGGGAAAACTTCTAGTTGATTGTTGACGTATAATTCCTTTAGGAAAGAATCTTGCACCTAGACTCTAATTTTACATCTTAACACTCGAACACTCATATTTATTCATCTGACTGATCCAGACCCTAATTTATATTAAACCCTCTCGAGGCAGCAACGCTCTGGCAACCCTTGTGTTGATTAATTGAAATCTTTTTCTACCTCAAAAACCTTCTTAGAATAAAGAGCAAAGTAAATCGATTCATGGATCTAAAGCTTCACCATCCTGGCAAATCTCACCTCATTCTAGCACGCCATCAACTCTTAATCATGCTAGGATAAGGACGTGGACTGCCCACCACTGATTCAACTAATTGCATTATCCGGCGACAAATATCACCACAAGAATTGGGTTAAATAATAGCAATCAAGAACAAAGTCACATTTATCATATAGTTTGTGGCAAAGCAATAACAAGATTCATCTAGGCTTCATCCCCCTGCACTCAAGGGTTTAGTTCATACAATAAAGAAAACATCCTAAGAAAGTATAAAACAAAATACAAGTAAATTAAACTCTCCCCGGAAGGAATTGAAGGAGATCCTGCCTTGTGAGTAGAATTCGCTCAAGTCCGGAGATGGACCATCAAGCATCCATCTCGAGAGTGCTCTCCACAAACGACTTCCGGCCACCTTCTCGGGGCCTCTGCTTCCAGCTTAACGCCCTCTCTAGGTTAGGTTATGCTACCTGTGGTCTTTTTATACAGCTTTTGAAATTAGCACAGCTTACAGTTCTAAGTATCCCTCGCCCGGAGGAAATTACCTCCACAAGGCACACCATGGCACACGTAAAACGTGTGCCGTGCCGTGTTAGACTGGTTAATGAGGTACGACCGCGGGTAGTAGATCGGCTCAAAGCCGGTGTTCTTAGCACTGAGGAGTGCAATGCTGGCTTTTAGTCTAGGCCGTGGTTGATTTCTTCTCTTTGGGCCTATTTTCAGTCCGTTGAAAGTCTGCTGCATCTTTTTATTCGGTTGCTTACTGAGTATAAGACATGCAGGAAGGATTAAGTATAACCTTTACATAATCATGGGATAATCATTCAAAAGTATGCAAGCAATGAGTGGATTAAATAGGTTATTCTTTATCGCTTGGCCAAGATTCCCGACGTTTAAGATACGCTACGTTAAGAGGAGACAAGTAGCGAGATTGAGCTAACTAATACTATAATTAAGCACAATAGCCATTCTGGCCATGTGCGACTACATTGGGTAATCTGAAAAATGTATAGAGATCAATCAAAAGAGCTCCTTTACTTGCACAAACTAAATCGGGATTGATCAAGAGGATGACCAAAGTGCCAATCTAGTCCCTTTGTTCTTGCGGGTCTATGAACAAATACCAAAGAAAAAATATCAAGCTGCTACAAGGGATGAGTAAATCACTCTTGTGGAAAGCGAAAGACTGCTTTATGTCAACAACAAATGATCTGCTTTCATGAAGAATAAGAAAATACATAAGGGAGGCTTTGCCTTCAACAAAGAGTAGTCAAATGGAATGGACTGGAATGGAATCCACAGAGATTCTAAGCAGATAAGAAAGAGCAATCAAGTGCAGCAATGTATTTACTAAAGAAGAAAGTTAGTAGAGGAGAAGAGAAGAGGGCTAGCAGAGTGGAAAAAGAGAAGAAAAAATTGAAACTAACAAGGAAATGAATCAATAATTAAGGAGAGAGCAACAATGATAAGAAAATGTGAAACGAAGGTCTCTACAGGTGATGTTTAAAGAAAAGAGAAAAGAGCAGCAGCAAGGAGAAAAGTTATTAGAGTGAAGTTAAGATTCTATGAAGATGATATGGGGCAACACAAAACTTGAAAGAAAAAAGTTCCACCAAAAAGAAAGGTTAAATTTTCTCAAATGAAAACTCAAGGAACGCTACTTCCTCCTACTTATGACCGAATATGCTAATCAATGGTTAAGAAACAAAGTGGTTTTGCACAACACCTAAATAGCTCTCGATTTTCACACTATCACACCGCACAAATGTCAAATTTTACTTCAACTACTACACATAGCCGAATTCTCCTCCAAGACCCCTACATCAAGTTCTCCCACCACACTCCAAATCCCTTGATTTGCTCCTGGGCCTGGCTACTCCCCATCACCATCACCAATTTGAATTGGCTTTGACCGATACAAACTTCTCTAAGCTCTGTGTTTTTCCTCTTGTCCACCCATTTTGAACTTATTGACCATTCAACAACCACTTGAAGAGTCAACCAGCCCAACTTCCCTCTCACCAAAAATATAAAGTTCCACATGCTGCGATGAGACTCAAACTCCTTCCTCTCTATGCGCCCTTGTGACACTCACAGCCCTCCCAAGTGGCATACTTCTGCCATCACATCACACAATCCCTTTGTTGGTTATCAAACACAAATAAATATTCTTAAGTTCTCTCGTTTCACTACTTCTCCCTTCAAAGTGCCAAAAACAAAATTAATGGCCAACTCAGAGCCTTCTAGGCCGGTCCAAACACACCTGGCCAAAATATGAAGATCGCTGCAATACACGCTAGTCATAAAAAATATATGACCCCTAATTTAGATGTTACAATGGGACGTCGCGGTATTGATTCGAGATTTGCGGTAAGACCAATGTGTCCCAAATGTTGCATCGACTGAGATTTACGTTCAAGACATTGCCAACATTTGGATCGCAAGACCCCTACCCGATGCGGGCGCATCGATATTTCACTCACAAAGCATCTGAGACGCTAGCATTCAATTATTCTCAGCACTCTGAGTATCTAACATTAGATTCTCGAATACAGTCAATTTAAATTAGTCTGAGAAAAATGAATCCAACGATGTGAGTACATCCGCTGTATCGCTTGAAAAAAGTACACACTATGTAAGGAAAGGTAAGTGTCTATATTATGACTTACCATAAGGTGAATATGTGTATAGAAATGATGAGATAATATATGAATATATACTTAAATGATATGTGTTATGTGATACGATATTGAGTTGATTGAAGGATTTGGGCAAATCCATGGCTATAAATAAATGAGCCAAAGAATATGTGATGAATTTGCATCAGAAACATTAACGTCAATGTATCAATATGGTTATGTGCATTTTATGCCAAGTTTATTCGGTTGTTGCTATACTAAGCCGTTTGGAAAGCTTACTTGTGTGTAAATACTGTTCCGTTTATAGATCACAACAGCTACGAGTCCGTGGGACCGCTGAGGATCACCTTACCACGCATCAACCTTTAACTTGGTACCTTTGAATGTGTGTAACAGCTAAATATGGCATGTAAAAGCTAGTTGTTGAGTATGTTTGAGACATGTATATGTAGCCATGTGATGTGGCTAGATAAAGTGATTTCTTTGTTTTGTATGCCATGCTATGCCATATGAGTTTGGTTTTGCATAATCTATGCCCGCATGAAATGGTCAAGGTTATGGTAAGCATAAGGATGCAACAGAGTATATATATGTTTGAATAATGAGATGGTTCCTATGAATGTGGCAAATCGAGGATGAAACATGGATTAGTTTTATAAGGGAATTGGTTGTGCAAATTAGTATACACTTGGTGGTATGAATAGAAATGATATTGAAATGAGATGAAATGTTGTTAACTTGACATGATTTTCAGGGTTGCACTGTATGGAATAATGTTTTGAGATTGTAGGAACGACCCAAGTGTGTGGTGGTGGCATTTGCTGCCTTGGTAAATGGCCTATTTTGGCATACACTACTTTCGCCAAGGGCGACACCGAAGGCGTAGTCTCTATCGCGGTGGTCGCGGGGCCACTTCGTGTGCTCGACTGGGTTACACGCCGCGGGGCGGGTACACCCGGGCCACCGGTTCCGTGGCCCAAGTCGTGACGACTGTCACTTACATGGCCACATGACACACGGGCGTCTTATGGCTGGCCGTAGACAAGTCAAGCATAATCACCGCTGCTTGGCACGCTCCGACACGCTGGCGCATCCCAGGTAGTCAGTGGTGGAGGCACACGCCCACTGCACTTAGCGACGCAGATTTGAAAAACGCTCAAATTTCCACATTTTTGTGATGTGGCTTCGTCGAAGTCCCTACCTCTATTCTAAAGCATGTTAAGGTGTCTCATGTTGACTATATAAGTGATTGGATTGGCATTGCATTTGATGATTTGTATAATGAAAACTGTTCAAAAGTTTCCATTGTCCCACACGCCTCCTAACCCTAATTCACTTACTCGACGATGCTGTGCATATCGCTGGCGTGAGCATGGTTGCTAATTTTCTCAACAGTATGCTGTAAGAGTTTAGCTATACATGCCAAGTTTCTCAATTGTGATAGTGTGATGAATCCGACGGTAAAATGTGATTTTCGTGATAGTAATACCGGATCCCGAAAGAGTCATGATCGTGTGCAGAAAGTAATGCGCCGCTTCCGGACAACATTATCCGATTCGAGACCGGCATGAAAGTCAGAGAGAGAAGCTAAATATGTTTTCTTTCGAAGATGATGAGTGAGTGGTTCACCTAATTTGCAAGGAATAATCTGGACAAGCTTTACAACCTCCGCCCGCTCTAATCCCCCTGTGACTTGGGCCGGTCCATAATAGGTATAAATCGTCAAGAAGCCTCTCCTGATAAAACCGCAAGTGGCTGGGGATGAAGAAGCGAAATACTACCAATCGCACGATGATGCGTAGAAAGTCAGTTTTGCGTTAGAGAATACAACCGTATTTGATGAAATGTCTTTTGATTCCAAGAAAGTATTAAATGTGTGTAGATCTTATAGAGACGCCTATCACTCGTGGAAACTTGATTTCATTGTTGTTCCAAAAAGAGTGGGGGTCACATGGGATTTTTTTCAGTATTGAGTTTCGAAACATATTAGTCAGAGATTCCATTGATCGTAAACGTAAAGGAATTTTTGATTTGAAATGCGCGCATGTCCAGCATCGATACAACAGTTTGTAGGATTGCCAATATGCTCGGAATACGCGTTTCTGATCCGCTTATAATGTGAAAAGATTTGAAAGATGGTCTTAATGAAGATATCCATCTATTAGTTGGGATTTAGAGATAAGAGAGTTCTAAGCAGTAGTTGGACCAGCTAAAGTTAGGCAATTTCTTAATGATAAAAGAAAGCTGGCAACTGAAAGCCTAGATGTGAGAAAGATATTTCTAGTAAATCATTTCACCGTCAAGAAATTCCGACGGATGAGCAATCGCTCAAAGGCTAATGTGGGACAGCATTTGAGAGAGATCGAGAGCCAGATCGCAAACTTAAAAACTCCTGAACTTCGGGGCAGCAGTGTTGAAACGTCCGATCCGAGCGAGTACCAATGTAAACACATTATGGTAAAGCGCATCCGGAAAGTTGTTCAGATTGAATGACCTGTGGCTTGCTTCTCGTATGTGGATCGCTAGATCATTTTATTCAGACTTCGCAGTCTATTGAATAAGGAGATTGTCAACCCGAGATTCAATAATGCTGGTAGCTAGAGGTAGACCGGTAAATGAAAGAAATGCTCCGCGGGTAGTCGAGCGACTACGAGACCTAGTGCGAGATCTCTAAGCCCGCCAGCTCAGTGCCATCCGAGCCCGTGAGGAAGCTTTCACTGCATGTTATAACTGCACATTTACTCTTATGATACTCTTGGATTGCATCGATAGACCGTTCTACTTCATTCTGCAGCATATATGCTGAACTTAGATCATCCAGAAGACTTTTGCTATGAGTCTTGTAAACACCCCTAACCCGGGCTCACCTATGTTATGAGGCGCTATCCGAAACCATCGTAACGCTTCACAAGCATCCATTTACAACACAAAGTCAACATCACTTAAATCATATCCCAACATAATCATATAGTCCTCTAGGTCCATTCCACGAGACCCTTCAAACACATGCTAGAAAAAGAAGTTCTGGGACTAAAACCAACACAGAAATTTTAGAATCCTAAAAACTTTTTGAACACTGGGGATGAGGCACACACCGTCAACGCCCCAGCACTCCATTACTAGACACATTGCTCCATGTGTCTTGGGCCGTATGCCAAAACAGTGGCATGTATTTTATCCCTCACGGCCAGACTAGGCACGCCTACCATGGCTGTGGTGTACTTGGGTGGCTATAATGATCCAACTTAAATCTCCACATGTCACTAGGGTGATAAACCGTAAAGTAACATATTTTTAATCCCAATATTAGCATACTTTTTGGATGATTTATCCATTGATGAGGTAAAAGGTGCTCTTAATCCTTTCTTTTCATGTTATGGAGGATTGAAAGAACGAGGAAACGAGCTCAAAACGCCAAATTGGGGTCCAGTGGAAAAATCGACACTACACTCCGACCGACTTGAGCCATAACACGATATTCCTCATGTCCTCCTCGATAGACTAGAACAATGCCTGATCAATGATTTACACGTGCGTCTCACCATTACCCAGACAGTTCCGAACATGGCGCTTCTAAAGATTCACACCCGGCAGGTGCTGGGTCGTTCTCAGAGAAGGGAAAGAGCATCACTCTCAAAAGGGATACTATAAAAAAAACCTATTTCCAAAAGCAGTGCTTCATATAAACACCCCAAGTAGCATCTAGCGGCTTAGAGGGCGTGAGCCTGGATGGAGCCAAAAAAGGAGGGATACACCAAAGATACTGCAAAGCCACTGATCCATTCTGGTTAATTACCAAGATGGCAAGGGACTCTCCTTCAATTCCTTCGTTTTAGGATTTATTATGTTTTGTTTTATCTTTTCTTCCCTGAGATGTTTTTTATTATTATGAAACTAAACCCTTGGATACCAACATATCTCGGGGATGAAACTTAGATGAATCTTATCATTACTTCTGCTGAACTATACGATAAATACTTTGATTTGTTCTGCAATTATGCGTGTTCTTAATTTTCGTTCAGTTAATATTTCATATTGATTCAAGTTTGATGTGCTTAGGAGGAAAGCAAAAGTCCCCCGCGCTAAGAGTAGATCTAGCATGAATGCTGCCGAGCGGAGTTGATCGCACACAGAGATAGGGGTGATGAGATTTTGCGATTAGACAGTGAAACCTAATATGGGACAGAGTCCATAGATCGAGTTAATGCAATTCTAGGGGTTTTAATTAGAAAGAGATTTCAATTAATCAACCTTAGGGTTGATTATTCAGTTTGAGAGGGTTTAAGATAGCTAGGGAGTCTTACGATCAAGTCAAGCGAATAAATCTCACCTGTTCATAGTTAGATAACAAGTGAAGTCTAGGTGGATTCTTCCTAGGGTACTCTAATCAACCGAGTTTCTTCCAAGCAAAAGATTTCCCAATTCATTCTTTTTGTCTTTGTGTTCTTTTTAGCTTAGTAGTTAGTTAAATTTAGATTAAATAACAACTTCACTTTATTTTAGGCTAGATATAAAAGAAAGTTAGTATTAGTACTTTTGGTTCCTTTGGGTCCCTAAATCCGCTCTTTGCCTAGCTCATACTATACACCGTCATAGGTGCACTCCTACTCCCCAATCGTTGTTATAGTTAGTGTCTGTAGTTCGACATTATAAATTTAAAACTCAAATCTCAATGATCAAGTTTTTGGCCGTTTATTCTTGGGGAACTAAAATATTAAGAAAGCTCTCATTTTTATTACTTTAGCCATTATTTTACCTTACTTTTTTTACTTTTATTTTTTTTTTAACTTTGCTAAATTTTCTTTTCTTTCTTTTCCTAGCAGGTAAGTACCTCTCTAGTTTATGACTAGAAGGAACCCATTTGAGGACCTACTCAGTAAACTCATGATATTGGAATGGTCGCACGTTTCAGAATCGCTGAGAGAAATTAGGGCGAGCCCTCCTAAATTACATTGAAAAGAGCTGTAGAAGGTAGATCCAACCTATCAAGGGATGGACGAGAATAATCCACCACACACAAGATGGGTAAAATAATGCCCGCTGCGTGTACTATGTATGATTATGCTAAACCTCATTTAATAGGAGCAGTAATAATAAAGTATTGTTAAAGCCTCAGCTATACCATTTTGAATTAAAGCCTAACACTATACAAAATGATTCAATAATTTGTTTCAATTTTATGGTTTACGTGGATGCAGACCCAAATACTCATATAGCTAATTTTTAGAGTTCTGTGGATACCTCCTCAAAATAAATGGCGGATGATGCCATCCGCTGCTTTCGCTATTTCCTTTTCATTAAGTGAATAAAGCCGTAAGGTTAAACTCGTTATACCACGCTAGGGTCAAATCCACTACATGGGATCAAATGACCGAAAATTTTTGCATTAAAATATTTCCACGACCAAAAGCAGCCAAATTACGGAATGATATCTCCCCTTTCTTGCGGATGGATTTAGAGACATTACGATTACGACGTGCGAGAGATACAAGGATCTCTCGAGAAGGTGTCGCACTGTTTACCCTACCCTTGTAGCTCCAAGTCCAAATCTTTCTATAATGGTAAACCCCTTGATAAACTCGGGAAAAGTAACATATTCCAAGCCCACATTTAGTATGCTTTCGGATGATTTAAGCCCCAATTTATGTAAGGTGTTTAATCCTTTTCTTTTTCATGTCGTCTTATACTCAGTGAAAGCACCGATGACGGAAAGAACGAGAAACTGGGCTTTAAACTGCGGACCAAATCGGGTTTGCCAATGAAATCAGGACGGTTCGACCAGACTTAAGCCAGCATGGTCGTGCAATTACCCTCCTACGCATAGAACACGGCTTTACCTCACGACTTACACATGGTCGTGCATTCTCAAAAAGTGTGTGCATCAACACGCGCCCTACTACACGACACGGCGGTGCGCTATGGCGGGTGGCGTGCTGTCAAGGAGAAGTCTGGAGGCTGGGGATATAGGGGAGGAGGCAAGAAACAGGCTCAAAAGGCCCACAATGCCTCAGGTACAGCTGTGGCCACAGCATTTA
This sequence comes from Gossypium sturtianum, assembly GCA_025698515.1. Taxonomy (NCBI): domain Eukaryota; kingdom Viridiplantae; phylum Streptophyta; class Magnoliopsida; order Malvales; family Malvaceae; genus Gossypium; species Gossypium sturtianum. Next base: position 128,691,891 of record CM046943.1, read on the forward strand.
GCTAGAAGGCACAATGGCGGTGCAGAGTCACGGTGGGGAACTCAAAGATTACTTCTGACGGCGATGGATCCCATCCCAGAAGGATTTACCTAAGGCTTTAGATCTCAATCTCCTTCTCAGCGTTTTAGCATTTCCTGGTGCTATTTTTTATCTTTCTTGTAGATGTTTTCTCTATTGTCATGAATCAAACCTTCTGACACGGCGAGATGATGAACTGGACATCTCGCTATCGATTTGAATGAATATTATACGGATAATAACTTCAGGCTTGTTCTTTAATTACCAGCGGAGATCAATTCTAAATCTAACGCATTTAGGCAAAGAGTAATAGTGATCGTTAAGAAAGGTATCCAATATACTAGTTGGAGTTGGATCCATCGACGCCCTGTATGTGTGTGACGAATTAATGAGTCGATTAGGGAGTGAAAACCCAGTTACGGGGAATGTGATCGACATCATCGCATCTGTTATTCTGTGAACGGACCCAGTTCACCAACCCACGAAGGTTAGACGCTGTTCACTCTTTGGGTCTATGTTGGGAGTTGTCAAACCATCAAACTAAGGTAATGCAACCATATGGTGCGTCACATGTCTGTGGTTTTCATGCATGCTGAGCCTAAATCAAGAGTTTCCTCTTAAAGTGTTATTTCGACCATTCTCTTGTGCATTATGCTAGGGCTTAGCTTAGTAAGTAGTTTTTAGTTTTATATTAAAACGTCACCACTTCTAAGATACAAAATAACAAAAAGACTTATGAGTACAAAGTAATTTAGTCGTTCGTTCATACTGATTCTGCGCCAAGCTTACACTTGTTGACTGCTTCTGCTTGTTACACTATTCCTCACCGCTGGTCAATTAGTTCTGTGTCGAATATTCTTATAAATTTTAAATCAGCTTACCAATGTAAAGTTTTACGCTTACAATACAAGATACTGCTGTTGGGACCTAAAATATTAAGAACTCTATTTTTTTATTTTACTTTAGCCATATTTTTTATTTTTTCGCACTATTTATTTAGTCTTTAATTTCAATGAGATACATTTTTCTTTTCTCTTTCTCCCAGAAAATGTATCTTTAGTTTATGACTAAAGGGAAACGAAGATCTTACGAGGATCTTTAATGACGACTTGGATAAGGTTACGTTCTAAGTTAAATCACGTAAAATTAGGGCAGAGCCCTGAAATACCAGTGAGAGCTGGTGGCGATCCAACTACGGAGCGGATGCACTTAAAATAATCCGCCACAAACAAAGCGATGGCGGATCATCGCTCCAGACATCGCATGATATGTATGATTACACCCACTCATTGTATTGTGTAATCCGAAAGCATTGGTGGTAGACTAATACTAAGTTCAATTTTGAATTAAAGCACAACATCATTCTAATGATTCAGTACTTTGTTTCATTTCTTATTGTGACGTAAGATCCTGCAAACACCATAGTTAATCTTTTTAGGAGAGTTTTCGGAAATCAAAATAAATGGTATGCTGATGATGCCATACCTCTGCTGCTATTGTTCTCAATGTAAAGAATAAATTAGCCAAAAATAACACTAACTAATGAGACGACTACCATATGAGGATGGCCACCTAAAAATTTATTAAAATATTCACCAATCGCCACCCAATGGCAAGTTAATGCGATTGAATGATATCTTTCTTTTGAAAGTGCTATGGATTTGATTACTATAATATGAGAGAATACAGCCTCGCGGAGATGTGTCTTACAGCATTCACTTCATCACATGGCGTCCTAAGTCCAAAACTTTTGCTAATGGCGGAGATCTCTCCTAACGAGGTACAATTAAATTCATTCACCAGCTGGAACTCACTCGACAGAACCTACGATAAGGCACCTCTACGAGTCATAGCTGTCGCTATCACAAAGCTGCGTGACATAACATCAAACATATAAACCTGCGTAGCGATCGACCAGTTCATAGATTTAAATTAGGCGCAGAAAGGATGGTAGTAGATCGGAGAAGCTCATCGCAGTCTCGCAGTACGTCCACACATGCCGAAAATATACGCACGGCGCAAGTGTGGAATCATGGCTGGCACACAGAATGCAATTCAAGTACACCCGCACAGCAGAATGAGCACATAGACCAGGTAACACAATTCTGGATTCAATAACAACCCACTCATAGGTATGAATGAGAATCCGTTGAGGAAATCCACCACTATTTAGCTGGGAGTGATAAGGGATCGAGTGGAACTAACAACAATCTCCTCTCACTTCCAAATCCGCCTGCTGAGAAGAAAAGAAACCTAAGATTCAGGTAAAGTAGACGTTTGACGCTACATCCTGCCCAAAAGACCCTCCAAAAAGATCGCCAAGACAAATAAAGATAATCCAGACGCTGACAGCGCGTAGGTGCTGTGTCAGGAATCATTTGAAGTCACTAAATAACATTGATAGAGCTCTGAAGTTGTGCCGCCGGTTTTTAGAAAATGCATGTAATGTAAAGGCATATATCCAAGAAGAGGAGCGAGACCATTTAATCAGAAAGAATGCCCACGAAGAGGATAGAACAAAGGATATGAAATTTCCAGAGGGATGTACACCTCTGCATAAAAGAGCAAACCATTGACCATCCTATATATCAGAAAGGTGTTACAGAAAAGTGACAGGGACTTAACATAATGGTAAAAGTTTTCGCTTTAAACAAATACATACACTTACCTTACTCGTTTGGACAGCTACTATGGATGTCCTATCGCATGACACAGAATTTAAAGAATTTCCCCGCATTTAATTTAATGTGTGAAGCTTTGCTTTTAAGAAATATCACTGGTATAGATCTATTAAATATCCTAGGGAGTTATCGAAGACGCCTTGGTAAAAATTGATAAATTTATTTTTCCCGCTGATTTTGTTGTGCTTGACATGGATGAAGACATTGAGGTTCCCTTAATTCTAGGGCGCCTTTTTAGCTACCGCTAAGGTCATTATTGATGTAGTTGGTGGTAAAATTGCATTAAGAATAGGCGATGAGGAAATTAGTTTTCAAATTTATGATGCCATGAAATATTTTAGAGACCAAGATGATTCATGTTATTTTGTTGATACCAATGACCATCTCATTCAAAATTTATTACAGGAAATCCTGCATAATGACACGATGGAACTGTGTCTCACTCAAGAAGAGGGGGAAGAAGATGAAGCTTTTGAGCTAAAATTATCATCAAAACAAACGGAAAAAGAAAGCATCGAATTTAATGATGATTTCAAACAAAAACCCTCTGCTGACGAACCACCTAATTTAGAATTAAAACAATCGCCAAAGCACCTAGAGTAACGCGATTCCTTGGGGAAGATTCTATGTTACTAGTAATTATCTCTTCATAATTAGAACTCAAGGAAAAAAGGAGTTGATATGTAGTCTTGAGAGAGCATAAAAGCCATAGCTTGGAAAATCTCCGACATTAAGGAATAAGCCCAACATTTTGTACCCACAAAATTTTAATGGAAGATGAGTACAAAGCCATGTGTGCAACCACAAAGATGTCTAAATCCCAACGTAAAAGAAGTCATGAAAGTCGATGTAATTAAACTTCTAGATGTCTGGGATAATTTATCCTATTTTTGACAAAGAAGTGGGTGAATCCTGCAGTGTGTTGTCCTAAAGAAAGGAGGAATGACCGTGGTAACTAACGAAAAAGAATGAACTAATTCCTACCAAGGCAAGCCATTACAGGTTGGAGAGTTTGCATAGATTACAGGAAAATGAATGACGCCACTAGAAAAGATCACTTTCCCCAACCCTTTATTGATCAAATGCTAGAAAGGTTATCGTGACACATGTACCATCGCTTCCAGATGGACTCTCCGGCTATTTCCAAATCCCAATAGCACCCGAAGATCAAGAGAAGACAACGTTCACTTGCCCATACAGATGCACGCTTACTTATCGTAGAATGCCTTTTGGATTATGTAATGCTCCTTCTACTTTTCAAGTGTTGCATGCTAGCAATCTTTGATGAACTCGTGGAAGATATCATGGAGGTATTTATGGATGATTTCTCAGTTTACTGGTAATTCTTTCCATCTTTGCCTTAAAAATTTAAAACGAGTCCTAATGAGATGTGAGAAACAAACCTTGTTTTAAATTGGGAAAAATGTCACTTCATGGTACAAGAGGGAATAGTATTAGGACATAAAATTTCTAGTAAAGGGATCGAGGTAGATAAAGCAAAGATTGAAACCATAGAAAGATTACCTCCTCCCGAGTTGCTTAAGGCCATTAGAAGCTTTTTAGGACATGCAGGATTTTATAGAAGATTCATTAAGGATTTTTCTAAAATAGCTAAGCCTTTAACAAAATTACTAGAAAAAGATGTTCCTTTCAATTTTGATAAGGAATATTTAGATGCATTTAATATCCTTAAGGATAAACTAATAAATGCTCCAATTATAATTGCACCGATTGGAATCTACCCTTTGAACTAATGTGTGATGCAAGTGACTTCGCAGTAGGTGCGCTCTCGGGACAATGAAGAGGCAAGCATTTTTAGCCAATTTACTACGCTAGCAGTAACACTAACACCCGCACAAGAAAATTATACCACCACGTAGAGAAAGAATTGCTAGCCCAGTAGTTTTTGCTTTTGATAAATTTAGACGAGATCTAATATTGTCTAAAGTTTTTCGTTACACTGACCATTCAACTCTTCGTTATCTTTTAAACAAACCTGATGCAAAACCCGAGACTCATACGATGGATTCTACTCTTACAGAATTTGACTTAGAAATACAAGATAAGAAGGAGCCAAGAATCTTGGCAAACAGATCACCTTTCTAGACTTGAAAATCCACACACCAAAGAACTCGATGAAGGTGAAATAAATGATTCATTTCCGAAGAACAACTCTTTTCTATAACATATTCCGAGGTACCATGGTTTGCTAATATTGCGAATTATTTAGTGCCTAACGCCTTGTTAAGGAAATTAACACATCACCAAAAGAAGCGATTCTTTGCCGATGTGAAAAAATTATTTTTGGGAAGATCCTTTCTTTTTCACATATGTGCAGATCGATAATTCGAAGATGTGTTACAAAGACGAAGCGAGCAAAATCTTGGAGCATTGCCATTCAGACCATCGGGAGGACACTACAAAGTGGTATTAAGACAAAGACACAAAATACTCGAACCGGTTTTTATTGGCCCACTCTATTTAAAGATGCCAACGGTATGTTACCTCGTGTGATAGATGCCAAAGAATAGGTAATATTTATAAACGTGATGAAATGTCTCAAACATATATGTTATCATGTGAAATATTTGATGTGGGGTATTGATTTCATGGGACCATTCCTAGTTCGTTTGGAAACAAGTACATCCTAGTGGCGCTTGATTACATGTCAAAATGGGTAGAAGCGAAGCTTTACCTACCAATGATGCTAGGGTAGTAGTCAAGTTTCTCAAGAAATTGTTTTCCGATTTGGCACACAATCGAGAGCCATCATTAGTGATAGGGGTACTCATTTATGTAATACTCAATTTGCAAAAGTCCTAAAAAAATATGGAGTATACCACAGGATAGCCACCCCATATCATCCTCAAACCAAAGGTGTTGAGGTAGTGAACCGAGAACTTAAGCGCATTCTAGAAAAAGCGATTGAATCAAAGAAAAGATTGGGCGCTTAAAGTAGATGATGCTTTATGGGCCTATAGAACAAAGATTTAAAACACCTCTAGGGACATCCCCATACAAACTTGTATACGGGAAAAAGTCGTCATCTACCATTGAATTATAACACAAAGCTTTTTGGGCAATAAAATTTTGAATTCGACCTCAAAATTGCAGGAAAAGAAGAATGATGCGAGATGAAGCAGTGGAGGAGTGGAGAACGAAAGCTTATGAGAACTCAAAGCTGCATAAGGAAGCAACAAAGCGACGCCACGATGCTCGCCTCAAGAGATCAAAACAATTTGAAGTAGGAGACCTGGTCCTACTATACAACTCAAGGCTTAAACTATTTTCGAGAAAGTTAAAATCAAGATGGTCAGCCCATTTATGATCAAAACAATTTTTCCATATGGCACCATCGAGGTAACTCATCCCACTAAAGGCACATTCAAGGTAAATGGTCACCGACTTAAAATTTATAATGGTGCAGATTTTGGAGATATGAGAGAGGAGCTTATGCTCCATGAGCCTTCTTTTAGAATCGAAAATAGGAAAGTCTAGCTTAAGACTATAAAGCGCTTCTCTGGAGGCAACCTTGAGCACTAATTCACTAACATTTTATTTTCAATTTTTTATTTTTATTTCTTTTACTCAAAGATCTAACTCCATACTAACTCGGACTAATAAAAGCGCAGGTTTTAAACCACACGGTTTTTGACACAGGCGTGCTAATGGCGATGTGGAAGACAGGATAAAACACGAGCGTGCAAAGAGTCGATGCACAAACAGGACGAACAATTTTCCCCACACGACCGCGCGACATTAGACCACACACCGTGCAACCTTCCGTGCGAGGCTAATGACTTATTAAGCACGGGCTAAACACGCCCGTGGCTTACAAACCGCGAGGCTATCGACTTATCGAACACGGGCTAAACACGCCCGTGTCTTACAACCGCGGCGAGGCTATCGACTTATCGAACACGGGTAACACACGCCCGTGAGACTCACCGTGCAACATATCGCATCAATTAAAACACACGCGCGTAGTAGTGTACCACGGCCGTGTCAAGAACCCGAAACACGCCCAAATTTTGGAAATCGCGAAAAGCACGGGCATTTTCAAATGAACTACGGGCGTGGCGATGGACCGTGCCACCTCCCTATATAAAATCCAACCGTCTTCCCCCCCAAAACCTAACCCTAGAATCGGTTTAAACACCCTTCCTCCCAAATCCGCCGCATACATTCTCCCCATCCAAAACATCCTCCTTGCCTTTTCTCTCCAAAACCATCCAAAACTGTTCGCGACGCCGCACACCCTGCGCGCCAACTCCACGCCCTCGCTACCACCGTGTTAGTCCCGCAAAACTCGCGACCACCGCCGTGCTCCGCCCGTGCTTGATTATCCTCCACCATCACAATCCCTGGTTCTTTTTTTTTTTTTGACTTAGTCTTATAGCATTCTTGTTTATTTCCAGATTTTGTTTAGATTCAATCTTAAAAAGCATGATTTTTATTTAGAAAATTTGTTGGTTGTTAGATTTTATACTCATTTTATTCTTGAATTATAAACTCATGAAATTGATAAATTGCTCTGCCCACTATTGTCCGAGAAATTTTTTTTTCTCCCGCTAATTAATATGCTCACAATTAGAAACTCCTAAAATTTTTAACTTAGTGTGGCATATGATGGATGTGCTATTGATGAAGCTTGAAACTACTTGATTACAAATTTCAGGTACGATGTCAACATCACGTACCAAACGATCAGCCCCAAGCAAGAAAAGAAAGGGGCCCGGATCATCTTCCACGAGTGCTGCTTCCGAGCTTAGGCATCCATTCCTCCGATTTTCTCGTAACACTCGTGAAGAGCATTACAAAGCACTACGGGATAGACCTCTCAAGGCCCAGTAGGTGCATCGATTGGGATGCATTGGAACGCGTCGCTCGCTAATCGGTATTCGAGCCTTCATTTCAACCGATCCGTGGGAGCGCTTCTTTTCCATCATCGAGACCACATACATGGAGCTTACCCTCGAGTTTTGCACCACCTTCACTTTACAAACTGTGATGGCACAGTTCAATGATCCAGGCACGGTACAGTTTTGTCTAGGGGGTACGGTACATCGACTAAGCGTACCGCAATTCGGCTCGGCACTTGGACTATATACGCCGGAATTCATAGAAGCAAACACACTTTCAGAGTTAAACCGGCAACTCCATTGCACCCCCTCCACTGTTGGCGCAGCTTACACCCTAGCACAGGCACTTACGATCCAAGCCGCTCCAAGGCGACAACGCTTCTCCCACCCCTAAGGTATATTCACGCCATTCTCGCTCACACCATCACAGGACGACGTGAGAGCACCGGTGTGGTTAACAAACACGATGTATACTACTTGTCGTGCATGGCAGAAGGGCATGTTTTTGACCTGGCATATTTCATCGCATGCGCAATCTAGAATCAAACGGAGGCACACAGGAAGGGAATTCTATCGATGGGCCCATATATAACAAGGCTAGCTCGACACTTCAACCTCCTCAACACCGATGACCCAGAGATCCTCCTCACACCGCGCGATAGGCAATATGGCACCTCAGGGCATCAAGACGATGCTACACATGAGGATGATCAAACATCGTCGAGGGACCAATCCCCCTCAATACTGATTAATGACACCCACAAACGAGAGGGAAGCTGAGGACATTACTGATGATGTCCCACCACCAAAGACAGAGGTATCGATTAGAGCGGCCGACCGTCCCGTCATGAACCATCATTAGCGGACATCTCGCACGACTTGACCGATTCGAGCTGTATTTTTTGCTGAAAAAACACTCGCCGTTTTGACAAAGTTAGAGGCCACCCTTCAACAAATATGTCAGCACCTTCATATCTCACCACCAGAACCACCACAGGACCCGGCCGAGGATGAGGACTTTTGAGTCCTATTATCTAGTTTTCTTTTACTTTTAAGTTTTTTAATTTTTATTTTATTTTATTTTCTAGTTATTTTAATTTAATTCCGATTCATCTTGAGTTTGAACATTTTAATCATACATTTGATAACTTTTATCATGATTATCATCAACTCTTTACCTTCGAGTGTTCCTAACATTTATTACACCCCAAAAGATTTCTAACTGATGACTTAGCAGTTTCAACGAGCAATAAACCACTACTCAAGTCATCAGCCAACACCAACACCATCCAGACGGACCATCACCACCACCAAAGACACAATCTCCTCTCAAGGAGTCCATCAATAATTCAGGAAGTTTCACTTTTCCCCATATCTTATGATTTTAATATTATTGTGTTATTATCTAACCTTGTACATTGAAGGCAATGTACATTTTAAGTGCTTGGGGTGAACAACCTAAAAGATACCTAAAAACCCCGAATTTAGTCTTGTTTTTAAGTAATTTACTCATATTACTAATTAGGATGAAATTTTCGATGATTTATGATTTTTATTGATATGTTTCAGATTAAGTCATTGATAATTGTGCATTGATAATTAAATTTGAAGAATACTAGAGAATCAAGCATGATAAGTCTATTTTTCAAAAAAAAAATTGCTAGGTTGTCAAACTAAGTTTAAATATTACCTTGAAGTTTGGAATTTACGAGGTTGACATCAAAATACCCATAATTTTTGTGAGTTTTTGAGCCTTATAGAGCATATATTCTTTTTCTTGCTCACTTTATTGATTATGAGTATGTCAACACTGATTTGTTATTCTAGAACTTGCATCGATTATACATGTCAAGACCACATTTTATAATTTGATTCACAGAGATGATAAAGGCACCTAGGATCTAACCCACTTACTCCATAAAAAGCCTACCTCCATAACTAACCCCTAGTGAACCCCTTTTAATCATAACAACCCTATTTATTGACTCACCTCTAATATTAACCCAAAACCCCTTTGTTTTTGCTATCACCATTCCTTTTGACTACCCTTATATCGAGATTTGATTTGATTAATAGCCTAACTATGTTTTCTATTTCAATTATGTATTCATAGTTTGTTCTTAAAAAAGAGACGAAGTATATTCATTATTAGTTATGTGATTAAACGAGCTTATACATTTAAAATCCAAATATCGAAAAAAAGAAGCTCGTAGAGTTAGTATTATTAGTTTTTAATTGATATATTTATTATTATTAGTTCATTAGTTCTTAGTTAGGTAATTTGTCAATTCAATCTCGATTCTAACCTTCTAATTTTTAGTTAGGCATTAATGTCATGCCTTACAAATTGTTTAAACAATTAGGTCTAGGGAAACCCAAACAAACTAGGATGAGCATTCAATTAGTGATAAAATCTGTTAGAATTCCTAGGGTATTATCGAAGATGTTCTTGTAAAATTGATGATTCGTTTTCCCAGAGACTTTGTTGTCTTAGACATGGATGAGGATAATTCGATCCCCTAATTTTAGGAAGACCCTTTTAGCAACTGCCAGACAAAAATTGATGTTGATGCAGGAGAATTCATACTTGCGTGAGGTAATGAGACAAAGTCACCATCAAGGCTCTCGACTCGGCTAGAACATCGAGTAATCAAGGTGAGAACGTAAATTCTACTGATAACCATTCGGTTAACCCTTATTTTCAGGAGCACCACCAAAGAATACAATCGAACCCAATCCTAAACCCCAAGCCAACAAGGAAGTAGTTCATGAAGATTAAAGGATTTCATTCGATGATCTAGACGAGTGGAAAACACACTTCAAGGAGAAATTAGGGATACACGACTCTAAGAACCGGAACCACACAAGATAAAATCTAAAGAGCCCCCAGAAGAGCTTATAGGAACAACAAACCACTTCAAAATAGGGGACAAGGTACTATTAGACGAAGCAGATCCTCGAATATCTCCTCCGGACCCTAACACAAACAAAGAAATACCTTTTAGGGTAACAAAGTGTTTTCCCATACGAAACAAATGAGGTAAGTAATCCTATTTTTGGTACTTTTACTATAAACACATCTCGACTTAAATTTTTTCATGAAGACACAAATGATAGCATGAGGAAGGATTTCCAACTCCTCAAACCACCCTGAAGAAGCAAACGGAAGGAGAGTCTAGCTTAAGACTATAAACGAGCGCTTCTCGGGAGGCAACCCGAGCACTAACATAATTTATCCTCACATTTTGCTTTAATTTTATTTTTCTTTTCTTCTTTTCTTCCTGAACACGTAGTTATAAACTAACAAGGGTGCAGAATTTGGGACACACACGCTTGCACTGCGGCGCGTGGTCGTGGCCGTGTGTACCTCGAGAATCTTGGTACTAACATGGCGGACGATACAAGTCGAATGAACTAATTTCACGGCAATCACGACTCAACCAATCTCCCACACGCACCGAAAAGTGACACGGTCGTGCTCTACTACCCGTGTGAAGCTCGACTTGCCAACCACGGGCCGTGACACGCCCATGCCGGATAACCGTGCCAATATACTGACTTGTTGAACACAGGCTAGACACGAGTGTGGGGAACCAACACGCCTTATAGCACGGCCGTGCGAGGCGGCCGTGAGTCAACACATCCTCAACCCACTCGCGAGGGAAACCGCCGGACCTGAAATTTTATTTAAACACCATACCCTCTCCTTTCTCTTCTTAACCCACTTCTTTCTTCTTTCCTTCTTTTTTCATTTTCTCTCTTTTTCCTTTTTCCTTTTCCTAATAAATCCTTAGACTCTTGAGCTACATCAAAATCATATCCATGGCAAAGAAGCGTAAGAGGTCAATCTCCCCAAAGGAGACCAATTCACATGAGTTCATCTTGGCAAACTTCATTTGAACAACAAGCCAAGGATATTTGAGGCTATTTAGTTTTTATTTCATCTTTCTCTTTTGCTTAAGTTTCCTTATCTACACTTCTCTTCCGCTTAAATTATTTTATTCTATCTTAGTTTCTTTGACTTAGGAGCTAAAGGCTGCTTGGGAATCACGCCACTTTCGCCACCGCCAGCACCTCCGTGACCGTAGAAGTCACATCCACCTCGCAAACCATACACCAATAAAGATTCTCAAGCCCCTTTATCTTTTAGCTTTGTTTCGTTTACATTTTTGTTCCCTCTTTCTTTACTTTTATTTTCTTTAATTATATATCTAGTTTGTTTTAAATCTGTCTTAATAAATCCTCGCTAATCCTCCACGAGTTCCCCAATTTCTTCATTTAGTGTAGGACTCGTGAGCATCTACCACATCCAAAAACGAGCCCTCCAACTTATCTTTCACCACGACCACTGCCAACTCTAGGAAATCATCCAATTCAGGGAGTGTCACTCTCTCCCCTCTCTTTTGATTTTACATATTAATTGTCATTATATATCTTTGTACATTGAGGGCAATGTACATCTTAAGTGTGAGGGGTGAATCTTAGATATTCCAAACTTTTTGCATTGTTCTCAAAATCCTGAATTTAGTCTTGTTTGAAAGTAAATTACTCATATTACTAATTAGGATGAAATTTCTGATGATTGATGATTTTTATTGATATGTTTTAGATTAAGTCATTGATAATTGTGCATTGATAATTAAATTTGAAGAATACTAGAGAATCAAGCATGAGAAGTCTATTTTTTAGAAATTAAAATTTTTTTAGGTTGTCAAACTGAGTTTAAATATTATCTTGAAGTTTGAAATTTACGAGGTTGACATCAAAATACCCATAATTTTTGTGAGATTTTGAGCCTTATAGAGCATATATTCTTTTTCTTGCTCACTTTATTGATTATGAGTATGTCAACACCGATTTGTTATTCTAGAACTTGCATCGATTATAAATGTCAAGACCACATTTTATGATTTGATTCACGAGAGATGATAATGGCACCTAGGATCTAACCCACTTACTCCATAAAAAGCCTACCTCCATAACTAACCCCTAGTGAACCCCTTTAATCCTAACAACCCTATTTATTGACTCACCCACTAATATTAACCTAACTCCTTTGTTTTTGTTATCACCATTCCTTTTGACTACCCTGATATCGAGATTTGATTTGATTAATAGCCTAACTATGTTTTCTATTTCAGTTATGAATTCATGCTTTGTTCTTAAAAAAAAATCAAGAGTATATTCATTATTAGTTGTGATTAAATGAGCTTATACGCTTGAATTCCAAATATCGAAGAAGAAGCTCGTATTATTAGTATTATTAGTTTTCAATTGATGTAATTATTATTAGTTCATTAGTACTTAGTTAGGTAATTTGTCAATTCAATCTCGATTCTAACCCTCTAATTCAGCCTTTTTCCACACCTTAACCCTAGCCCCGTTATAACCCTAACAAAGACATTTTGATTTGTGTTTCATCTCATATTTCAGTGGTGGAGATTTGATTTTCATACAAGCCTATGGGATTAACTCTTCATGTTTGACTTTTTAATGCCTAAATTTTGAACCTTAAATACTTTGAGTGATTTGAGTGAATCTTTTGCGAGGATGTCAATCCTTGTCGATTTCGAATCAGAGGTAATTATTTAGATGAAGGGAAACACCTATGTTTTGTGCTATAGAATCTATGACTTATAATGTTTGAATTTTTAGGACTCTTTGAGTTGAATTATCCATGTATGGATTATCCTTGAATTATGATGAAACATTATCAATGACTATTATGAATTGAGGGAGGTTTGTTTTAATTATGAGTTGAGAATTTTGCTTTAGGACAAGCAAAAGCTTAAGTGTGGGGATATTTGATAAACCGTAATAGTAACATATTCTAAGCCCACATTTAGTATGCTTTTGGATGATTTAAGCCCCAATTTATGTAAAAAGGTGCTCTTAATCCTTTCTTTTCATGTCTTATACTCAGGAAAGCACTCGATGATGAAAAGAACGAAACGGGCTTAAACGGACCAAATGGGGCTAAGCCACGAAATCAGCACGGCACGGACTTCAAGCCCACTGCGGCCGTGCCACCATTCCTACTAGAACACGGCGCTTACCACGACTTACACGGACGTGCCTCATTCAAACGATGTCGAACACGGCTCGGCCACGATTTACACGGGCATGTGCCATGGCCGTGCCTCTTCCGTGGAGAAGAGCAATTCCATTTGGGAAAGGATACTTAGGAGAAAGAAACGTGTTTCAAAAGCCTATAAATACACCCTAGGTACCAATTGAAAAAAAGGCGTAAAGCTAGGCTAAAAAGCCAAGCCGAAAAGATCGATTTGTGGGAATCACTCGAAGATAGCCAGTTGATCCATCTCAAGAAGCTGTAATTCTACTCAAGACGGAGGATCTCCTCTTCAATTCCTTGAGGGATTTAGGATTTCTTATGTTTTGCTTTATCTTTTCTCTTGAGATGTTGTCTTTATTATTATGAACTAAACCTTCGGATACCCGGAAGGGATGAAACCTATGATGAATCTTGTTATTTGATTTTTAATTATATGATAATAACTTAGTTTGTTCTTAATTGTGTGAACTTAATCCAAATCTAATGTGCTTAGGTGGAGGAGGAATAGACCCCGCTAAGAGTAGATCAAACATAATTAAGAGGAGTTGATCGCACGCCTAGAGATAGGGTGACGAGATTTTTGCGGATTAGGGTGAAACCTAATATGGGAGTCCACAGATCGATTTCATCGCTATTCTAGGGGGTTATTATAAGCGAATGAGAGTTCCACTAATTAACCTAGGGTTAGACGTTATTTGCCTCGAGAGAGGGTTTAATATACGTTAGGGAGTCTCACGGATCAAACTAAGTAAGTAAATCATATGGTTCAAGGTTAAATAACAAGTGAAGTCTAGGTGGATTTTTCCTAAGGGTATCGCTTGAGTCAACTGAGTTTTCCCAAAAGTTATTTCCCAAATTCATTCTTTTTGTCTTTGCGTCTTAGCTTAGTAAGTAGATTAGTTTTAGTTTAAACAATCATCACTTTATATTAAGGCTAAATAATAAAAAGACGGTGAGTATTAGTACTTTTAGTTCCTTTGGGTTCGATAATCCGGTCTTGCCTAAGGTATACTCTTTGCTCGATAGGTGCACTTGCCTCAATCGTTGTCCGAGTTAGTTTCAAGTTCGATCATTCTTTTATAAATTTTAAAACTCTAATTTTAAATGATCAAGTTTTGGCGCACTGCTGTTTTGGGAACTAAAATATTAAGAAAACTCTATTTTTATTACTTTAGCCATTATTTTTATTTTTCGCAATTTATTTTTATTTTTAATTTTTAATTTGCTAAATTTTCTTTCTTTCTTTTCCTAGCAGGTACCTCTAGTTTATGACTAGAAGGAACCCGAGAGGACCTTTAGAATACGATAGCGATATTGAAGCTACCGCTCGAAGAAATCACATAGAAATTAGGCAAGCCCTAAATTACCAAGGAGAGCGAGAAGACAGATCCAATCCTACTGAAGGGATGGACGAAAATAATCCACCACCACAAAACGATGTGGCGGATCAGAATGCTCCTCGTACTATGTATGATTATGCTAAACCACATTTAACAGGAGCCGAATCTAGTATTGTTAGGCTTGCTATAGGTGCTAATAATTTTGAATTAAAGCCTAACACTATTCAAATGATTCAACAGTTTATTCAATTTGATGGTTTGCAGGATGAAGATCCAAACACTCATATAGCTAACTTTTTAGAATTCTGCGATACCTTCAAAATAAATGGCGTTTCTGATGATGCCATTCGTCTTCGGTTATTTCCCTTTTCACTAAAGAATAAATCTAAACAGTGGTTAAACTCGTTACCACGATGGTCAATCACTACATGGGAACAAATGACCGAAAAAATTTTATTAAAATATTTTCCACCGGCCAAAACGGCCAAGTTACGTAATGATATATCTTCTTTTGTGCAGATGGATTTAGAGACATTATACGACGCATGGGAGAGATACCAAGATCTCTTGAGGAGATGCCCACACCACGGATTACCATTGTGGCTCCAAGTCCAAACTTTTTATAACGGTGTGAATCCTTCAACGAGGCAATTAATTGATTCAGCCAACGGTGGAACACTGAATAATAGAACTCCTAAGGCAGCCTACGATTTTATTGAAGAGATGTCGCTGAATAACTATCAGTGGCAAGTTACAAGAACAAGGCGAACAAAAACAGCTGGAGTTTACAACCTCGACGCAGTAACCATGCTATCAAATCAGGTATAGTTGATGAATAAGAAGATTGATAGTTTGTGTTCTTCGCAGGTACATCCAGTCATGCAGTGCGACGCAAGTTGAACGGTGGCGAATTCTTAGTACCCACCCTACCAACCAGGCACAGAGAGCGAACAGATGAACTATATAGGTAACAATTTCAGATCTAATAATAACCCATATAGTAATAATTATAATCCAGGTTGGAGGAACCACCCAAATTTTTCGTGGAGAGGACAAGGAAATCAAGGAAATCAAAGACAACAACTTCCTCAAAATTTTCAAAATCAGCCCTATCCATAGGAAAAGAAGCTGAGTCTTGAAGAGACGTTGAACAAATTCATAGCATCCACAGAAGCCCGTCTCCAAAAAAATGAGGTAACATTCGACACCCAAAAAACATCGATCAAAAAGATTTAGAACCAAGTTGGAGGACTTACAAAGGCAATCGGGAAATTACCAGTCGATCAGAGAAATTGTAAAGCTACTATCCGAACGATCGCAAGGGCGTCTCACCGAGTAATCTCGAAATTAATCCAAAGGAGCAAATCCAAGCCATAATGACTCAAGAAAGCGAAGAAGTAGACGAACCGGTCAACACAAGAAAACGAGGTAGAAAAAGGTAAAGTAGAGGTAACACAAGACAAGCTAAAACCGATAATTATGAGTACCAACCTCGCGTATACTTACCCCGAGGCATTAAGAAGAGACGACACGGAAGAACAATTCGGTAAGTTTCATAAACTTTTAAAGAAATTACATATTAACTTACCATTACTTGAAGCTCTTTTCGTAGATGTCGATTCTAGGAATTTTTAAAAAGCTTCGACAAACAAATGAAAGTTAGACGAGTCGTCACATGTGGAACTTAACGCAAAGTGCTCAAGCAATTCTCCAAAATAGTCTACCACAAAAGCTAAAAGATCCAGGGAGTTTTACAATTCCATGTTTAATTGGTAGACTAACTGCTGATAATGCGTTAGTGATTTAGGGGCAAGCATTAATGTCATGCCTTACAAATTGTTTAAACAATTAGGTCTAGGAAACCCAAACAAACTAGGATGAGCATTCAATTAATGATAAAGCTGTTAGAATTCCTAGGGGTATTATCGAAGATGTTCTTGTAAAAATTGATGATTCGTTTTCCCAGTAGATTTTGTTGTCTTAGACATGGATGAGGATAATTCGATCCCCTAATTTTAGGAAGACCCTTTTTAGCAATCGCCAGGACTAAAATTGATGTTGATGCGGGAGAATTCATACTTTGCGTAGGTAATGAGACAGTCACCATCAAGGCTCTTGACTCGGCTAGAACATCGAGTAATCAAGGTGAGAACGTAAATTCTACCGATAACCATTCTGGTTAACCCTTATTTTCAGGAGCACCACCAAAGAATACAATCAACCCGATCCTAAACCCCAAGCCAACAAGGAAGTAGTTCATGAAGATTAAGGGATTGATTGATGATCTAGACGCAGTGGAAAACACACTTCAAGGAGAAATTAGGGATACACGAAGAAGAAGGAACCACACAAGATAAAATCTAAAGAGCCCCTGTAAGAGCTTATAGGAACAACAAACCACTTCAAAATAGGGGACAAGGTACTATTAGACGAAGCAGATCCTCGAATATCTCCTCCGGACCCTAACACAAACAAAGAAATACCTTTTAGGGTAACCAGTGTTTTCCCATACGAAACAGTCGAGGTAAGTAATCCTATTTTTGGTACTTTTACTATAAACACATCTCGACTTAAATTTTTTCACGAAGACACAAATGATAGCATGAGGAAGGACTTCCAACTCCTCAAACCACCCTGAAGAAGCAAACGGAAGGAGAGTCTAGCTTAAGACTATAAACGAGCGCTTCTCGGGAGGCAACCCGAGCACTAACATAATTTATCCTCACATTTTGCTTTAATTTTATTTTTCTTTTCTTCTTTTCTTCCTGAACACGTAGTTATAAACTAACAAGGGGTGCAGAATTTCAGGACACACGGCCTTGCACACGGCCGTGGCCGTGGCCGTGTGTACCTCGAGAATCTTGGTACTAACATGGCAGGACGATACAAGTCAGAATGAACTAATTTCTGGCAATCACGGACTCAACCAATCTCTCACGGGCACCGAAAAAATGACACGGTCGTGCTCTACGGCCGTGTGAAGCTACTGACTTACCAACCACGGGCTACACACGCCCGTGCCGGATAACCGTGCCAATATACTGACTTGTTGAACACAGGCTAGACACGAGTGTGGGGAACCAACACGCCTTATAGCACGGCCGTGCGAGGCGGCCGTGTGAGTCAACACATCCTCAACCCACGGGCGTAGGAAACTGCCAGACCTGAAATTTTATTTAAACACCATACCCCTCTCCTTTCTCTTCTTAACCCACTTCTTTCTTCTTTCCTTCTTCCTTCATTTTTCTCTCTTTTTCCTTTTTCCTTTTCCTAATAAATCCTTAGACTCTTGAGCTACATCAAAATCATATCCATGGCAAAGAAGTGTAAGAGGTCAATCTCCCCAAAGGAGACTGTAATATCCCGGGTTAGGGGCTATTTTTGTTATGGCATAATTTGCATGTTAGGAGCTTGCTATGTTGCTGTTTTGGTGTCTTAGGGGCTTAATTGTAGGCTAGGACTATGCCCTGAGCAGTAGGAAAATTTTAGTTTTTAAGCCTTAGGTGAGAGGAGCCGAGGGAGCTGGGGTTTTTATATTTTATTTGGTGTTTTAGAGTACAAAAGAGGAGCTGGTGGAGTGGCAAAGCATGCGCCACTTGGAGCCGGGTGTTGGCGCCAATTGCAGGAGGCAGAGGTCCCGAGTTCAAGCTGCGAAATTTCCCATTTTGGCTTCCATTTTGGCGGCTCAAGGAGGAGGAGTTGTTGGTAGTTCAAACTCTACCATGGACCAAGTCAAATTATTCAAAAGAAAGGTGGAGAGTGAATTTAGGAGGAAGACTAGTTCAACTAGTTTGAATTGGGTGGTTGTGAGTGATTGGAGGTAGTGGCCGAATATTGGGGTGTGTGTGGAGTGAGTGGCCGGGTTTTGGTAGTGGGTAGGAGAGGTGTGCCGAATTTCATTTTGGCATTTTGGTGTTTTTCGGTCAAGGGTTAGTAAGCTAAGTTCTTTCTCTTTTTGTCAATTGCGGCCCGAATTTTCCAAGGTTTTCCTCTCATTTTCTTCACTTCTTGAAACCGAAAATTCAAGTGAGTTCTCCATCTTTTCTTTTGCAAACCGAAAGTCAAGTTCTCATTTGCCGAATCTGTGTTGCCCTTTTGAGTTGGTGTGGCGAAAGTTCTCAACCATCTCCCTTCTTTTATTCATTTGTTGAAGCCGAAACTAGTAATCCTTCTTTTTCATATTCCCATTCTTTTTACAACTCTTGTGCCGAATCCATATCTCCTTCTTAGCCGAATCTTTCGTTTGTTTCTTACCATTTCATTAAGCCGAAACCATCTTATTTTGTTCCCTAATCTTCATTTTCTTTTCTCAATACTATCTTGCCAAGCTTATACTCCCTATTCACATATTTTCTTTTCTCTTCTCACCCTAAGCCGAACATAGGAGTGCCGAATCTTCTTCTCCCTCGGGTTCAAGGTGGTGACCAGAACCTATCCCCTCACCTAGTGTGTTGTTGGTCGAATATAGTTGGTGTTGGGTAAGTGTGTGTTTGGTCGAATGGCCATTTCTCTCTTCTCTAGTACTATGTTAATTTCGGTTTGTTTAAAGCCTACGTTGGTTGTGGTTGAAAGGAGTTAATCACCTGTTTAATCATCTCGTATAGGGTCTTTGGATATTGGAAGTAATCAAGAGGAGTCTTCCTTCTTTGTAAACCGATTGGTAAGTAGTGGTAAGTGTTGGGTACTATTATTATTAGTTCAATCTTTTGGTTTCGATTAAGCTTAAGGGTTCAAAGAATTAACCGCTCTCTTTTAAGGTGTAGCCGATTGTTGGGAGGAGAACCATTGTTGGTTCGAGGTTTGGTAGAAACCAAACCAATAGCAAGGTAAAGGATCAAAGTTAAACCCTTTGGTTTATTTAGTCTTAGCCGAATGGTGTAGAAGGCTAACCTATGTTTTGGCCGATTGTTGTTAGGAGCAAGAGGATCGTGGGTTAGATCGGGTTCTTTGGGATTTAGGCTTGCTATATACTGTGTGTGTAACTAACACACTCCATACTTAGTAATACTTGTTAATAACTCGATTGCCTTGTTAAAACCAAAACAAGATGATGGATTATTTGGTACCCAAATGGGGTATATGTACGGATCCGGTAAGTCCAGTAGCATTACGAGTTTTATTGATGATATATTTAATATTATGATCTATGCTATGTATGCTACTTAAATGTAATGCTAAGCATGTTGGCATGATATGCATGACTTGTATGATATGCATAATTTACATGAGTATGGCATGATGATGGGTGAAATGAGAGGAGGGGGAATGATGATATCCGTGTCTTTGGGACACTGTGTCTTTGGGACACCGGAGGTTTGGCACCTCCAAGTGGTTTGGTACCACAGATGATATATTTTGTGACTTTGGGTCACAGAGGTTTGGCACCTCTCGCCTCGTCCCAGTGGCTTAACACCACGATGGGTTGGCCCCACGATTGATTATACTGGGATTGACGCCGGTGATTTTAGTATCACACGATGGGTTGGCCCCATCATCGGATTTGTGGATGCGGTCACCACGATGATTTGGTATCACACCGTGTCTTTGGGACACCGAGGTTTGGCACCTCATTGCGACTCGTCCCCTCGTGGTTAACACCACCGTGGGTTGGCCCCACTTATGAGATACGGGATTGTCGCTAGTGATTTGGTATCACACGATGGGTTGGCCCCATCATCGGATTTGTGACTACGGTCACCAGTGATTTGGTATCACACTGTGTCTTTGGGACACCAGAGGTTTGGCACCTCATTGCGACTCGTCCCTGTGGTTAACACCACCGTGGGTTGGCCCCACTTATGAGATACGGGATTGTCGCTAGTGATTTGGTATCACACGATGGGTTGGCCCCATCATTGGATTATTCGTGACTTTGGGTCACCAGTGGTTTGGCACCACACTTATGGATATCGTGACTTTGGGTCACCAGTGGTTTGGCACCACCAGTGGTTTGGTACCACACGGGGTAGAAAGGTGATATGGATGGTTAGGATCGGGGTGCATTGATTATGTTGCTATGATATGATGTGTGTTAGCATGTTGTATTATCGGGAGTGGGATTTATGCACCGAGTCTTGCGACTCACCTCTCCTTTGACATTTCAAGTGACACTTAGACGCGGACATGGAGCCGGGATGGACTCGAGGTGCTCATGCCATGCTTTAATAAAGATTTGCTCAGACTTTATAAAATTCGGTACTTTAGCTTATTTATTACTATTTGGTTTTGTTTTGGATTGTAAATGGCCTTTAAATTAGGTTTTACTATGTTTATGCTTAAAGTAGCTTTCTAATATGCCTTAACAAATTAATTGAGTTAAAATTTGCTAAAAACTTGGAAGGACAACGGCTTCAAAACTATAACGCAATGTGTTTTAAACTATACCATCGGGTATCACACTATGATTTTTCAAACCTAAACTCGATTTCCTACTAAGTCTAAATATTTGAGTAACATCAAGAAGCAACTTGAATTTCTAAATGAAATAAACTTGTTTAACTTCTTAATTGATTAAGTTTCCGAAATCTCTGAGTTTTCAAAATGACGCATGAAGTTTTCAACAATTATGCCCAAGATTTCTACACGTTCAAAACTTTTCACAAAATTTTCATCAAGTTTTTAAACGAAAACCCAACTTCTCAAATACGTTTTTCTCGTAACATACCAGATTCGGTCGTGGTGTCTTGACCGGGTTTGGGGTGTTACTGAGACCGATTCACATGAGTTCATGCTGGCAGCTTCATTTGAACAACAAGCCAAGGATATTTGAGGCTATTTAGTTTTTATTTCATCTTTCTCTTTTGCTTAAGTTTCCTTATCTACACTTCTCTTCCGCTTAAATTATTTTATTCTATCTTAGTTTCTTTGACTTAGGAGCTAAAGGTCGCTTGGGAATCACGCCACTTCGCCACCGCCATCACCTCCGTAGAATCAGAGAAGTCACATCCACCTCGCAAACCATACACCAATAAAGATTCTCAAGCCCCTTTATCTTTTAGCTTTGTTTCGTTTACATTTTTGTTCCTCTTTCTTTACTTTTATTTTCTTTAATTATATATCTAGTTTGTTTTAAATCTGTCTTAATAAATCCTCGCTAATCCTCCACGAGTTCCCCAATTTCTTCATCTAGCGCAGGACTCGTGAGCATCTACCACATCCAAAAACGAGCCCTCCAACTTATCTTTCACCACGACCATCGCCAACTCTAGGAAATCATCCAATTCAGGAGTGTCACTCTCTCCCCTCTCTTTTGATTTTACATATTAATTGTCATTATATATCTTTGTACATTGAGGGCAATGTACATCTTAAGTGTGAGGGGTGAATCTTAGATATTCCAAACTTTTTGCATTGTTCTCAAAATCCTGAATTTAGTCTTGTTTGAAAGTAAATTACTCATATTACTAATTAGGATGAAATTTTCGATGATTGATGATTTTTATTGATATGTTTTAGATTAAGTCATTGATAATTGTGCATTGATAATTAAATTTGAAGAATACTAGAGAATCAAGCATGAGAAGTCTATTTTTTAGAAATTAAAAATTTTTTAGGTTGTCAAACTGAGTTTAAATATTATCTTGAAGTTTGAAATTTACGAGGTTGACATCAAAATACCCATAATTTTTGTGAGATTTTGAGCCTTATAGAGCATATATTCTTTTTCTTGCTCACTTTATTGATTATGAGTATGTCAACACTGATTTGTTATTCTAGAACTTGCATCGATTATACATGTCAAGACCACATTTCATAATTTGATTCACAGAGATGATAAAGGCACCTAGGATCTAACCCACTTACTCCATAAAAAGCCTACCTCCATAACTAGCCCCTAGTGAACCCCTTTTAATCCTAACAACCCTATTTATTGACTCACCCTCTAATATTAACCCAAAACCCCTTTGTTTTTGCTATCACCATTCCTTTTGACTACCCTTATATCGAGATTTGATTTGATTAATAGCCTAACTATGTTTTCTATTTCAATTATGTATTCATAGTTTGTTCTTAAAAAAAAGAGACGAAGTATATTCATTATTAGTTATGTGATTAAACGAGCTTATACGTTTAAAATCCAAATATCGAAAAAAGAAGCTCGTAGAGTTAGTATTATTAGTTTTTAATTGATATATTTATTATTATTAGTTCATTAGTTCTTAGTTAGGTAATTTGTCAATTCAATCTCGATTCTAACCTTCTAATTCTTAGTTAGGCATTAATGTCATGCCTTACAAATTGTTTAAACAATTAGGTCTAGGGAAACCCAAACAAACTAGGATGAGCATTCAATTAGCTGATAAAACTGTTAGAATTCCTAGGGGTATTATCGAAGATGTTCTTGTAAAAATTGATGATTCATTTTCCCAGTAGATTTTGTTGTCTTAGACATGGATGAGGATAATTCGATCCCCTAATTTTAGGAAGACCCTTTTAGCAAGCTGCCAGACTAAAATTGATGTTGATGCGGAGAATTCATACTTTGCGTAGGTAATGAGACAGTCACCATCAAGGCTCTCGACTCGGCTAGAACATCGAGTAATCAAGGTGAGAACGTAAATTCTCACTCGATAACCATCTGGTTAACCCTTATTTTCAGGAGCACCACCAAAGAATACAACTGAACCCGATCCTAAACCCCAAGCCAACAAGGAAGTAGTTCATGAAGATTAAGGGATTCAGTTCGATGATCTAGACGAGTGGAAAACACACTTCAAGGAGAAATTAGGGATACACGATTTAAAAACCGGAACCACACAAGATAAAATCTAAAGAGCCCCTAAGAGCTTATAGGAACAACAAACCACTTCAAAATAGGGGACAAGGTACTATTAGACGAAGCAGATCCTCGAATATCTCCTCCGGACCCTAACACAAACAAAGAAATACCTTTTAGGGTAACCAGTGTTTTCCCATACGAAACAAATGAGGTAAGTAATCCTATTTTTGGTACTTTTACTATAAACACATCTCGACTTAAATTTTTTCACGAAGACACAAATGATAGCATGAGGAAGGACTTCCAACTCCTCAAACCACCCTCAAGAAGCAAACGGAAGGAGAGTCTAGCTTAAGACTATAACGAAGCGCTTCTCGGGAGGCAACCGAGCACTAACATAATTTATCCTCACATTTTGCTTTAATTTTATTTTTCTTTTCTTCTTTTCTTCCCGAACACGTAGTTATAAACTAACAAGGTGTGCAGAATTTCAGACACACGGCCTTGCACACGCCGCGGTCGTGGGCAGTGTGTACCTCGAGAATCTTGGTACTAACATGGCAGACGATACAAGTCGAATGAACTAATTTACGCAATCACGGACTCAACCAATCTCCCCACAGCACCGAAAAAGTGACACGCCGCGTTTCTGTACCGCGTGTGAAGCTATCGACTTGCCAACCACGGCCGCACACGCGCGCGTCGGATAACCGTGCCAATATCTCGACTTGTTGAACACAAAGGCTAGACACGAGTGTGGGGAACCAACACGCCTTATAGCACGGCCGTGCGAGGCGAGGCGCCGTGTGAGTCAACACATCCTCAACCCACGCGTAGGAAACCGCCGGACTGAAATTTTATTTAAACACCATACCCTCTCCTTTCTCTTCTTAACCCACTTCTTTCTTCTTTCCTTCTTCCTTCATTTTCTCTCTTTTTCCTTTTTCCTTTTCCTAATAAATCCTTAGACTCTTGAGCTACATCAAAATCATATCCATGGCAAAGAAGCGTAAGAGGTCAATCTCCCCAAAGGAGACCGATTCACATGAGTTCATGCTGGCAGCTTCATTTGAACAACAAGCCAAGGATATTTGAGGCTATTTAGTTTTTATTTCATCTTTCTCTTTTGCTTAAGTTTCCTTATCTACACTTCTCTTCCGCTTAAATTATTTTATTCTATCTTAGTTTCTTTGACTTAGGAGCTAAAGGCTGCTTGGGAATCACGCCACTTCCGCCACCGCCAGCACCTCCTTGACCGTAGAAGTCACATCCACCTCGCAAACCATACACCAATAAAGATTCTCAAGCCCCTTTATCTTTTAGCTTTGTTTCGTTTACATTTTTGTTCCCTCTTTCTTTACTTTTATTTTATTTAATTATATATCTAGTTTGTTTTAAATCTGTCTTAATAAATCCTCGCTAATCCTCCACGAGTTCCCCAATTTCTTCATCTAGCGCAGGACTCGTGAGCATCTACCACATCCAAAAACGAGCCCTCCAACTTATCTTTCACCACGACCACTGCCAACTCTAGGAAATCATCCAATTCAGGGAGTGTCACTCTCTCCCCTCTCTTTTGATTTTACATATTAATTGTCATTATATATCTTTGTACATTGAGGGCAATGTACATCTTAAGTGTGAGGGGTGAATCTTAGATATTCCAAACTTTTTGCATTGTTCTCAAAATCCTGAATTTAGTCTTGTTTGAAAGTAAATTACTCATATTACTAATTAGGATGAAATTTCTGATGATTGATGATTTTTATTGATATGTTTTAGATTAAGTCATTGATAATTGTGCATTGATAATTAAATTTGAAGAATACTAGAGAATCAAGCATGATAAGTCTATTTTTTAGAAATTAAAATTTTTTTAGGTTGTCAAACTGAGTTTAAATATTATCTTGAAGTTTGAAATTTACGAGGTTGACATCAAAATACCCATAATTTTTGTGAGATTTTGAGCCTTATAGAGCATATATTCTTTTTCTTGCTCACTTTATTGATTATGAGTATGTCAACACTGATTTGTTATTCTAGAACTTGCATCGATTATAAATGTCAAGACCACATTTTATGATTTGATTCACAGAGATGATAATGGCACCTAGGATCTAACCCACTTACTCCATAAAAAGCCTACCTCCATAACTAACCCCTAGTGAACCCCTTTTAATCCTAACAACCCTATTTATTGACTCACCCACTAATATTAACCCAGAACCCCTTTGTTTTTGTTATCACCATTCCTTTTGACTACCCTGATATCGAGATTTGATTTGATTAATAGCCTAACTATGTTTTCTATTTCAGTTATGAATTCATGCTTTGTTCTTAAAAAAAAACAAGAGTATATTCATTATTAGTTGTGATTAAATGAGCTTATACGCTTGAATTCCAGATATCGAAGAAGAAGCTCGTATTATTAGTATTATTAGTTTTCAATTGATGTAATTATTATTAGTTCATTAGTACTTAGTTAGGTAATTTGTCAATTCAATCTCGATTCTAACGCTCTAATTCAGCCTTTTTCCACACCTTAACCCTAGCCCCGTTATAACCCTAACAAAGACCTTTTGATTTGTGTTTCATCTCATATTTCAGTGGTGGAGATTTGATTTTCATGCAAGCCTATGGGATTAACTCTTCATGTTTGACTTTTGAGTACATAAATTTTGAACCTTAAACACTTTGAGTGATTTGAGTGAATCTTTTGTGAGGATGTCAATCCTTGTCGATTTCGAATCAGAGGTAATTATCTAGATAAGGGGAGATGCCTATGTTTTCGAGCTACAAAATCTATGACTTATGCTGTTTGAATTTTTAGGACACTTTGAATTGGATTATCCATGTATAAATTATCTATGAATTATGATGAGACACTATCAATGACTATTATGAATTGAGGAAAGTTCGTTTTAATTGTAAGTTGAGAATTTTGCTTGAGGACAAGCAAAAGCTTAAGTGTGGGGGTATTTGATAAAACGTAAAAGTAACATATTCCAAGCCCACATTTAGTATGCTTTTGGATGATTTAAGCCCCAATTTATGTAAAAAGGTGCTCTTAATCCTTTCTTTTCATGTCTTATACTCAGGAAAGCACCCGATGACGGAAAGAACGAGAAACGGGCTTAAAATGGACCAAATTGGGCCAAGCCAACGAAATCAGCACGGCCTGGACTTCAAGCCACATGGTCGTGCTACCAGTCCTACTAGAACACGGCCGTGCCTCATTCAACAGTGTCGAACACGGCCTGCCCACGATTTACACGGGCGTGTGCCATGGCCATGCCTCTGCTGTGGAGAAGAGCAATTCCATTCGGGAAAGGATACTTAGGGAGAAAGAAACGTTTTTCAAAAGCCTATAAATACACCCTAGGTACCAGTAGAAAGGGGGCGGGAAAGCTAGGCTAAAAAGCCAAGCCGAAAAGGTCAGATTTGGGGGAATCACTCGAAGATAGCCAGTTGATCCATCTCAAGAAGCCAGAATTCTACTCAAGACGGAGGATCTCCTCTTCAATTCCTTCAGGGGGTTTTAGAGATTTCTTATATTTTGTTTTATCTTTTCTCTTGAGATATGGTCTTTTATTATTATGAACTAAACCTTCGGATACCCGATGGGGATGAAACCTATGATGAATCTTGTTATTTGATTTTTGAATTATATGATAATAACTTAGTTTGTTCTTAATTGTGTGAACTTAATCCAAATCTAATGTGCTTAGGTGGAGGAGGAATAGACCCTGCCTAAGAGTAGATCCAACATAATTAAGCGGAGTTGATCGCACACCTAGAGATAGGGTGACGAGATTTTGCCGGATTAGGGTGAAACCTAATATGGGAGTCCACAGATCGATTTACTACTATTCTAGGGGGTTATTATAAGCGAACGAGAGTTCCACTAATTAACCATTAGGGTTAGACGTTATTCGCCTCGAGAGAGGGTTTAATATACGTTAGGGAGTCTCACGGATCAAACTAAGTAAGTAAATCATATGGTTCAAGGTTAAATAACAAGTGAAGTCTAGGTGGATTTTTCCTAAGGGTATCGCTTGAGTCAACTGAGTTTTCCCAAAAGTTATTTCCCGAATTCATTCTTTTTGTCTTTGCGTCTTAGCTTAGTAAGTAGATTAGTTTTTGTTTAAACAATCATCACTTTATATTAAGGCTAAATAATAAAAAGACGGTGAGTATTAGTACTTTTAGTTCCTTTGGGTTCGATAGTCAGGTCTTGCCTAAGCTATACTCTTTGTTCGATAGGTGCACTTGCCTCAATTGTTGTCGAGTTAGTTTCAGTGTTCGATCATTCTTTTATAAATTTTAAAACTCGATTTACAATGATCGAGAAACCTAATATGGGAGTCCACAGATCGATTTCATCGCTATTTTAGGGGTTATTATAAGTGAACGAGAGTTCCACTAATTAACCTAGGGTTAGACGTTATTAAGCCTTGAGAGAGGGTTTAATATACGTTAGGAGTCTCATGAGATCAAACTAAGTAAATAAATCATATGGTTCAAGTTTAAATAACAAGTGAAGTCTAGGTGGATTTTTCCTAAGGGTATCGCTTGAGTCAACCGAGTTTTCCAAAAGTTATTTCCGAATTCATTCTTTTTGTCTTTGCGTCTTAGCTTAGTAAGTAGATTAGTTTTAGTTCAAACAATCATCACTTTTTATTAAGGCTAAATAATAAAAAAGACGGTGAGTATTAGTACTTTTAGTTCCTTTGGGTTTGATAATCCGATCTTTCCTAAGCTATACTCATTGTTCGATAGGTGCACTTGCCTCAATCGTTGTCGAGTTAGTTTCCAGGTTCGATCATTCTTTTATAAATTTTTAAAACTCGATTCGGCGATTACCCTCAACGAGGCAACTAATTGATTCGGCCGCCGGTGGAACCCTGAACAATAGAACTTCAAGCGACCTCACGAGTTCATTGAAGAGATGTCACTGAATAACTATCAGTGGCAGGTTACAAGGACAAAACCAACAAAATAAGCCGGAGTTTTCAACCTCGACGCAGGTAACCATGCTATCAACACGGTAGAGATGATGAATAAAAAGCTTGATAGTTTGTGTTCTTCGCGGTACATCAAAGAATGCGGTCTGACGCGAGTGGAACTGTGGCGAATCCTAAGTACCCACCCTACCAACCGGGCACAGGAAGCGAACAGATGAACTATATAGGTAATAATTTCAGATCTAATAATAACTCTTATAGTAATACTTATAATCCGAGGTTGGAGGAACCACCCAAATTTTTCATGGGGAGGTCAAGGAAATCAAGGAATTCAAAGACAACAACCTCCTCAAAATTTCCAAAATCAGCCCTAACCACAGGAAAAGAGACCGAGCCTTGAAGAGATCTTGACAAAATTCATGGCCCACCAGTAACCGTATTCAAGACACTGAAACCACCCTTAAGAATCACAGGCATTAATTAAGGGGATCGAAAGTCAAGTTGGGGAACTTACTAAGACAGTTGGATAACTTGCATAGATAATTTCTGAACGACCGCAAGGGCGTCTACCAAGCAACACTGAGATTAACCCAAAGGAGCAAATCCAAGCTATCACAGCTCATGATAGTATAGGGTTAGATGAACCCAATCCAATACAAGAAAACGAGGTAGAGAAAGGTAAAGCTGAGGTAACACAAGAAAAGCCAAAACCGGTAATCAAAAAGTACCAACCTCGCATTCCTTATCCCTGCGATAAAGAAAGACCACACAGAGGAACAATTCGGTAAATTTCTTAGACCTCCAAAGAAGTTTCTTATTAACTTGTCGTTTCTTGAAGCTCTTTCGCAGATGCCAGATCCTAGACCTCGTGTCAATAAAGAAGAAATGCATGAGGAACGAAGGCTTCGGACCGAAGGACTAGACGAGTGGAAGACACACTTTAAAGAGAAATTAAAAATACACGAAGCAAAAACGAGGCAACTCCACGACAAACTTGACGATGGGACAACCCAGCTTAAGATAGGAGATCAGGTACTCAAAATCTTCCCAGATGGAACAGTCGAGGTAACTAATCCTAAATTTAGCACTTCTAAGGTAAACACTACTCGACTTAAACTTTATATCCATAACCGAATTGATCGCATGAGAAAGGATTTTCACCTCCTCAAACAACCATGACCATACAAATAAGAGGCAAAGTCTAGCTTAAGACTATAAACGAGCACTTCTCGGGAGGCAACCCGAGCACTAACCCCATAATTTTTTAAATTTTTAATTCTTCTTTTACTTTTATTCTTTCTTTTTGGCACCTAACTATAAACTAACCAAAGTGTAGATTTCTAGACCACACGACCTTACACGGCCGTGGGCGTGGCCGTGTGGCCACCACAAGAAGAGTACAAGGGCGGGGCAACCACGGATCCATAATCTCTATTTAGACCCCCTTCTTCCTTTTTCTTTTTGAGTTGTCTTTCTTCTTTCATTTTCCATTATTTACTTTTATTTTTATTTTTATTTTTATTTTTATTTTTATTTTCCATTATTTACTTTTATTTTTATTTTCTTTATTATTTTCTTCTTATTCTTCATACCATTTAGATTTAGCTTAAAATACAATAAAATCAGGCCGGCTGCTTCGAGGATTTAATTTCAAATGGTTCAAGACGGTCCCCCACGTTCACCTCTGCCAATCCTATCGGGTTTCTTTTCATAAAAAATTCAGGAAGCTTCACTTCTCTCCCTATCTTATGATTTTATTTTGCTATTATCTATCTTTGTACATTGAGGACAATGTACATCTTAAGTGTGGGGGGGTTAACTATAGTATCATTTGAAAATCCCTGAATTATGCCTTGTCTTAAAGTAAGTTTCTCATATTATTATTAGAATGAAATTCCCATGATTTATGATTTTTATCGATATGTTTTAGATTAAGTCATTGATAATTGTGCATTGATAATTAAATTCTAAGATACTAGAGAATCAAGCATGATAAGTCTATTTTTCAGAATTAAATTTTTTTTCTAGGTTGTTAACCTGAATTTGAATATTACTTTGAAATTTGAAATTTACGAGGTTGATATCAAAATAACCATACTTTTTGTGAGATTTTGAGCCTTATAAGAGCATATATCCTTTTTCATGCTCACTTTTTGATTATGAGTGTGTCAACATTGAACTGTTATTCTAGAACTTGCCTCGATTATACATGTTGAGACCACATCTTTGATTTGATATACAGAAATGATAAAGGCACCTAGGATTTAACCCACTTACGCCATAAAAAGCCTACCTTCATAATTAACCTCTAGTGAACCCCTTTGATCCTAACAACCCTTTTTATTGACTCACCCACTAATATTAACCCAAAACCCCTTGTATTTGTTATCCTCATTCTTCTTGACTACCCTTTTTTGTCGAGATTTGATTTGATCGATTGCCTAACTATGTTCTTTATTTGGTTTGTTAAAGTTCTTTATTATTACTTGATTTGTTCTTAAAAAAACATCAAGTATATTCAAGTATTAGTATGATGAAAAGCGAGCTTATACAATTAAAGTCTATTTATTGAAGAAGAAGCTCGCATTATTAGTTTCAAAGTTTCAATTCATGTAATTATTTATTTCGTTGTTTCTAGTTAGGTAATTTTTCAGGTTGATCTCGATTCTAACCCTCTAATTCAGCCTTTATCCACACCTTAACCCAAGCCCCAAGTTATAACCCTTTCAAAGACCTTTTGATTTGTGCATCATCTCATATTCTGAGTGGTGGAGATTTGATTTTCATGCAAGCCTATGGGATTAACTTTTCGGAGTTTGACATTTGAGTGCTTAATTCTCAACCTTAAACACTTGAGTGATTTGAGTGAATCTTTTGTGAGGATGTCAATCCTTGTAGGTTTTGGATCAGAGGTAATTATTTAGATGAGGGAAACACCTATGTTTTGTGCTACAAATGTATGACTTATATTGTTTGAATCTTTAGGACTCTTTGAGTTAAATTATCCATGTATAAATTATCTATGGATTATGATGAGACATTGTTGATAGGAATATTGAATCATGCAAAGTTCGTTTTAATTGTAAGTTGAGAATTTTGCTTGAGGACAAGCAAAAGCTTAAGTGTGGGGGTATGTGATAAACCCTAAAAGTAACATATTTTAATCCCACATTTAGCACACTTTTGGATGATTTATCCCTTGATTTATGTAAAAAGGTGCTCTTAATCCTTTCTTTTCATGTTTTATACTCAGGAAAGCACCGGAGGATGGAAAGAACAAGAAACGGGCTCAAAACGGACCAAATTGGGCCAAAGTGAAAATCAACACGGCCTGGACTTGATCCAATACGGTCGTGTCTCCTTGATAGACTAGAACACGGCCTGATCACAATTTACACGGGCGTGTCACCTCATTAAAAGTCTAAACACGGCCTAAAGACGATTCAGACGGGCGTGTGCCATGGCCGTGTCCCTATCGTGGAGAAGAGCAATTTCACTCAGAAAAGGATACATAGGGGCAAAGAAACCTATTTCAAAAGCCTATATAAACACCCTAAGTATAACCTAGAAGGGGCGGGGAGCTAGGCCAAGGAGCCGGAAGTAGAAAGGTCGGATTTATGGGATACACTCGAAGATAGCCAGTTGATCCATCTCAAGAAGCGGAATTCTACTCAAGACGGCGGATCTCTCCTTCAATTCCTTCAGGGGTTTTAGGGATTTCTTATGTTTTGTTTTATCTTTTCTTCGAGATGTTTTCTTTTATTATTATGAACTAAACCCTTCAGATACACTGAAGGGGATGAAACTTAGATGAATATTGTTATCGTTTCTTTGAACTATATGATAAATACTTGATTTGTTCTTAATTATGTGTTCTTAATTCTTGTGTTAATATTTAGGGATATTGATTCAAGTTTGATGTGCTTAGGTGGAGGAGCAAAGTCCCCGCTAAGAGTAGATCTAGCATAATTAAGCGGAGTTGATCGCGCGCCTAGAGATAGGGTGGCGAGATTTTTGCGGATTAGGGTGAAACCTAATATGGGAGTCCATAGATCGAGTTTATGCAATTCTAGGGTTTTAATTAGAAAGAGATTTCAATTAATCAACCTAGGGTTAGGCGTTATTCGCTCGAGAGAGGGTTTAATATACGTTAGGAGTCTTACGGATCAAGTCAAGTGAATAAATCGTCTAGTTGAGTTAGATAACAAGTGAAGTCTAGGTGGATTCTTCCCATGGGTATCGCCTTAATCAACCGAGTTTTTCCAACAAAGATTTCCCCAATTCATTCTTTTTGTCTTTGCGTCTTTAGCTTAGCGATTAGTTAAATTTAGATTAAATAACAACTTCACTTATTTTAGGCTAGATAATAAAAAGAAATTTAGTATTAGTACTTTTGGTTCCTTTAGGTTCGACAATCCGGTCTTGCCTAAGCTATACTCTTTGTTCGATAGGTGCACTTGCCTCAATCGTTGTTATAGTTAGTTCGAGTGTTCGATCATTATAAATTTAAAACTCAAATCTCAACGATCACTAGGCACGCTCGTATTGCCACGACCGTTATGCATAATGAGCCCTTTACAAGGCCAATATGCCACCCACACTAGGGTCAATCAACAAGCTTTAAAGCAACACCAATTCATGCTTCTAAATGCATTCAAACATACCATTTCATACCCCAATTAGTCATCCATAATATCATCTACTTCTATACCTAATGACATCACAAATGAGTCCATCCAAGTATCAATTATACATCTCAAAACATTTATAACTCAAACATCATATATTCCATACCAAAACTCATCTTCTAATCACCTCTTTCATCACCCATAAAATCATGAAACATACCATATTCATAGTTCATTCACAATTTCAATATTATCTCACTTCTGGGCCAAGTCACATGGCAAGTATTAAACATCACAAATCATACCATAACTTCTAGCCTATACATGCCATATTTAATCTATATACATCTTTCCAAAAGTACCAAAATAGATTGTCGATAGTGTGATTGACATCTTGACGATCCCCGGATCCGAGCTAAAGCTTAATCCGAGCGACCTTTGTAAAAGAGAAACAAATCATACGATAAGCTTTCCAAAGCTTAGTAAGTTCATAACATAATACATGTAATTCACAATTCAAGTCAATATACAAAAATAAGCCATCACTTAGATTAATTTATCAATGATACACCAATTTATCAATGATACACCAACTCAACTATGCTCAATGCTCACACAGCACTTCATCCATCTACTTTCAAAACCACTAACACATATATATCATACATACCTTAGCCAATACATAGTTATCATACATATCTTGCCAACACATAGTTATCATACATACCTTGCCAACACATAGTTATCGTACACATCTTTCCAACACATAGTTATCATACATACCTTGCCAACACATAGTTACTCACCAACCAAGCTACTTGATTGCTCGAATTTACATTTCAATCAACCTTTACTATACTTTTGATTTATTCACACACTTAGTGCCTATTCGTAATCGAAACATATTTATCATCGCACACTTATTGCCAATTCGTTAAACCAAACTTGTATTGGTATCGCACACACAATGCCAATTCGGTAAGCTGAAGTTTAATTAACATCGCACACACAGTGCATCTATATCAAACCGCTCTTCAATCGGTGTCGCACACACAGTGTCAATCACAAAGTCGAAGATTATATTATTTCACACACACAGTGCTAATCATCTGAATCACGTTTCTGAATACGCACACTTAGTGCCACATAACTCAAACTCTCACATAGCATCCATATTTCAATATCATTATGACATTCATTTCATAGCATTTAACATAACTAAATATTCGTATTATGTCCGAACTTACCTCAGACGTTGAACTATCGAAACGGTCGGTCAATTGAGCACTTTATCTTTGCCTCGATCTCGATCTGAACCTCTATTCTCTTGGTCTATACACATTCAAATTCAATCCATTCAATTACCAAATCATTCATTTTAGTCCAAACACACATATTTAGGGCATTTTACATAATGGCCCTCATATTTTTGCATTTCGACACTTTAGTCCCAAATTCACATAATTTCTTTCCACACAAGCCTAGCCGAATTTTCCTTCATTCATACAAGCCCACATATTTCATTTATGTCACATTTTAATCCTTCAATTTCACATTTTCTCAATTAAGCCTAAAATGCTCAATTTCACTAAAAATCCCAATACAAACTATGTTAACCCAACACCAAGTTTTCATATTTTACTATCAACTAGCACATAGCTCAAGCATTCATCAATGGCTCATCACAGAAACATCATCATTTCACAAAATTACAACATGGGTTAACTAGAACACGAAGCAACGATTATGAAAACGTAGAAATTAATAAAAACCAAAACCAAATCATACCTTAATTTGCTTGTGCAAGTGCCGAATATTTAACAAGCTTTCTCTTTTCTTTTCTTTTTAATTTCGGTGGAACCAAGATGAACATTCCACTATCTATTTTCTTTTATTTTTATTATAACCTTATAATATAATATATAAGTTTTAACTTATAATTTTAACATATAAAAATATATATGTTATCATTTAATGCCATCCACTATACTCAATTGTGGCAAAATTGCATCATAAGCCCTCCTCATTATACAGACAACAACAATTAAGCACTTAACAATCAGCACACAGCATTTTACACTTTATGCAATTAAGTCCTTTTTGCTAACTAAGCACACAATCAATAAAATCTTCACACAGAAATTTCACACAGGCCATAACACATACCGTAAACACATAGAATAATATTAAAATATTATTTCGACCTCAGATTTGTAACATCCCGAAATTGGGCCTAGTAGAATTAGGCCTATTGGGCCCCGAGCGTAGAAGCATTTTAGAATTTTTGAGAATATGAGAATGGCATAATTGTGAGTTAGACTTAATGGGTAAGTCAATTAGGTAAGGTTACGGGGCTTCTATGAAGTTCCGAGGTCAAGATTAAGCCATAGGCAAAATTTTGATTTTGGGCACTTTAGTGAGGTGAGCTAGTGGAGGCAATACTTAAGCGTAATTGGTTGTATATTGTTATCACAAGAAGCAATGTGGCCTAGTGGGTGGCGTCACAAGGGAGCTAGAGGGGGGAGAGTGTTCGAATCCCACCTTTTACAAAATTTTTGGATTATTTTGTGCTTCTTTTCCAAAGTGTCGGCCAAGGCTTTAAATAAGGTAAGGAATACTTTTTATTGATGGAAAGAAGACTAAGAAAATAAGGTAAGGAGGAGAGTAAGGAAAGAAGTAAAGGAAAGGAGTAAGAAGGGGGATATGTTGGCCAAATATTTGGAAGGTGCTTCGGATAGAATTTTTGGTCAACCATGACCTTTTTGGTGAATGAAGTACACGGTTTTGGTAGGGGGAGTGAGGGGGCCGATTTTCTTATGGTTTTTGTGCAAATTTGTGCATGAAAGGTTTTAGTTTCTTTTAGCATTTTGGGTACTTTTCTTTTCCAACTTCTTTTTCCCTTTGTTTTGGCTTGAAACACTCTAGCACATTTGTTCATCTTTCTCCCTTGTTTAGCTTGAAACCCTCAATCCATTCTTGCTCATTTTTTCCTTTGTTATAGAAACTATCTAGCACTCTTTCTCCATCTTTTGTTTTCTTTTCTTTTCACTATTTCTTCAACCCTTCTTTCTTCTTCTTTAATCAACATTTTGGTAGTGAATCTTCTTGTTCATTTCTCTCCATAGCCAGAACCTTTTGACCCTTAATCTCTTCGTCATTATTTCTTTCTCTTTCGTGTTGGCACTCTCTTCTTTGATCGAATTGTGGGTGGCTGTATATCACATCCTTGCCGATTCACCTCTAGTCTTAAGTCAAATGGTGGAAGTCGATTTATAATCGTTAAGGGACTAATCACTCGTTCTTCTATATTCGTTGATCCTTCGAAAGTAGTGGTAAGCGAATCTTATCCCTAAACAACTACTTGCACTCATCATAGTATTTTCTAAGCGAGACTTTTCCAATGGAGGCAAGTGGTAACGATTTGAAAGGAAAATCGATTGGAGGACAAAAAGGGGCGGATTTGCAATTCCTACTCCTAAGTTCAAAGCGTAGGGCGGTATCGTGGTTTGAATTTTCCAGGGTTGTGGACCATCATCCAGGTGAGAATAGACAAATCGTGATCGTTCACAATACTAGGGGTAAGCATTTTTAGATCGTCGATTTAGATTTGAATTAATAAAATCATGTTTGTTGGTTAATCGAGTATAATGGTGATTTAGGTGCGGAGATGATCAAGAAGGTTTAGTCCTTATCGTAATCAGTGTGTAATCCCACACCAAAATTTTGTTCATTCGTGATTCACTATTATGTTGGAAGAATAGATCGTTGTTATTTACAAGTCTAATAACCGTAGTAATATAGCATGAATTGAGTAATTGGCTTAAACAACATTATATGGAAAATCTATCAAAACCAGGTATTAATTTGTTAAATTATGAAAATGCCCCTATGGGTAGATGATCATTGTGAATCGGAACTTTAAAATTTATAAAAAGAATGATCAAACACGAAACTAACTCGACAATGATTAAAGGCAAGTGTACCTATCGAGCAGTAGTATAGCTTAGGCAAGACCGGATTATCGAACCCAAAGGAACTAAAAGTACTAATACTAACTTCTTTTTATTAATTAACCTAAAATAAATGAAGTTGCTTTTAATCTAAAATTAACTTGAACTACTAAGCTAAGGACACAAAGACAAAAAGACTAAAATTGAGGAGATAACTTTGAGAAAAAACTCATTGATTTAGACGATACCCTCGGGAAGAATCCACCTAGACTTCACTTGTTATCTATCATCAACTGAACCATATGATTTTATTTACTTAGTTTGATCCGTAAGACTCCCTAACGTATATTAAACCCTCTCTCGAGGCGAATAACGTCTAACCCTAGGTTAATTAGTGGAACTCTCGTTCTCTTATAATAACCCCTTAGAATAGCGATAAATCGATCTATGGACTCCCATATTAGGTTTCACCTAATCCAAGCAAAATCTCGGCACCCTATCTCAGGCATGCGATCAACTGCAGTTAATTATGCTAGATCTACTCTTAGGCGGGGGTCTATTCCTATTCCACCTAAGCACATTAAATTTGGATTAAGCTCACATAATTAAGAACAAACTAAGTATTTATCATATAATTTAGAAAATAATAACAAGATTCATCATAGGTTTCATCCCCATCAGGTATCTGAAGGGTTTAGTTCATAACTAAATAAGAAAACATCTCAAGAGAAAAGATAAAACAAAACATAAGAAATCCCTAAAACTCCCTAAAGGAATTGAAGGAGAGATCCGCCGTCTTGAGTAGAATCTCGGCTTCTTGAGATGGATCAACTGGCTACCTTCGAGTGATTCCCACAACTCTGACCTTTTCAGGTTGGCTCCTTGGCCTAGCTAATCGCCCCCTTCTAGGTCATACTTAGGGTGTATTTATAGGCTTTTGAAATACGTTTCTTTGCCCCTAAGTATCCTTTTCCGAGTGAAATTGCTCTTCTCCACGGTAGAGGCACGGCCATGGCACACGTCCGTGTAAATCATGGTCAGGCCGTGTTCGGACTTCTTTAATGAGGACACGCCCGTGTGAATCGAGGGAAGACCGTGTTCTAGATGATCAGTGAGGCACGGCCGTGTGGGCTAAGGTTCAGGCCGTGTCTATTTCTTTTTTGGCCCATTTTGGTCCGTTTTGAGCCCGTTTCTCGTTCTTTTTATCCTTGAGTGCTTTCCTGGGTATAAGACATGAAAAGAAAGGATTAAGAGCACCTTTTTTACATAAAATAAGGGATAAATCATCCAAAAGCATACTAAATGTGGGCCTAAAATATGTTACTATTTCGGTTTATCAAATACCCCCACACTTAAGCTTTTGCTTGTCCTCAAGCAAAATTCTCAACTTACAATTAAAACGAACTTTCTATAATTCATAAACGATGTTTTATCATAATTCATAGATAATTCATACATGGATAATTCAATTCAAAGAGTTCTAAAAATTCAAGCAATCTAAGTCATAGATTTGTAGCTCAAAAATATAGGCGTCTCTCCTTATCTAAATAATTACCTTTAATTCAAAATCGACAAGGATTGACATCCTCACTAGAGATTCTCTCAAATCACTCAAAGTGTTTAAGGTTCAAAATTTAGGCACTCAAAAGTCGAACACGAAAAGTTAATCCCATAGGCTTGCCTAAAAATCAAGTCTCCACCACTGTAATATGAGATGATGCACAAATCAAAAGGTCTTTGACAGGGTTGTAATAGGGCTTGGGTTAAAGGTGTGGATATAGGCTGAATTAGAGGGTTAGAATCGAGACTTGAATTGACAAATTACCTAACTAGAAAAAATGAACTGATAAATAAATAATTACATGAATTGAAACTTTGAAACTAATAATACGAGCTTCTTCAATATTGGGAATTCAAACGTATAAGCTCACTTAATCACATAACTAATAAAACTAATAATGAATATACTTCGTTTTTTTTAAGAACAAACTAAGTAATAATAAAGAACTTTAACAACTGAAATATAGAACATAGTTAGGTAACTGCTCAAAATCAAATCTCAACAAAAAGGGAGTCAAGGAATGGTGATACAAATATACAAAGGTTTTTGGGTTAATATTAGTGGGTGAGTCAATAAAAAGGGTTGTTAGGATTAAAAAGGGGTTCACTAGGGGTTAATTGTGAAGGTAGTTTTTTTAATGGAGTTAGTGGGTTAAAACCTAAATGCCTTAATCATCTCTGTGTATCAAATCATAGGTGTGGTCTCGATATGCATAAACGAGGCAAGTTCTAGAATAACAAATCAATGTTGACACACTCATAATCAATAAAGTGAGCAAGAAAAAGAATATATGCTCTATAAGGCTCAAAATCTCACAAAAATTATGGGTATTTTTGACATCAACCTCGTAAATTTCAAACTTCAAGATAATATTCAGATTTAGTTCAACAACCTAGAAAATTTTAATTTTGAAAAATAGACTTATCATGCTTGATTCTCTAGTATTCTTTAATTTTAAACATCAATGCACAATTATCAACGACTTACTCTGAAATATATCAATAAAAATCATAAATCATGGAAATTTCATCCTAATTAGTAATATGAGAAATTTACTTAAAAGCAAGACTAAATTCAGGATTTTGAGAACCATGCAAAAAGTTTGGTACCTAATTTCAGAAATTTGAGAATAATGAAAAAAAAAGTTAGGCACCTTTTTTAGGTTGTTCACCCCCCCACACTTAAGATGTACATTGCCCTCAATGTACAGAGATAGATATGACATTTTAAGGGATAAATCAAAAGAGAAGGGGAAAGAATACTCCCTCAATTTTGGATGGATTCCTTGGAGTGGATGGTGGATGTTGTGGTGTGTCGATGACTTGTGTAGAAGTGAATTGCTCCTAGTGATGTTTTTAAAGCGCCAAGTCATCGATTAGAAATCTTGGAGGCATAATTAAATAAATGTTAGGAATACTCGAAGGTTAGATGTGGATGATAATCTTGATAAAAATTGTCAATGTATGGGGAAAATGTTCAAACTTAAGACAAATCGAAATTAAATTAACGAGAAAATAAAAGTAAAAACTTAAAATAAGGAAAAGAAAATCTAGATAAAAGGACTCAAAGGTCCTCATCATCGCCAGGTCCTGTGGTGGTTTGGTGATGAGATATGGAGTGTCTTTGGCATATCTGTTTTGAGGGTGGCCTCTATCCTATCAAAGCGTCGAGTGTTGTCAATGAAATCTCTTTCGAATCGGGCGAGGT
This sequence comes from Gossypium sturtianum, assembly GCA_025698515.1. Lineage (NCBI taxonomy): Eukaryota > Viridiplantae > Streptophyta > Magnoliopsida > Malvales > Malvaceae > Gossypium > Gossypium sturtianum. The sequence goes on from CM046943.1 coordinate 128,732,394, forward strand.
GGGCGTCGGAGATATCTGACAATGAGGTTGCTGCATGGAATGGTCGCTGGCTCAGTATCGGTGCCTCTTGTGATGGTGGTGGGACATCATCAGTAATGTCCTTGGGCTCCCCGCAAATCGCAGTAGGTGTCACTAATCGGTATTGAGAGGGGTCGGTCCCTCGATGATGTTTAATCATCCTCATGTGTAGCATCGTCTGGATGCCCTGAGGTGCCATCTGCCCAATCATCGTGAGGGAGGATCTCTAGTCGTCGGTGTTAAGGAGGCCGAAGTGTCGAGCCAATCGTGTTATATATGGGCCCATCGATATAATTCCCTTCCTGTGTACCTCTGTTTGATGTTGCATTGCACCGGTGATAAAGTATGCAAGGTCGAACACGTGTCCTTCTGACATGCATGATAAGTAGTATACATCGTGTCGATTTACCACGCCGGTGCTCTCACGACGGCCTGTAATGGTGTGAGTGAGAATGGCGTGGATGTACCTCAAGTATGGGGCGAGAGCTATTGCCTTGGATCGACTGGGGTCGTAGACGCCAGAGATGGGGTATAAGCTGCGCCAGCAGTAGAGGGGAGTGCAATAGAGCTGCCGGTTTAACTCGGAGAGTGGGTTTTCTTCTATAAATTCTGGCGTATAGAGTCCGAGTGCCGAGCCGAATTGCGGTACGCTCAGTTGACGTATTGTGCCCCCTAAACGGAATTGGACTGTACCCGGGTCGTCGAACTGCGCCATCATTGTCTGCAAGGTGAAAGTTGTGCAGAATTCTAATGTGAGCTCCAAGTATGTGGGCTCGTTGATTGAGAAAAATTGCTTCCACGGGTCGGTCGAGATGAGGGCTCGAATATCGGTTGCGAGCCCGACTTGTTCCAGTGCGTCCCAATCGATGCACCTACCGGTGCCGAGGGGTCTATTCCAGATTGCCTTGTAATGCTCTTCCTGAGCTTCCTGAGAAAATCAGAGGAATTGGTGTCGAAGCTCGGAAGAAGCACTTGCTGAGGATGATCCGGGCCCCTTTCTTTTCTTGCTTGGGGCGGCTGTGGATCGTTTTGGTCGTGATGATGACATCGTATTAGGGGTGATAGTGGCGGTTTTCTACCAGACACGGGATGAGCACGGCGGTGGCGTGAGTTTTGTAGCACGAACACGGTGGTGGCAGGGGCGTGAAGTTCGGCAGCACGGCAGTGGTGTGGGCATGGGGTGGTTTGTAGTGTGTTTTTAAGGAAGAAAAGTGAGTTAAGGAGGTTTTGGGAAGGTGGGGAATATGGGTGTGGCCGGATTTTGGGAGGAAAAATGTTGAAAATTATTTTTAGGGTAGGTTTTGGGAAAGTGACGGTTTAATTTGGTTAAATAGGGGAGGGGACACGGGCTGGTGCCACGCCCATGCTCTGTTTTAAAGTGCCCGTGTTTTTCTCGATTTTAAATTTTGGGCGCGTTGGATGTTTGGCCACGGCGAAGTAGGTGTTTGTGGCACTTTGTGTTTATATTCACACGGTTATGTAGAACGGGCGTGTTACGGCCGTGTTCGACAAGTCAGAATGTTGGCACGGTCGTAAGGCATGGCCGTGTTTAGTCCGTGCTTAACAAGTTAGTAACCTCGCACGGGTAGTCGGCACGGGCATGGGATTTTATTGCAGCCCGTGTTGAGGAAAGCAATTCTTCTTTGTCGTGCATGGCATTCACGCCACGCCCATAGTTTATCCCGGCTTCGCAGACGGCCACGGGCACGCCTGTGTGTAAGGCTGTATGGTCTAAAACCTACACTTTATTAGATTAATTAGTATTAATTTAGATGCTGAACAGTTAAAAGTATAATGTTAGGGAAGTTAGTGCTCGGGTTTCCTCCCGAGAAGCGCTTGTTTATAGTCTTAAGCTAGACTTTCCCTATTTTCAGTTCAAAAAGAAGGTTCATGGAGCAGAAGCTCCTCTCTCATATCTCCAAAATCTGCACCATTATAAATTTTGAGTCGGTGACCATTTACCTTGAATGTGCCCTTAGTGGGGTGAGTTACCTCGATTGTGCCGTATGGAAAAATGGTTTTGATCATGAATGGGCCTGACCATCTTGATTTTAGCTTCCCAGGAAATAGTTTAAGCCTCGAGTTGTATAACAGGACCAAGTCCCCTACTTCGAATTGTTTAGACTTCTTTAGGCGAGCATCGTGGCGTCGCTTTGTTGCTTCCTTGTACAGCTTTGAGTTTTCGTAGGCCTCAGCTCTCCATTCATCTAACTCGTTTATCTGCATCATTCTTTTCTTTCCTGCATTTTTAAGATCGTAATTCAAAAACTTTATGGCCCAAAAAGCTTTGTGTTCTAACTCGAATGGTAGATGACAGCTTTTTCCGTATATAAGTTTGTATGGGGATGTCCCTAGAGGTGTTTTAAATGATGTTCTATAGGCCCATAAGGCGTCATCTACTTTCAATGCCCAATCTTTTCTATTTGCTTCGACTGTTTTTTCTAGGATGCGCTTAAGTTCTCGGTTCGCTACTTCAACTTGCCCACTGGTTTGAGGGTGATATGGGGTAGCTGTCCTGTGATGTACTCCATATTTCTTTAGAACTTTGTTGAATTGAGCATTACAGAAATGAGTGCCCCTATCACTGATGATAGCTCTAGGTGTTCCAAATCGAGAGAACAGTTTCTTGAGAAACTTAACTACTACCCTAGCATCATTGGTAGGTAAAGCTTCCGCTTCTACCCATTTTGACATGTAATCAACTGCCACTAGGATGTATTTATTTCCAAATGAACTAGGAAATGGTCCCATAAAATCAATACCCCATACATAAAATATTTCACATGATAACATATACGTTTAAGGCATTTCATCTCGTTTAGAAATATTACCTATTCTTTGGCATTTATCACACACGAAGTAACATACCCGTTGGCATCTTTGAATAGAGTGGGCCAATAAAACCCGATTCGAGTATTTTATGTCTTTGTCTTAATGCCAATGTAATGTCCTCTCAAGGTCCTGAATCGCAATGTTCCAGATTTTGCTTGCTTATACGCTTTCGTAACGCATCTTGAATTACGATCCTGTACATATGCAGAAAGAAAGGGATCTTCCCAAAAATAGTTCTTTACATCAGCAAAGAATCGCTTCTTTTGATGATGTGTTAGTCTTTTGGTAAGATGTTAGCAGACTAAATAATTTGCAATATTTGCAAACCATGGTGCCTCAAAATGTGTTATAGAGAAGAGTTGTTCTTCGAGGAATGAGTCGTTTATCTCATTTTCATCAAGCTCTACGATATGTGGATTCTCGAGTCTAGAGAGGTGATCTCACTGCAAGATTCTCGGCTCCTCTCTTATCTTGTATTTCCAAATCAAATTCTGTAAGAGCAAAATCCATCGTATGAGGCGAGGTTTTGCATCAGGCTTGGTTAAAAGATAACGAAGAGTTGAATGGTCAGTGTAAAGCGACAACTTTAGACAATATTAGATATCGCCTAAATTTGTCAAAAGCAAAAACTACAGACTAGCAATTCTTTCTCTGTGGTGGTGTAGTTTTCTTTGCACGGTGTTAGTGTTACGCTAGCATAATAAATTGGCTGAAAGTGCTTGTCTCTTCGTTGTCCCAAAACTGCACCTACTGCAAAATCACTTGCATCACACATTAGTTTAAAGGGTAAATTCCAATCAGGTGCAATTATAATCGGAGCATTTATTAGTTTATCCTTAAGGACATTAAATGCATCTAAGCATTCCTGATTGAAATTGAAAGGAACATCTTTTTCTAGTAATTTTGTTAAAGGCTTAGCTATTTTAGAAAAATCTTTAATAAATCTTCTATAGAAGCCTGCATGTCCTAAAAAGCTTCTAATGGCCTTAACTGAACTTGGGGGAGGTAATTTTTCTATGGTTTCAACTTTTGCTTTATCTACCTCAATCCCTTTACTAGAAATCTTATGTCCTAACACAATACCTTCTCTAACCATAAAATGACATTTTTCCCAATTCAAAACAAGGTTTGTTTCTTCACATCTTATTAGAACTCGTTTTAGATTTTTAAGGCAAAGTTGGAAAGAATTTAGAATAATGAGAAGTCATCCATAAATACCTCCATAATGTCTTCCACAAGTTCGTCGAAGATTGCCAACATGCAACGCTGAAAAGTAGCAGGAGCATTACATAATCCAAAAGGCATTCTACGATAAGCAAACTACCGTATGGGCATGTAAATGTTGTTTTCTCTTGATCTTCTGGAGCTATTTGGATTTGGAAGTAGCCGGAAAGTCCGTCCAAGAAACAGTAATACATATGCCCGGATAGTCTTTCTAACATTTGATCTATGAAGGGCAGAGGGAAGTGATCTTTCCTAGTGGCATCGTTCAATTTCCTATAGTCGATACAGACTCTCCATCCTGTAACTGTTCTTGTAGGGATTAACTCATTCCTTTCATTGGGCACCACAGTTATGCCTCCTTTCTTTGGAACTACCTGCACAGGGCTTACCCAAGTACTGTCAGAAATAGGATAAATTATTCCCGCATCTAGAAGTTTAATTACCTCGGCTTTGACCACTTCTTTCATGTTGGGATTTAAGCATCTCTGAGGCTGCACACACGGCTTGTATTCCTCTTCCATTAAAATTTTGTGGGTGCAAAATGATGGGCTTATACCCTTGATGTCAGAAATTTTCCAAGCTATGGCCTTTTTATGTTCTCTTAGTACCTGTATCAACTCCTCTTTTTCCTTGGGTTCTAATTCTGAAGAGATAATTACTGGTAATGTAGAATTTTCACTAAGGAAAGCATACTCTAAATATTTTGGCAGTTGTTCTAATTCTAATTTGGGCGGTTCATCAACAGAGGGTTTTTGTTTTAAATCATCATCGACTTCAATGCTTTCTTTTTCCGTTTGTCTTGATGATGATATTTTTAGATTTAGGTCGTGGACTTCATCTTCTTCCCCCTCTTCTTGAGTGGGACACAGTTCCATCGTGTCATCATGTAGAATTTCCTGTAATGAATTTTGAATGATATGATCAGTTGTATCAACAAAATAACAGGAATCGCCTTGTTCTCTAGAATATTTCATGGCATCATAAATTTGAAAGATAATTTCTTCATCGCCTATTCTTAATGCGAGTTTGCCATCCCCTACATTGATAACAGCTCTAGCAGTAGCTAAAAAAGGATGCCCTAAAATTAAAGGAACATCAATGTCTTCATCCATGTCTAACACAACAAAATCAACAGGGAAAATAAATTTATCAATTTTTACCAAGACATCTTCGATAACTCCCCTAGGATATTTAATAGATCTATCAGCTAACTGAATACTCATCCTAGTAGGTTTTGGTTCCCCAAGATCTAGTCGTTTAAACATTTTATAAGGCATTAAATTAATACTGGCGCCTAAATCAGCTAATGCTTTCTTAATATTTAAGCTACCAATTAGACAAGGAATAGTAAAACTTCCTAGGTCTTTTAATTTGGTTGGTAACTTGTTTTGGAGAATGGCTGAACATTCTTCATTAAGTTCCACCGTTGATACTTCTTCAAGTTTCCTTTTATTCGTCAGGAGTTCCTTTAAGAATTTTGCGTACGTCGGCATCTGTGAAATGGCTTCAAAAAAAGGTAAGTTAATATGTATTTGTTTAAAAAGTTCAAGAAACTTACTGTATTGGGCATCTAATCGTTCTTTCTTTAACCTTGCTGGATATGGGATTAGTGGTTTACTTTCTTTGCGTACGGGATTTGCATCCTCTACTCCCTCCTCTCTTGCTTTGTTGTCTTCGTGTGGTATTTTTTTCTTTGATTCGACTAATTCCTTTCCACTTCTTAGTGTAACTGCCTTTACCCATTCTGTTCCTTTAGAACAAATCTCTGCTCGTATTTCACAAACCATCTTGGTGAGTAATCCAACTGACTTAGTAATTTCCCCAACTTGGTTCTCGATTGCCTTGATTGATGCTTGTTGGTTATTAAGTGTTGTCTCGGTTTTTTGGAGACGAGTGTCGGTGGCTGCCATGAATTTTGCAAACATCTCTTCGAGGTTCGGCATCTTCTCTTGTGGATAAGGCTGATTTTGGAAATTTTGAGGAGGCTGTTGTCTTTGATTTCCTTGACCTCCCCACGAAAAATTTGGGTGGTTCCTCCAACCTGAATAAAAGTGTTACTATAAGGGTCATTATTTGATCTGAAATTATTACCTATATAGTTCATTTATTCGTTCTCTGTGCCCGGTTGGTAGGGTGGGTACTCAGGATTTGCCACAGTTCCACTTGCGTCGCACTACATGACTGGATGTACCTGCGAAGAACACAAACTATCAAGCTTTTTATTCATCAACTCTACGATTTGGTAGCATGGTTACTGCGTCGAGGTTGTAAACTCGGCTATTTTTGTTGGCCTTGTTCTTGTAACTTGCCATCGATAGTTATTCGTGCGGCATCTCTTCTATGAATTCGTAGGCTGCTTCAGGAGTTTTATTATTCAGAGTTCCACCGGCTGCTGAGTCGATTAGTTGCCTCATTGAGGGGTTTACACCGTTATAGAAAGTTTGGACTTGGAGCCACAAGGGTAAACCATGGTGCGGACACCTTCTCAAAAGATCCTTATATCTCTCCCATGCATCGTATAATGTCTCTAAATCTATCTGCACAAAAGAAGATATATCATTACGTAATTTGGCCGTTTTGGCCGGTGGGAAATATTTTAATAAAAAATTTTCGGTCATTTTTTCACATGTAGTGATTGACCCCCGTGGTAACGAGTTTAACCACTGTTTGGCTTTATTCCTTAATGAAAAGGGAAATAACCGAAGACGAATGGCATCATCAGAAACGCCATTTATTTTAAAGGTATCACAGAACTCTAAAAAGTTGGCTATATGAGTATTCGGATCTTCGTCCTACAAACCATCAAATTGAACAAATTGTTGAATCATTTGTATAGTGTTAGGCTTTAATTCAAAATTATTAGCAGCTATAGTAGGCCTAACAATACTAGATTCGGCTCCTGTTAAATGCGGTTTAGCATAATCATACGTAGTACGCGGAGCATTATTTTCTGCCACATCTTGTGGTGGAAGATTATTTTCGTCCATCCCTTCAGTAGGATTGGATCTGTCTTCTCACTCTTCTTCTTTGTAATTTAGGGCTCGCCTAATTTCTCTGCGAATTCTCCGAGCGGTAGCTTCAATATCACTGTCGTATTCTAGAGGTCCTCTCGGGTTCCTTCTAGTCATAAACTAGAGGTACCTGCTAGGAAAAGAAAGAAAAAAAAATTAGAAAAATTAAAACTAAAACTAAAAATAAAAATAAATTGTGGAAAATAAAAATGTAATGGCTAAAGTAATAAAAATAGAGCTTTCTTAATATTTTAGTTCCCCGACAACGGCGCCAAAAACATGATCGCTGTGAATCAGAGCTTTAAAATTTATAAAAGAAAGATCAAACACGGAAACTAACTCTGACAACGATTAAAGGTAAGTGTACCTATCGAACAGTAGTATAGCTTAGGCAAGACCGGATTATCGAACCCAAAGGAACTAAAAGTACTAATACTAACTTTCTTTTTATTAATTAACCTAAAATAAGTGAAGTTGCTTTTAATCTAAAATTAACGAACTACTAAGCTAAGGACACAAAGACAAAAAAGACTAAAATTGGGGAGTTCACTTTCAGAAAAACTCAGTTGATTTAGACGATACCCTCAGGAAGAATCCACCTAGACTTCACTTGTTATCTATCACTGAACCATATGATTTTATTTACTTAGTTTGATCCGTAAGACTCCCTAACGTATATTAAACCCTCTCTCGAGGCGAATAATGTCTAACCCTAGGTTAATTAGTGGAACTCTCGTTCTCTTATAATAACCCCCTAGAATAGCAGTAAATCGATCTATGGACTCCCATATTAGGTTTCACCCTAATCCGGCAAAATCTCGTCACCCTATCTCTAGGCATGCGATCAACTCCGCTTAATTATGCTAGACCTACTCTTAGGCAGGGTCTATTCCTCCTCCACCTAAGCACATTAAATTTGGATTAAGCTCACATAATTAAGAACAAACTAAGTATTTATCATATAATTTAGAAAATAATAACAAGATTCATCATAGGTTTCATCCCCATCAGGTATCTGAGGGGTTTAGTTCATAACTAAATAAGAAAACATCTCAAGAGAAAATATAAAACAAAACATAAGAAATCCCTAAAACTCCCTGAAGGAATTGAAGGAGAGATCCACCGTCTTGAGTAGAATCCCGGCTTCTTGAGATGGATCAACTGGCTACCTTCGAGTGATTCCCACAACTCTGACCTTTTCGGCTTGGCTCCTTGGCCTAGCTAACCACCCCCTTCTAGGTCATACTTAGGGTGTATTTATAGGCTTTTGAAATAGGTTTCTTTGCTCCTAAGTATCCTTTTCCGAGTGAAATTGCTCTTCTCCACGGCAGAGGCACGACCATGGCACATGCCCGTGTAAATCGCGGTCTGGCCGTGTTCGGACTTCTTTATTGAGGACACACCCGTGTGAATCAAGGGAAAACTGTGTTCTAGATGATCAGTGAGGCACGGCCGTGTGGGCTAAGGTTCAGGCCGTGTCAATTTCTTCTTTGGCCCATTTTGGTCCGTTTTGAGCCCGTTTCTCGTTCTTTTTATCCTTGGGTGCTTTCCTGGGTATAAGACATGAAAAGAAAGGATTAAGAGCACCTTTTTACATAAAATAAGGGATAAATCATCCAAAAGCATACTAAATGTGGGCCTAAAATATGTTACTATTTCAGTTTATCAGTCGATTACGAAAATGCCCCTATGGGCCGATTTACCAAAATGCCCCTATGAGCCGATTTACCAAAATGACCTAACAGACCTAATTGCTAAAATACCCCTATGGGTTGATTTACCAAAATGCCCCTATGGGCCGATTTACCAAAATGCCCCTATGGGCCGATTTACCAAAATTCCCCTATGGGTCGAATTGCTAAAATGCTCTAACGGGCCGATTTGCTAGAATGCCTTGGTGGGCCGAATTACCAAAGTGCTATAATGGGCCGATTCACCGGATTAATTCACTAGATTAATGGTTGTTATATATATATGTGGATATTATATTGTATTATGTATGTGGCATTTTTACATATTGCATGGGATGGGAATAATTGTATGGAGAGCAGTGTAGCCTGGTGGCATTGCCACAATTTGTTTATTATTGTGCTTAAATATGATTTCGGTGGCTTGACCATAAAAATATTATATAAATAGCAGCTCGATTGCAAATTGGTGTGAGCGGCAGTGTGGGTTGACTTGATCCCCACAGGTGTGATTGGCTGGTCGGGGGTGTGATGGATGGATGGGTTGGGTTGCATACATTTACTTCTTTTTAAATATTGTTATGTAAATGGGCTTAGGCCCAAGATGTTGCTATACGGGTTCAAGCCCAGTGGATGACGGTAAGGGGATTATGCACTGAGTTCTTGTAACTCACCCCCCTTTTTCTTAATCCTTGCAGGTAATGCTCAGTAATGAGGACTTGGGCCCATGGATGACTCAGTGGAGGCCATACTTTGGAAATAACGTTTTCAAACATTAGTAAACTTCTTTTCTGTTTTATTTTCGTTACTCTTACTATTTTGGGTTTTAAAGTTGTAATAAGGCCTCTGGGATATGTTTTATTTTGCTTTATGTTTAGACGTATTTAATATCTTTCTTGATTGGTTTTAAATGGGGATTTTCTAAAAATCATAATTAACGGTTTTCCCAAAATTGATTAATAAATGGATTTCGTAATAAATATGTACAAATATTTTAACTTGGACTTTTCCTCTGAAGTATCATCGTTATTTTCAAAAGTTCTGATTTTAAAGATTACCTGATAAATTTTCAATTCATCAATCAACCTCTCGAGATTTGTAGTATTTTTAACGAATATCTATAACTAAACTTGTTTTTCTTAACTATAACCAAATAACACTTACTTTAGAAATATTCACTCGTTATTTATATGTTTTCTTCATGTGACATGTCAGATCCGATCATACCGCATGAGCCGGGTTTAGGGTGTTACAGGATTTGTGGTCTCGAAACCACTATTCCTACTAGGGTCTAAATCGGGCTGTTACAAGTCTACTGAGTTTGTTATAAAAGTATCGAAACCCTTAGGTAAAAGTGTCTTGGTTGACAAAGTATGCAAGAACTGTCCGTTGATGTTTAGAGATATTTGTTTTCCGGCTGATCTGCTCCTATTACCTTTTGATGAGTTTGATATCATTTTGGGTATGGACTGGTTAACATTACACAATGCTGTTGTGAATTGTAAAAGGAAGACCATTGATTTGATATGTCAGAATGATGAAATAGTTTGGGTTGACTCTAATGATTTGACTGGATTACCTACTGTGATATATGTATTGAAAGCTCAAAATTTTTTGAGAAAGGGTTATGAAGCTTATTTTGCTTATGTAATTGACTCGAAAGTATCTGAAAAAAAAGTTGAATCAGTGCCAATTGTCTGTGAATTCTTTGATGTGTTTCCTGAAGAACTACCGGGATTGCCACCGATACATGAAGTTGAATTTGGTATTAATTTGTTGCCTGGTACAACTCCTATTTTGGTAGCTCCGTATAGAATGGCACCAACAGAACTGAAAGAATTGAAGTCACAGTTGCAAGAATTGACAGATAGAGGGTTTGCAAGACCGAGTTTCTCACCTTGGGGTGCTCCTGTTCTTTTTGTGAAAAAGAAAGACGGTACGATGAGAATGTGTATTGATTATCGTCAGTTGAACAAAGTGACAATAAAGAACAAATATCCCTTGCCCAGAATCGATGATTTGTTTGATCAGCTTAAAGGAGCTACCGTATTTTCGAAGATAGATCTAAGCTCGGGATACTACCAGTTGAGAGTAAAAGATTCAGACATTCCGAAAATAGCTTTCAGAACGAGGTACGAGCATTATGAGTTTTTAGTTATGCCTTTCAGATTAACTAATGCTCCTGCTATTTTTATGGATCTGATGAACAGAATTTTTTAAACCGTATTTAAATTAGTTTGTTGTTGTTTTCATTGACGATATTTTGATTTATTCACGTGATGAAAATGAGCATGTCGAGCATCTGAGAATTGTGTTACAAACTTTGCGAGATAATCAATTGTATGCGAAATTCAGCAAATGTGAATTCTGGTTGCGTGAAGTCAGTCTTTTGGGACATATTGTATCGGCCTCTGGAATACTAGTTGATCTGAATAAGATTTCTGCTATTTTGGAATGGAAACCTCCGAAGAATGTGTCCGAAGTTCACAATTTTTTGGGACTTGCTGGTTATTATCGAAGGTTCATAAAAGGCTTTTCGATGATAGCTACTCCGTTGACTAAATTGCTTCATAAAGATGTGAGATTTCAATGGTCCGATAAATGTCAGAAAAGCTTCGATCAGTTGAAAAATTTGTTAACTGAAGCTCTAGTTTTGGTACAACCAGAATCGGGTAAAGAATTCGTGATTTACAGTGATGCTTCGTTAAATGGTCTGGGATGTGTTTTGATGCAGGAAGGCAAAGTTATAGCTTATGCCTCAAGACAATTAAAGCCTCATGAAAAGAATTATCTGACACATGACCTTGAGCTAGCTGCGATTGTGTTCGCATTAAAGATTTGGCGACATTATCTGTACGGTGAGAAATGTCACGTGTTTTCAGATCATAAAAGTTTGAAGTATTTGATGACCCAGAAAGATCTGAATCTGCGTCAGAGAAGATGGTTAGAGTTGTTGAAAGACTACAAGCCTATGATAGATTATCACTTAGGTAAAGCAAATGTCGTTGCTGATGCTTTGAGTCAGAAATCACTGTTTGCATTGTGTGCTATGAATGCTCATTTAGATCTATCTGATGATGGTTTAGTGTTAGCTGAATTGAAAGCGAAACCATTGTTTTTACAACAAATATGTGATGCTCAGAAAGTTGGTAATAAAATGCTAGCGAAACGGGCTCAGAGTGATTTAAACTCTGATCCTAAATTTTGAGTTGATGTTGATGATTGCTTAAGGTTCCGAGATCAAATTTGTGTTCCGAGAAACCCTGAGTTAATTCAATTGATTTTGAATGAAGCACATAATAGTCGTCTATCTGTTCATCCGGGAAGTACAAAGATGTACCATGATCGAAGCAACACTATTGGTGGTCGGGTATGAAAGCGAGACATTTCGACTTTGTTTACGAAATGTTTAGTTTGTCGACAAGTTAAATTTGAACATCGAGTTAAAATCGGTTTGTTACAGCGGTTACGATTTCCAAGTGGAAATGGGATAGAGTGACGATGGACTTTGTTTCTGGATTGCCTTTGACTCCGAGAAAGAAAGATGCAATTTGGGTCATAGTTGATCGATTAACAAAATCTGCCCATTTTATTCCGATACGATCTGATTATTCACTTGATAAATTAGTTGAGCTTTAACGAAGTACCATTGTCCATTGTGTCAGATAGAGATCCGAGATTTACATCACGGTTCTGGAAGAAATTGCAAGAAGCTTTGGGTACTAAATTGCATTTGATCTGACTTTTCACCCTGAGACGGATGGTCAGTCCGAACGGATTATTCAGATACTCGAGGATATGTTAAGATGTTGCATACTTGAGTTTAACGGTATGTGGGAATAGTACTTGCCATTAATTGAATTTGCGTACAATAATAATTTTCAGTCGAGTATCAAAATGGCACCTTATGAAGCTTTATATGGACGCAAATGTCGAACACCTTTGTATTAGACTGAGCTCGGTGAAAATAAGATACACAGGGTTGATTTGATAAAAGACACTGAACAGAAAGTGAAAGTAATCCGTGATAGTCTGAAAGCAGCGTCTGATCGTCAAAAATCTTACGCAGATTTGAAACGAAAAGATATTGAATTTGAGATCAGTGACAAAGTGTTTTTAAAAGTGTCTCCGTGGAAGAAAGTACTCCGATTTCGACGTAAAGGCAAGTTGATTTCGAGGTTCATCGGACCATATGAGATTATCGAACGTGTTGGGCCAGTTGCGTACAGATTGTTGTTGCCACCTGAGCTAGAAAAGATTCATAATGTATTTCATGTATCGATGCTTAGACGATCTGGATCGATCCGTCACATGTGATTACTCCATCCGAGATTGAAATCGATCCGATATGACCTACGAAGAAGAACTGATTCATATCTTAACTCGTGAAATGAAAGAGTTGTGAAACAAGAAAATCCCGTTAGTGAAAGTGTTGTGGCATCGACACGAAGTGGAAGAGGCTACGTGGGAGCCTGAAGATTCAATGAGACAGCAATATCCGAATCTGTTTAACGGTAAGATTTTTGGGGACGAAAATCCCTAAGGGGGGAGAATTGTAACAGTCCGGTTTAGACCCTAGTTGGAATAGTGGTTTTGGGACCACAAATCTGAGTCAAAAACATATTTTAATATTATTTTCTGTGCTTTTGATATGTGAATTAGTATGTGTGAAATTTCTGTGAGTTAATTTGTCTGTTTGTATGCTCAATTTGAGGAAAGGATTAAATTGCATTGAATGCAAAATTTATATACTTTACAAAAAGACACCTATTTGAGATGGCTTTTAAATGGGGAGGCCTTATGAGGCAATTAAGCCATTTTATAAGTTAGTGGATGGTTAAATGACATAATAACCGTATTGTGTATTTGTCTTACATATTAATTTAAAGGTTAATAAGGTAAATAGATTAATAATATGTTTATAACAAAAACAAAACATGAAAAATGGCCATTTACTTATCATCTTTGATCAAAATTTAGAAAGAAAAGAAGGAAGAAAACCTAAGCTAAGTTTCGGCTACAATCAAGCTAAATTAAGGTATGATTTTGCTTCGGTTTTTTATGATTTCTACGTTTTTACAATCGTTGCTTCGTATACTTCAAAACCCATGTCTTAATTTTGAGAATTGATGATGATTTTGAAATGTGTCTTTGATGAACACATGAGTTTTATGATGTTGAGGATGAATTATGAATGATATGTGATAGATTAATAAGTTTTGTCTTTGGAGTTTTAATGAATTTGAGTATTTTGAGTTTAATTGAGAAAATAATATTTTGAAGGACTAAATTGTGAAATAAATGAAATGTAAGGACTTGTATGAGCTACATGAGAATTCGGCTAGGCATGGGTAATTTGAAATTATGTGTATTTTGTTATTTTGTGAAATAGGGACTAAAATGTTAAAATGTGAAAATGTGAGGGCTAATTTGTAAATTGCCCTAAATATGTGTTCTTGGATTGAATTGAATGACTTATTGAATAAATGGGTTAAAATTGAATATGTATAGATCAAGAACCGAAGAAAACAGATTTGGATCGAGGAAAGTCAAAAGTTGTCGAATAACTGAATCCGATCGAAAATCCAAATCCGAGGTAAGTCGATATACAAATAAATGTATTTGAATTGAATTATTTGTGTATATATGAGATTCGAAATGCTATGAATATCCATTGAGATGGAATGTGTGGGAAATCTGAGCTTATGTATATATCGACAAGTTGTTAAAGTCTGAGAAGTCCCGTATGAACCTAGGAATAGATAGGATAGCATATGTCATGATATAGGTGTTCGATATGTGATATCATGTAAGACCACGTCTGGGACGTTGGCATTGATTCGAGATTTCGTGTATGACCACGTTTGGAACGTTGGCATCGATTTGAGATTTAAGTGTAAGACCATGTCTGGGACATTAGCATCGTATTTGGTTCGTGTAAGACCCTGTCTGAGACAACGGCATCGATATCTGAGTACATGTAAGCCCTAAATGCGGGGCGTTGGCATTGTACGATTATTCCGAGCACTCGAGTATCCTATTAGATTCCGAAGCAGTTCAATGGGCAAGTCCGAGAAATGAACGACTATGTGAGTTGTATATTCGTTCCAGGTACGTTTGAAAAGTACACTATGTGTGTATGAAAGGTAAGTGTCTATATGAACTTACTAAGGTGAATATGTGTATAGAAATGATGAGATAATATATGAATATATACTTAAATGAGATATGTGTATATGTGATATTTGAGTTGAAGAATGTGGCAATCTATGGCTAAATAAATGAGCCAAAGAATATGTGATGAATTTTGCATTGAGAAACATTAATGTCAATGTATCAATATGGTTATGTGCATTTTATGCTAAGTTTATTTGTATATGGCTTACTAAGATTTTGAAAGCTTACTTTGTGTGTGTTTGTTCTGTTTTATAGATCGTTAAAGCTACGAGAGGCTCGGGGACTGTCGAGGATCATCACCACACTATCAAACTCAACTTTGGTACTTTTGAATGTTTAAATAGCTAAATATGGCATGTATAGGCTAGTTGTTTTGGAGTATGTTTGAGACATGTATATATGTAGCCATGCGATGTGGCTAGATAAGTGATTTTTGTTTTGTATGTGATGCTATGCTATATGAGTTTGGTTTTGGTATAAGCTTATGCCTATGAAATGGTCAAGGTTATGGTATGCATAAGGATGCAATATGAGTATATATATGTTTGAACAATGAGATGGTTCTATGAATGTGGCGAATTGAGGATGAAACATGATTAGTTTTATATGTGAATTGGTTGTGCAAATTAGTATACAAGTTGGTATGAATAGAAATGATATTAAATGAGATGAAATGTTGTTCACTTGACATGATTTTGGGTTGCTAATTGTGTATGGAATAATGCTTGTTTGAGATTGTAGGAATGACCCAAGTGTGGGTGGCATTTTGGCCTTGCAAATGGCCTATTTTGCATACATGGCCAAGGGACACGGGCGTGTGTATCTACTGTGTGGCTCAAGGGCCACTTCGAAGTGTGCCTGGACATGTTACACGGCCGTGGCACGCGGGCGTGCCTGGTGTCCGTGTGGCCAAGTCAGTAGCTAACTTAATTTCACACGGCCATGACATATGGGCGTGTCTGGTGGCCGTGTGGACAAGTCAGTATGTGTGCCCTGTTTTGGCACGGACTGGACACGTGGGCGTGTCTAAAGCGTGTCTAAAGCACGTGGACATGTAGATTTGAAAAACGTTCAAATTACCAAGAATTTTCGTATGTGTTTGGTTTAGTCCCGGCCCTATTCTAAAGCATGTTTAAGGTCTCGTTGACCTATATAAGGGACACTTCGATTGCATTTGATGATTTGTATAATGAAATGTTCGTAAAAAGTTTCCAATTATCTGGTAATGCCTCTCAACCCTAATCCGGCGACGGATATGGGTTAGGGGTGTTACAGGCTCCCGTAGCTCCACAAGGTATAGAATTTCTAAGATTGAATAAGCCCCCGGTTGATAAGATCCAAAAGCATGTGGCTGAAGATTTCAGAGCTAATGTTGATGATGATCTCGAGAGAGCCGAGTTTTGGCTCGAAAACTCCATCAGGGTATTTGATGAATTGTCTTGCACACCGGATGAATGTCTGAAATGTGCTTTATCGCTTCTGAGAGACTCAGCATACCGGTGGTGGAAAACTCTTGTGTCAGTAGTACCGAGAGAGGGTTAACTGAGAATTCTTCCAAGATGAATTTAGGAAGAAATATATCAGCCAAAGGTTCATTGATCAGAAACGTAAGGAGTTTTTAGAGCTGAAACAGGGTCGAATGTCTGTAACCGAGTACAAACGAGAGTTTGTCAGGCTTAGTAAGTACGCTCAGGAGTGTATTTCCATCGAGGCTATCATGTGCAAAAGGTTCGAAGATGGGTTGAATTAGGATATCCGATTGTTAGTTGGAGTTCTTGAGCTGAAAGAATTTGTGGTGCTATTCGACCGAGCTTGTAAAGCTGAAAATTTAAGTAAGGAGAAGAGAAGAGCTGAAATTGAGACTAGAGATTCGAGAAAGAGGCCGATGAGTAAGTCATTTCAATCTCAGTCAAAGAAATCTAGAGAAATGTATTCTCGTTCGAATGTTTCAGTCGGGTATTCCAACAGAGATCGTGGGAAGCAATATTCAGGCTCTAAAGTTCAAGCTACCTATATGGCTAGCGTTGGTAATGTTAGATCTAATCGACTTGAATGTCAACACTATGGTAGGCAACATCTTGGTGAATGTAGAATGAATGACCGGGCTTGCTTTAAGTGTGGCTCACAAGACCACTTTATTCGAGATTGCCCCGAGATGGCTGAGAAAGACAAGATTCAGAATGCAAGATCGGGAAACACTGCCACGAGAGGGAGACCCCCGAGGAATACGGGGAATGCGACTAGTAGTAAAGGTGCAACTAAAGATTCAACTGTAAGATCCGAGGCTAGAGTACCTGCTAGAGCCTATGCTATCCGTGCTCGCGAAGAAGCGATATCTCCCGATGTTATCACTGGTACTTTTTCTCTATATAATACTAATGTAGTTGCATTCATTGATCATGGATCGACTCATTCTTATGTTTGCATGGAATTGGTAGCTAGTAAGAGCTTGCCTGTTGAGTTTACTAAGTTTGTGATTAAAGTGTCAATCCCCTTAGGCAAACATGTATTAGTTGATAGAGTTTGCAAGAATTGTCCCTTGATGATTCGAGGCCAATGTTTTTCGGCTGACTTAATGTTGTTGCCATTTGATGAGTTTGATGTTATTTTGGATATGGATCGGTTGACACTGCATGATGCTGTAGTGAATTGTAGACGAAAAATATTGAATTGAAATGTGAAAATGGTGAAATTCTTCGGATTGATTCAGATGATTCGGGTGAGTTACCTGTTGTGATTTCTTCGATGTCTGCCCAGAGATATGTAAGAAAAGGTTGTGAAGCTTATCTAGCTTATGTGTTGAATACAAAAGTGTCTGAGTTGAAAATTGAATCAGTGCCGATAGTTTGTGAATATCTTGATGTTTTTCCAGAAGAGTTGCTTGGGTTGCCACCAATTAGATAAGTTGAGTTTGGTATTGATTTAGTACCAGGGACTTCACTGATATCGATAGCTCCGTATAGAATGGATCCGATCGAATTGAAAGAATTGAAAGTTCAGTTGCAAGAGTTGACGGATAAGGGTTTTGCAAGACCGAGTTTTTCTCCCTAGGGTGCACCAGTATTATTTGTAAAGAAGAAAGACAAATCTATGAGACTTTGTATCGATTATCGACAGCTCAGCAAAGTAACAATAAAGAACAAGTATCCTTTGCCGAGAATTGATGACATGTTTGATCAGTTGAAAGGGGCAATAGTGTTTTCGAAGATTGATTTGAGATCTGACTATTACCAGTTGAGAGTTAAAGAGTCGGATGTACCGAAAACTGCTTTCAGAACAAGGTACGGGCATTATGAATTTCTTATCATGCCTTTCGGACTAACTAATGCTCCTACTATTTTTATGGACTTGATGAACCGAATCTTCATTTAGACAAATTTGTGGTTGTGTTTATTAATGATATTCTGATTTATTCTCGAGAAGAGACTGAGCATGCCGAGCACTTAAGAACTGTATTGCAGACTTTGATAGATAAGAAATTATTTGCTAAATTCAATAAAAGTGAGTTTTGGCTCCGAGAAGTCAGATTTTTGGGACATATTGTTTCAAGAGATGGTATTCGGGTTGATCCGAGTAAGATTTCGGCAATTGTTGATTGGAAATCGCTGGGAAATGTATCTGAGGTTAGAAGCTTTTTGGGTTTAGCCGTTACTACCGAAGTTTTGTTAAGGGTTTGTCGATGATCGCTACTCCTATGACTAAGCTGTTGCAAAAAGATATTAAGTTTGAATGGTCCGAAAAATGTCAGCAAAGTTTTGAGAAGTTGAAAGCATTATTGACTGAGGCGCCAGTTTTAATGCAACCTGAGCCGGGAAAAAGTTTGTGATTTATAGCGACGCGTCACTAAATGGATTAGGATGTGTGTTGATGCAAGAGGAAAAGTGATAGCCTATGCCTCGCGTAACACCCCTTAACCCGTATCCATCGTTGAACTACGGTTATGAGGTGTTACGAACTAGAGACACGATTTAGCCACAGTCATTTATGGAATAAACCCAATACGCATATTTAAATTTTTCCATATCAACAAATAATGTTCAAGACTTACGTCACAAACCAGGTTTCATAATGCAACACATCATTACTTATAATCTATACAAGTTTGAATCAAGCTTCCACATAACAACACCAAATTTCATATGTTAAAGCAGATATATATACATCTATTTCATTAGTCGAATATCAACATATCTTTTTATACCTTATACAAATATGCATAATAAAAACGAATAGATCCATGATACTCTATTTGCTTTTCATTTACATATGTGACATTTGAACCTTATAGCATAACCAATCATACACATCATGCTATTGTAATATGCGCAATGTCCCTAAAACAAAAGCCATGTCAAACCCTAATTATCAATTCATCCTACCTTATTAATTAATGGACACAAGATTGTTGAATAACCTACCAAACACACATATGATATGTAACTAGTCCAAAGAAAAAAATATATAAATACAACCAATTCATTGACCATATATTCGGTCCTCAATTTAAAACTCTAATGATCAACCCAAAACATAATTATAAACATTTTCATGATCATCTTTAAATTTTAACCAAGCACATAATAATCTAAGTAGAAAAATTCACACGACCTAATATGCATACTCATACATATATATATAATACATATAAATGATTATTACTATATAACCACATTTAACTTCCAAGCATAATATGCACACATCTTATATCAAAGATTAAAACAAACCATTATATCAAACATACAAACGATACTTAACCAAAAGTAATAGCCTTATTCGCAAGGCCATATATACATATAT
Organism: Gossypium sturtianum; assembly: GCA_025698515.1. NCBI lineage: Eukaryota > Viridiplantae > Streptophyta > Magnoliopsida > Malvales > Malvaceae > Gossypium > Gossypium sturtianum. The sequence continues at coordinate 128,752,141 of CM046943.1, forward strand.
ACATTTACAAAACCGAACATCATTCATTCAAGTCATAATTCAGCCTATACATGCCTTTGATTCGAAAAGTAAACATTTATACCAAAGAGAGTGATAGTGTGGTCGACTTTCTTGATGATCCTCTGAGTCAAGTAGTGAATCAACGATCTATAAAATAGAAAGACAAACATATACTGAGTAAGCTCACTAGCTTAGTAAGTTTTAAGTTAATGGTAATACAACGTCCAAACACTTATACATCTATAATAGTTACCAATAACAATGAAAAATAAACATTTCAATACACAAATTCATATAAGGCCGAATACCATTGTTCATTAACCTAATTGTTTCACTTCTTTACCTTAAACTTATATTTGATCAAAATACAAGGTATATGTAATACATTAATCACATTGTTTCGAATCATATAAATCCACCATTCACATTGTCTATGTTATCCCAATCAAAATCATATTACATTAGACATTTCTATTCATAATCGAATCTACCAAAGTATTGTATTCAATCTCAATTTCAATCACATACTACTCATACTCTTTGATCATAAGCTCACTTTCACATAATACCATTTCTACCGTATTATTCAAATTCAATTAATATTAAACATAACTTACCTTACTCTCGGTAAATGAAAAAGGGACTTACGTTTACCCCAGCGTTTACTCGATACATTAAGCGTGTTTCACCTTGAGTAATTTAAGGTTTCTCCATTTAAAAAGCGCGTCCACCGACATCAAGCTGCTAGGCATCAAAGCCCAAAATGTAACACCCGGCACAAAGCACTGCTAGGCACAGAGCCGAAATGTAACACAAGGCACAAAGCACCTGCTAGGCACAGAGCCCGAAATGTAACAGGCACAAAGCACCGCTAGGCACGAGCTCGATATACAACAGGCACAAGGCCTGCTAGGCACAAAGCTCGATATATAACACGGCACAAGGCTGCTAGGCTTAAAGCCGAAATGTTAAAACTCAATTCATCAACTCACATTTCTTAACACATACATTACTATCAAATCGTATTCACAAAATCAATTCACTGTCATGTCAAATATACTAATTCACATTGTATTTAAAAACATATTCATTCCAAAATTAAACATACACATACGGCTATCACATGCTATTTACCCAAATTAATCACATAATTTGATTTCATACATTTTAATTATCAACTTAATGAACTTTAACTTAAGAACTTACCTCATTTGTCGACGGATCGCGTGAGACCAGGCTATTCGAGAACCTTTGTCTTCCCGATCCAAATCCGTTTTTCTTTGTTCTTGATCTAAACACATTAAAATTTAGCTCATTCAAGTACATTTCATCTCAATTTAGTCACTAAGCATATAATTAGGCAATTTACCATTTTACCCCTACTATTTCACATTTTCACAATTTAGTCCTATTTGCATAAAACACAAAATACACAAAATTTCTCAACACTACTTAAGGGCCGAATATGTATAGGGACTATACAAGTCCATTTCTTTCATTTATTTTGCAAATAAGCCCCTCTAAAATTTATTTTTTTCAATTTAGTTCAAAATACTCAAATTCACTAAAATTTCCAATACAAAATATACTAATCTTTAACATATCTTTAAAATAAAATTATCAAACATCAAAAACTACATGAACACATCAATGGCCTAATATCAAACATGCTTAGATTCAAAAATTTCAACATGGGTAAGCTACCGTTCGAAGCAACGATCTCAAAAACGTCAAAATTAACAAAACCGACTAAAAACTCACCTTGAATTTTAGCCTAGAAGTGCCAAAAATCAAAGAACCCCAAAGCTTATTTCATCCTTCAATATTCGGCCATGAGAGAGTGAAAAGATGATGGCTTTGTTTATGTGATTTTAACATATATTATAAGTAATTATTCAATTACTAATTTAACCTTTAAAATAAAATAAAACTAACATATAACTTAAGGTTATTCTTGACATAAGCCACCCACTAACTCAAAAAAAGGGTTATTTACCTTTTTAATACTCCACTTTAAAAGCCATCATCAAATAGGCACTTTTCACTATAGCTTGAGACTTTTAAAATTTACGCGATTAAATCTTTTTATCAAATTAAGCACCCAAACGATGAAATTTTCTACTGAAACTTTCACACATATTAATTCACATATAATAAACAAAAAATAAAATATTAAAATATTTCTCGAACTCGGATTCGTGGTCCCAAAACCACCATTCCGATTAGGTTCAAATTCGATGCATTACAACTCTCCCCCTTAAGGATTTTCGTCCCCGAAAATCTTACCGTTAAACAACATCGGATATTGTTGCCTCATTGAGTCCTCAGGCTCCCATGTAGCCTCTTCAACTCCGTGCCGATTCCATAGTACTTTCACTAATGGAATCCTTTTGTTTCTTAACTCTTTTATTTCCCGAGCTAAGATACGGATCGGTTCTTCCTCATACGTCATATCAGGTCGGATTTCAATCTCAGACGGGGTTATCACATGTGATGGATCTGATCTGTATCTACGAAGCATCGAAACGTGAAATACATCGTGTATCTTTTCTAACTCAGAAGGTAACTTCAATCTATAGGCAACAGGCCCAATACGTTCGATGATTTCATACGGTCCAATAAATCTCGGACTCAGTTTTTTGCCTTTTCGACCAAAACGAAGTACTTTCTTCCACGGAGATACTTTCAAGAATACCCGATCTCCTACTTGAAATTCTATATCTTTACGTTTCAAATCAGCGTAAGACTTTTGACGATCTGATGCAGCTTTCAAACTATCTTTGATTATAGCCACTTTCTGTTCAGTCTCTTTAATCAAATCGACCCCTAGTATCTTATTCTCACTGAGCTCGGTCCAGTACAAAGGCGTACGACACTTGCGGCCATATAGAGCTTCATAGGGTGCCATTTTGATACTTGATTGAAAACTGTTATTATAAGCAAATTCAATCAAAGGTAAGTACCTTTCCCACGTACCTTCAAACTCGAGAACGCAACATCTCAACATGTCCTCAAGTGTTTGAATAGTTCGCTCAGACTGACCGTCTGTCTGCGGGTGAAAGGCGGTGCTAAAATGGAGTTTAGTACCTAAAGCATCCTGCAACTTCTTCCACAATCGCGATGTGAATCTCGGGTCTGCATGCGAGATAATAGAACTCGGTACACCATGTAATCTCACAATTTGAGATATATACAACTCAGCAAGTTTATCGAGTGAATAATCCGAACCGGTACAAAATGAGCTGATTTGGTCAGTCTATCTACTATAACCCAAACTGTATCTTTCTTGCTCGGTGTCATAGGCAACCTTGGATACAAAATCCATAGTGATTCTATCCCATTTCCATTCGAGTATCATGATCGGGTGAAGCAACCCGAAGGCACTTGATGCTCGGCTTTTACTTGGCGACAAATTAAGCACTTTGACACAAATTCAGATATATCTCGTTTCATGCCGGCCACCAATAAAGCTGTTTCAAATCATTATACATTTTCGTGCTACCGGATGTATCGATAATCGACCACTATGAGCCTCACTCAGAATCATCTCGAATCAAATCCGAGTTCTTTGGAACACACATTCGGCTTTTAAAGTTCAAACAGATCATTTGCATCAATTTGAAACTCGATTCGCACCTTTTTCACACCGAATTCGTCTAGCAATCAAATCTTTGTCAACTTTACGTGCATCACAAATTCTTTGAATAAACATCGGTCTTGCTTGTAACTCGATTATGATCGAACCATCACTAGACATAACCATCAAATGCGTTCATCGCACGAAGAGCAAATAATGATTTCGACTTAACACGTGCGCAACAACATTAGCTTTTCCCGGATGGTAGTCAATCACCAACTCATAATCTTTCAACGATTCTAACCATCTGCGTTGTCTCAAGTTCAGATCTTTCTGAGTCATCAAATACTTTAGACTTTTATGATCCGAATAAACGTGACATTTCTCGCCGAATAAGTAATGACGCCAAATTTTCAATGCGAAAACAATGGCTGCTAATTCCAGATCGTGAGTCGGATAATTTCTTTCGTGCGGCTTCAACTGTCTCGAAGCGTAGGCTATAACTTTGCCTTCCTGCATCAAAACGCAACCCAACCCATTCAAAGAAGCATCACTAAAAATAACAAATTCTTTACCCGATTCAGGCTGAGCTAACACTGGAGCTTCGGTCAAAAGGGCTTTCAGCTGCTCGAAACTTTCCTGACACTTTTCCGACCACTCAAACTTGACATCTTTCTGTAGTAGCCTTGTCAAAGGTGTAGCTATCATGGAAAAGCCTTTGACGAATTGTCTGTAGTATCCCACAAGTCCCAAAAAGCTCCGAATTTTAGAGACATTCTTCGGTGGTTTCCAATCAAGTATAGCCGATATTTTGTTCGGATCAACCCGAATACCTGAAGCTGAAACAACATGACCCAAAAAGCTGACTTCCTTCATCCAGAACTCACACTTACTGAACTTTGCATACAACTGCTGATCCGTAAAGTCGTAATACTAATCTCAAGTGTTCAGCATGTTCGATTTCATCTTTAGAGTAGATCAGTATATCATCAATAAACACTACTACAAACCGATCCAAAAACTGTCTGAAAACTCGATTCATTAAGTCCATAAAAACAGCAGGTGCATTAGTGAGTCCAAAAGGCATAACCAGAAACTCAAAATGTCCGTACCTCGTCGTCAGGAATGCGTCTTTGGCACATATCTGTATCTCGACTCATGGCCCGATAATAACCCGATCTCAAATCTATTTTTGAAAATACGAAGCCCCTTTCAGTGATCAAACAAATCATCAATCCAGAGGTAGCGGGTACTTATTCTTTATAGTTACCTTATTCGATTGCCGATAATCAATGCACATTCGCATCGTTCCATCTTTCTTTTCACAAAAAAAAGCTGGTGCACCCCAAGGAGAGAAACTTCGGTCGTGCAAAGCCCCTATCTGTTAACTCTTGCAAGCTGTGCTTTCAACTCTTTTTTAACTCAGTAGGTGCCATCCGATACGGGGCTATCGAAATCGGAGTCGTTCTCGGTACTAATTCAATGCCGAACTCAATCTCTCGTACTGGTGGTAAACCGGTAGCTCTTCAGAAACACATTTGGGTATTCACACACTGGCAAGCATGCAGATTCAATCGCTTTTGGACACTTTATTATCCGATTACATAGGCCAAATAAGCTTCGCACCTTTTCTCACATACTTAGGGCTAACATCGAGGATATTACTTTAGGAAACCCACTTAAATCACTGGATTCAATTCCGATTATCTCACCGTTCTGACATCTCAAATCAATAAGCTTTCTTTTGCAATTCACCTTTGCATCGTGCGAAGTTAACCAATCCATTCCCAAAATTATATCGAACTCATCGAAGGGCAACAACATTAAATCGGCTGGGAAACAAGAATCCCGAATCATCAACGGGCAACCTTTACACACTTTATTAACAAGTACACATCTACCCAAAGGGTTGGACACACGAATCACAAACTCGTGAGACTCAACTGGCGAGTCTTCATGAATACTAGAGTTTCACACACATATGAATGAGTCGAACCAGGATCAATCAATGCAATCACAGTAGTATCATAAAGGGTGAAAGTATCGGTAATGACATCAGGGGAGGAAGCATCCTCTCTGGCTCGTGTAGCATAAGCTCTAGCTGGAGCTCTAGCCTCTGATCGTATTGCGGTGTCCTTCGTCCCTCTCTGACTGCCACCTACGTTGCTCAGATGTGCGAGTGGCCTACCCGTCTTTGGCACTTTGCTCGGTCTAGTGTTCTGAGTCACATTTTGCTCGGCTAACATCGGACACTCTCGAATAAAATGATCTGATGATCCACATTTAAAGCAGGACCGATCACGAACTCTACAACTCCCAGGATGCCATTTCCCACAATGTTTACACTCGGCCCGGTTCTGTGGAACATTACCAACGCTAGCTACCGAAGTGGCTCGGGAACTCACTGGAGGTCGATCACGTCTAGGCAAGTCTGAAGTGGCTTTATGTCGACTGGGGTCATCTCTGAACTTCTTGTGCACGGAATGGAAAGTTTTACTCGATGATCTTTTCCGAGTGTCTCTAGCTTCTACTTCAGCTTTTCTTTTCTCCTTTCCGAGCTCTTCGGCTTTACAAGCTCATTTCGACTAATGTCACAAACTCTTTGATTTCAAGAATGCCAACAAGTAACTTTATGTCTTCATTCAGGCCGTCTTTAAATCTTTTACACATAATGGCCCGGTAGATATACACTCCCAGCGTAACGGCTCAATCTGACAAACTTCCGCTCATATTCTGTCACAGTCATGCGACCCTGTTTTAATTCCAGAAATTCTTTTCGTTTCTGATCGATGAATCTCTGAGTGATATATTTCTTACGGAACTCAATTTGAAAGAAGTCCCAAGTTACTTTTTCTTTCGAAACCACGAGATACAGTGTGTTCCACCGGTGATAGGCGAGTGTCACGAAGTAGAGATATAGCACACTTTAGGCATTCATCCGTGTACAGGATAGCTCATCAAGTACCGAATAGTGTTATCAAGCCACATCTCGGCTCGCTCTGCGTCATCATCATCATTGGCCTTGAATTCCTCGGCCCCATATTTTCTGATTTTATCAACGGAAGGCCCGCTAGATCTCATCGGATCTATCATCCGAAGTCTTTGAAGGTACCGGAGTTGGATTATTCGGGGTGGAGGTTGTTGTACAATTTGGATTAGTCGAATAAACTGGGTAAACCATTCGTTCATCATCGATAGAAGGCTTGTTTAGCCTCCCCCTCATGGCTACCCGAAACTGGTTGAGAGTCTAATGGTGTGATCCACTTGCGAGACCAGGCGCAACACTCTCACATCATCATCACTACGGCTCTATCGGGATCGGGATCCATTTACTATATAAAATATAATTGAAATTGTCGAGAAGTCACCACACTATCATATATACAATTCAAAGGCATGTATAACTAGACTCATACATACTACGGTAGTCCTAGAATCGACTAAACCATAGCTCTGATACCAATAAAATGTAACACCCCTTAACCCGTATCCATCATTTGAACTACGGTTATGAGGCGTTACCAAACTAGACACGATTTATACACGATCATTTATGGAATAAACCCAATACGCATATTTAAATTTTTCCAAATCAACGAATAATGTTCAAGACTTACGTCACAAACCAGGTTTCATAATGCAACACATCATTACTTATAATCTATACAAGTTTCGAATCAAGCTTCCACATAACAACACCAAATTTCATATGTTAAACAGATATATATACATCTATTTCATTAGTCGAATATCAACATATCTTTTTATACCTTATACAAATATGCATAATAAAAACGAATAGATCCATGATACTCTATTTGCTTTTCATTCACATATGTGACATTTGAACCTTATAGCATAACCAATCATACACATCATGCTATTGTAATATGCGCAATGTCCCTAAAACAAAAGCCATGTCAAACCCAAATTATCAATTCATCCTACCTTATTAATTAATGGACACAAGATTGTTGAATAACCTACCAAACACACATATGATATGTAACTAGTCCAAAGAAAAAAAATATAAATACAACCAATTCATTGACCATATATTCGGTCCTCAATTTAAAACTCTAATGATCAACCCAAAACATAATTATAAACATTTTCATGATCATCTTTAAATTTTAACCAAGCACATAATAATCTAAGTAGAAAAATTCACACGACCTAATATGCATACTCATACATATATATATATAATACATATAAATGATTATTACTATATAACCACATTTAACTTCCAAGCATAATATGCACACATCTTATATCAAAGATTAAAACAAACCATTATATCAAACATACAAAGCGATACTTAACCAAAAGTAATAGCCTTATTTGCAAGGCCATATATACATATATACATTTACAAAACCGAACATCATTCATTCAAGTCATAATTCAGCCTATACATGCCTTTGATTCGAAAAGTAAACATTTATACCAAAGAGAGTGATAGTGTGGTCGACTTTCTTGATGATCCTCTCGAGTCCAGTAGTTTGAATCAACGATCTATAAAACAGAAAGACAAACATATACAGAGTAAACTCACTAGCTTAGTAAGTTTTAAGTTAATGGTAATACAACGTCCAAACACTTATACATCTATAATAGTTACCAATAACAATGAAAAATAAACATTTCAATACACAAATTCATATAAGGCCGAATACCATAGTTCATTAACCTAATTGTTTCACTTCTTTACCTTAAACTTATATTTGATCAAAATACAAGGTATATGTAATACATTAATCACATTGTTTGAATCATATAAATCCACCATTCACATTGTCTATGTTATCCCAATTAAAATCATATTACATTAGACATTTCTATTCATAATCGAATCTACCAAAGTATTGTATTCAATCTCAATTTCAATCACATACTACTCATACTCTTTGATCATAAGCTCAATTTCACATAATACCATTTCTACCGTATTATTCAAATTCAATTAATATTAAACATAACTTACCTTACTCTCGGTAAATGAAAAAGGGACTTACGTTTACCCGAGCGTTTACTCGATACATTAACTGCGTTTCACCTTGAGTAATTTAAGGTTTCTCCATTTAAAAAGCGCGTCACGGCATCAAGCACGCTAGGCATCAAAGCCGAAATGTAACACCGGCACAAAGCCTGCTAGGCACAGAGCTCGAAATGTAACACCGGCACAAAGCCTGCTAGGCACAGAGCCCAAAATGTAACACCGACACAAAGCCTGCTAGGCACAGAGCCTGATATACAACACCGGCACAAGGCCTGCTAGGCACAAAGCCTGATATATAACACCGGCACAAGGCCTGCTAGGCTTAAAGCCCGAAATGTTACAACTCAATTCATCAACTCACATTTCTTAACACATACATTACTATCAAATCGTATTCACAAAATCAATTCACCTGTCATGTCAAATATACTAATTCACATTGTATTTAAAAACATATTCATTCCAAAATTAAACATACACATACGGCTATCACATGCTATTTACCCAAATTAATCACATAATTTGATTTCATACATTTTTAATTATCAACTTAATGAACTTTAACTTAAGAACTTACCTCATTGTCGACGGATCGCGTAGTCGGCTATTCGAGAACCTTTGTCTTCCCCCGATCCAAATCCGTTTTTCTTTGTTCTTGATCTAAACACATTAAAATTTAGCTCATTCAAGTACATTTCATCTCAATTTAGTCCCTAAGCATATAATTAGGCAATTTACCATTTTACCCCTACTATTTCACATTTTCACAATTTAGTCCTATTTGCATAAAACACAAAATACACAAAATTTCTCAACACTACTTAAGGGCCGAATATGTATAGGGACTATACAAGTCCATTTCTTTCATTTATTTTGCAAATAAGCCCCTCTAAAATTTATTTTTTTCAATTTAGTTCAAAATACTCAAATTCACTAAAATTTCCAATACAAAATATACTAATCTTTAACATATCTTTAAAATAAAATTATCAAACATCAAAAACTACTTGAACACATCAATGGCTGAATATCAAACATGCTTAGATTCAAAAATTTCAACATGGGTAAGCTACCGTTCGAAGCAACGATCTCAAAAACGTCAAAATTAACAAAAACTGACTAAAAACTCACCTTGAATTTTAGCCTAGAAGTGCCGAAAATCAAAGAACCCCAAAGCTTATTTCATCCTTCAATATTCGGCCATGAGAGAGTGAAAAAGATATGGCTTTGTTTATGTGATTTTAACATATATTATAAGTAATTATTCAATTACTAATTTAACCTTTAAAATAAAATAAAACTAACATATAACTTAAGGTTATTCTTGACATAAGCCACCCACTAACTCAAAAATGGGTTATTTACCTTTTAATACTCCACTTTAAAAGCCATCAGCAAATAGGCACTTTTCACTATAGCTTGAGACTTTTAAAATTTACGCGATTAAATCCTTTTTATCAAATTAAGCACCCAAACGATGAAATTTTTCTACGAAACTTTCACACATATTAATTCACATATAATAAACACAAAATAAAATATTAAAATATTTCTCGGACTCAGATTCATGGTCCCGAAACCACCATTCCGATTAGGGTCAAATTCGGTCTGTTACACCTCGAGACAGTTAAAACCGCATGAGAAGAATTATTCGATGCTCGATCTAGAATTGGCTTCCATAGTGTTTGCTTTGAAGATTTGGAGACATCACTTGTATGGTGAGAAATGTCATGTCTTTTTAGATCATAAAAGTTTAAAGTATTTGATGACTTAGAAAGATTTGAATTTATGGCAACAGGGATGGCTCGAGCTACTGAAAGATTATGAGCTAGTGATTGACTACCATCTCGGAAAGCCGAATGTAGTCGCCGATGCTTTAAGTAGGAAATATTTGTTTGCCTTGAGAGTAATGAATACGCGACTGAATTTATCTGATGATGGTTCGGTTCTACCTGAGTTAAAAGCTAGACTGGTATTTCTTCAGCAAATTTGCGAAGCTCAGAAATGTGATAGTGAACTTCAAGCTAAAAGAGTTCAGTGCGAATCGACTAGTGATTCAGACTATTAGATTGGGACCAATGACTGTTTGATGTTCCGAGGTAGGATTTGTGTACCGAGAGACACCGAGCTTATTCAAAAATTCTTCACGAGGCACACAGTGGTTGTCTGTCTGTTCACCCAGGAAAGACAAAGATGTATAATGATTTGAAGAAATTGTATTGGTGGTCAGGTATGAAAAGAGATATTTCTGAATTCGTATCGAGATGTTTGATTTGTCAACAAGTAAAGGCCGAACATCAAGTACCTTCGGGTTTACTTCAGCCTGTGATGATTCCCGAGTGGAAATAGGATAGAATTATGATGGATTTTGTAACTGGATTACCTCTGATCCGAAGAAGAAAAATATTGTTTGGGTCGTTGTTGATAGATTGACGAAATCGGCTCATTTTATTCTGGTACGTACCTACTATTCACTTGAAAAGCTAGCTAAATTGTACATTACTGAGGTTGTTAGATTGCATGGGGTGCCTATTTCTATTATTTTAGACAGAGATCCGAGGTTTACGTCTCGATTTTGGAAGAATATGCAAGAAGCTTTGGGTACAAAGTTGAACTTTAGTACCGCATTTCATCCGCAGACTGGCGGTCAATCTGAAAGAATGATTCAGGTTCTCGAAGATATGCTTTGCTGTTGTGTTTTAGAGTTCGAAGGTAGTTGGGAAAAATATCTACCTTTAGTGGAATTTGCTTATAACAACAGTTTTCTGTCGAGTATAAAGATGACACCGTATGAGGCATTGTATGGCTGCAAATGTCGAACTCTGTTGTACTGGGCCGAGCTTAGTGAGAGACAGATTCACGGGGTTGATTTGGTTAGAGAAACGGAGAAAAAGTGAAGGTAATTTGTGATTGTTTAAAAGCAGCTTCGGATAGACAGAAATTGTATGCGGATCTAAAATGAAAGGAAATTGAATTTCAAGTCGGTGATAAGGTATTTCTGAAAGTGTCTCCGTGGAAGAAAATCCTTAGATTCAGTTGCAAGGGTAAACTGAGTTCGCGTTTTATTGGTCCATATGAGGTTATTGAAAGAATAGGGCCAGTGGCATATAGGTTAGCTTTACCAACAAAGTTAGAAAGGAACCACAATGTGTTTCATGTATCGATGTTGTGCCGTTATCGATCAGATCCTTCGCACATAATTTCACCGATAGAGGTTGAGATTTGACCCGATATGACTTATGGTAAAGAATCGATCAAGATTTTAGCTCGGGAATTTAAACAGTTAAGAAATAAAAGTATAGCCCTAGTGAAAGTTTTATGGCAAAGACATGGGGTTGAAGAAGCTACGTGGAAACTCGAGGAAGCTATGAGAAAACAGTACCCAAACCTCTTTTCTGGTAAGATTTTCGGGGATGAAAATCCCTAAAAGGGGAGAGTTGCAACAGCACGATTTTGGGTCTAGTCGGAATAATGGTTTCGAGACCACAAATTTGACGAAGAAAAATTTATTTTTATTATTATTTTATGGTTTACAATTTTATAGAATAATTTCATGAAATTTGCGTTCAGAAATTTTGACGTTTGAGCACTCAAATTAGCTAGAAGAACTAAATTGTAATAGATGCAAAATGTGTGTTCTAGAAGCTAGAGGTGGTTAAATGCTATGAGATTCAAATTAGAGGTCCTTAAATAGTAATTAAGCCATTCTATCTTTTGGTGGACAAGAATGGACATGGAGTAGGTAAATTTTAAAGTTTTAAGTTAAGGGCATTTTTGTCATTTAGTAATTAAAGACTAAATAAAACAAATAAAAGATGTCATCTTCTCAAAATAGTCCCCCCTTGTGCCGAAATTTGGAAGCAGTCCATAGCTAGGGTTTGGCCATCTTTCAAGCTCGATTGTAAGTCCGTTCTTGCCCCGTTTTTCATGATTTTTATGTTTTTGAAGTTGTCTCGACCTAATCTAGCCTTTCCAAGGACTAATTTGAAGAGGGATTAAAGTCTAAAATTTTAACCATGTTGAATATGTGTGTATTTTGATGTTTAATGGTAGAAAATGTATGTTAGTTGTAAGATAAACAACTTTTGCTAAGTGATTTTTGGTAAAAATGTCAAAAAGGACTTATTTGTAAAAAGTTATAAAATGAGTAGTAAAAGTGTAATTAAATGGAAAATGTGGGCTGTTATGAGTATGAATAAGTTTTGGCTAGGCTTGGGTTTTTAAGAAATTGAATGAAATTCATTTTTCGAGCCTAGAGACTAAAATGTAAAATGTTGAAAAGTTAGGGGCAAAAACGTAATTTTGCCATAATATGATTTTTGGGCTAAATTGAATAATGTAACTATTAAATAAGTTAAATTTGCTATTATAGATCAAGAAAAACGAGGTTCAGACCTAGATTGGGGGAAAAACAAGGTGTTTGACGGTTAGGTCTATTTCTACTATCTTTGTATCGAGGTAAGTTCATATATTAATAATGCAACGTTACAATTGAATTTAAAATGTTTTGATATTGCATGAATTGTATGATTGACTCTATGGATGTAATTGACGAAGTTTCGACAAGCGAGAAAATCCTGGTTGAACCTTAGGAATAGATTAGGATACAAGTGACATGTCAATAAGAACCCATGTGAATATGTAATTATGTGATTTATGTGTCCCGAGTGCTGGTCTTGTGCGTCCTACCGGTGGTTGGGTATACCGACATGTGTTGAGCATACCTGACAGCTTGTGTGAGCAGCACCGTGTAGCTACGTCTTGACTGACAGCTTGTGTGAGTAGGCCCGTGGATAGCTCGAGGGCGAGCCTATATGTGTTACGAGATTTGTGGTAGCATTGGCTACATATGTGGCACTTATGTGCAAACTTTTCCGTGTATCTGATAGTATTCCAAGTGGTTCAACGGGTATGTCCAAGATGAGAAAGTATGTGAATATGTTACGAGTTGGTACAGGTATATATGTAAAACTCAAAGGCAATGAACTTCGTATATGATGAACTATTGGTAAGAATGTGTTTGAGTAAGTTGTGCTTATGAAGTTTTAATGACATTTATGTTAGTATATGTTAAGTTATTTATATGACAAATGTATGAATAATGTTTTGTATTATTTGCATATGAACTTACTAAGCTATATAGCTTACCCCCTTTCTTTCCCTTATCTTATAGTGTCACCAAGCTAGCTCGGGATCGGAGATCGTCGGAGATCCATTCACACTATCAATCATTATTTTGGGTACCATTGAAATGTCAATATTTTGAGTTATGGCATGTATAGGGACTTGGTCATTTTGTTATATGTGTCATTATGATTTGGCCAAAAGTATTGGTTTGTAATTGATAAGTGTTTTATTTTGTACAAGGCCTTGAAAGATGGCCTATCTTGGTTAAATTGGATGTGCTTGTGGTATGTTTGTGTTTGGTAAATTATGATGTTAAAGCATGATAGATGTTAGCATGTGGATGTGATGTTAATACCTTGGTTGTGATTATTTTGGTTGCTTGTATATGCTTGAATTGGTGTTATAAGATGTTGTGTAGGTATGTGCATGGAAGGGTGACAAATGGCTTCGTAAATTGCCTTATTTTTGTCCATACGGGTAGACACACGGGCATGTGTCTAGGTCGTGTGCGACACACGGCTTGCCCCATGGGCGTGTGTGTTGGCTGTGTGTCCCCTGCTTCTTAATTTTGAGAAACAAAATGTCCAGAATTGAGCACACGAGCAGAGACACGGGCGTGTTTCTCAGCCGTGTGTGCTACACGTCCTAGAACATGGGCGTGTGTCTTGGTCGTGTGAAACCTGCACCTAATTCGAATTAAATTAATTAACCACACGGCCTAGCACACGAGCGTGTGGCACGGCCGTGTGGCACAAGTCAGAGAGCACCCTAAATTGAACACGGTCTGTAGCACGGGCGTGTCCCAGGGTCACACGGGCATGTCCCTTGGACCACACTGGCGTGTGAGCCCTATTTCTAGAAAAAAATTCTAAGTTTTATAAAAATTTCCTGAGTTCTCGGTTTAGTCTCGAACCACTTCTAAAGCATGTTTTGGGCCTCGTAGGCTCGTATTAGGGACTTTATGACTGAACATGAATGGTTTTAATTTGGACGCAAATTTATGACTCGAAATTGTGTGAATTTTTGTGTTGTAAGTCCGATAATGCCTCGTACCCTATTCCGGTGTTGAATACGGGTAAGGGGTGTTACACACCCCAATTCCATATATGAAAAATTAGGTATTTAATTGAAAGATTCATCAAGAAAAATGAAAGAAAATGGAACTTACTCAAGCAAGAAAAAAGGGGCGGCAAATAAAGGCTACCGAACCTTGAGAGAATTAGCCGTGGGTCGCTAAATGATGCTGCGAAGGGCTGCTACTGTTGTCAGCTAGTGGTACGCAAGGTGCGATAGAAGTCGATGACTATCGATGACTACTATAACAGCCCGTTTTTAGTCAAATCAGAACAGTAGTTTTGGGACCACAAATCTGAGGTCAAAATAATTATTTTATAATTATTTTAATGTCTACAGCATGATAGTACGATTGTGTGAAAATTTCGTTAAGAAATTTCATCGTTTGAATGCTCAATTTAATAAAAAGGACTAAATCGCGTAAAGTGTAAAACTTGAGTTCTATTAGCCAAATGTAACATCCTGAATTAATGGGCCTTTGCGTTTAGTGTGATGTGATGTTTATGTTATCTCTAATGTGTTAATTAGAGTGTTTAAGGAGTTCGGTGGGCTCGGGGTTGGGCCGAGCCCTTAGTTAAATTTGTTGTTTGGACACTTTAGTGGAAAGCTTTGAAAAGATAGGGCTTAAAGATATTATCATGTTTTAAATCACAAATGGGCTTGTGGCCCGATGGCAAAGTGGCGCCACATACAGGCGAGGAGGTGGCGTCAACTAGGGAGGCCCAAATTTGAGTTGCATATAGCCCAATTCTTTTAATTAAATGTTAGCTAATTTTTGGCATTTAAATAAGTAGAGAGGGATGGCAATAAGGCTTAAAAATAGGAAGATTTAATCAGTGGATAATACAAATAATATGGCGAGATAAAGGAGGAAGAGGTGGTGTGATCTAGGCTTCTTTTGGAGATGTGATCAGGAAATTTAGGATTTATCTGCTGGTCACATGTGGTGGCTGAAATTCCAACACGAGGGGAGGATAAATCGGGTTTTAGTATGGCAAAGGGGTGCCGAAATTTCCCTTGATTAGTAGCTCAACTTTAAGTCATCAAAAGGGCATTTTCGGTTTTAGGAAGTAGGTGCCGAAATTTTTTGATTTAGTGGGGGAATACCTTTCTATTTTCGGCATTAGGGTTTGTTCTTTTTCTTTTCTCTCATTCTCTACTAAGCCGAAACCCTTAATCCCAAGTTCTCATCTCCACTTTTATGCAAAAGCCGAAATCTCATTGTGTTCATCTCCATAAGCTGAATACCCTAGTCTATTCCTTTCTCTTTGCCGATTTCTTCATCAAAGTCGAATCTGCATAGATATCTTGAGATCGTCTTTTCTTTTTGATCTTCTAAAAAAGCTGAAATCTTCTAGGAGTTGCCGAACTCTCTGTAAAGGTAGGTGCCGATTTCTTCTGTTCTATTCTTTTTTCTCATTTGGTTTTTGAAGACAAAGCCGAAAGGATAATGGATTGTGGGTTTATTGTGTTTATGTGTGGGGCGACACATTGGGAATCGAAGTAGATCGTCTAGATCTAAAAGCCAGAAATCGCTAGGCTCTAAACTCTATCTTTTGGGATTTCAAGGTAAGGGGTTCTCTTTGGATTCTCGTTAGATTCGCTATTGTATTTGTGATCTTAACCGTATGTTATGATGATAGCAACCGATAAGGTCTTTTGGATGGAATCAAATATCGATCAGGTGAAGGAGGGGATTGGATCATTAAACCAATCCCTAAGTTTAAGAAACGCGGTGTCGTGATTCGAGATTAGCCAGGGTTGTGGGCCGGCGTCGAGAACAAAACCTTAGGCAGTTAGCGATCGTATCGGCTTACGATAGTGTCGACATAGAAAGTCTCGTCTTGATCGTAATCAGGTGTGTGTAGATCTCTAACACACTAATTATCTGTATTATGTATGTTATGGGCTAAAAGCGAAAAAAAATTTGTATGGGCGGTCGTGTTACCCAAAAGGGTAGGCAAAGGATGCGGTATGTAACCATAGAAACTTATCTATGTGTGTATCGATGTATGTAAAAACCTGTGATCTTTAGGTAGTATACTATTTTGAATTTGCTTGGATGTATGCATGGGATAGGGTTAATACGATGAAGGGGAAGAGCATGTTAATAGGTCACTTGGTGATCGGTGGTTTAACCACAAACTGTAAAATTAGGTCACATAGTGATCGGTGTGTAACATCCCAAATGTGGGGCTATTTGAAATTTCATTATTATCTTATGTATGAACTACTGAAATATTATTTATGGAATAAGAGAGTTTAAATTAAGGCCTTGAGTTGTCTCATTTTGGTAGAAAATTCTAGTTCTTAACTTTAAAGGCAGGGAGCCTTAGCAGGAGTGTGTTATAAGAATATATGAAGGAATTTGGGCATTAATGAGGCCTTGGTAAAGTGGCAAAGTAAGCCCACTTAAGAGCTACATGTGACGCCACAAGGAGGGTAAGGGGAGCTTGTGTTGAGTCACATGAATCCCCTTCTTTTCATTTATGTTGGAATGGCACATAGGAGAGTTTTGCTCCTTTAAATTCTTTTGTTTAGAGATAATTAAGGATTTTGTTAAAAGGGATATTATTAGGTTAAGTGGATTATTTGATTATTAATTGATTAATGGAGATTAATTCAAATTAATTTTCAATTAATGCAAATGTGTGGCCAAGAGAAGTTTTAGGAGTTAAGCCGAATTTTGAACTCCTTGAACAAGGAGGTGTGGACGGCAAGGCTATTGGGTGATGGCCGAATGGGGACTCCTTGGTGAAAAGGAGTTGGCTAGAGTTGGACTCCTTGTTGCCAAGGTTGGATGGCAAGCTTGATAGGGGGGCAATCCTATATAAAGCACATACCTAGCACCCTATTTTCTTTTTGCTCAACTTTACACAAAGCCAAGAATGCCTTGGTGACTTACTTCATAAAAATTTGGCAAGCCTACATCCCATCTTTTATTATTCTCTTTCAAGTTTTCTCAAGCCGAAAATCCTATTAACATTCACCTTTCCATTCTTTTGATCTTTAGCGAAACTCTACCTCCTCTTCCCTACTTCCTCTTTGGCATTGAGGCTTTGGATTCCTCTCGATTGTGAAGGTGAGTTTGGCCGAATAGTTATGGTTTTCTCTTCTCTATATCCTGTCGATTTCTATAAAGGGAAGTGCCGATTTCGGCAATGGTTATAAGGCCTCTAAATAAGTGGTAACCGATTTCCTCTAGGTGCTCAGGAACGTAAAGCAGTCGACTCAAAGCCGATCTCTAGAATTCGATTTTTGGGTAAGTAATGGTAAGACCTGTTTTAGTTAGTTATTTGGTATTCGTTTTAGCCGAAGGCTACTAACTCTTTGAGTGCCGATTCATGAAATCAGAAGCAGATTTGGGGGAATTAGGTGTTGCGGTTGGTGTCCAAAAGTGTGAAGGTGAGATTTTGGGTTCACAAGGAACCCCTCCCCAATAAGTTAATTAGGCCGAATAGGCCATAAGACTAATCCATAGATTTGGCCGAATATAGGGCAAGTGGATGCGTGGTGACCAACGCTTTCTTTCGGGATTTAGGACTACCATCGATATCAGGTGTGTACATACACACTTATAATAGTTAATTAAGTGTATGTTATGTGTAAATCTGCTCTATGTAGATGTGGCAATAGTACCTTAGTGGTACAAGCAAGGATCTAGTAAGTCTCTCATTTGTATGAGATTGATAATAATGCTTTTGGGAAGCATGGACTATTTGATACATGTGATATATGTATGATCTGTTATTAGCGCTTGATATGGGTTGATGAGAGGAGGGGCGGTGATATCGTCTTTGTGAGCACCGGTGCTTTGGTAGCACTGCTGTGACTATATGTCACCAGAGGTTTGGTACCTCCGGAGGTTTGGTACCTCATAGCGACTTGTCCCTCGTGGTTAACACCACCGTGGGTTGGCCCCACTTGAGATATGGGATCGTAAATGCGGTGATTTGGTATCACACGATGGGTTGGCCCCATCACCCGATTTGTGTCTACGGACACGGTGCTTTGGTAGCACATAGTGACTATATGTCACGGTGGTTTAGCACCACCGGTGTTTTGGTAACACATCGTGACTACGGTCACTAAAGTGGTTTGGTACCACGTGGGGTAGACAAAGGTGTTTGGTTGGCTAGGTTGGGTACATGATACTTTGCTTAATTAATGTTATATGTTGTGTATGAAATGTTGTATTAACAGGGAAGGGTTACATCTCGAGTCTTGGTGACTCACCTTCTCCTTTAACATTTTCAGTGACTCGTAGATGGCGGTTGAGGAGCCGGTGGGACTCGAGGCGGCCATGCAAAGGACTTTACTTTACAGAACTTTAAATTTGTTCAATTTTATTTTTGGGTTGTAATAAGGCCTCCATAAACTATAGTTGCGTTTTATTTTTTTTTATGTTGGATATCCACTTAAAACTGTATCGTTAAATTAAATTAAATCTCATGTTTTCTTAAGTTAACACGTGGAAACATTTAAACGTGCCATCGGGTACACTTGAACTGGTATAATAATTGGACTTAATTAAAATTCCAAATTAGATCTAAGGTTAGTTTAACAAGACAACCGAAAAAAAGAGTTTTCAATGGAAGTTAAACGTTTTTCTGAAAGGGTGTTCACAAGGTTTTACTTCGTAATAACTCAGATTCGGTCGTAATGTTTGGGCCGGGTTTGGGTTATTACTGAGTGGTATCGAGCCAGTTCAAAGCTTCGGTGTGGGGGCCCAAGGCCCAAAAATGTTTTTGGTAGGCCTTATGGTATGATTTACGGGTTTTTAAGCGGCATGGCCCGAGTCTCGCTTGACCGATCCGCCCGGTAAGTACATCTAAACCTTTACGTGAAATATATTCTATAGAAGGGTAGGAAGCATGGGCGTAGGTAGACTTATAGGACTTGGACCCTAGGGTTAGATTACTCAAACACAACGAAGCATAAGACTTAAAGAACTAAACCAACCTATGACTTAGTCAACGAGCTAGGGTGTGGTAACCACATGACGCATGTCTAGGATTGGATCCGGAAGAGCTTGGTATTTAGCGGTCCTCGTGACTCACCTCCTCTTCGCGGGTATCCTACAGTGCGTAGCCCAGTTCACCCTAACTCGAGAAGGCTCGGTGGTGTGGTAACCTCTGTGCGCATGTCTAGAAAGGTTCGGTGAGAGCTTGGTATTTAAGCGGTCCGCGTGACCCACCTCCTCTTCACTTGAACTCTGCACAGTGCGTAGCTTTGGTTCACCACGACTGGGAAGGCTCGGTCATAGGCTAAACACAATGATTAAAACCCGAGAAGGGAATTAGCCTTGTTTTTTTCAAAAAAGAATGAATAACCAGCCCTAATGTTTTCAAAACTTGTCCAATAACCCTCTTAAACCCTAGAACACTAGGTATACCATGTTTTCTCGGAAAACTTGACTTGTGAAAAATTACAGAAATACCCTTAGGAGTAAAATTACCAAAATGCCCCTGACCCATAAAATATTAATTCGACGGTTTTGCTTAAAAATTTCAACTATTTTACAAATATCAACAACTTAGCTTTGGAAATCATCAGCAAATATCTTGGTTCTGGAAAATTACGAAAATACCCCAGTAGGAAAAAGAGCGAAAATACCCTGCCGGGTTAGAAATGGGCGAAATGTCAGATGAGTGAATAGGTATGGAAAGTATTAAGGAATGGATGCATGAACTCCTTTGTGTGAACTAGGATAGGAAAGCTGAAACATTGTTTGCTCGAAAGAATCTCTCGATTAAACTTCATCCATAAAACTTCTTCATGAGTAATAAAGTGAAACAAATGCTAACGCATAAAATTTTTCTTAATCAGATTAAAAGCGCGGTAGATAGAATGAGTTCTAGAGGACGTGGGACGCCGTGGGACGTGGTAGGGGTAGGATGACGGTGTGCGAACCCGTCAGTCGGGACAAGGTTCAGAGAATGAGGTACCACCGCCACCACCACCTCCTACTTTTAGAGCGGAGGCGGAGAGCGGGCCGGTGGCGAATCGGTATCGCAAGTCGTGTTGCGAGTCTTGGAGATGGTGGTCGGGCTGGTGGAAATGTTGGAGCTCAAAAATGTTGTTCCCGGCGACTCCGATCTAACGGAGCGGAGGTATTTCGAGGTGTGTCGGGAGTGGCACCTAGTGCGTGAGAACATCGCTCGAGTCAATTGAAAGGATCATGGATGACCTTGACTTTGATCAAGAAGAGAAGTCGAAAGAAAGCGGTCGTCGCCTAAAGGATGAAGCGTATCGGTGGTGGCTTACGGTTCGAGATGGGGCTACTGGCCGATGATTTGGCGTGGGAGTATTTTGAACCGCCTACCGAAAAAGTATGTGGGCATTAGCTGCGACCTTGCGCAGAGAAAGGCTTTTTCGGGATTAGTTCAAGGAACTAAGTCCGTGTCGGAATATGAGGCGAGAATTTCTAAATTTGAGTAGATATGCGAGAGGCATCGTGGCTCTTGAACATGAGCGCCGTGTGTCCGCTTTGAGGACGGACTCGAGATGATCTAAGGTTCTTGATTGCCCCACAGAATGAGTTCGTGAGTTCTCATCTCTAGTGGAGAAGGCTAAGGTAGCCGAAGGAATCAAGGAGGTCGTGAGGCGAGCTATAGTAAGAACAATCAAAAGAGAAGTTTTGGGTCAATTTGGATCAAGCGGTAGTACTCGAGAAAAAAGGCTAGGCCAAGCGGGCCCAATCAGCAATGAGGCCCACGATCGCTAATCGCAGGCCGACTCGGTGCAATCGTTGTGGAAAGACCCATTGGGGAGGATGTTGGGCGGTGATAAAGGATGCTTTGAGTGTGGGTCTTTGGAGCATCGCGTCGAGATTGTCCCGAAGCTAGCTAAGAAGCAAACGGAAGGACGCAGGTGCACAGGATAGAAATGTAGGACCACGCAGAGGGTCGTGGTAATGGTAGAGGAAACAACGGTCCTAACCGAGGTCGTGGAACTCAAGGGAGAGGTTGAGGGCAACACGGAGGCTAGGCACTGGCTTAGTCTATGCAAAGAAGGTGTCGCTGAAGAAGGTGACGCGCACCGGATGTCATAGCAGATGCGTTTCTAATTTTTGGTTTTCCTTATGTTGCATTGATTGATGTGGGCTCGACACACTCGTACATTGCTAGTAGTGTGGTAGGAACTATGGACCTAGACTCACGAACCGCTTCTAGGGAGATGAGCGTAGTTAGCCCCTTAGGTCACTCCGTAGTCGTAGATAAACTCTATAGAGCGCCACTAGAACTTCAGGGGTAGTATTTGTAGCCGATCTAATGGAACTACCATTTGGAGAGTTCGATTTGATCCTTGGTATGGATTGGTTGGTTAAGTACCAAGCAAGGTTGGATCACTGTGCGCAAGCGCATGGTTCTTAAGACGGCGGAAGGTGATGAAGTGGTTATGATAGGAGATAGGAGGAATTATCTATCCAACGTAGTGTCTACCTTGAGAAATTTGAAAAGATGGTCAAGAAGGGTTGTGAGGCGTATTGGGTTGGATCGTGCTTTGGAAACTAAGGAGTTAGTAATTGAAAAGGTCCGAACGTTGGGGAATTTCTTGATGTGTTCCCGGAAGAACTTAGGGTTTGCCTCGGATCGAGAAGTCGAGTCGGTATAGACTTGCTACTGGAACGGCACTGTGTCCATAGCACCATACCGAATGGCACCAAAGGAATTGGTGGAGCTAAAGGCTCAAATTGAGAGCTCTTGGATAGAGGATTTATACGACCAAGTATATCTCCGTGGGGAGCGCTGTGTTGTTTGTCAAGAAGAAGGGCGGTTCTATGCGGATGTGCATCGACTACGTCGATTGAACAAGTTAACGATCAAGAACAAGTATCCGTTGCCTCGGATTGACGACTTGTTCGATCAAGCTGAAAGGGTGCCTCGGTGTTTTCAAAGATAGACCTTAGGTCGAGGATATCATCAACTTAAGGTAAAGGAGGTGATGTTCACAAAGCGGCATTCGAACTCGGTATGGGCATTCGAGTTCTTGGTGATGCCATTGGGTTGACCAATGCGCCGCGGCATTCATGGACTTGATGAACAGAGTATTCCAAAGAAAGACTTGGACCGATTCGTAGTGGTGTTCATAGACGACATATTGGTTTACTCGAGAGACGAAGGGGAGCATGACAAGCATTTACGGATAGTTACGCGCAAATATTGAGGAGAAGCGGTTATATGCCAAATTCGAGTAAGTGCGAATTTTGGTGAAGGAGGTGGCTTTCTTAGGGCATGTAGTGTCACGGTGAAGGAATTAGAGTAGACCCTCGCAAGATTGAGGCGAGAGTGGAGTGGAAACCACCTGGGGCGGTGGGTTGAAATCTGAAGTTTTCTGGGTTTAGCGAGGATACTATCGGAGATTCGTGGAAGGATTTTCTCTAATAGCGCGCGCGTTGACTAAGTTGCTAAGGAAGGGTGTCCCATTTGTATGGACGGAAAAGAAGCAAGAAAGCTTTGATAAGCTAAGGAAGATTTTGACTAAGCTCGGTTTTGGTACAACTCAAGCGGAAAGTTATTCACGATTTATTGTGATGCATCTCACACCGGCTTGGGGTGTGTGTTGATGCGAGATGGGAAGGTAGTAGCCTATGCATCCCGTCAATTAAGATCGCATGAGGTTAACTACCCAACTCACGACTTAGAGTTAGCGGTGCGTACGTCGTCTTCGCTCTGAAGATATGGAGACATTACCGTATGGAGAGAAGTCGATGGTCTACACGGATCACAAAAGCTTGAGGTATCTTCGACTCGAAGGATCTGAATCACGAGGCAGCGTCGATGGATTGAACTACTAAAAGACTACGATTGTTCAATCGAGTACCATCCGGTAAGGCTAATGTAGTAGGACGCGCATTGAGCCGGAAGGTGGTGACGGACTTGAGAGCAATGTTCGCTCGGTTAAGTCTCGTATGATGATGGAAGTCTTTTGGTGAGCTTCAAGTTAAGCCGACATGGATTGAGGAGATTAAAGAAAAGCGGTTAGTGGATGAAGGCTTGAGCTCTAAGAGGGTACAAGTTCAAGACGGTGGTTTGGAAGGTGCGATCTGTCTAGTGATGGAGTACTTTGTTTTCAAGGGCGGGTATGTATGCCAAAAGATTCGAATTTAAGGCGAGAAAATTCTCCAAGATGCACATAGCAGCCCATACGCTATGCACCACGGAGGAAGCAAAATGTATGGAGACTTACGAAAGCGATTTTGGTGGCCGGGGTTGAAGCGTGAGATAACGGAGTTCGTAGGAAAGTGTCGACGTGTCGGCGAAAGTTAAGGCCGAACATCACCACCATCGGGACTACTTCAACCGATAAAGATCCCTCAATGGAAATGGGAAAGGATCACCATGGATTTCGTTAGTGGGCTACCCCTTACGCCCACTAAGAAGGATGCGATTTGGGTAATTGTGGATCGCCTAACTAAATCGGCTCACTTCATGCATGGGGTGAGAATGGATTACTCTCTCCGAAGCTAGCAAAGTCGTATGTGGGTGAAATAGTAAGGTTGCATGGCGTGCGATGTCGATTATCTCGGATAGGGATCCTGATTCACATCAAGGTTTTGGAAAGCGTTACATCAAGCTTTGGGTACACGGTTAGATTTCGAAGACGGCTTTCCATCCACGATCGACGGGACGATCGGAAAGGGTGATCTGATTTTGGAAGACATGTTAAGAGGTCGTGTCTTGGATTTTAGTGGTAGTTGGGAGGAGTACCTACCATTAGCGGAATTCGCTTATAACAATAGTTATCAAGCGAGTATTCAAATGGCTCCATACGAGGCCCTATATGGACGGAAGTGTCGTACTCCTACGTGTTGGGACTGAATTGGGAGAAAGACAAGTTACAGGTCCAGATCCGTAACCGAGACGGAAGACAAAGTCAAGGTGATTCGGTCTCGTCTCAAGGAAGCATCGGATAGGCGAAGTCTTATGCCGATCTCAAACGCAAGGAAATGGAGTATCTTTGTGGGAGACAAGGTCTTTCGAAAGTGTCGCCTTGGAAAAAGGTGTTGAGATTTGGACGGAAAGGGAAGTTGAGCCCAAGGTTCATTGGGCCATATCTTGTTGTGAAGCGAATAGGACCAGTGGCTTATCGGCTAGAGTTACGGCGAGAACTAAGTCGATTCATGGCGTATTCCATGTATCAATCTTTGAGGCGGTATCGGTCGGATCCTTCGCACGTTGTGCCGATGCGAGAGAGATTGAGGTGAACACGGATTTATCTTTTGAGGAAGAACCGATTCGGGTTATAGATCGAGATGTGAAAGTTCTACGTAGGAAGGCGGTGCCTTTAGTGAAAGTGTTATGGCGGAACCACGGAGTGGAAGAAGCTACGTGGGGGCAGGAGGTGATGCGGCAAAAGCAATACCCCCATCTCTTTTGATCAAGGAATTTCGAGGACGAAATTTATTCTAAGGGGGGTAGAACTGTAACATCCCAAATGTGGGGCTATTTGAAATTTCATTATTATCTTATGTATGAACTACTGAAATATTATTTATGGAATAAGAGAGTTTAAATTAAGGCCTTGAGTTGTCTCATTTTGGTAGAAAATTCTAGTTCTTAACTTTAAAGCGAGGAGCCTTAGCAGGGAGTGTGTTATAAGAATATATGAAGGAATTTGGGCATTAATGAGGCCTTGGTAAAGTGGCAAAGTAAGCCCACTTAAGAGCTACATGTGACGCCACAAGGAGGGTAAGGGGAGCTTGTGTTCGAGTCACATGAATCCCCCTTCTTTTTCATTTATGTTGGACGGCACATAGGGAGAGTTTTGCTCCCTTTAAATTCTTTTTTGTTTAGAGATAATTAAGGATTTTGTTAAAAAGGGATATTATTAGGTTAAGTGGATTATTTGATTATTAATTGATTAATGGAGATTAATTCAAATTAATTTTCAATTAATGCAAATGTGTGGCCAAGAGAAGTTTTAGGAGTTAAGCCGAATTTTGAACTCCTTGAACAAGGAGGTGTGGACGGCAAGGCTATTGGGTGATGGCCGAATGGGGGACTCCTTGGTGAAAAGGAGTTGGCTAGGAGTTGGACTCCTTGTTGCCAAGGTTGGACGGCAAGCTTGATAGGGGCCGAATCCTATATAAAGCACATACCTAGCACCCTATTTTCTTTTGCTCAACTTTACACAAAGCCAGAATGCCTTGGTGACTTACTTCATAAAATTTTGACAAGCCTACATCCCATCTTTTATTATTCTCTTTCAAGTTTTCTCAAGCCGAAAATCCTATTAACATTCACCTTTCCATTCTTTTGATCTTTAGCCGAAACTCTACCTCCTCTTCCCTACTTCCTCTTTGGCATTGAGGCTTTTGGATTCCTCTCGATTGTGAAGGTGAGTTTGGCCGAATAGTTATGGTTTTCTCTTCTCTATATCCTGTCGATTTCTATAAAGGGAAGTGCCGATTTCGGCAATGGTTATAAGGCCTCTAAATAAGTGGTAACCGATTTCCTCTAGGTGCTCAGGAACGTAAAGCAGTCGACTCAAAGCCGATCTCTAGAATTCGATTTTTGGGTAAGTAATGGTAAGACCTGTTTTAGTTAGTTATTTGGTATTCGTTTTAGCCGAAGGCTACTAACTCTTTGAGTGCCGATTCATGAAATCAGAAGCAGATTTGGGGGAATTAGGTGTTGCGGTTGGTGTCCAAAAGTGTGAAGGTGAGATTTTGGGTTCACAAGGAACCCCTCCCCAATAAGTTAATTAGGCCGAATAGGCCATAAGACTAATCCATAGATTTGGCGAATATAGGGCAAGTGGATCTGTGGTGACCAACGCTTTCTTCGGGATTTAGGACTACCATCGATATCGGTGTGTACATACACACTTATAATAGTTAATTAAGTGTATGTTATGTGTAAATCTGCTCTATGTAGATGTGGCAATAGTACCTTAGTGGTACAAGCAAGGATCCTGGTAAGTCTCTCTTTGTATGAGATTGATAATAATGCTTTTGGGAAGCATGGACTATTTGATACATGTGATATATGTATGATACGTTATTAAGCGCTTGATATGGGTTGATGAGAGGAGGGGGTGATATCGTCTTTGTGAGCACCGGTGCTTTGGTAGCACATCGTGACTATATGTCACCGGAGGTTTGGTACCTCGGAGGTTTGGTACCTCATAGCGACTTGTCACGTGGTTAACACCACCGTGGGTTGGCCCACTTGAGATATGGGATAAATGCGCGGTGATTTGGTATCACCACGATGGGTTGGCCCCATCACCCGATTTGTGTCTACGGACACGGTGCTTTGGTAGCACATAGTGACTATATGTCACGGTGGTTTGGCACCACCCGGTGTTTTGGTAACACATCGTGACTACGGTCACCGGTGGTTTGGTACCACGTGGGGTAGACAAAGGTGTTTGGTTGGCTAGGTTGGGTACATGATACTTTGCTTAATTAGCTGTTATATGTTGTGTATGAAATGTTGTATTAACAGGGAAGGGTTACATATCGAGTCTTGGTGACTCACCTTCTCCTTTAACATTTTGGTGACTCGTAGATGGCGGTTGAGAGCCAGTGGGACTCGAGGCGGCCATGCAAAGGACTTTACTTTCTGAGAACTTTAAATTTGTTCAATTTTATTTTTGGGTTGTAATAAGGCCTCCATAAACTATAGTTGCGTTTTATTTTTTTATGTTGGATATCCACTTAAAATCTGTATCGTTAAATTAAATTAAATCTCATGTTTTCTTAAGTTAACACGTGGAAACATTTAAGCGTGCCATCGGGTACACTTGAATGGTATAATAATTGGACTTAATTAAAATTCCAAATTAGATCTAAGGTTAGTTTAACAAGACAACCGAAAAAAGAGTTTTCAATGGAAGTTAAGCGTTTTTACGAAAGGTGTTCACAAGGTTTTACTTCGTAATAACTCAGATTCGGTCGTAATGTTTGGGCCGGGTTTGGGTTGTTACACGGTGGCTAAGCCACATTAAATTGATTCCTAATTGTTAGGAATAGGCGCATATTTATCGATATGGTGTGTAGCGGTTGGTGGGTTGATTGTAGAAATCCCCAAGGTGTGTTGGTTGGTACAGGCTGGTGTGTAGAGGATGGATCTCTAGGTTGGGTTGGGCCATGTTGCATGTAAATATTATGTTGCCATTGTGTATAGGCCAAGGCCCATAATGTGTTTGTGGGCCTAAAACCTTTTATGTGTTTTCGGGATTTGCACACTGAGTCTTGGTGACTCACCCCTTTATTTTTCCCTAACTTTTCAGATGAGCAGTAGATCGTGGACATGGGAGCCGAGGCGGACTCGAGGGGCCATCAAGTTTTATTTTATTTATCTTCATGAACTATTTTCGGTTTTCTTTAAGTTTTAATTTTGGGACTATTTATGTAATAAGGCCCCATGGCTTGGGTTATCGCTTTACATTTGTTCATGTTTACAGTTTGAAAGTTTATGTTCAAGGACTTAAGTCATAAAAAGTAATTAAATGGGTTTTCCAAACATGTTCAACGTAAAAAAACAAAGGTTTTCAACAAATATCTTATTTTTAACAAATGCCTAAGTAAAGAAACTGAGATTTCCAAAAACCATTAAAGTAAAGTTTTTAACAATAAACCCCGTAGCATACCAGATCTGGTCGTAGCGTTTGGGCCAGGTTTGGGGTGTTACATTTTATATCGAGCCAGTTGCAAAACTCGGGCTGTGAAATGGGTCCAGTAATAGGTTATAAAGTTGGTGACAATGCTTTGGTTGAGATATGGCCTTCGAGTCTACCGGCATCCGATCCACGCAGGTAAGTATTCTAACTCTTGATGTGATATGCATGTTGGGTTGATGGGCTTTATGGATGTAGACTAGCATGTTAGGAATTAATGGACTCTAGGCCTAGTTTAAACAAACTCTTTAAATTCATAAAACTTAATATAACTAAACATGTCCAGTAAACCGATCATTTGGGTTAGAGTGTGGTAACCGACATATGCATGTCTAGGATTGGATCTAGTGAGAGCTTGGTACTTAAGCGGTCCGAGTGACCCACCTCCTCTTTTCTGAGATCCTACCTGGTGCATAGTGTTTGTTCACTTTAACCGCGAGGACTTGTTTATGGGCCAAAGTTAATTACTAAAATACCCCTTATATTTGTAAAATTACTAAAATACCCTTATATTTGCAAAATTCTTAAAATACCCCTGTTTGCAAAATTATTGAAATACCCTTAGATTGTAAAATTACCGAAATACCCCTATTTTGCAAAAGTACCAAAATACCCCTGTTTTGCAAAACTTCCAAGATACCCTTATTTTGCCAAATTACCAAAATTCCCCTGTAGGGTAGAATTACGAAAATACCCCTGGGTAGTGAAATGACGAAAATACCCTTAGGTGATGAATGTGGGTTCATGGATGCTACTTGTATGTTGATGTATGATGGTTGAATGTGTGTGGAACTAGGAGATATAAACATGAGACTGAAACCTGTAGATATAATTTCGAATTCGAAAGAACTACTCTTAAAACTACTGTCCATAAAATTGTTCGTGGTTAATCAGTGGAAGAAATTAATAATTCATAAAATTTCTAATCAGATAAACGCAAGTTGGTAGAATGAGTACAATGGGTTGTGGACGTCCTGCGCGTGGTCGTGGTAGGAGGCGGGATGGTCGTATCCGAACCAGTGAGGATCCGGTTATGGGTCCGGAAATGAGATGCCGCAGTACCACGGTGCGGAGGTGGAATTTCCGAGGACCGACGACGGCCGAGATGATGCGGTGTCCCAGGCGATGTTAAGGGTTTTAGAAAGGGTTACTGGGGCAGACATGGGCACAGGAGCCTGAAAATCTGTGTTGGAGCGACTTAGAGCTAATGGGGTAGAAGTGTTTAGGGGAATTTCTGGAATAGCCCCAGTCTGGTGAAATCTTGGTTGGAGGCGGTTGAGCGTATAATGAATGATCTGGATTTCACTGAAGAGGAAAAACTGAAAGGGGTTGTATCTCTCCTGCGGGACGAAGCTTATCAATGGTGGCTTACGGTTAAGGATGGTACGGTGGCTGACCGTATCACTTGAGATCTCTTCAAAACGGCGTTTCAGAGTAAATACATTGGGACAAGTTATGTGGATGCGCAGCGTAGAGCATTTCTGAATCTGGTGCAAGGAAGTAGGTCGGTGGCTGCGTCGGCGTAATTCTTACGCCTTAGCCATTTGTTATGCTCGAGGAATGGTGGCCACGGACCATGAGCGTTGTGTTCGATTTGAAGATGGTCCGAGGATGATTTGCGTGTATTGATAGCTCCACGTGGGAGAGGGAATTTGTTGTGCTTGTTGAAAAAGCTAAGATAGCCGAGGATGCGAAGCTGGACAGAGAAACTAAATCGGGATAGAGATAGGGGTGGAAGTAAGAGGAATTTTGGATCGTCGAGGGCGGTGGGCGTATTTTAGAAAAGGCCTAGGTCGACGGGCCGAGGCGGGAAGAGAGACTGCTGCTGCTAGTCGCATACAGTATGTGCTCGATGTGGTAAATTCCACGTAGGTGAGTGTTGGCCAGGCAGTGGGAAGTGCTTTAGGTGTGGATCTACAGACCACCAAGTTAGAAATTGTCCGCAGCAACGGGGCAGTGAAGGGCCCACGGGCCAAGGGAATGCACAGCTAGGAAGAGGTGGTCAGTAGCCACAGAGAGGTCGTGGTCCAGCCAGAGGTGGTAACGGTTCCGGTCGGGGCCGTAGAGCACCAGGCCAAGGGGCAGGAAACACTGAGGCGAGACAATCGGGGTTAGTCTATGATGCCAGATGTCGAGAGGAGGCTGACGCGCCGGATGTTATAACCGGTACGTTCTTAATTTTTGGTTTGCCTTACACTGCCTTGATTGATATTGGTTCGACACACTCTTATGTTGCTAGTGCTATAGCGGGAACTTTGAACTTAGATTACGAAACTTATTCTAGGGAGATGGTGTAGTGAGCCATGTAGGACAAAGCTGTAGTGGTGAACAAATCAGAGTATAAGGATGTACCGGAAGTTCAAGGGTAGCTTTTCGGTCGATTCGATAGAACCGCCGCTTGGGGAGTTCGATTTGATCTTAGGAATGGATTGATTAGTGAAGTATCAAAGCTTAATTTGGGTGTGCGACCAAGCGTATGGTGTTAAAAACTCCCAAGGGAGGTGAAGTGTTGGTGATAGGTGAAAGGGGAACCTGTTTGTCAAATGTGGTGTATGCGCTTTAAGGGCGAAAAGATGGTGAGGAAAGGATGCGAGGTAATTCTAATGTTTGTTCGGGCTCTGGAAGCCAAGGAACGAATCGCCGAGATGTTAGGACCGGTGAAGGAATTTCTGGATGTTTTCCCAGAAGAGCTCTTGGGATTACCCCTGGATCGTGAAGTGGAGTTTGGTATTGATCTTCTTCCGGGAACAGCGCCAGTATCTATTGCTCCGTATAGGATGGCGCCGAAGGAGTTGGTGGAATTGAAAGCGCAGATTCGGGAGTTCTTTGGATAGAGGTTTATCAGGACCGAGTGTGTCGCCTTGGGGAGCGTCGGTGTTATTCGTTAAGAAGAAGGATGGATTAATGCGTATGTGCATTGACTATCGTTAGTTGAACAAATTGACAATCAAGAACAAATACCCGTTGCCAAGGATCGATGACTTGTTCGATCAGTTGAAGGGAGCCTCAATCTTTTCCAAGATAGATCTGAGGTCAGGGTACCATCAGCTTAAGGTCAAAGAGGCGGATATTCATAAGACGGCTTTTAGGACTTGCTATGGTCACTACGAATTCATGGTAATGCCATTTGGGTTGACTAACGTACCAGCAGCGTTTATGGATATGATGAACCGAGTATTTCAACCCTACTTGAATCGGTTTATCGTGGTGTTTATAGATGATATTCTAGTTTATTCAAAATCGGAAGAGGACCATGATTCACATCTTCGAGTGGTTCTGCAGATTCTGAGGGAGAAGTAGTTATATGCCAAATTCAGTAAGTGCAAATTTTGGCTAAGGAAAGTTACTTTTCTAGGACACGTTGTGTCGGTAGAGGGGATTAGGGTTGACCCTCGGAAAATTGAGGCGGTGTTGGATTGGAAGCCGCCTAGGTCTGTGGCAGAAATTCAGAGTTTTCTTGGTCTGGCCGGGTACTACCGAAGGTTTGTTGAAGGATTTTCTTTAATTGCGGCACCATTGACTAAGTTGTTACGGAAAGAGGTTCCGTTCGTTTGGTCTAATAAGCAGCAAAAGAGTTTTGAGAAGTTAAAAAGGATTTTGATGGAGGCTCCGGTGTTGATTCAGCCGAAGGCTGGAAAGGAGTTCATGATTTACTGTGATGCTTCACACACGGGACTAGAATGCGTGTTGATGCAAGGTGGAAAGGTTGTTGCGTATGCATCTCGACAGTTAAGACCGCACGAATCAAATTATCCCACACATGATTTGGAATTGGCGGCAGTAGTTTTTGCCCTGAAGATCTGGAGACATTATCTATACAGGGAGAAATCTATCATTTACACCGATCATAAGAGCTTAAAATACCTTTTGATCCGGAAGGAGTTGAATCTAAGGCAAAAGAGGTGGATCGAGTTGCTAAAGGACTATGATTTGCTCGACCAAAGTACCATCCGGGTAAAGCTAACGTGGTGGCGGATGCCTTGAGTCGTAAAGTAATCTCGACTTGAGAGCAATGTTTGCTCACCTTAGTCTATATGATGATGGGAGTTTATTAGTGAACTTCAAGTGAAACCCTCTTGGGTCATCAGTTAAGGAGAAACAATGGTGATTTAATTGCTAAAGGAGAAGTTTCAGGTAGGATCAAGTGAAGGATCAACGAATTTAGTGTGAATGAGGAAGGGCTATTATGTTTTCAAGGGAGAGTGTATATGAAAGATCCTGAGTTGAGGCATAAGATTTTGCAAGAAGCGCATGGTAGTCCATACGCTATGCACCACTGGAGGAAGTAAGATGTATCGAGATTTGCGAGATCGGGCCTGGTGGCCAGGGTTTGAAACAAGAGGTGACCAAATTTGTGGGGAAGTGTTTGACTGTCAGCGTGTAAAGGTGGAACATCGATTTACCATCGTGGTTGTTGCGGTACGGTGAAGATTCCACAATGGAAGTGGGAAAGGATCACAATGGACTTTGTTAGTGGGCTACCCTCACGCCTACTAAGAAAGATTCGGTATGGGTGATTGTTGACCGCTTGGCGAAGTCTTCTCATTTCATACCCGAGACGTGTCGATTACTCTCGCAAAAATTGGCTAAAATTTTGTACATAGCGGAGGTAGTAGGGTTGCATGGGGTACCCGTGATCAATCATATCAGACGGGGACCCTAGGTTCACCTCACGATTTTGGAAGGCATTGCATCAAACGTTGGGTACAGTTGGATTTCAAAGATATGGCGTTTCATCCTCGGGCCAAGCTGACGATGCGAGCGGGTAATTCAGATCTTGGAGGACATGTTGAGAGGATGTGTCATTGATTTGAGGGTAGTTGGGAAGAGTTCTTACCGTTGGCGGAGTTTGCGTACAACAATAGCTACCGATCAAGTATTGAGATGGCGCCCTATGAAGCATTATGCGGCGAAAGTGTTGTACTCCTACCGTTGGACGGAATTAGGGAACGTCGATTTTGGGTCCGAGTTGGTTAATGAGATAGAGGAGAAGGTTGAGGTAATTCGAGCTCGACCAAGGAGGCGTCGACAGATGTAAGTCCTATCGCCGACTGAAGCGTAAGGACATAGAATTTGCGATGGGTGACAAGGTGTTCTTGAAAGTGTCGCCATGGAAGAAAGTAACCGAGGTTTGGACGGAAAGGTAAATTAAGTCCCAGATTTATCGGACCTTTTCAGGTGTTGAAACGAGTGGGACCGGTAGCTTATGAGCTAGAACTACCTTCCGAGCTAAGTCGATTCACAATGTTTTCCACGTCTCTATGTTAAGACGTTACCGTTCGAGATCCATCTCATGTGGTGTCGATGGAAGAAATCGAAGTAAGACCCGATTTATCCATTGATGAGAGCCGATGGAAATCACGGATCGTGATGTCAAAGTATTGCGGGAAAGAGCGGTTTCGTTGGTTAAGGTTATGTGGCGGAATCACGGTTCGAGGAGGCTACTTGGGAACAGGAGGAAGCGATCGCGTAGCAATACCGCATCTATTACGATCGTAATTTCGAGGCCGAAATTTCTTTAAGAAGGTAGAAGCGTAACATCCCGAATTAATGGGCCTTTGCGTTTAGTGTCTTTGTGATGTTTATGTTATCTCTAATGTGTTAATTAGAGTGTTTAAGGGGTTGATGGGCTCGGGGTTGGGCGAGCCCTTAGTCAAATTTGTTGTTTGGACACTTTAGTGGAAAGCCCGACAAGATAGGGCTTAAAGATATTATCCGTGTTTTAAGTCACAAATGGGCTTGTGGCCCGATGGCAAAGTGGCGCCACATACAGAGAGCGAGGAGGTGGCGTCAACTAGGGAGGCCCAAATTCGAGTTGCATATAGCCCAATTCTTTTAATTAAATGTTAGCTAATTTTCGGCATTTAAATGAGTAGAGAGGACTGGCAATAAGGCTTAAAAATAGGAAGATTTACTCGAGTAGATAATGCGGATAATATGGCGGATAAAGGGAGGAAGAGGTGGTGTGATCTAGGCTTCTTTTGGAGATGTGATCGGTGGATAAGTGAGAAAATTTAGGATTTATCTACTGGTCACAGTGGTGGCCGAAATCCCAACACTGAGGGGGAGGATAAATCGGTTTTAGTATGGCAAAGGGGTGCCGAAATTTCCCTTGATTAGTAGCTCAACTTTAAGTCATCAAAAGGGCATTTTCGGTTTTAGGAAGTAGGTGCCGAAATTTTGTGATTTAGTGGGGGAATACCTTTCTATTTTCGGCATTGGGGTTTGTTCTTTTTCTTTTCTCTCATTCTCTGCTAAGCCAAAACCCCTAATCCCAAGTCTCATCTCCACTTTTATGCAAAAGTCGAAATCTCATTGTGTTCATCTCCATAAGCCGAATACCCTAGTCTATTCCTTTCTTTTTTCCGATTTCTTCATCAAAGCTGAATCTGCATAGATCTCTTGAGATCGTCTTTTCTTTTTTATCTTCTCAAAAGCCGAAATCTTCTAGGAGTTGCCAAACTCTCTGTAAAGGTAGGTGCTGATTTCTTCTGTTTCATTCTTTTTTCTCTTTTGGTTTTTGAAGACAAAGCCGAAAGGCTAATGGATTGTGGGTTTATTGTGTTTATGTGTGGGGCGACACATTGGGAATCGAAGTAGATCGTCTAAATGTAAAAGCCAGAAATCGCTAGGCTCTAAACTCCATCTTTCGGGATTTCAAGGTAAGGGGTTCTCTTTGGATTCTCGTTAGATTTGCTATTGTATTTGTGATCTTAACCTTATGTTATGATGATAGCAACTGAAAAGGTCTTTTGGATGGAATCAAATATCGATTAGGTGAAGGAGGGGATTGGATCTGTTAAACCAATCCCTAAGTTTAAGAAACAAGCGGTGTCAGCAGTTTGAAATTGGCCACCGGGTTGTGGACCCGGCGTGAGAACAAAACCTTAGACAGTTTAGCAATCGTATCGGCTTCTGATAGTGTCGACATAGAAAGTCTCGTCTTGACTGTAATCAGGTGTGTAGATCTCTAACACACTAATTATCTGTATTATGTATGTTATGGGGTAAAAGCCGGAAAAAGGTTGTATGGACAGTCGTGTTACCCAAAAAGGGTAGGCAAAGGATGCTGTGTATGTAACCATAGAAACTTCTCTATGTGTGTATCGATGTATGTAAAAACACCGTGATCTTTAGGTAGTATACTGTTTTGAATTTGCTTGGATGTATGCATGGGATAGGGTTAATACGATGAAGGGGAAGAGCATGTTAATAGGTCACTTGGTGATCGGTGGTTTAACCACAAACTGTAAAATTAGGTCACATAGTGATAGGTGGCTAAGCCACGTTAAATTGATTCTCGATTGTTAGGAATAGGCAAAGCATGACTGTCGATATGGTGTGTAGCGGTTGGTGGGTTGATTGTAGAAATCCCCAAGGTGTGTTGGTTGGTACGGTGGTGTGTAGAGGATGGATCTCTAGGTTGGGTTGGGCCATGTTGCATGTAAATATTATGTTGCCATTGTGTATGGGCCAAGGCCCATAATGTGTTTGTGGCCCTAAAGCCTTTTATGTGTTTCGGGATTTGCACACTGCGAGTCTTGGTGACTCACCCCTTTATTTTTCCCCGACTTTTCGGATGAGCGGTGAGATCGTGGACATGGGAGCCGAGGCGGACTCGAGGAGCCATCAAGTTTTATTTTATTTATCTTCATGAACTATTTTCGGTTTTTCTTTAAGTTTTAATTTTGGGACTATTTATGTAATAAGGCCCCATGGCTTGGGTTATCTCTTTACATTTGTTCATGTTTATAGTTTGAAAGTTTATGTTCAAGGACTTAAGTCATAAAAAGTAATTAAATGGGTTTTCCAAACATGTTCAACATAAAAAAACAAAGGTTTTCAACAAATATCTTATTTTTAACAAATGCCTAAGTAAAGAAAGCTGAGATTTCCAAAAACCATTAAAGTAAAGTTTTTAACAATAAACCCCGTAGCATACCAGATCTGGTCGTAGCGTTTGGGCCGGGTTTGGGGTGTTACACCAAAGGTGTCTAATAGCTATAGAAACTTAAAATGGATGTCCTTATGTGGTAATTAGACCATTTATGTTGATAGTGGATGTACATGGCTTGGTATAAGTGAAAAATTTAATGTTTTTAAAGGTTAATTTTGGTATTTAGAAAATAAAGGTTAAATAAATAAAATAAAACAATTTCATATTTTCTTATCATCTTTCTCAATCGAAATTAGCATGAGAAGAATCCATTTTTAGGGTTCTTCATTCGGTCATCTTCAAATATTTCAATTAGGTACGATTTTTGTCCTGTTTTTATCGATTTCTATGTTTTTGAGATCGTTGCAGCTTAATCTAGCTAGCCCAGGGACTAATTTGTAAAACTGTTAAAGGTTTAGGGTTTTTCTAAATGAATATAGGTGTATTTTGATGTTTGATGATAGAAAATGTATGCTTGTTGTTAGATAACATTTGTAAAGTGATTTTTAGTAAAATTACCAATTAGGGATTAAATTGTGAAATGTGTAAAGTTTGTGGTTAAATTGTGAAATAAATGAAAAATAAGAGCTGATATGGGTCTATATGAAATTCGGCTAGCATGGGTAGGGACCTAATTGCATGAATTTGTATTTTTATGAGCTAAGGACTAAATTGTAAAAATGTTTAAATATTAGTGGCAAAAGTGTAAATTTGCCCTAAGATACATTGTGGGCTATATTGAATAGATTGATAATGAAATAAGTTAATTTTGATTACTTATAGATCAGGAAAAGCGAAATTTGGATTTAGATCGGGGGAAAAACAAAGTATCGGACTAGTCGATCCATTTCGTCGTTTTAGCGATCAAGGTAAGTTCGTATGTTAATAAGCATTAATATAATTGTGTTTTAAATACTTTATTATTGAATTATTTGTGAATACAACCTTGCGGAAATGTTCGACAACGATTGAAAAATGTGAATTCCGGTTGAACCTTAGGAATAGATTAGGATACAAATGTCATGTCATTAGGGTTATGTGATTTGGGTCTTTGTCCGTCACGTCCTACCGATGGGTTGAGTTATCAGGCATGTGTTGCGGATTCTCATCGACTTGTGTGATCAAGAGCCGTGTAGCTACGTCATGACCGTCGACTTGTGTGAGCAGCATCGTTGATAGCTCGAGAGTGAGCATTATATGTGATATTAGATTGAGATAGCTTCGACTATGTATTAGCACTTAAGTGCGAGATTCAGAAGTATACAATAGTATTACAAATGGTTCAACGGGTATATCAAAGATATGGATGAGTATGAGATTAGTACGAGATGGCATAAGTATGTTCATGAACCGTATAAGCTTTGAATCGAAGAAACTTGTGAATTTCACATCTAACCTTATATATGATCATGTGATAGCTTTATGGATTAATATGAGTTGTATATTGTTATATTCAATTGTTTGAATTGTGTATTTATGGCAAATTGATTTTATTACTATACAAACTTACTAAGCTTTATAGCTTACTTTGTTTACTTTTTCATGTTTTATAGTGAATATCAAAGCTAGCTCGGATTGGGAGTCGTCGGAGATTGCATCACACTATCGAGCTTCTATTTTGGTACTTTTGAGCTTATGTTTTTGGTTGTATGGCATGTATAGGAATTATGGTCATTTTGGTATATTGTTTGGTAATGGATTTAGCCATGTGAGTTGGCTTGTAAATGTTAAGTGTTAGGTTTTGTGTATAGCCATGAGAGTTGGCTTATTTTAGTATTTTTGGTGATGTATATATATGTGCAAATGGCCTTTGTTATGCATTTGGTAATTACTTTGTAAATGCTTGTGATGAATGGTTGTTTGTGAATTGGAATTTTGGAAACCAAATGGTTAGAATTTGAGATTGATATGCTTGTGGTTTTATGCAATAGTGCATAATTGAAAGTGACCATTTAGGTGGTTTGAGAATGTGAAATTGGTATGAATTGAATGACTTATTTGGATACTTGTATGTCTTATGGATGATGGTATGGAATTAGGCTTGGTTGAGATTGATTTGGCTGCCTATTTATGTCATGTTATATGCTATTTGGTTTATGTAGGTGATTGAAAGTTTGGGTGAGAAAAATGGCTTGGAAAATAGCCTATTTTTGTCCACACGGGCAGAGACACAGGAGTGTGTCTCAGCCGTGTATGACACACGGTCAGGTGACACGGTCGTGTGTCCTCTGGTGTTTAATTTGAAATCAAGTCAGTATGCTCCACACGGCCCAACACACGGGAGTGTGACTTGGCCGTGTGGCATAAGTCAGTATACCCTATAGGATTGGCACGGCCTAGCACACGGCCTGGCACATGGGCGTGTGAGGCCATTTCGAAAGGCACACGGGCTGGTCACACAGGCATGTGGTTGGCCATGTGACCCAAGTCAGAGAGCTACACGGGGTCGAACACGGCCATGTGATCCCATTTCGAATGTTCACACGGCCTATGACACGGGTGTGTCTTTGGCCGTGTGAGACACGTGGCCGGGCCACACGGGCGTGTGTCCCATGTATTTTGTATAAATTTCTAAGTTCTTCAAAAATTTTCTGAGATATCGATTTAGTCCTGAACCACTCCTAAAGCATGTTTTGGGCCTCGCAGGCTCGTATTAGGGACGTTATGAATGATTATGAATGTTTTATACTTAGAATGGGAAAATGTATGAGAAATGTATGTTTATTTGTGAAATAAGTCTGGTAATGCTCCGTAACCCTATTTCGACAATGAATACAGATGAGGGGTGTTACAACCATCGATTGTGTCCGCGATGGAAGCCGATGAGTGCCGATCTTTGGCAAGCAACAAGGGGAAAAGAATAGAAAATTTGAAGAGAGGGGAGGAGAAGGGAGGGATGGCTAGGGTGAAAAAAATGAGATTAAAGGCTGATCAGATTTGTTAAAAATAATATTTATACCTAGGTTTAATTAGGCATGGGTGGCACACACTTAAAAAAAAGAAGGGATTTTTTAAAATTTAATTATTTTACAAGGGAAGGGATTCGAACTTGGGACCTTAATCTACTTTCCAAGTTTTTCTATTTATTAATTAACCAGTATGCTATTTCTTTATTTTGAAATAATTTTGCAATATTTATTTTAAAAACGAGGCGTGTCACATACTACGGTTTGATGAAAAATTTGCAAAATAATAAAAATGGTGCAAAAGAAGGGATTTGAATTTGGGTTTCAAGGAACGTTTCACAAACACTTAACCAACAAACTAATACCTCATTTATTTCCTAAAAACGCATAGATAATCTTAGAAATTAGGGCATGACCATTGTCTCTCGATTCACAAACCTGATTCTACTAACCCCTGATTCTTGGGATGTTACATCATGACCATGGCATTTTCTGAAATGGACGGATGAGCTGCATTTATCTACTGGGGTTTCTGCGTGTCCCAAGGCAATGATGGGCAAACCTCACGCGATGATGAGTTTAGGCAAATCCATATCACAAAAACGATAGTTCTTATGGTGCCTTGGTGGAAACCAAACAGAGCCTTTTTAGGCAGGGTATTCCGTAAGTGCCTTTGTGGTGCATTGTGTAACTGCCTTTGTGGCGAATTCTGTAAGTACCTTTGTTACATATTTTGTAAGTGTTTTGTAGTAAGCTCTGGGTAAGTTCTGAGACTTCTTCGATAGATAATTCTACGATAAGGATCTGATACGTCAGAAGATAATTTAGTTTGGTTAGTCTTGTGATGAATTTGAAGGAGGTTTTTGAAAGAAAATATGTATTTGTATTTCTAATTAGGGAATCCACCATGGTAGTCTATTAGTTTAGGATATAGGGGTATTCATAGATATGAAAAGTATAAGTGTTCGTTGGTCTGAGTTTGTCTATGCTATGAATGTTTGAAATATGAATTATCCGATATCCTCTATATATATGAATAGTATTATGTCTCATTTTAGGGTTATTTGGAATTTGAGCCATTGGTCAATATTGGTTTTCTTGTGTTAGGTAACATATTCATTTGAAATTCTTTTGAACAATCTGGAACATTTCGTCATCAATATATGCATGTTTTGGGTTGAAATAAGATAAAGTCTGAGGAGTAGTCTGATAGTTAACGAACCCAGAATGGGAATTCGCCCAATACAAGATCAACTAGTAAATATCTGCCAAAGAATAGTATTCGCGAATGACCATTTTGGGAAAAATGAATAGTGTTTGTTCGAAGAAGAATCCGTTGAAAGTAAGCTCTATACAAATATTCTTCTGAGAAGCACCTATGTTTTTTTAAGAAGGAATAAGATCTATATTGATTGGTAAGATCTGAAACATTAAATGAGTGAAGTGAGAGTTGGTAGGTTAGCATGGTAGTAGGCGTATAAGTGCAAATCTGATATGATGAAAGTATCCACCAAAGACAGAGATGAAATAAAACCTACAAGATGAGAAATTCTACTAGAAAGACTCCAAGGTATTTTGAATTAAAACTCACTAATTTCGCGTGAGCTTACAAGCATCATGTTTCAGGTGTTGCTGTAAGAATGATTTCTCTAGGAGAGACCAAGGCAAGAATGCACCAGGGAAACAACGAGTTGGGATATTATGGACACAGAGGACATCTTAGGAGTTTGGCATATGGTTTTCTATGCTAAAGAGAGTTTGTTTTTAATAAACAACTGTGTTGTAATGTATTATACTATTTTTCAGAGCCTGTTGTATTTTTGAATGTTTTCCTTATCTCTTTTGTTCTGAAAACCTTTAATAAGAAAATTTGAAGTATGTTGAAAAAGGGTCATACGTAGATGAGTTAAAATTTATGCTAAGTGTTTTTATGTGGTAACATTCGATATCCGAATCTAGAGTTTCAGGTGGGGTAGAGGGTGTTACATTCCAATTATCTTCACCGTCCAAAGCTGGAGGACATTCACTAGGGGGAAGGTATTCACAATCTCCTCAATCATAATAGTGTCTTGATCATTCTTCAGGACATCTCCATTCGCGGGGTGTTTCGTTATTATCTTCGTGAAAAAGGGGTGATAGGGTATACCCCTCCAGACTTGATAGATATCCTGAAGTATATTAGGTGCTGCAAGTGGCGTTAGCATTCTTAGCCTTATGACTCGAGGGATTATGTAGCTAAATATCTTCTAGGTTTGTGTTCGGAGCCCTAAAATTTCAGATTATGCGGGGCTTCCAGATTGTAAATGGCAGATCCCTCATGGGTTTCCACACATGGTACCTATGATGAGGCCAGACTTGGAGAAGCCTATTTCTTTCCCACTGTTAGCATTACCTCAGACGAGTATGATGCAATAGTTGTTAGGTACTCGAAGGGTATGTAATGCTTGCTCACTTTTTTGATCGCCTGCATGGTTATATGATTATTCTATCTTTTAAGGTTTTTTGTAGACCTTGCCTGAAATAAAAGGGATGAGCAAATAAGGGTGCGACAACTTGGGTGTAAAAGGCTACCCGAGGAAGTTTCTAGCCTCGAGAAGAGGTGAAATGTGGTAAAGCTGAAAAGTGAGCACACACAACGGAGATATGTAGGATTTCTATCTAAGAGTCGTTTGCCAATCCCACACAAAGGGATCCCCCACCAAAAAGTTTGTTTCCCACCAGAATTGCAACTTCTCTTGTAAAACCGCGGGATGTTCCTCTCTGAGAGGTTTCTATTTTCATCCTTCTGGATAAAGGATCACCTGATGAGGAGTTTAATTCAATGTCAATTCTCCAAGGGAGTCTCATTCAAGAGGTAGAAATTCAAGGCTCTTTAGGTAATCGTCTAGTTTTTAACATCGTTGGTTATCTCATGTTTCTATTCCTGATTTAACTACTTGATTGATGTATGTGCTGAGTTGGCAGTTCTCCCTTTTCGTAAAATTGACCAACCTGTAGGAAATTCCTACACTTCTCCCGATTACTTCTTGAAGAACAAGTAAATGATTCAGTAAGGCATGGCTAGTATAAAGGTGTAGTATCAACAAATAAGTGAGTTGCTGCAGAAGGTGCAAGAAAAAAAATTGCAACAACCCATTTTTAGTGGTACCAAAAATGGTGGTTTTGGAACCCAAACACCAATGATTAAGTTAGTGATGATGATTCACTTAACTAACTAAAATCACGACAAAGGCAAGCGCACCTATCGAATAGCAGTATAGTTATGGTGAGTCGGGAATATCGTATCCACGAGGACTAAAAGTACTAGTAATTACAATCTTTTTATTATCTAGCCGATAAATTGAAGGAATTATTTTTAATCTAAAATTATCTAGACTAATTATTAAGACGCAACAGAGAATTAAGTAAGAAAATATTCGAATGAACCAATGAGAGAGACAATTTTCACTTATTATTTTAAATCTGAATTAAACGATTTATTCACTTGCCTTGATCCTTAAAAATCCCTAAATTATAATAATATCTCTTTCGAGAGTAAAAATAACTGACTCTAGGTTGATTAGTTGAAATCTTTTTCTAATTAAAACCCCTATTGTCACATTAGCTCGATCTATGGATTCCCCTATTAGATTTGACTCTAATCCAGTAGATTTATGTCGTCCCATTTCTAGGATTGCATGCAACTCCACTCAATTATGCCAGATCTACTCTTAAACAGGGAGTTTTGCTCCACTGAAATAAGCACATCAATCATGAATTAATATCCTGAAAACATTAAAACATGGAATAAGTACACATAATTGAGATTAAGAAATCAAGTATTTATCATGTAATTCAGAAATTAAATAACAAGATCCATCATAGGTTTCATCTTCCCTAGGTATCTAGAGAACTTAGTTCATAATTTGAAAGGAAAACATCTCAGAATTAGGAAAACAACAAAACATCAAGAAACCCAAAAACTTCTAGAGAAATTGAATGGAGATCTTCAATCTTGAAGGAGATCATGCTTCTAAGTTGAATCCGTTGGTGTTCTTCGAGTAAATTCTTTGTTCTTCTCTGCATGCTCCTTTAGGTCCTCTTCTAGTGTGTATTTATAAACTTTAGAATGCTCAGAAACCCTAAAAATTGACTTTTCTTGTGTGTTAGGGAAACAGTGCGAAATTGACACGGTGGCACATAAGCGTGTGGCCACCAGTGGCTCACACTGGC
The DNA here is from genome assembly GCA_025698515.1 of Gossypium sturtianum. NCBI lineage: Eukaryota > Viridiplantae > Streptophyta > Magnoliopsida > Malvales > Malvaceae > Gossypium > Gossypium sturtianum. Next base: position 128,795,604 of record CM046943.1, read on the forward strand.
GTGTGCTCGGCCCGATATTGGGAATGCCCAGGCCGTGTGGCTCCTGAAAATAGCTCATTTTGTCTGATTTTGGCCCATTTTCCGCTCCTTTTGCTCCCCTATGCTCTCCTAATTATGGAAACATGAAATTAAAGGATTAGCAGCATCAAATTCACTAAATTATATCATAAATCATCCAATAACGAATCAAGAATGGGATTAAAACATGTTACTTTATTGGTTTATCAAATATCCCCACACTTAAGCGTTTGCTTGTCCTCAAGCAAAATCCTCAACTCACAATTAAAAGTAAACTTTCTCAATTCATAATTCTCATAAATAATGTTTTGTCATAATTCAAAAATAATCACACATTGATAATTCAACTAAAAGAGCATTAAAGATCCAAACAATCCAAGTGAAAATTTTAAAGCGTGAAAACATAAGTATTTCCTTTATCTAAGTAATTACCTTTAATTTAAAACTGACAAGAATCGGTATCCTCACTAAAGATTCATTCAAATCACTTAAAGTGTTTAAGGTTCACAAATAAGCACTCAATAGTCAAACATGAAAAGTCATTATCACAGCTTGCATGAAAATCAAATCTCCACCACTATAAAATGTGATGATACACAAATCAAAAGGTCTTTAAAGAGGTTGTAATGGGGCTTGGGTTAAAGGTGTGGATAAAGGCTGAAAAAGAGGGTTAGAATTGAGATCGAATTGATAAATTGCCAAACTAGAAAAATAAACTAATGTTGAATAATAACATCAATTGAAAACTTATCGAGAATAACATGAGCTTCTTCTCAAAATATGAAATTAACTATTTAAGCTCAAATAACATAGAACTAGTAATAATCAACATATATGTATTTTTTCACTCTTTTTTTAATAACAATGGATAATAAGAGATAATTTAACAACTGAAACAAAGGAACATAGTTAGGCAACTGACCAAATCAAATCTCGATTAAAAGGGGTTAATAAAATGGGAATAATTCTCAACGAATCAAAAATGAGTTATAGGTTAACATTAATGGGTAAATCAAGAAACGGTTTGTTAGGCTCAAAGGGTTTCACTAAGGGTTAATTATGAAGGTAGGCTTTTTATAGGATACGTGGGTTAAAACCTAAGTGCATTTATCATCTCAGTATATCAAATCAAAGGTGTGGTCTCGACATGCATATCCGAAGTAAGTTCTAGAATAACCAATCAATATTGACACACTCATAACCAATAGTAAAGTGAGCAAGAAAAGTGTATGCTCTAAAGGCTCAAAATCTCACAAAAATTATGGTTTTTGATGTCAATCTTGCAAATCTCAAACTTCAAGGTAATACCTCAATTCAGGAAAACAACCTAACAATTTTTAATTCTGAAAATAGACTTATCATGCTTGATTCTCTCATGTCTTAAAGTTCAAACAATCAACGCACAATTACCTATGAAATTAATCTAAAACATATCAATGATAATCACAAATCGATAAGAATTCATTCTAATAGTAATATGAGAAAATTACTTAAACACAAGACATAATTCAGGGGATTTTCTAATAATCATATAAATAACCTCCCCACACTTAAGATGTATATTGTCCTCAATGTACAAATACAAATAAGCCTGATGAGAAATGAGAATATCAAAAGAGAGGAGAAAATTGAAATCGCCTGAATATTGGATGAGATCCCCCAAAATAGTGAAAAGCAGAATTGTAGATAAATGTAGATGTAGTGCATGATTCTGAGCAACTGATAAGAAAATAAACACAATGCTGAAGAAGATTAAAGGGTTTCGAACCCTATTAGAAACAACCATAAGAAATAAAATATAGTTTAAAATATAAAAGCGAAAAAGTCTATAAAAATACAAATAAATAGAAAAATAAAAATAATAACTAAAAATAAAATGAAAATGAAAATGAAAGTAAATGGACTCAATGGTCCTCATCATCAGACGCATCAGCATCGTGAGTCATCGGCGCTGGAGGAGAAATATGGAAATGCTGACAAATCACGCAATGTCGCATCAATCTTGTCGAACCTCTGAACGCAAAGATCGACGGGAAGCTAGTGAACTCATCAGTGGATACTCCTTGGAAGCTAGCAGCAGAAGGAACAGGTCAGTGACTCGAAGGGGGAGGCTGTGGTGGGTCCTTGTGATAGGGAGAAACATTATCAATGAAGTCCTCGGGTTCATTCTGAACGTCAGAATGAAACAATCTGTACTGAAGAGGATCCACTCCACGACGCCGCTCGATCATCCTCATGTATATCATGCTCGAGATACCCTGAAGGGACATCTAGCCGACTAGTATGAGTGTAGAGGACTGTTTCGATGTGTCGAGGAGACCGAAGTGTCGAGCGAGGCGAGTCACGTAAGGGCCTAAACAGATGGGGTCTTTCCTGTGGCGGTCAGTCTGATGGCGGAAGGCTAGAGCGATGAAGTATGCCAAATCAAATAAATGCCCATGCACCATGCTCCATAGAAAGTAAGCGTCGTGAGTTCTAACGAATCCGGTGCTCTCTCTCTGACCTGTCAAAGTGTGAGCTAAGATCGCATGAATGTACCGTAAGGCCGGAGAGAGAGAAGTCACCTTTGAGTGGCTCGTGTCATATGGTGTCTGACTAGTTGTAAGATCAGCCCAACAACGTGATGGCGAATGATGGATATGCCGATGAAGTCGAGGAAGTCCTCGGTGCTCATAAATTCATCTGTGTAAAGTCCCGTGGCAGCACTGAACTCAAGGATGCTATGTGGCGCACCAAACCACCAAGTCAAAAAGTGATGGTGCCGGGCGCCACGTAACCGCCATGACCGTCATGACGTAAACGAAGCGTCGCGGACAACTTAAAGGTCAGCTCCATGTAGGTGGCCTCGACGATGGCAAAGAATCTATCCCACGGAGCAGTGGCGATAATGGCGCGCACGTCATTAGCGAGCCGAACCTGCTCCAACGCGGTCCAATCAATGCAGCAACCTAGGCCGAGCGGACGTACTCGGAGGAGCTGATATAAATCCTCCAAGGGTCCCGCTGCAAATCGGAGGTAGGGGTGGCGAGCCTCGGCGGAGGCGCTCGAGGAAGAGGACGCTCCAGGGCCCTTCCGCTTTTTCGAAGTGGGGACGGCGGTCTTAATCTTACCGCGTGTGTTCGTCATCGTGTATCGGTGGAGGATCGACGGTGTTTGGCGATAGCCGAAGTGAGGGCTGCGGTGGAGGGTCGAGAATAGTGATGGCCAAGCGGTGGGGGGTCGGCAAAATGCGGGCGAAGGGAGGAGCGAGAAGGAGAGGTGGCTATTGAGGGAAGGGTGGAAAGATGAGGGAGAGGCAAGAAAAGAATGGGAAAGAAAGGAGAAGGAAATGAGGGTTGTGGGTGGCCGAAGAAGTGAAGACGGAAAGGGAAAAAAAGACGGAGGGGGTGGTTGGGTGTGGGACTAGTGCAGACGCGAGGGGAAGAAAGGGGTGGAAATTTGAGGAAATCGGGCTGCAAGAGGAGAGTTTGGGCTGTTGGGATGATGGTCAGACGGTGGTGGTCGTCGACAGCCAGTCGACGATGAGCAAGGAGAGGGAGCGGCGGCTAGGGAATGTTAAGAAAGTTAGGGAAAAAGACAAAATAGATGAAAAAGTAAAAGGGAATTATGGTTTGGGGGTTAAAAGGGAACACAGTCGTGTGAGACCCATGTTTGGGCTACACGGCCGTGTCACACGCCTGTGTAGTACTTGTTCAGCCCGTGTGCGTTTAATATTTTTAACCCAGTCGTCACACGGCCACAGACACGCCCGTGTGTCCAGGCCGTGTGTAATCTCCTTCACTTCTCCGACGCCCGTGTGACCTCCCACACGCCTATGTGACCGCACACACGGCCGTGTGCCTTGCCTGTGTAACTCTCTGACTTGTTTTAAAATTGAAAATTTTAGCTCCAGGTTTCACACGGCCTAGGACACACCCGTGTGTCTAGGCCGTGTGGTTCACACGGCCGTGTCACACGCTCATGTGGACTGGTTTAGGCCTTGTGTCTGTTGATTTTCTGGAAACAATTAAGTCTCGGGCTCCACACGGCCAAAGAAATGCCCGTGTGTCCAGGCCATGTGGGTTACTCAGCCGTGTTGCCTGGCCATGTAACTCACTATCGATTTTCTTCAAATTTTAAAACTAAGTCAAAAGATCCACACGGTCAAGGACACGCCCGTGTGGGTTTTAAAAACTAAAAATACCCCTTAGAATAATTTTTTTAAAAAAATATTATGATATAAAATTAAGAAATTAGCAGTGTTAGTACTTGGGTTGCCTCTCGAGAAGCGCTTATTTAGAGTCTAAGCTTGACTTACCTCATATTCGCATGGTCATGGTGGTTCACGGAGTCGAGACTCCTCTTTCTTGCTATCAATTCTATTATTAAAATAAGGTTCGAGTCGAGTGATATTTACCTTAAAAGTGCCGAATTCAAAATGATTTACCTCGACTGTACCGTATGGAAAGACATTGAGTATCGTAAAAGGAATTGCTCCGTTCGCATTAAGCTCTGAAGTGGTAATTCACGGGTCCGTTTCTTCTAACAGTACCTGGTCCTCAACCTTGAAGTGGTTCGTTCCATCCTTAAGCTTGTCATGGAGTCGCTTCGATTTTGCATCGTGTATTCTTGGTTCCTCCTTGACATGTGTCCACCATTCATCTAGTTCATTGATTTGTAGCCTTCGTTCTTCATGAGTTGTTCTATTTTTGTCGCATGAGCTGGAACGTGGCTCTATCTCATTTTTTCGCGGAGTTTCCTGCAAAGAATGTTGAGCCACAAGGTTACTCGTATTAACAGAATTCGTATAATCAACTGGATCACAAGATATCTTAGCTGAATCACGAGCTTGGAGTTTGATCATGTCATCACCTACACGAAGTATGAGTTCACATGTACCAACATCAATAATAGTTCTGGCAGTTGCTAAAAAGGGTCGTCCTAAAATTAAAGGTACATCACTATCCTCATCCATGTCTAAAACAACAAAATCAACTGGGAATATGAATTTATCAATTCTAACAAGAACGTCTTCAACAATACCCCTAGGAAATCTAATGGTTCTATCTGCCAATTGAATGTTCATCTTAGTTTGTTTGGGTTTCCCAAGACCTAGTTGCTTAAACATTTTATAGGGCATGACATTAATACTCGCCCCTAAATCAGCTAAAGCATTATCAACATTTAAACTACCAATTAAACATGGAATAGTAAAACTCCCTGGATCTTTCAACTTATTGGGTAGTTTATTCTGTAAGATAGCTGAGCAAATTGCGTTTAGCTTCACGTGCGACGAATCATCTAAATTCTGCTTGTTTGTTAAAAGCTCTTTTAAAAATTTTATGGAATTGGGCATCTACGAAAGAGCTTCAATAAACGTTAAGTTAATATGAAACTTTTTCAAAAGTTTAAGAAATTTACCTAATTGTTCGTTTGTGTGGTCTTTCTTTGTCGCAATGGGATATGGAACTCGAGGTTTATACTCCTTACTTACCAGTTTTTGTTCACTGTGGCTCACCTCAACCTTACCTTGACTTACCACACTTTCTTGCCTTAGTTCTAGTTCTAGTTGAGGTTCAACTAACACTTCTTCATCTCAAACCATAATTGCATGAAGCTACTCTCTTGGGTTAGTTTCGGTGTTGCTAGGCAAGCTACCTTGTGGTCTTTCTGAAATCATCTTAGCAAGTTGTCCTATCTGGTTTTCGAGTCCTTGAATCTACGCTTGTTGATTTTTAAGTACGGTTTCGATTTTTGGAAACGGGTTTCTGACACCAGAATAAACTTCGTTAGCACCTCCTCAAGGTTCAGCTTTTTATCTTGCTGTATGGTTGTTGTTGAAAGCCTGGAGGGGGTTGTGGTCTCTGATTTCCTTGACCACCCCAAGAGAAATTGGGATGGTTTCTCCAACCTGCATTATAAGTGTTACTATAGGGATTATTCTGAGGTCTAGAATTATTACCCATATAGTTGACTTGTTTGCTCTCTATGCTAGGGCTCTAGGATCGATTTTCTAGATTGTTTATCCCTCCTCCATTTGCGTTGCATTGCATCACTGGATGTACCTGCGTAGAACCATATAAACCATCAATCTTTTTAGTCAAAAGTTCTACCTAATTTGACAACATGGTGACCGCATCTACGTTAAAAACACTGACTGCTTTCATCGGCTTCGTTCTCATGACTTGCCACTGATAATTTGATAAACCATAATTTACACATATTTTAACCCCATGCTTAGCTTACTTTTGGATGAATTTTGATTGAATTTGATGAATTCGATGCTCCTAATCTCTTAATTTCATGTTTTATAATCAGGAGAGCTTAGGAAGTCGAAATGGACGAGAAATGGACCAAAAAGGGGCAAAACGGGCCTACTTAAGAAATCAACACGGCCTGGACCATTGGACACGGCCGTGTGTTTCGAGCAAGGATCAACCACGGCCTGGACTATCGACCACGGGCAGATCACACGGCCGTGTGTGGCGAGCAGGATCGACCACGGCCAAGGAAGTCCACCACGGGCGTGTCCCTGCCGAAATCAAGATGAATTCTATTCAGAATGGGATACTTGTGGGCCAAGTAAGGCATCTCAAAGCCTATATAAACACCCTAGGGGGCAACCTAAAAAAAGAGAGAGCTCGACAAGACGTCGAATAGACACCGAGTAGAAGGAGAAAATACTCCAAGATAGTCGTCGGGAACAGCTTAGGAGAAGGATCCCCATCAAGACTGAAAATCTCCCATCAAGTTCTTTAGGAGTTTTTGGGTTTTCTTATGTTTTGTTATTTTTCCTCTTTTACGATGTTTCCCTCTTTTGGTATGAACTAAATCCCTTAGATATCTAAGGGGATGAAACCTAAGACAAATCTTATTATTATTTGATTTATGAGATAAATACTTGTACTTATTCTTAATTGTGAGTTCTTATTCTTGTTTTGATAATTCAGGTTATTGATTCAAGTCGAATGGGCTTATTCAGTGGAGCAAAAGTCCCTGTTTAAGAGTAGATCAACACAATTAAGCGGATTTAATTGCAACCCTAGAGATAGGGCGACAAAAATCTGCCGGATTAGGGTCAAACCTAATAAGGGAATCCATAGATCGAGTTAATGCGACAATAGGGGTTTTAATTAGAAAGATATTTCAATTAATCAACCTAGAGTCAGTTGTTAGTAGCCTCGAAAGAGGTATTAATATAATTTAGGGATTTCTACGGATTAAGCCAAGTGAATAAATCGCATGAATCAAAAGTAATAAGTGAAGTCTAGGTGGATTCTTCCTTAGGTATTGCCTATCTCATATAAGTTGACCAAAAGTATTTTCCCAATTTACTCTTTGTCGCGTTCATAGTTAGTTAAATTAGTTAGTAAATTTTAGATTAAAAATAAATCCCTTAATTATTAGGCTAGATAATAAAAATATAGTTAATACTAGTACTCTTGGTCCTTGAGGATACGATATTCCGGACTCACCACAGCTATACTACTGTTTGATAGGTGCACTTGCCTTTGTCGAAATAATAGTTAGTTTCGAGCTCCATCATAATTATTCAGTGAAATTTCCTCTATAAATTCATAAGCTACTTCAGGTGTTTTATTATTCAGAGTCCCACCGGCGACTGCATCGATCAATTGCCTAGTTGAGGGATTCAAGCCCTTGTAGAAGGTTTGAACCTATAGCCATAAAGGTAACCCATGGTTAGGGCACCTTCTCAATAAATCCTTATACCTCTCCCATGCATCATAGAGGGTCTCTAAATCCATTTACACGAAGGAAGAGATATCATTCCTCAGCTTGGCTATCTTAGTCGGTGGAAAATACTTTAACAAAAAATTTTCATTTATTTGCTCCCATGTAGTGATAGAACCTCGTGGTAGGGAGTTCAACCACTGTTTAGCCTTATTTCTTAATAATAATGGAAACAACCGAAGGCGAATGGCATCATCAAAAACGCCATTTATCTTGAAAGTGTCGCAGAATTCCTGAAAGTTAGCCAAATGAGTATTTGGATCTTCATCCTGCAAACCATCGAACTGAACAAATTGTTGGATCATCTGAATGGTGTTCGGCTTCAGTTTGAAGTTATTCGCAGTAATAGCAGGTCTCACAATACTCGATTCAGTTCCATTTAATGAGGGCTTGGCATAATCGTACATAGTACGAGGAGTAGGATTCGGATTTACAGGATTTGCAGCAACCACAGGAGGTAGCTGATTATTATGATTATCAGCCATCTCCTCAGTAATAAAAATAACATCTTCTTTCTCTTCTACTGTACTTTGTCGACTCTGTCTTGCTTCTCTACTATTTCTATGAGCTGTGCTTTCAATCTCACTATCGAATACTAGAGGTCCTGACGGGTTTCTTCTAGTCATAAACTAAAGTAACCTGCTAGAAGCAAACAAAAGAAAAAAAAATTAGAAAACAAAAATAAAAAGCAATAAAAATAAATGGCTAAATTAATAAAAATCAAGTGTTCCTAATATCTTAGTCTCCGGCAACGGCACCAAAAACTTGATGATGATTCACTTAACTAACTAAAACCACGACAAAGGCAAGCGTACATATCGAATAGCAATATAGTTATGGTGAGTCGAGAATATCGTATCCACGAGGACTAAAAGTACTAGTAATTACTATCTTTTTATTATCTAGCCGATAAATTTAAGGAATTGTTTTTAATCTAAAATTATCTGAACTAATTATTAAGATGCAACAGAGAATTAAGTAAGAAAATATTCGAATGAACCAATAAGAGAGACAATACCCAGGAAAGAATCCACTTAGACTTCACTTATTATTTTAAATCTGAATTAAACGATTTATTCACTTGCCTTGATCCGTAAAAATCCCTAAATTATATTAATATCTCTTTCGAGAGTAAAAATAACTAACTCTAGGTTGATTAATTGAAATCTCTTTCTAATTAAAACCTCTATTGTCGCATTAACTCGATCTATGGATTCCCCTATTAGATTTGACTCTAATTTGGTAGATTTATGTTGTCCTATTTCTAGGATTGCATGCAACTCCACTCAATTATGCCAGATCTACTCTTAAACAGGGAATTTTACTCCACTGAAATAAGCACATCAATCATGAATTAATATCCTAAAAACATTAAAACGTGGAATAAGTACACATAATTGAGATCAAGAAATCAAATATTTATCATGTAATTCAAAAATTAAATAACAAGATCCATCATAGGTTTCATCTTCCCTAGGTATCTAGGGAATTTAGTTCATAATTTGAAAGGAAAACATCTCAGAATTAGGAAAACAACAAAACATAAAGAAACCCAAAAACTTCTAGAGAAATTGAATGGAGATCTTCAATCTTGAAGGAGATCCTGCTTCTAAGTTGAATCCATTGGCGTTCTTCGAGTAAATTCTTCGTTCTTCTCTGCGTGCTCCTTTAGGTCCTCTTCTAGTGTGTATTTATAAACTTTAGAATGCTCAGAAACCCTAAAAATTGACTTTTTCTGCGTGTTAGGGAAACAGGTGTAACATCCAGAAATTGGGCCTAGTAGGATTGGGCCTTGAGCTTTAGGAAAAATTTGAGTATTATTTTTGTGTTGGCTCGGGTAGGAATTTTGTGTGTTAGCATAGTCTTGTGAAGGCTTGATTTTATTTAGGAAGTTAGATAATTTTTAGTATGGTTTATTTAATGAAGTGGATTAAGTGAGCTTAGCACTTAAGTTAATTTAAGTGTTAAATTCTAACACATGAGGAGTTAGTGGCATAGTGGATAAGGAGCTTGAAAGGTTACTTGAAGGAAGTGGTTCGAGTTGCTTGGAAAGCATTTTGAAGACTTTATTTTTGTATCCTAGCATTGATGGACGGTCAAACTCTAATTATGATAGGTTGGACCTTAAGTTTTTTGGTAAGTTGAATATTGGTTTAAGGAAAGCTTGAAATTGGGGATAAGAATCTTAAAGTTATGGAAGGTTGGGGAGACAAAGGGCTTGGCTTAAGGAAGATGTTTTGGAAACTCTTTCAAGGCTTTTAGTGCATGTATGTGGACGGCAAGTGTGGATAGCGGGTGGCGAATGTTGTTAGGTGGTTTGGGGAGGATATTTGGTCAACCTTTGGCATTTGTGCATCTTTTGGCATTGTTTTCTTTCTCTCCAAAACTCCCCTCTTTGGCGAATGTTTTTGTGCATTTTGTGCAAATTTTGCTTTTGGTTTTGCCTTCATTTTGTTTGAACCAAAATGTTATTTCCTTTCTCTCATCTTTGCTCTTGAAACAGAAACCTCACTTGGCTTTTGTGCATTTTCTTTTTGGCAAATAAGTGTTTGGCCGAATCTCTCTCACACATATCTCACTTTTCTTCTTTTGATATTGATTCATTGTAACACCCCAAACCCGGCCCAAACATTACGACCGAATTTGGTATGTCACAGAGAAAACCATTTTGAAAATCCCTTTAGCCGATTTGAGTTTTGATGAAAACATCTTCATTTTCAATTATCTTGCTAAAACCATACTTGGTTTGTAAAAATATATATATATATATTTATTAAGTCAAGTTGTTACATGTTTCAAATGTACCCGATGGCACTTTAAAACATTTTGCGTTTGATTTGAGAAAACATGTGCACCCATTTTAATATTATTAAATAGTTTAAACAAAATATTCAAAACATGCAAAGATAATAAAAATAATCCTAGGAGGCCTTATTACAACTTGATTAAAACAAAACCAACAATAAAAATAAAATAACTAAAATCCAAGTTCATTAAATTCAAATTCCACTGCGCAGCCACCTCGAGTCCAACCTGGCTCCTCAACCGCCATCTACGAGTCACTGAAAAATGTTAAAGGAGAAGGTGAGTCACCAAGACTCAATGTGTAACCCTTCCCAATTTAGTGCAACAACATACACAATTTATAACAAATTAACATGCACTAAATCATGCACCCAACCTAGCCATCCAAACACCTTTCTCTACCGTGTGGTACCAAACCCTTTGGTGGTGCCAAACCAGCGGTGACTTATAGTCACGAAATCAGTCATATTGTGGTGCCAAACCACTGGTGGTGCTAAACCACTTTGGTGACCGTAGTCACAAATCAAATGATGGGGCCAACCCATCGTGTGATACCAAATCACCGGCGTCAATCCCATAATGTAAGCTGTCATGGGCCAACCCTTTGTGGTACCAAACCATTGGGACGAGACGCTATGAGGTGCCAAACCTCTGGAGGTGCCAAACCTCGGTGACCGTAGTCACAATGTGGTACCAAACCACGGTGTCCGTCGACACGAATATCACCGCGCCCCTCCTCTCATCAACCCACATTAGTCCATGATATATATATAATGAATTCATGCCAACATGTATTTAAATCGCATATACCAAATATGCCATGCTTTCCAAAAAGCATCAAATAGTAAACACATACGAGACAGTCTTACGAATCATCGCTTATATCGTTACGGTATTAAATCCAAAGCTACATAAACCAGATTTAGCATACACAAACATTTAGCATGCTTAATTAATCATAAAGTGTGTATGTACACACCGATTCAAACGCTAACTCTAAACCCCCAAAGAGTCAATGGCCACCCTTGCTTTCTTGTCCCTATATTCGGCCAACCACAAGAGTTAGTGCCATGGCCTATTCGGCCAAACCAAAATAATCTCAAGGGTTAATATTTGAACCCGAAAACCTTACCTAACGCCTTTGAGTACTAACTTCAAAGACACGATATACGATTACGCTTCACCTCCTACAATCGGCCATCATCAATATTACTAGCCTTCTTGACTTAATTGAATCTTGAATAAATAAAGTAGATCCTTACCACCTTACCAAAACCGATTGATCAAAGATGATGGATTCACTTGCTCGCTTCCAAATCCGAAGGCCCTATAACCAATCGGTTTGAAACAAGTGATTAGCACCCTTAACAACAATTGCGAAACCAACTCTTACCTTTGTAAAATTCGACAGAGAACAGAGAGGGAAGAAATAGCCATTCGGCCAAACCACCTACCTTCTACCAAACCCGATTAGAACCAAACTAGAAGAGATCCACACCACACTAATATTCGGCCAAGATGAAAGCTAAAAGAAGAGGGGAATTTTGGCACACCAAGAAGGAGAGATTCGGCTATAGTGGAAGAAAGAAAATAATGGAAAAGGGAATAGGAGTTTCGGTTTGAGAAGATGAGGAAGAAAAAGAGAGGGAAAGAGGGTAGGTGTTTTGGCTAAGGGTCAAAAAGAATAAGAGAGGTAGATGGCAAATGGTATTTTCGGTTTGAGAGAGAATGAAAAGAGAAAGAGAAAAGATGGAAGATGAGAGAGTTTAGGAATCAAATGAAGGATTTTGGCACTCTCCCCCCTAACTTGCCGTCCACTCATATCAATCAAGGAGTTCAAATTTTTGGCAATCACCTAAAATTCCTCTTGGCCAATTGTTTAAAAAATATCCAAAATAATTTGAATTAATCACATGCCTATATTTTCTCTTTGCCATCTTTTTGGAATTAATCAAAATAAAATCCAATTAATATCTAAATAATATCCTCATTATCCTTATTATCAAAAAGAGTTTGAAGAGAGAAAATCTCTCCCCTATGCCGTCCCAATTAAGAGCAAAAGGGATTTCCATGACTCGAACACAAGCTCCCTTGCTCTCCCTGTGGCGTCAACTCCAACTCTTAAGTGGCCTTCCTTTGCCACTTTTCCAAGGCCATTTCTGTGTCAAAAGTTCCTCTTTTAACCTTGTAACCCCTACTTGCTAAGGCTCCCTACCTTTAAAGCTTATAAAAATATTTTCCCATTATTCCGAGCCTACTCAAGACCCCTAATTAAGCCTTACTACACCACAATTAATATCACAAACAATACAAACACAAGAAAAATAATTCAATCACAAATAACCCCACTTTTAGGATGTTACGTTCTACCCCTTAGAATAATTTAGTCCTCGAAATTACCCGATCGTAAGAGGTGGGGGGTATTGCACGCCGCATCACATCCTCGGGTTCCCACGTAGCTTCCTCTGCACAATGGTTTCGCCATAGCACTTTCACCAAAGGTACTGATTTCCTTCGTAGAACTTTGACATCTCGATCTAGGATCAACTGGTTCTTCCTCGAAAGATAAGTCCGAAGTTTACCTCAATCTCGCCACAGGCACAACGTGTGATGGATCCGATCCGAGTACCGGCATCGACACATGAAAGACGTCATGAATCGACTCAACTCTGCCAGGCAACTCGAGTGATAAGCTACTGGTCCCACTCGCTTCACTCATCGTATATGGCCCGATGAACCTTGGGCTTAGCTTCCCTTTTCGCCCAAATCTCAATACCTTCTTCCAAGGTGACACTTTCAGAATACTTTATCTCCTATCGCATACTCCATTTCCTTACGCTTAAGATCGGCATAAGACTTACGTCTATCGACGCTTCCTTGAGACGAGCTCGAATTACCTTAACCTTATCTTCCGCTTCGTCACTAACTCTGGACCCAAAACTTGTCATTCACCTAACTTTGTCCAACATGTCGGTCTGGCACTTTCGTCCATACGAAATGCTTCATATGGTGCCATCACGGATACTCGCTGATAACTATTGTTATAAGCAAATTCGCTAACGGTAGGTACTCCTCCCAACTACCAATGAAATCCAAAACACAACCTCTCGGTTATATCCTCTAAAATCTGAATGACCCTTCCAGATTGCCCATCGATTTGTGGATGGAAGGTCATCTTGAAATCCCAGTGTACCCAAAGCTTGATGCAACACTTTCCGAACCTTGGCGTAAATCTGGGATCCTATCCGAGATGATTGATTGGCACTCCATGTAACCTCACTATCTCTCGACACATACGACTTAGCTAGCTTCAAGTGAGTAATCCACTCTCACCGGGATGAAGTGAGTGATTTAGTCGACGGTCCACAATCACCCAAAGCTGCGTCCTTCTTTGCCGGGCGTGAGGGGTAGCCCACCGACGAAATCCATAGTGATCCTTTCCCATTTCCACCGAGGATCTTCACCGGTTGAAGTAACCACGATGGCAAGCGATGTTCGACCTTAACTGTTGACACGTCGGACACCTTCCCACAAACTCGGTTACCTCGCGCTTCAACCACTGCCACCAAAACTGCTTCCGCAAATCCCCATACATCTTGCTTCCTCCAGGATGCATAGCGTATGGGCTGCTATGTGCATCTTGGAGAATTCTTTGTCTCAACTCCACATCCTTCGGCATACATGCCCGTCCTTGAAAACATAGTACACCATCACCGGTCAAACTATACCCTTCTAACCCACTATCTTGAACTTGCAACCTCTTTGCATTCAAACTATCATCCACCAATTGCTTTTCCTTAATCTCCTCAATCCAAGTTGGCTTAATTTGTAACTCTGCCAACAGACTTCCATCGTCATATAGACTGAGGTGAGCAAACATCGCTCTTAAGTCCGTCACGACCTTAGGCTCAATGCGTCACCATACCACGTTAGCCTTGCCGGATGGTATTCAATTGAAACGATCGTAGTCCTTCAATAGCTCAATCCATCGACGCTGTCTCAAGTTTAAATCTTTACGGGTCAAAAGATACCTCAGACTTTTGTGATCCGTGTAGACTATCGACTTCTCCCCATACAAGTAATGTCTCCATATCTTTAGAGCAAAGACCCACTTCTTTGCTAACTCTAAGTCATGAGTCGGATAGTTAACCTCATGCGGTCTTAACCAGCGGGATGCATAGGCCACTACCTTCCCTTCTGCATCAACACACATCCTAAACCATTATGGGATGCATCATAATAAACCGTGAACAATTTTCCCGCCTCGAAATTTTGTACGGAAGCTGGAGCTTAGTCGGAATCTTCCTTAGCTTATCAAAACTTTCTTGTTGTTTCTCCGACCAAACAAATGGAACTCATTTTCTTAATAACTTAGTCAAGCGGTGCTGCGATTAAAGAGAAACCTTCCACAAACCTTCGATAGTACCTGCACGGAAAGCTCAATTTCTACCACTGACCTAGGCGGTTTCCAATCCAACACCGCTTCAACCTTACGAGGGTCCACTCTAATCCCTTCAGCTGACACTGCGTGACCTAAGAAAGCCACCTCCCTAAGCCAAAATTCACACTTACTGAATTTGGCATATAATCGCTTCTCCCCAATACTTGTAGAACTATACGCAAATGCTGTCATGCTCCTCCTCCGTCTTTGAGTAAACCAAGATGTCGTCTATAAACACCACGACAAATTGATCCAAGTTTCTTTGAAACACCCTATTCATTAAGTCCATGAATCTTGCTGCGCATTGGTCAACCCAAGCGGCATTACTAGAAACTCGTAATGCCCATACCGAGTACTGAAATGCCCTCTTGTGAACATCAACCTCCTTCACCTTAAGTTGATTATAACGACCTAAGATCTATCTTGAAAACACCGATGCACCTTTCGAGCTTGGTCAAACAAGTCATCGATCCGGGTAAAGGATACTTGTTTTTGATCGTTAACTTATTTAATCGGCGGTAGTCTATACACATCCGCATCGAATCGTGTCTTTTTCTTGACAAACAACACAGTGCTCCCCACGGAGATATGCTTGGTCGAATAAACCCTCTATCCAAGAGCTCTCGAATTTGAGCCTTCACTCCACCAACTCCTTTGGTGCCATTGATGCAGTGCTATAGACACAAAGTGCCGTTCCGGTAACAAGTCTATATCGAATTCAACTTCCCGATCCGGAGGCAGACCCGGAAGTTCTTCTCGAAACACATCAGTGAATTCCCCTACTGTTCGGACCTTCTCAACTGTTGACTCCTTAGCCTCCATGGCACAAATTCGAACCAAAAACGCCTCACAACCGTTTCTTGACCATTTTCTCAGCCTTCAAAGCGGATACCACGTTAGATAGGTAATCTCTTCTATTGCCTATCATGACCACTTCATCACCCTCAGCCATCTTCAGAACCATGCGCTTAACAGCGCAGTCCAACCTTGTTTGATACTTAACCAACCAGTCCATTCCAAGAATCAAATCGAACTCCCCAAACGACAGTTCCATCAGATCAGCCAAAAATACTACCCCTTGGAGTTCTAGGGGTACATCTCTATATAGCTTGTTCACAACTACTGAGAGTGACCTAGAGGGCTAATTACTTGTCATCTCCTAGAAGCGATCTCAAAGTCTAAGTTCATAGTCTCTACCATACTACTAGCAACGTATGAATGCGTCGAACCCACATCAATTAATGCAACATATGGAAGACCAAAAATTAGGAACGTACCGGTTATGACGTCCGGTGCATCTCCCTCCTCTCGACGCCTTGCTGCGTAGACTAAACCAGGCTGCCTTGCCTCTGTGTTGCCTGCCCCTCTTCCAGGAATTCCGCGACCTCGATTAGAACCATTACCTCCTCTACCATTACCACGACCCCTCTGTGGTGGTCCTACATTTCTAACCTGAGCACGATTCGACCCTGCGCCGATTCTTAGCTAACTCAGAGGCGGTCCCTTACACGGTGATCCAATGATCCACATTCAAAACATCACTTATCACCAGGTCCAACAACCTTCCCAATGTGATTTCCCACGGTGATTACACCGAGCGGTCTCGATTAGCGACCATGGGCCTCCGCCATGCGATTGGCCCACTCGCCTAGCCCTCTTCTCGCGTATTACTACTCGATCCGGATGACCCAAAGCCTCTTTCTCGCTTATTCTTGTCATAGTTACGTCTCACGGACTCCTTGACCCCTTCGGCTACCTTAGCCTTTTCTACCGTAACAGCAAACTCACGCTCCTGTTTGTGGAGCAATCAACAACCTTAATTCATCCCTAAGTCCGCTCTTCAAAGCGGACACACTGTTCATGTTCGGTAGCCATGATGCCTCTAGCATATCGACTCATTTTAAGAACTCGCTTCATACTCGAATCGACTTATTTCCTTGTACCAATCCCAGAAAGGCTTTCCTCCGAGCATCGGTGTATTTGGTGCCCACATACTTTCTTCCGATAAGCGGCTTTGAAATACTCCCAAGTAAGATCATCTGCGTAGCACCATCTCGAACCGTGAGCCACCACCGATATGACTCATCCTTTAGAAGCGACACCGCTCATTTCGGCTTCTCCTCCTCGCCAGATCGAGATCGTCCATGATCCTTTCGATCGATTCTAACCAATAT
The DNA here is from genome assembly GCA_025698515.1 of Gossypium sturtianum. Classification (NCBI taxonomy): domain Eukaryota; kingdom Viridiplantae; phylum Streptophyta; class Magnoliopsida; order Malvales; family Malvaceae; genus Gossypium; species Gossypium sturtianum. Next base: position 128,812,773 of record CM046943.1, read on the forward strand.
TCGCGCTTGACCGGGTGCCACTCCCGACACACCCGAAATACCTCATCTCCGTTGGATCGAGTCGCGCCGGATCAGATTTTGAGCTCCCATTCCTCCACTAGCTCCAGCCACCATCTCAAGGACTCATAACACGACTTACGACATCGCCTCACCACCACCCGATCCTCGCTCCTCGGCTTCAAAAGTTGGGGGTGGTGGTGGCGGTGGTACCTCATTCTCAACCCTTGACCCGACCTAACGGGTTCGACGACACGGTCATCCCCCCTCTACCGCGCGTCCACGATCGCCACGTCCTCTAGAGCTCATTCTAACTATCGCGCTTTAACTCGATTAAGAAATTTTTATGGATTAGTGCTTGTTCCACTTTGTTATCCATGAAGAAATTTTATAAAGAGAGTTTAGTAGAAATTCTTTCGATCAATCAAAGGTTTAAGTCCTCTATCCTAGTTTACACTGAAGAGCACATCCATTCCCTAATATCTTTCATACCTATTCACTCATCCTGTGGGTAGTTTCGTCTTTTTCCTACAGGGTGTTTTCGTAAATTTCCAAAGTCGAGTATTATTTCTTATGTTTGGCCTATGACCGAGTCCTCTTGGTTAGGGTGAACCAGAAGCTACGCACTGGTAGGAATCCCATGAAGAGGAGGTGAGTCATAAGGACCGCTTAAATACCAAGCTCTTAGGATCCAATTCTAGACATGCATACAGGGGTTACCACACCTAACTTGGCGACTTGATCGTAGGTTTGTTTACTTAAGCATTTAAAGTCTTATGTATTCTGTTGGGAGTAAACTAGTCCTAAATTTTATCATGCTATCTACGTCCCATACCTACCCTTCTACCGGTAATAATTCATACAAAAGTCGGAAGTACTTACCAATGCGGATTGGTGCAGGAGACTCGGGCCATGCTGTTCAAAACCAAAAATATTTCAAAAAGGCCTACTAAAACATTTTGGGCCTTGGGCCTACACAAGAGCTTTGAACAGTGCTCGATACCAATTTGTAACACCCCAAACCCGGCCCAAACATTACGATTAATTTGGTATGTCACAGAGAAAACCATTTTGAAAATCCCTTTAGCTTGATTTGAGTTTTGATGAAAACATCTTCATTTTCAATTATCTTGCTAAAACCATACTTGGTTTGTAAATATATATATATATATATTTATTAAGTCAAGTTATTCTGAGTTTCAAATGTACCCGATGGCACTTTAAAACATTTTGCGTTTGATTTGAGAAAACATGTGCACCCATTTTAATATTATTAAATAGTTTAAACAAAATATTCAAAACATGCAAAGATAATAAAAATAATCCTAGGAGGCCTTATTACAACTTGATTAAAACAAAACCAACAATAAAAATAAAATAACTAAAATCCAAGTTCATTAAATTCAAATTCCACTCGCAGGCCACCTCGAGTCCAACTGGCTCCTCAACCGCCATCTACGAGTCACTTGAAAAATGTTAAAGGAGAAGGTGAGTCACCAAGACTCAATGTGTAACCCTTCCCCAATTTAGTGCAACAACATACACAATTTATAACAAATTAACATGCACTAAATCATGCACCCAACCTAGCCATCCAAACACCTTTCTCTACCCGTGTGGTACCAAACCACTTTGGTGGTGCTAAACCACCGGTGACTTATAGTCACGAAATCCGTCATATTGTGGTGCCAAACCACCGGTGGTGCTAAACCACTTGGTGACCGTAGTCACAAATCAAATGATGGGGCCAACCCATCGTGTGATACCAAATCACTGGCGTCAATCCCATAATGTAAATCGTGGGGCCAACCATCGTGGTACCAAACCACCGGGACGCAGACGCTATGAGGTGCCAAACCTCCGGAGGTGCCAAACCTCTCGGTGACCGTAGTCACAATGTGGTACCAAACCACGGTGTCCGCCGACACGAATATCACTGCCCCCTCCTCTCATCAACCCACATTAGTCCATGATATATATATAACGTAATTCATGCCAACATGTATTTAAATCGCATATACCAAATATGCCATGCTTTCCAAAAGCATCAAATAGTAAACACATACTAACTGACAGTCTTACCGAATCATCGCTTATATCGTTATGGTATTAAATCCAAAGCTACATAAACCAGATTTAGCATACACAAACATTTTATACGCTTAATTAATCATAAAGTGTGTATGTACACACTGATTCAAACGCTAACTCTAAACCCCCAAAGAGTCAATCAGCCACCCTTGCTTTCTTGTCCCTATATTCGGCCAACCACAAGGTTAGTGCCATGGCCTATTCGGCCAAACCAAAATAATCTCAAGGGTTAATATTTGAACCGAAAACCTTACCTAACGCCTTTGAGTACTAACTTGAAGACACGATATACAATGCGCTTCACCTCCTACAATCGGCCATCATCAATATTACTAGCCTTCGGCTTAATCGAATACTGAATAAATAAAGTAGATCCTTACCACCTTACCAAAACCGATTGATCAAAGATGATGGATTCACTTGCTCGCTTCCAAATCCCGAAGGCCCTATAACCAATCGGTTTCGAAACAAGTGATTAGCACCCTTAACAACAATTGCCGAAACCAACTCTTACCTTTGTAAAAGTCGATGTGAGAAAACAGAGAGGGAAGAAATAGCCATTCGGCCAAACCACCTACCTTCCACCAAACCCGATTGGAACCAAACTAGAAGAGATCCACACCACACTAATATTCGGCCAAGATGAAAGCTAAAAGAAGAGGGGAATTTTGGCACACCAAGAAGGAGAGATTCGGCTATAGTGGAAGAAAGAAAATAATGGAAAAGGGGAATAGGAGTTTCGGTTTGAGAAGATGAGGAAGAAAAAGAGAGGGAAAGAGGGTAGGTGTTTCAACTAAGGGTCAAAAAAGAATAAGAGAGGTAGATGGCAAATGGTATTTTCAGTTTGAGAGAGAATGAAAAGAGAAAGAGAAAAGATGGAAGATGAGAGAGTTTAGGAATCAAATGAAGGATTTTGGCACTCTCCCCCCTAACTTGCCGTCACTCCTATCAATCAAGGAGTTCAAATTTTTGGCAATCACCTAAAATTCCTCTTGGCCAATTGTTTAAAAAAATATCCAAAATAATTTGAATTAATCACATGCCTATATTTTCTCTTTGCCATCTTTTTGGAATTAATCAAAATAAAATCCAATTAATATCTAAATAATATCCTCATTATCCTTATTATCAAAAAAGAGTTTGAAGAGAGAAAATCTCTCCCCTATGCCGTCCCAATTAAGAGCAAAAGGGATTTCATGACTCGAACATAAGCTCCCCTTGCTCTCCCTGTGGCGTCAACTCCAACTCTTAAGTGGCCTTCCTTTTGCCACTTTTCCAAGGCCATTTCTGTGTCAAAAGTTCCCTCTTTTAACCTTGTAACCCCTACTTGCTAAGGCTCCCTACCTTTAAAGCTTATAAAAACATTTTCCCATTATTACGAGCCTACTCAAGACCCCTAATTAAGCCTTACTACACCACAATTAATATTACAGCAATACAAACACAAGAAAAATAATTCAATCACAAATAACCCCACTTTTAGGATGTTACATTCATAATCACATTTTCTTTTATACTCTCTCTTAGCCGAATCCTTCTCCTTCTCAAGTTCCATTTCTTGTTCATCCATTTCCATTCTATTTCTCTTTCTCCACTCTAGTCAAATCCTTTTGTTATTACAAATCAACCATAGCCGAAATTCCCTTCACCATTTAACCATATTGCCGAAACTTCCCACTCTCTTTTTGAATTGTCTTGGCCGAATATCAACAAGGTAGGTCTTCATTTGGTTTTCTTCAATCGGTCTTGAAAGATAGACTCTTTGGGACTTTGGAAGCAATCGTTCTAAGCCCCAATTCTTTGACAACCGTTTTGGGGTAAGTCAAGTGGTAAGGATCTTTATACTTGTTATATCGTTTTAGATGGACTACTAATCGATTACATTTTTGGGGACTCTATCTCTCATTTATTATATTTTTCCGTGAATGTTAGATTTTGGGGCAATCAAGAATGGGTTCGACAAGAGCATTAATATTGTTTGGAAGAAGGGTGGTTCGCTATACCCTCAAATTTCAAACGAAAAATTCATGTGTGTCGGTGATTCGAGACTTTCCACGGGATGTGGACCTCCGTAGCGATAATCGTTTATTTGAAGTCGTTCGTACTTCAGAGCCATTGTTCGTTCGTGGTTCTTCATCGGGTTATGAACCATCAATCGGAGAGAAATCGCCTATAGTTATTGTTCGAGATTCCGAGGTATCGTGAGCGGGAAAGTTTAGTTATCACTATTATCGTGTGTGTAACTTATGCTAAACTTCTAATAGATCAATAGCTTTATTGATAAAAATGTGTTTATAAAGAAATATAAATGTTTATGGCTTGGGTATCATTCAATGGTACGGTGAATTGAGGTATGTTATTCCTTCGTACTATGTATGATTCTAATATGAAACATATTCGATATTTGATTATGATTTTGATATAATGTACAAGGCATAATATTTACATCGCTAATAATGCTATATGCATAATATGAAATGTGTCCGATTCCGATATGATAATGGGGCATATGGCATGATAATGAAATAATATGTTATTGCATGGGCATATGGGTAATATTGAAAGGGAAGTGTTCCGGTGGTTTTTACCACATTATCCGGTGACCGGTCACGATATTATGAATCCGGTGACTTCGGTCACGATATTATGAATCCGGTGACTTGGTCACGATATTATGAATCCGGTGACTCATTACAATTATCTCGTGGCTATGCCACGATTATAAGGCGGTGTGCATGTTGACTGCAAAGAAGCGCCTTCGATGGTGTGTAGCGGATGGAGGGTCAATTTAGTAATCCCCACGGTGTGATTGGTAGGTACGGGTGGTGTGTAGCGGATGGATATCTAAGTTGGGTTCGGGATTGCATTTCATTTTATATGTACATGTGATTATCTGATTTGCTATATTATGGGCTTATGGCTAAATGTGATTTAAATGGGCTTTATTGCTATGATCGATTGGGTTTTTAGTGTACTGTTACACATTGAGTCTGTTGACTCACCCTTCAGTGGGATATCTTTTCAGGTGATTCGTGAGATCGCGGATGTGGAGCCGGATGAACTCGAGGAGGCCATGCAATAAAATTTGATTTTACAAGAACTTCCATTTGGGTACCTTATTATATTTTAATTTGGGTTTTCATATTTTATAGATTTGTAATAAGGCCTCTTTAATTATGGTTTTGGATTATTTATATGCTTTGGGATTTATTCTAAACATGTTTAAGTATATCACTTGATTAATTTAATAATTGAGCTAAAGTTTTCTAAACTATAAAAACGCTATGGTATTTTATCTTACCATCAGGTAATCTAAATTGTTGATAATAAAATTATAAATTAAGTGTTTTCTACAACTTAAATGATTTCCAAAATGTTAAGTTTCTACATTCAAATGCAAACGGTTTCAAAGTATTAATTCGAGTTTTCATAAAATGAAACAAATGTTTTCTAACCTATGATTTATCCACTTAGTTTAAAAGTTTTATTTATGGAATTTCAAAGTAAATTTCCAGTTTTTAACTTATTAAACATCTGATTTCTACAAATATAGAATTACAAAGAAATTTTCACTAAAATTTAATCGCTATCTCAATTTTCTTCGAAACGTTTTTCTTCGTAGCATGCCAAATTCGGTCGTGGCGTATTGACCGGGTTTGGGGTGTTACAACAGGGTTCGAAATTGACACAGGTTGGCACATGGGCATGTGGCCAACTCGTGTGGCTCACACGGGCGTGTGCTCAGCCCGTGTGGGAATGCCCTGGCCGTGTGGTTCCTAAAAATAGCTCGTTTTGTCCGATTTTGGCCCATTTTCCGCTCCTTTTGCTCCCCTATGCTCTCCTAAGTATGGAAACATGAAATTAAAGGATTAAGAGCATCAAATTCACTAAATTATATAATAAATCATCCAAAAACAAATCAAGAATGGGATTAAAACATGTTACTTTAATGGTTTATCAGTTAGTATGTTTTAATATTTAATATCTATTAGTCTATTATAGTGTTTTATGAAATTTTGCTTTATTAATTTGACTGATGGAATAATCTATTTGAGTATAGAGATGAAATAGTAAGGGTGGTAAAAGTTAACCACTATGGATTTATTTCATTTATAGTAACATGATAATAGATTGGGGACTAAATTCATAATCTAGCCAATTTTTGTAGTTAATGGTCGGACAGGTGTTGGTTTTTACCTTACCTGTAATGATGCTAATCTTAATTAATAATTAAATTAGACATATATATATTTTAGCATAATGGATGGAAAGAGGTAGTTTGATTTTTTTCCTTTCTTCATCCTTTTCATCACCATTTCTCTTCTCTGTTAAGCTATGAAAAACTTGGCCAAGCTTTGTGTTCTTATATGGTAAGATAAGTCAAGCTTGTTTTGCTTGAATTTGATGTTTTTTGAATTTGTCGTGGTTCAATCCAACTAATAGTGGTGTTTTTTTCAAAAGCAATTAAAGATTTCTTTATATTACCATTGTTGAATGCTTGAAAGTTGTGGTGTTAAATGTATAGATTAGATGAAAAGTTATGGAAAAGAGATTTAATTAGTAAAATGAGAATTTGTCAAACAGATAACAACTAAAATGAAGACATTTCAAAACCAGCTTAGAATATCTATAAATATGGCTATAAAGAGCTTAACTGTTTAAGTGTTAGGTTAAAGGGAATGCTAAATCGATGGAAATGATCTAATTTATGTGTTTCATAAGCTGATGAATAATGTTAGTTAATAAAAGCTAAATTAAAATTATGTTATAGATCAAGAGTTGAATCCACCAAAAGAAGATCGCGGGAAAGAAAAAGTAGTGGAGTAGACTATTGTGGCGAATTACCATTCCGCCAGGTAAGTTCATGCAATAGGAACATTATTTAACCTTGTTTCCTTTTTGTTCTTAAATTGTATAAATAAAAATGCGGTAAGTAGATGTAGTTGTTAAATATATATAAAGAGAGAGAGGTGAGAATACTAAAACATGTTATGAAAGAATACGAATGGAATTAAAAAATGAAAATGTCAAGATGAACTTAGTAAAAGATTCATACACATGGTTACATGTTATTTCCTGATGATTTCAAGATCCAGCATTTGTTGCGGACTCAAAGATACATGTGGTACATATTTAGCCAAGACTGGAAATCTGATGTCATTTTAAAGGTTTAGCCTAGATTGGTAACCTTACATGTATATAGCCCTGGCCAGGCTTTCATTGTGTCGATAAAGGTTTAGCCCAGACGGGTAACCTCTCACCCTCGTATATGATTAACTCGAATAAGCCTCTCGATGTGAAGCGTACTGTGTTTTGAACTCTTTACGACATTCATTAGGTAATGTAAAGCATGTGAAATGTGAAATTTGGAAGTTGAGAAATGAGGGGAAATGGAAGAATTAATTACTATAATTGAAGTCCTCATTAACGAAAGGTTTGAAATGGAGATGATAGGAGAAGTATCTGTAATGTGACCCATTTTTCGGTGGTGTCAAAAGCTTGATGGTTTGGGGCCACCAAATCGATTTAGTAAGTTCGTAAATATTATCATTTAATATTTACTGAATCAAATATAGTTTTTAAAAAGGTTTTTGATTTGATAAATAATAATTTATAAGCGATTTATTAAATTCAAGTGTATGACCCTAAGGTCAAGTGGTTTTAAAAAATGAGGTATCGGAACCTCATTTCTATAAACCGAGCTGTAAATATTTTTATAAATATTTACGGAGTGCCATTAAGGTGGTATTAAAGTTTCATTGAAAAATTTTAACGTTTCAATGGTTAATTAATTAAAAGGGACTAAATTGTAAAAGTTGAACAAGTCAATCGCTATTTGATGTGAGTGATTAAATGGCTTATTGAATGAAAGTATATGGACTAATATGGTAAATATACCATATTACATATGAGTGGGCGGTTGGCTTTGTCTTATTATGAAAATATGTATGTTTTATTAATTAAAAATAAAACAAATTAAAAGGTAAATAATTAAAGTAAAAGATATCATCATTTTCTTTTTATGTTTTGCCGAATTTTAGAAAGGAGATAGCCACTTTTGGACCTTCAAGCTTCTTCCAAGCTTCATAGGTTGCATGTAAGTCTGTTTTAGCCCCGTTTCTGGTAATCTTTATGTTTTTGAGATCATTGCAATTAGGTCCAGCTAGCCCGTACCTTCGATTTTGAAACTGTTAAAGATTTTAAATATTTCCACTGATGAATCTTGTGATTTTTTATGTTAGATGATGAATCTAGAATGTTGATTGATAATTAAAAGTATTTTATTAAGTTATTTTTGATGAATTTATCGATCAGGAACTAAATTGTTAAAATAATAAAAGTACAAGGATTTGATGTGAAATTATTACAAATATGGGCTGATATGGGTGGCACGAATACTCTGCTATTATAATCTGGCATTAAAAATAGTTAATTTGCATGTTTTGGGCTTCAGGACTAAATTGAATAAAAGTAAAACTTTAGGGGCAATTTTGTAAAAATGTCAAAAATGACCAAATTGCATGAAATACATTTTTTTACTGTCTAAATTGATAAATTGAATGAAATTATTAATTTAGATCAAGATCTGGTAGAAAATCGAGGAAAATGGAAAATTACCAAAATGCCCCTAAACTTTGGTATTTCTGCAATTTAGTCAGGTAAGTTCGTATGAACTGTATTCTGTGTAATTTTGATTAAAATGAATTTTAATATGTGATTATATTGTGATTAAATCAATATATATATATGTTAGTATGCAAATTATCGTGTTGTGAAACGACATAAATCCAACGACTTAAGACGATTACCGAGCCCCATTTGAACCTTAGAAATTTGTAGGATACAAATGACATGTCATTAGGTTTTACATGATTCGGGTGCTGGTCTTGAACGTCCTACTAGTGGCTAAGGCCCGGCATGTGTTGTGGATACTCCACAGCTCGTGTGAGCAGCATTATGTAGCTACGTTCTGACCCACAGCTCGTGTGAGTAGGCCCATTTTCACAGCTAGTGTGAGCATTCTGATTCACAGCTCGTGTAAGCATACATGTACAGGAATTGACGGATTACAGTTATATGAGTTAGCACACTATGTGTGAGTTATCCTGGGTATCCAACAGTATTCTAAATGGTTCAACAGGCATTATTCAGATAAGAAACGGTAAGAGAATGATATGTATTATGACATGTACATATATGAACATCTTTGATATGATGATACATGGAAATTATGTAAGTTGAGATGAGTAATAAACTCAAGTGTTACATGTTGAGAATAAATGGTTATCAATGTTGAATTTATATGAAATATGTTCAAGTATGCTAACATGTGTTGTTGTTTGATGCTTAGGCATGTGCCAAGCTATTGGTTGAAGGGTATTATGTTTACTTATAAGTTGCATTGAAATGGTACGTGCTTAAATGGAAATAGGCTTGTGTTAATGAAAGAGTGGTAAGGTTCAAATTATGCAATTTCTTATGAAATGGTTTATCATATGATTAATTCGAAAAGAGATATGTTTAAATGCACAAGCTTGTGGCTATGGTTGAATGATATGCTTATGTCTTGTGTGTTATGCATATGAAACGGGTGTGGAAAGGTAATGAAATAGTAAGTTCATACCTGAAGTGTAAAATGATAAAAAAAGGAAATGATGAGTTGAATTGATGTTGTTATTTAAGCTAAAGAAACTAAATGCAATGGAAAGTAATGAAATGCAAATGAAAGTAAGAAAATTTGAAAAGGGTTTAAAGTTTTATAAAATCCTACGATGCTAAGGATGATATATATATATGTGATGCTATGGATTTATCCACTTTGTGAGTTGTTGAATATGGATTCATGAATCTTGCGGTATCGATATAGGATTATTCTTAATATGTATAAATTTCATATTTGAAATGGATTGATATGACTAAATTTTATACGAGCTTACTAAGCATTCATTGTTTACGTAGTTATTTTTCCTTACTTTTTAGATTATTGGAAGCTCGATCTGGTTGGAAGCTAGTCAGAGATCCATCACACTATCCAGTGATTATATCGGTAGATTTTGATGTCTTGGTTAAGGTTATAATGGCATGTATAGGTGAACTTATGGTTGATGATTAGTTGAATGTTAGTTGATGTGTTTGGCATGTATATGTCATTTTGGGTGATGTAGCATTGGTACATTTGGTGCCTTGTTGATATGTGTTAATCTGATAATGTGTTAAAGCATGTTTGAATGGCCAAAGTGATATATGATGAATTGACCTCAACATATGGTATGCTTTGGAAAGGTTTTGAACTTGATATGCACATGTATAGATGTTTTTGGTTGATGTTTTAGCCATTATGTTTTGGCTTGTAAATTTGGTATTTTGAATGGTTGATATGTGGATATATGTATGTGGCCTTTTGATGGATGACTTTCTAGTATTTATAATGCTTAGATGATGGAAGTTGAACATGGCCATTTTGATATTAAAAATGTAGTTGGTATTTATGGCTTATGATGCTAAATGTTAAATGGTAAATTAGGTATATATGAGTGTGGATTTGATATGTGTATAAAATGGTAAGTTTTGGCTAAACTAAGCATTTAGTTATACGTGTTTAATTGTTGTGATTTAGGTGCCTTTTGGGCATATTGGTTGTATGAATATGAACCTATTTGGATAGCTTGTTGTTGTATGGTTTGGTGTACTTTGAGATGCGTGATTACATGTGGTAAATTCGTTATAGGTCTATGCATGAATGGGTGAGAAAAATGGCTTGGAAATGACCTACTTTTCGTCCACAGGGTCAGAGACACGGGCGTGTGTCTCAGCCGTGTGTGACACACGGCTAGGCGACACGGCCGCGTGTCCCCTGTAGGTTTTTAAAGGTTGCATTTTGAAAGTTACACGGCCTGGCACACGGGCATGTGGCTTGGCTGTGTAACCTAAGTCAGTAAGTTACACGGGCTGGGACACGGCCGTATGTCCCCATTTCAAATGTCCACACGGCCTGAGACACGGACGTGTCTCTTAGCCGTGTGAGTCACACAGCCTGGCCACACGGCCTATGACCCCTACAGTTTTGAAAATTTTCATCTTTTTTGAAAAATTCTATATGTTCTTGATTTGATCCCGACTTATTTCTAATGTGTTTTTAGGGCCTCGAGGGCTCGTATAAGGGACGATATGCATGTTATTGATTGGTTTTGCTATGATTAATGATATGAATTAAAATGTTTAAAATTTTTTGTTTGTTTTGAAATGTAAACTCCGGTAATGCTCTGTAACCTTATTCTGGAGACGAATATGGGTTAGGGGTGTTATAGTTTCATTGTATCAGGTTGTTATACGATATATTATATATATAAAGGAATATATGCACCTACCTTGTTGGCAAACTATGTTGGTGGATAGGTAAATTCTGTGTGTATTAAGTTATCTATAATTATTTTTCTAAGTAAGTAAATTATTGAATTTGTATGAGCTTACTAAGTATTTTAAATACTTACATCTAGATTACTTTTTACCTTGTATGTTTTGGAACATCTTGCGTAGGTCGAGTTAGTAAGGAGCTCACACTATCCGTCAGTCGTTATGCTAGACTCTCGATTTATTTGAGTCAGCCTAAGTGGCATGTATATAGTCGTTTGATTATTTGTAAGCAAACTTTTTAAACCTTGAAGGAGGTTATTTTGAGTTTTGTGATGTATGATAATAAATATGAAGATTAGTTTCGTTATGTTCCACGTTTTAGGTTCCGTGGGATCTTCTAAAATATGGGGTATCCAGTGGAATAATCTGCCACCCTTTTAGGTATTCGCAAGAATTGCTTTAAATTTTATATCCGCCTTACTCTTGAAATAGTATCCGTAGAATAATCTGCCACGAATGTTTAAAGTATGTAAATATTTTGCAAGTTCACGTTGTAACCTCTTGTTGCTCGGGTACGACAATCGGACTGGGCAAGGGGTGTTATAAGAATTCTCTCCTAAGAAGAGAGAATACACAATTGAAGGAGGAAAAAAACAACTTTGGGAGGGCTTAGTAGGGCGGGATGTCGAAGTTAAAAACTTAAGCTTTTAGCTTAAGCGTGTGTATGCGTTCTGGGAAAAGACCAAAAAAGGCTCGAGGATGTCTCGATGACAGTTTTGACTATCGCTATGCATGGGGTCATGCTAGCTGTGCAAGTGGGCTTTGGTCCGATGTACATGTATGGGATGGCCTTTTAGCCATTTGTTTATTTAATCAAGTGTGATCGATGCTTGGATTTTAATAATAATTGCTCGTTCAGATATGGTTGTCATTTTTTTCGCTAGAAGATGCTACCCATCATTTTGGTCCGTGATTCTTCGAGACGTAATTCGCTTGAAGTTGAGAACGAGTGTAGCAGTCCAGTTTATACCCTAGTCGGAATAGTGGTTTCGAGACCACAAATCCGAGTTAAAATAATATTTTAATATTATTTTCTGTGCCTACGATACGTGATTAAGCATGTGTAAAATTTTTGTGTGTTAATTTATCTGTTTATGTGCTAAATTTGATAAAAGGGCTAAATCGCAAATTCGTAAAAGTGGCTTTCTATTTGATTAAGGGCCAAATTGATGTGGCTTTATTATGTGAAGCCCTTAAAAGGCAATTAGCCCATTATTTGGGTAAGTGGACGGCAATGGTCACAAATAACCTTGTGTACTTATGTTTTATACATTTAAGTTAAAGGTTAGTTTTGTACATTAATAATTATGTTTAAAATGGTAAAACAAAACATGAAATGGCTATCATCATCTTCATTTACCACCGAATATTGAAAGAAAAGAAAGAACTTGAGCTTGTTTCATTCGGCCATGGTTCAAGCATAAATCGGGTATGTGTTTTTGATCGGTTTTTTATAATTTCTACGTTTTTGCAATCGTTGCTTCAAGAACTACAAAACCCATGTCTTAATTTTGAGAATTGATGATGTTTTTGAACTGAGCCATTGATGAATTCATGAGTTTCATGATGTTTGATGGTGAATTATGAAAGATATATGTTTGATTAACATGTTTTGTCTTTGGAGTTTTGTTGATTTTGAGTAATTTGGGTTAAACTGAAAGAATAATATTTTGAGGGACTAAATTGTGAAATAAATAAAATGTAAGGACTTGTATGAGCTACATGAGAATTCGGCTAGTCATGGGTAACTTGAAATTATGTGTATTTTGTGTTTTTGTGAAATAGGGACTAAATTGTTCAAATGTGAAAATGTGGGGGCTAATTTGTAAATTACCCTAAATGTGTGTTTTTGGATTGAATTGAATGTTTTGGTGAATAAATGGGTTAAATTTGAATATGTATAGATCAAGAACCGAAGAAAACGGATTTGGATCGAGGAAAGTCAAAAGTTGTCGAATAACCGAATCCGATCGAAAATCTGAATCCGAGGTAAGTCGATATACAAATAAATGTATTAGAATTGAATTATTTGTGTATATATGAGACTCGAATTGATATGAATATCCATTGAGATGGAATGTATGGTATATCTGAGCTTACGTATATACCGACAAGTTGTTAAAGTCTGAGAAGTCCCATATGAACTTAGGAATAGATAGGATAGCATATGTCATGACATAGGTGTTCGATATGTGATATCATGTAAGACCACGTCTGGGACGTTGGCATTGATTCGATATTCCGTGTAAGACCACGTTTGGGACTTTGGCATCGATATGAGATTTACGTGTAAGACCATGTCTGGGACATTGGCATCGTATTTGATTCGTGTAAGACCCTGTCTGGGATAGTGGCATCGATATTTGAGTACATGTAAGACCTCGTCTGGGATATTGGCATTGTATGACTTTCTGAGCACTCTGAGTATCCTATTTGATTCCGAACGGTTCAACAGGCAAGTCCGAGAAATGAACGACTATGTGAGTTGTATATTCGTTTCAGGTACGTTTGAAAAGTACACTATGTGTGTATGAAAGGTAAGTGTTTATATGAACTTACTAAGGTGAATATGTGTATAGAAATGATGAGATAATATGTGAATATATGCTTGAATGAGCTATGTGTATATGTGATATTTGAGTTGAATAATGTGGCAAGCTATGGCTAAGTAAATGAGCCAAAAAATATGTGATGAATATGCTTTGAGAAACATTAATGTCAATGTATCAATATGGTTATGTGCATTTTATGCTAAGTTTATTTGTATATGGCTTACTAAGCTTTTGAAAGCTTACTTTGTGTGTGTTTATTCTGTTTTATAGATCGTTAAAGCTACAAGAGGCTCGGGGACCATCGAGGATCATCACCACACTATCAAACTCAACTTTGGTACTTTTGAATGTGTAAATAGTTAAATATGGCATGTATAGGCTAGTTGTTTTGGAGTATGTTTGAGACATGTATATATGTAGCCATGTGATGTGGCTAGATAAGTGATTTTGTTTTGTATATGATGCTATGCTATATGAGTCTGGTTTTGGTATAATCTTATGCCTATGAAATGGTCAAGGCTATGGTAAGCATGTGGATGCAATATGAGCATATATGTTTGAACAATGAGATGGTTCTATGAATGTGGCAAATTGAGGATGAAACATGATTAGTTTTGTATGTGAATTGGTTGTGCAGATTAGTATACAAGTTGGGATGAATAGAAATGATATTGAATGAGATGATATGTTGTTCACTTGACATGATTTTGGTTGCTAATTGTGTATGGAATAATGTTTGTTTGAGATTGTAGGAATGACCCAAGTGTGGGTGGCATTTTGGCCTTGCAAATGGCCTATTTTGCATACACGGCCAAGGGACACGAGCGTGTGTCTCTGCCGTGTGGCTCAAGGGCCACTTTGAAGTGTGCAGGCGCGGGTACACGGCCGTGGCTGCAGGCGTGCACAGTGGCCGTGTGACCAAGTCGTGAGCTAGCTTAATTTCACACGGTCATGGCACACGGGTGTGTCCGGTGGCCATGTGGACAAGTCGATGTATGTATGCCCTGTTTGGTACAGTGCGGACACATGGGGTGTGTGTCCAGTAGCCGTGTGAGGCACACGGCCCGACTGCACGGGCGTGTGACCTCTGCAGTTTTGAAAAATGTTTAAATTTCCAAGAATTTTTGTATGTGTTCGATTTAGTCCCGGCCCTCTTCTAAAGCATGTTTAAGGTCTCGTTGACCTATTTAAGGGACACTTTGATTGCGTTTGATGATTTGTATACTGAGATGTCGTAAAAGTTTCCGATTGTCCGGTAATGCCTCTCAACCCTAATCCGGCGATGGATACGGGTTGGGGGTGTTACAACGGGAGGTCAAGATCCTACCTGGAGTAGTTAAAAGAGGACGGGAAGGGAATAGAGCCAATGGGTAGGGGGGTCTAGCTCGTCTTGTGCACCTCATGAGGGTACTTTGGTTAGGGGTAGGAAGGAGAGTTCTTTGTAAATAAATAAAAATATAGTGTTGTTAGGGCATTGTAACTTTTTAATCGTTATGGTTATAAGTTAATAAAATGTTTTCTTTTCCTTGTTATATCATTGCATTGTGTTTTATGTCTATATATTCTATATTCGTTTCTAAACTGATCGTTGAAATGTTATGAAGTAACTTGTTTCCATGTGTCAGTTGAAAATAATGTTTTACTGACTAATAGGTGGTAGTCTTCAATTTTTATAGTGTCTTCTTTTCTTGTTCCTTCAACAAATATTTTGTTTTCAAAATCTAGTTAATTGATAACCATCCGTTATGTGGGTGTGTTAGAGTTGTGACCCAAATTCTTATTAAAATAAAATACAAGTGGCAAGATATTGGATTGGGGTCGCAACCAGGGGTGTGGGGGCTGGAGGTCCCAGTGGTAAGGTACAGGCTGCATAAGAAGAATTCATATAGAAGTTTACTTCCTCTGTTTGATATTGATTTTAATAAGGTGTTTCAACCTTACTGCATTACTTCTATTAGATGTTGATTAGAATAAGGTTTTCTAAACCTATAAATAGATGCAGTCTATACTCCTTGTAATTATTCGAATTCGACATAGTGAATTTTCTTCACCTCTGCCCGTGGTTTTTTCCCGAAAGGGTTTTCACGTAAAATCTGTATGTTCTATTTTTCTCTCTTTTCTTGTCATTATCGACATTCTATTTTTTTACAGGGTGGTTTGTGTGTAGAATTTATTTTTCCTATAGAATTTCTTTTCTTTTGCTGGGACCTCTATAAATCGAGATGATCAAGCTTGGATGCTTTATGTGATCGACATATTTTAGTGAGCATTTCTTAAACTCTTTACTTTTATATTTTGCATACCATGTGTTTGATGAAATGTTTATTGGGTTATTGAGCCTTATTATGAGCTAAAATTGCTTATTGGTTGATTGATGAGTTAATTATTAAATTAATATAATAACTATGTCTGATTGATTGTTTGTTCTATTATATCAAATCATTTAGTACACTAAAATTGACACATCTAGTAGAATATTTAGATAAATGAGACCGAAATGAGAGTTTATCATTTGATATAGTTGTGTTGAGTAGTGAGACTAAGAGGAGAACTACATGCCTAAGTGAGACCGAGAGGAGAACTTAGGTGGTAGTTCCTAGTTAGAATGAGATTGAGAGGAGATTCCTAGTTAGAAATGACAAACAATACAATCGGGATAGGTTTATTAGCCTAGTAATGGATAAAGCGACCATTGTTTCATCATTTACATAGTTCAAAGCAAGAAAGAAGAATGTTAACTTAGTTTGTTTAATTGATCATTTAGGATTAGTTTTAATATTATTTCTATTTGGTTGCACAAATAATTTCTGGGTTAATTAGATTAGTAATTGTTTAATTAGTAATTGACTTGACAATTGCATTCACCATTAACAATTCCTTGGGTTTGATCCTCTGAACACTTTGGTATTGTAGCATCCCAAAATTGGGCCTAGGAGAATCGGGCCTATTGGGCCCGAGCGTAGAAGCATGTCTGAATTTCTGAGAACATGAGAACGGCACTAGTGCAAGTTGAGCATATTAGATGAGTGATTTTGGAAGGCTAGGGGGCTCTTATGAAGTCCCGGGTTCAAGTTAGGTCATAGGAAAATTTTGGTTTGTGGGCACATAAGTGGGGAGAGCTGTAGGAGGCAAGGCTTAAGGGAAATTGTTGGTGTTTTGCTAGCACAAGAGGAGTTGTAGTGAAGTGGCAAAGTGGCGCCACTTAGAAAGCAAGGGAGTGACGCCACATGGAAGCAAGGGATCCAAGGTTCTAGTCTTGGTACTTGCTTTTCTTTTAGATTATTTTCTTTTAAAGGGAATTGGACTTTAGCTGCAGGCTTAATTTTGTTGTGCATATTTTAAGACACAAATGGCCACATGGTGGAGTGGTGGTGGTGTCAGTATGATAGCAAGGGGAGTGAGGTTCGAATCCTACATGTAGCATTTGGGGAGTTTTATTTTGTGCTCAAGGAGGTGAAGAGGTGGAGTTGGAGTGGGATTCTATTTGGTGAAGGTTTGAATTGGTCAAACGGTTTGAATGAGTGAAGGGGAGTAAGTGTAGGAGAGAATCATGGAGTGAATCATGGGATGTGGAGAGTGGAGGTGGTTGGCCGAATGTGGGAACTTGTAGGGGGTGAAAGTCGGCTAGGGAGTGGGGTGAGCATATTCGGTCAAGTGTAGAAAGGGTGCCGAATTCTCTCTAGCTTTCCTAAGCAATTTTAGCATTATGGTCACTTTTCCTTACTAAGCATTTCGGACCTTTTGTTGTATTTCTCTTTGCCAAAACCCCAACTTCCCTAGTGGCTCCTTCTCTTTTTTTTCAAGCACTTTTTCTTCATTCTTGATTGCTAAATTACCAATAGCTGAATGCTTTTCTAATCCTTTTTCTTCCTATAGCCGAACCTCTCCTACATCTACCATTTTGACTTGTGCTCTTTGTTTAGTTTTCATTTCGGTATAGCCTCAATAGCCGAATCTCCTCTTACCTCTCATTTGAATCGGTTCTTTTTCTTTTGCCATTAGCCGAACCTAGTCTAGATTGAAGCATGGTGTTCTTCTGATCGTCGAATCTCCCTTTTCCCTTCGGCTTATCTCTAGTTGCAAGGTAATGGTTTCTTTTCTTTGTATGTTCTTTTTCTTTCTTTCTCCCTCACTCATTCTTTTCTTTTCCATGGACCGAACCTAACATTCTCCCATTCTCATCACATCTTACTTCCTCTTCTTTTAAGCTAAGCCGAAACACTCTTTTTGGGGGTAAGTCGATTCCCCTGATAAACAATGGGCGAGGATCGTTAACATTGGTTTTAGTAAAGGTGAAGTTATTCAAATAATCTTTTATTTCGATAATTAGTGTCATTCATGTGATTCTATTCTGTGGTGATTATATCAGTTTCCTACTCTTGTGGGAGGGCCGAATATTGGATTCAGGCTAACCCCTGTGGTACATCACTTATTTACTTTTAGGAACTCGTTGCAATAGCCAAGGTGCCAAACATTACTAGGGTTTTCAACGTGCTTAATCAGAGGGCCAATTGAACACCTATCCCTTGCAGTGGATTTCTTAGATTATTGGTAAGTTGTAGTTCTCTCTTTGTCCATAACTTTGACTCCTTTCGGTTTCTTTTGGTGATGATGTGTTCTTCTTGTCTCTTCGCAACCCTGATTTCATCAATCAAGAAGTTTGTCATGAAGGAAAATAATAGCCGATCTGAGGGGGGATCAGGAGGAGTGCCTAATAGAAATGGACTAGTAGCACCTGCTCCCAAGTTCAAACGGCGTAAGGTATCAGCTGTTCGAGATTTTTCGCCGGGTTGTGGAAGGGCGTCGGCACCTGGTTTAGATAGGCAAATCGTGGTTGCTCGCTCTGGAGAAGGTGACGACGATCGTGAGTGTATAGTACTCGACGTGATCAGGTGTGTAATCTCACACCCTTCTGAATGACGGTATGTGATAACTTGCGAATCGGCCAAAAGCCGAAAAGCCGAAAAATTGGCATCTGTGCCACTCGAGCGTACGAGCGCTCGTAGTGGTAAATCGAGATACGAGTAGTGACGGTAAGTCGTTGAGAGTGTCGCGGCGCTCGCGACATTGGAAATCATGATGGGCCTAACCCGAGCCGATCACGGCTTAACGAGCCCAATGGGCTTTTCGGCCCACATGGGCGAAGTTGGTGGAAAACCGTCAAAGGGTAAGTGCGGTTGCAAAATCTGGGAATCTGAGACTGAAATCATGCGAAATGGGCCATACGAGCGTGTGGGCCCGTTTGGGCCTGAAATGGATTTTAGGCCCATTAGTCCCGTAGAGACCCAATAAGGATTCCGTGTCGTTCGAGGCGACAATAAGCTATTGAAAAGCCGTAAATTAATAAATTATTAAAATACCCTTGTTGGGTAAATTACTGAAATACCCACGGTGGGTAAATTACTGAGATACCCTCGTTGGGTAAAATTACTGTTATACCTTAGGGGCAGATTTGGTATGATTGTGTATAACTTGATTAATTGCCATGATGATACATTTTGCATACACTGAATTATTATGCCATGACATGTTGCATCGGGATAGGTTATAATGTTGGAGGAAGTGCTGTACTGGTGGCCATGCCACAATATACTGATTTCAGTGGCTCGACCACATATCACGTCTTGGCGACTTTCTTTGCATTTATATCGCGGCTCTGATCGCATTTTTGGAGTGTAGGGTTGGGTGGGTTGACTTGGTCCCCACATGGAGTGTAGGGCTGGTACGGGTGGAGTGTAGCAGATGGACTATTAGGTTGGGGGCTACATTTTCTGTTTGCATTACCATGATTTTGGGGCCGTGGGCCCAAATTGATACTGTATGGGGCTTAGGCCTAGACTGAGACCATGACTGTGACTGGAATCGGGATTACACACTGAGTTCTTGTAACTCACCCCGTTGTTTCAACCTTGCAGGTGATCCCCAGCGTTAGTGGATTTGGAGCTGTGGAGGACTCTGTGGTGGCCATACACACTGGGAATTATTCTCGTGAACTTAGTAAATTTACGTTTTGCTTTATTTTAGTTTAATTATTGATTTGGGTTAATATTTCTGTAATAAGGCCATTGGTTTATTTTCTTTTAAGTTTTCCTTGATAACTACTAAATTTATAAATACGTAGTTTTCCTAAAACGACACCTACTGTTTTCAAATATATCACATTTTCGTAATTCACTGAAATTGATTTATGTTATAAACGAGTTTTTGGGTATAATAACAATGATAACAACAATAATGTTTTTACAAGAAAACCATAGAAACAAATTTGATTTTTCTCAAACAACAAAGCTCAAGTTTTCAAAAAGGTATATGAACTTTTTAACAAACGCGCAAGTTTTTAAACAACCTATCCATGTGACATGCTAGATCCGATCGTAACGTCTAGGCCGGGTTTGGGGCGTTACAAGTATTTCATTGTAAAATTTATATATTACAATTTGACTTATACACTTGCAATACAAATCATTTCAGAACATTATAAGTCAAAATTATCAACATTCAAAAATAAAATTGTTAGTGCCAATTACATGCCTTAGGTACAATGTCAATTACAACTCATTTTAAAACTAGACTACTGTGCAACTTGCCATATATATTGGCATTCTTTTGATTGAAAAATCATTAATTTATTTTTACATCATATTGAAGATTTTAAGCAACAATCTAGTGGATTGGATCATGTTGAATATTAGTCAAGCAAGGATATTTTTGAAAACTTTGTATAATCTCCTTAAATAAAGAAATCTAGTTTCTAAAGAAGAAGAATCCTAAAATTTTTGCGTATTTGATTCCATATTAAAGGTTCATTTGAGAACATTTTGAAGGGAAGACATGCCAAAAGTTTGCAAGCCTATCATGTTTATTTAAAGAAGCTTACTTATTTGTGTCGAAACCATTTTTTGTTTTGAAAAACGGGGTCGACTTTAAAAAAGAAAATGGAGTCACCACCAATCTTTTTTCAACGTGTGATCGGGTCACCTTGAAATTGATCATTTTAATAAAAAAATTTTGATTTATTAAAACAATGATTTTGGTCTACGAAATTCGAGAAAACGAGTTCGGGAGTCGGTTACGCACGAGGAAAAATTAGCACCCTCGTAATGCCCAAAAAAATTGGTATCTAATTGATTAATTAATGTCTTAATATCGAAAATTTGAGAAGATTTTAAAATATGATTCTTTTGATTTTTCAAAACTTATAACCTTTAAAAAAACATTCAATTATTTGGATAAAAGAAAAGTTGAATCTCAGTAAGTTAGAGCACGACCTTTCGAATTTCCCAAACACCAAATATCCTTTGTTTTGTTTTTTTTTTTTTTTTTTTGAAATTCCTATCTCAAAATATCAAAATGTCACATCCAATAAGTTAGGATGCAACATCTTAAATTCACAAAGATAAGTATTTTATTTGAAAATCATATATTTTAATTCCAAAAAGGGTATTTGATCATTTAGACTTAATAAGAAAAATCGAAGCCCAGTAAGTTAAGGCACGATTCCCTCAAAACTCCAAATGTCAAATATTGCCTTATTTTAAGAAATAAAGTTTTGGATAAAAAGTGGCAATTAAAATAAATTTAAAATAATTAAAATAAATGAATAAATAATGATTAAGCAATTAAATGAATAAATAAAAAAACACATAAGTCAACCTAACTCTCGCAATATGAGGATTCGACGAAATTCCTCCACCAAAAACTAACTCGAACAGAAGCAACTCGAAAAGAAATGAAGATGAGCGAAGAACAAAATAAGAACAAGCCACAGAAAATAAGAATGCAAAAGAGAGAGAAATTTGAGTGAATGCTCTCAAGAATTTTTATTACTCAAACCTCAAGTCCCATTCAAGTGTGTCTACAATGAAGGAGAGGCCTCTATTTATAGTTGAGCCTCCCCAAATCCAACATCTACAGATCAATTACATCAACGGCTAAGATTAAAAGGTATCTACAAATTAAATCTCTAAGATTACAAAATCATATCTTTTAATATTACATACCATATCTTCTAAGATTGCATATCATATCTAAGATTGCATACCATAACTTCTAGGATTGCATATCATATCTAAGATTGCATACCATATCTTCTAGGATTGCATATCATATTTAAGATTTGCATATCATATCTAAGATTGCATATCCTTGAAGATTGTACTTCCATATACGTCAAGCTTGTAGATAGACCTTCAATCTTTTTAAGTAATGGGCCATTCCGATTGGGCCAAATGATATATTTTGGACTGGACTTGGACTTTATTTTATTATTTTTTGTATGGGCCCGGGCTAAATTGGCCTATTACAGCTGCCCCTCTTTGCTCATTTTCGTGTAACGAGAATAGAGCAAAGACTATAAAAGGCCCAATTTTGCTCGGTCTTTGTCGAGCCTTGACTTCTTGGTCATTGCTTTCTTTAAATAAATTCTATCCCATCTGCAATTTGGCTTCAATTTGCTTCACTGCAACTTTAGGAATACCAGATCTGCTATCTTTGATCTGCTCCACTACAAACTTAGAGAATGCAAGACCTGATGTCTTTGATCTGCTTTATTGCAATCTCAGGGAGACAAGACTATAATCTTTATCGTGCTCCCTTGCTACATCATGAAGATAAGGCTAGTGACTAAAATCATAAGATTCGCCAAATTCGATCTGCTCCGCTACTACTTAGGGATATAAGATCTACAAACTTTAGTTTGCCCCACTACTATCTCGAGGGGAAAAAATCTGAACTTTTCAGTCTACTTCCTTACTATCTTAGGAAGACTTCAATCTTCAGTCTGCTCCACTACCATCTCTAGGGAACAAAATCTGAACTTTTAGTTTGCTTCCTTACCATTTCAGGAAGACTTCAATCTTCAGTCTGCTCCACTACTATCTCGAGGGAACAAAATCTAAACTTTTAGTTTGCTTCCTTACTATCTCAGAAAGACTTCAATCTTCAGTCTGCTCCACTACCATCTCTAGGGAACAAAATCTGAACTTTCCAATTTGCTTCCTTACTATCTCAGGAAGACTTCAATCTTCAGTCTTCTCCACTACCATCTCTAGGGAACAAAATCTGAACTTTTTGGTTTGCTTCCTTACTATCTCAGGAAGACTTCAATCTTCAGTTTGCTCCACTACCATCTCTAGAGAACAAAATCTGAACTTTTTGGTTTGCTTCCTTACTATCTTCAGGAAGACTTCAATCTTCAGTCTGCTCCACTACCATCTCTAGGGAACAAAATCTGAACTTTTTTATTTGCTTCCTTACTATCTTCAGGAAGACTTCATTCTTGATTTGCTCCACTACCATCTACAGGAACAAAATCTGAACTTTTGGTTTACTTCCTTACTATCTTTAAGAAGACTTCAATCTTCAGTTTGCTCCACTACCATCTCTAGGGAACAAAATCTAAACTTTCCAATTTGCTTCCTTACTATCTCAGGAAGAATTCAATCTTCAGTCTGCTCCACTACCATCTTTAGGGAACAAAATCTGAACTTTCCCGATGTTGCTACACCGTCCTCTGAGGGACATGTCCTGTAGACTCGAATGTATTATGGATGACATTTGCATGAATGCAAAATGTCATGAGAATGATCCCATTTTTAAGTGTATAATGATTAGGATGCAATGATCGGAATGAATCTAATGCTCCTAACTAAATGATATTAGGGATGACATTTGCATGAATGCAGAATGTCATGAGAATGATCTCTTTTTTTATTTTTTTTATTTTAAAGAAAACGATTAGGATACAATGACCGAAATGAATCAAATGCTCATAATTGGAAGTGTATGAATGATATTTACATGAGAATGATCCCCTTTTTTTACTGTTTGGGTTGTCACTACTCATAGTTCATCAAGGTTCTATCACTGATGCGTTACCATGCTTTCTCGTTTAGCTTGTATCTTTGACAGAAAACCTAAAAAATGATCATATTCTGCTCAGCAAGCTTGCCCCGCTGTAATTTCAAGTCCCTTCCACTGTACCTTCTGGGACATAAAGTTTGTACCTCCCACTACAACTTCAGGGGAATAACATTTGGTAATAACCAGATGTATGTGCCATTCAATATTTCCAAACCTTAGGCTTAGTGAGTTCTAAACAATAGTCCTGTTTCAGGTCCTTATATTATTTAAAAACTTCCAGAGTAATGTACGAAACTCCTTTTATGAAAATATTATTAGTCCAATAATCGTTATTTCAATATAAAATTCTTGAAAAAGATCACAACAATGGACAAGAAAGAAATTAATCAGGAGCATAGCTCAGAAAAAACAAGTTAATCAAAAATAACCAAGGCAATAAAAGAAAATTGATTTGGGATTATCTTGAAAAGAATAAAGCAATCAAAGATAACAAATTCAAAAATGGGTAAGATAAAAGCTAGGTACCCCAGATATCGCAGCCTGAGCTTCTCTGTTCAAACTTCTTGAGGACCATTCTAAGCTCAATATGTGTTTAGGGGATCCGGAGTACTTTTTCGATGCCCCAAGACGCAGCATACTTCCTCATTGTTAATTCAGGCATAGCAAGACTACCACATGCCCTATCTTTGATCAAAATTTGAGCCGCCCTTTTGGGTTTTCAGCTCAAAACCCCTTTGGTCTCAAAGCGCCCTTTGCGGGTTTTCGCCTTGGCCTATCCTCTTTTCCTTTTTTTTTTTTTTTTTTTGAATGAATTTGAGCTCAAGGCGCCCTTTGTGGGTTTTCACCTTGGCCTTTCCCCTTTCAGGTAATACTTATTGATTTAACCTGAATTCGCCGAATTGGACAAGTCTTCGCCATTCGTCTCAGTCCATATTAATTCTCCTCTACAACAGGCCTTCTCTACAACATAAGGTCCTTCCCAGTTTGGTATCTGCTTTCCTCTAAAATCCTTTTGTAAAAGAAAGATCAGGTTCCCCTCGTGGAATTATCTAGGATAAACCTTTTTGTCATAAGCTTGCGTCACCTGATCATGATGGATAACTTTTGACCTTTTCTTCAATTAGGTTCAATTGGCGAAACTATTTCTATTCCAATGGGAAATGTGCTACCCCAGCGAAGGTTCTAGCCAACGTTCGATAAGACAGAGGGTAAATGGTAACTTCTTTATGTCAATATTCACAAGTCTCAGTCATCTTTCCCATGATCCTTGTTTTTTGTTGTTTTTTTTTTTTGAGAATTTGATGACTATCGACTTTGTAACATTGGTATATGAAGCTACTTCCACCCTCTTAGTGAAGTAAACGATGACCACGACGATGAATCGATATTGAATAGAAGCTTTTAACGAGATCGGCCCCATAATATCCATTCCCCATGTATAAGAAGTCTGTGAACAAATAGATGAGGCACATAAGTCTTGTCTTCCTCAATTTGGCATTTGCGACATAACTGAAGCAATCTTCCTTTTATGGTGGACTAACAGTGCCCGATCCTCATGTTTAGCCCGTGTCTTAGTAGCCCAGGCATATCCTGATATGATTGTGCGAAAACATCCTTGAATTCTTGAAAATAATTCAATGATGTCTTGCCTTATTTTTGTGGTGAGCTGGGTTACAATCTTCACCTCTTTTCTAGGCTCATAATAACCACTGACCCTTTGTAGAGTGAGGTCTGTTTTTCATCTTGTTTCACCATTCTTAACAAATCGAAGATAGGTTACAATCTCTCAAGTATCTTCAAAGTCCTTAGATCCCCTAGACCCATATCTCATTCAAAAGGGAGTCATGAATAACGTCGCTCATGTCGTTGATATCCGGGTACCTAGGTACGAAGGCAAAAATCCAAAGAATAAATGATTCTAAGGATTATTATTTGTATGGTATGGCTATGAATAAAGAATGAAAGAATATTGTAAAGAACAAAAGAATTTACAATATGAAGAATAAAAAAAATATTTGCTTAAAAAAGATGCATTTTATTGAAATAAAAATTCTGGACATAAGCCTATTTCACAAAAGGATTCTTATTGCTTCTAGGCTTAAAGCAACAAGCATGTTCTGAATATTACTCTATATTATCTCTAAAAAATACAGGGATTCCTTCCATAGTTCCATTGTTTAAAATCTTCCCAAGTATGTAAGGGCTTTGGAAACTTTTATTCCCCGATTCTCTCTTCGGATATGTCATTAATGTTCAGATTCCCTAATATTCCTTCGGGTCTTTGATCTCTTCAATTTATTATCCATCAGGCCTTGCACTAAGGCCCTGATCTCAATTCAGTAGACTTTTGTCAGTTCCCAGGTTGCTGAAACAATTTTACCTAATTAAAGTCCTTCTATGGATTTTAATGCATATGATGCTATGTAATGCAAATGTAACACCCCTTACCCGGGTTCTACGCTGGAACCGGGCCCAAGGCGTTACCAAACTCAAACCACTTGATCACCACTTAGGCTCGTCGTAACTACTCTCTGAAGTCATCTCAACAACCTCATTCTCGACTTACGAGGCCTCACTCATACACACGAGAGCTCTCGAGACTAAACCGGAACTTTTTCCAATCTTAAAATTTTCCTCTTTTATACAGGTCTCACACGCCCGTGCATGGACACACACGCCCATGTCCCCCAACCATGCCTAAAACCCTAACATTCTGCCAATGCCCCACGGCCAAGGCACACGCCCGTGCTTACCACCCGTGGTGCACACTGACTACCTTAACACGGCCTAGAGTCTAGACACACGCCCATGTGGCTAGCCCGTGGCCAACACAAGTTAATCCCACACGCCCTAGACACACGCCCGTGCGGCTAGTCCGTGGTCTATTCTGATTTAAAATACTAACATGCAGGGGACGCACAGCCAAAGTACACGCCCGTGGGCTGATCGTGTGTCACACATGGCCTAGACACACGCCCGTGTGTCTATCCACATGGCCAAGAACAAAGCTATTTGCTAAGCTCTTCTCACCCTTATAGCTTACACAACATGCACTCATACACAACATCCATAATCAACTCAAATTGAATTGCAATCTCACATAGACAACTATAACTTTATTTCATATAATGTAATAGTCAACAACCATGGCATTATACAAAATAAGCTATCCATCTAAATGCCAACACATCTTAGCCATTTACAACAAAATTCACTAACTTGTCTAGCCCATATACATGCCATTTACAAAACATTGAGTCTCATGTACCAGAGTGTGATGATAGTGTGGGCGATCTTCCAATTGATCCTCGTATCTAGGTTCAACACTTTTACTCTATAAGATAAGGGAAAAGAAAGGGAGTAAGCTTTGAGCTTAGTAAGTTCACACATAAACAATTAAGCATCATAGTATAAGCTCAACAACAATTAGCATTATACTACCAAAAATAATGAACAACTATGCTTACTCTTTCTATCCCTTACCACATTTCCAACACATCATGAGTCACATACTCATAACCATCGAAATGCACCCTCGCATTCAATGTCACATTTACACAATATACAAACACATCATTATTTCTCAATAATTCATCCACATGACTAATTAACTTAATAATACATCCACACGGCTATTTTACTCAATAATGCAATCACATGGCTAATCCACACGCTTAACCCACACAAAGAAATGTCTTGGTGGTTTCGCACTTAGCACACCATAATCATTTAATAAGGTGGTATCGCACTTAGCCTACCACAAAGGTAATCATAGGGGTTTCTCACTTAGCCTACTAAACGATATACCTAACGATAGCATCGCACATAGCTAGCTCATTGTCAATATGCATTAGGATGGTATCGCACTTAGCCTACCATCTAGCATTATCACTACACATTCACATGTCTACTTACTCAATTAAACATCCATTCACAATTCTACTACATTCATTCTACTTGGACCACATAGGTTCTCAATCAATCTCGAACATACATTCATTTCTACTACATTCATCCCACATGGGTTCTCAAACATGCTACACACTAGCCAGCATTAACAAATTGTAAGTATGAATGCATTATTTGTGCATAGACTTACCTCGATACTCAAAAGTATAGAAATATGCAATTTAGTCAACCACCTTGCTTTTGCCTCGAGCACGATCCGGACCGTCTTTCTTGATCTATAATGAATAAATTAGCTTATTCAATACACACATTAACTAAATTGACCCACATTTCATACTTTAGCAAAATTACTATTTTGCCCCTAAACTTTCTCATATTTACACTTTAGCCCCAAGGCTCGTAAAGTGATTTTTATTCAACTTTCTATCCTTTCATGCTTAGTCGAACCACTTACTCAACTAAAGCATTCATCAATTCTCACTAAATCACACATGTATGACCAAACTAAAGTTTTTCACAAACTAGTCCCTACATGCATTTTCATGGAAAATCACTTAGCAAAAATGTTTCTACTACATCAAGCTTTCATATTCTTCCATAAAACATCAAAATACATGCATGTCATACATATGTACATTTTTGAACATCCATAATAGCTCACCAAATAGCTAAAAAATAGCTTACTCATGCTACTAGAACTTCAAAAATATGAAGAATATCAAAAACCGGGCTTAGGAGCACTTACTAGCAAGCTTGAAAAATTGAAAGAGCCCTAACAATGGCTATTGGAATTTTTAGCAAATTTTTTGGGGGAGAAGATGAGCATGATTTTGTCATCTTTTCTCCTTTTTAATCACTTATTTGATAAATGACTAAAATGCCATTTTTGATAAACTTTCTAATTTAACTCATCCATGCCCATTTTTGTCCAAAAACTAAAAATTGGGAAAATTGCTCATTAAGGACCTATAATTAATAATCTAAATCTATTTCACACATATAGCTTCTAAAACACACATTTTGCAACTTTTGCAATTTAGTCCTTTTAGACAATTCAACCACAATTTCACAAAATTGCTTCATGAAACTTTCACACTAGCATGCATACAAGGCATAAACCTCAATAAGTCATTTATAACCCTCGGATTTGTGGTCTCGCACCACTATTTCGACTAGGCCCTAAACAGGGATGTTACAACTCTCCCCCCTTTAGAGATTTTCGCCCCCGAAAATCTTACCAGTAAAGAGGTTTGGATGTTGCTCTCTCATAGCTTCTTCTGTTTCCCACGTAGCCTTTTCCACACCATGTTTCTGCCATAACACTTTCACTAGTGCTATGCTCTTATTTCTCAACTGTTTCACTTCTCGAGCTAAGATCTTAATCGGCTCTTCTTCATAAGACATATCCGGTCTTATCTCAATTTTCGTCGAAGGAATCACATGTGAAGGATCGGAGCGATACCGTCGCAACATCGACACATGGAACACATTATGAATCTTTTCCAACTCTCTACAGCAAAGCCAACCGGCACGCTACTGTGCCCAATTCGCCTGCGTGATCTCTATACGGCCCTATAAACCTTGGACTCAATTTCCTTTTCGTCCAAATCTCATAATCTTCTTCCACGGGGACACTTTCAAAAACACTTTGTCGCCCACTTCAAACTCAATTTCTTTTCTTTTCAAATCCATGTACGACACACGCCGATCCAAGCGACTCTTAGACTATTACGGATTACTTTCACCTTCTCTTCGGTTTCTTTCACTAGATCGACCCCATGGATCCGCTTCTCACTAAGCTCGGTCCAATACAAAGGAGTCGACACTTACGACCATACAAAGCCTCATACGATGCCATCTCAGTATACTCGATCGATAATCTGTTGTTATAGGCTTAATTCGACCAAAGGTAGATATCTCTCCCAACTACCTTTGAATTCTAGCACACAAAGATCAAAGCATATCTTCCGAACTTGAATCACTCTTTCAGACTGACCATCGGTTTGCGGATGGAATGTAGTGGTGAAATTCAATCTCGTATCCATGGCCTCTTGCAACTTCTTCCAAAATCTCGAAGTAAACCTCGGATCTCTATCCGATATAATAGACACAGGTACACCATGCAATATCACTATCTCTGCCACATACAACTCAGCTAACTTATCCAGTGAATAATCAACACGTACTGGAATAAAGTGAGCCGACTTTGTCAATCTATCCACAACAACCCACACAGCATCTCTCTTTCTCGGAGTCATTGGCAACCCCGTTACAAAATCCATGGTAATCCGATACCACTTCCATTCGGGTACCATTACTGGCTAAAGCAATCCCGAAGGCACTTGATGCTCAGCTTTCACTTGTTGACAAATTAAACACTTTGTCACATACTCTGAAATATCTATTTTCATACCCGTCCACCAATACAACTTCCTCAAGTCGTTGTACATTTTCGTCATCGCTTCGGATGTACTCGACAAACATCCATTTGTGGGCCTCATGCAAAACCTTTTGAATCAACTCCTCATCTTTAGGAACACAAAATTCTGTCACGATACATCGACAACCATTCAAATCCACTTGAAAATCGTAATCACTTTCGATCCGCACTTAGCTATCTTAGCTTGCATCTCACCTCATCATTTTTTGAGCCTCACATATCTGTTGAACAAATAGCGGCTTAGCTCTCAACTCGCGCAAAAATAGCACCATCGCAGACAATGCTAAACTCGTGCTCATAACTCTTAGAGCATACAAGGATTTCCTACTCAGGGCATCCGCAACCACATTCGCTTTTCCCGGGTGGTAGTCAATGACTAACTCATAGTCTTTCAACAACTCAAGCCACTGTCTCTGTCTCAGATTCAGATCCATAAAAATTGCAGGTGCATTCGTGAAACCAAACGGCATAACCAAAAACTCATAATGGACATACCTTGTCTAAAATGCAGTTTTCAACACATCTTGCTCTTTCACTATGAGCTGATAATAACCAGACCTCAAGTCTATCTTGGAAAACACTGTAGCTCTTTTCAGTTGATCAAAAAGATCATCAATCCTTGGTAAAGGATAATTATTCTTCACCGTCACCTTGTTCAGTTGTCTATAGTCTATACACAACCTCATAGACCCATCTTTTTTCTTCACGAATAATACCGGAGCACCCCACGGCGAGTAGCTCGATCTTGCAAAACCTTTATCTATCAACTCTTGCAACTGAACCTTCAGTTCTTTCAACTCTACAGGTGCCATTCTATATGGAGCAATTGAAATAGGTGTCGTTCCTAGAACCAACTCAATTCCAAACTCGACCTCTCTCACTGGAGGTAATCCGGGTAACTCTTCCGGAAATACATCTGGATACTCACATACCACTGGCACTGTTCCAAACTCTACTCCAACCTCTCGAGTATTCAACACAAAAGCAAGATAGGACTCACATCCTTTTCTCAAACATTTCTCAGCCACTAGGGAAGAAATCATCACTGGTAGACTATCCGATCCACCTGATCCAACCCGAACCACATCTCCACTCTCACATTTCAATTCAATAAACTTACTACCACAGTTCACTAAGACATTATGGGTAGTCAACCGATCCATGCCTAGGATTAAATCAAACTCATCAAATGGCAACAACATAAGGTTTGCCGGAAAACAATGATTCTCAATCAATAAAGGACAATTCTTACACACTCTGTCCACTAACACATGCTTCCCTAATGGGTTTGACACCTTAACCACTATGTCCGTAAACTCAACGGTCATACTCAAACTAGATGCTTACCTCATGCAAATATAAGAATGAGTAGACCCTGGATCTATTAAAGCAATAACGAAAGTGTCATAGAGAGTAAAAGTACCCGTTATCACATCAGGGGAGGATGCTTCTTCGCGAGCGCGAATAGCATACGTCCTCGCAGGTGCCCGACCCTCTGGTCTCGCAGCAGAATCTCTGGGCGCACCTTTACCACTATTCCCGCCTCTCGGGTTCCTTGGTGGTCTACCCCTCGTAGACACATCACTAGGTCTCAACTCTTACCTCTCTTCCTTTTCATCCGTCTCAAGACAGTTACGGATGAAGTGGTCAGGGGAACCACACTTATAACATTTTCGAATATTTCCCCAACACTCTCCGGTGTGATACCTACCACAACTTGTACACTCTGGTTTACTCTTTATATTGCCCACACTTTCCATCGAAGGAGATTGGACTCTCGAACCCGAGCGAGTATTGCCCAAGTCTCGATGCGAATAACCCACTGGTGCTGTCGTCCGAGGATTCACTTCCTTGGATCTTTTCGACTAGGCTTGGTATGACTTGCCCATCGGCCTCTTTCTAGCATCTCGGGCTTCACTCACAGCCCTCCTCTTTTCTGAACTCAGCTCTTTGGCCTTACTTGCCCTCTCAACTAATACCACAAATTCTTTCAACTCCAAAATGCCCACTAGGAGTTTGATGTCCTCATTCAGTCCATCTTCGAACCTCTTACACAAGATGGTCTTAGTCGATACACATTCTTGAGTGTATTTGCTAAGCCTAACAAACTCACGCTCATATTCTGCCATTGCCATTCTTCCTTGTTTCAACTCAAGGAATTCCTTCCTTTTTCGATCAGTAAACCTCTGGCTTATATACTTCTTCCGGAACTCTTCCAGAAAGAAGTCCCACGTCACCCGCTCTCTCGAGACCACTAGCATCAACGTTTTCCACCAATTGTATGCCGAATCTCTCAGCAAGGATACAGCACACTTCAAACTCTCTTCAGGCGTACATGAGAGTTCATCGAACACCCTCATAGAGTTCTCCAACCAGAACTCCACCCTCTCTGGGTCATCATCTACCTTAGCTCTAAACTCCTCAGCCCTGTGTTTCCGAATCTTATCCACCGGGGGTTTCGATATCCTCACTACATCCATACCTTGAGGAGCCACTGGATTTGGCTGAGGTATATGAGGATGAGGTGGAGGAGGTTGAGCATTAGGGTTCGCTCGAACATAATCCGAGTACCAATTACTCATCATCTGGAGAAAGGCTTCTCGTGCCTCTTCCCCTTGACCCCTAACCTCGAGTCCACTCTCAACGGGCGCGGTTCCTTGCGCAGGAGCCGGCGCATTACTAGCTGCTTCATCAGCAGTCGATGGATCGGAATCCATATACTATATAAAACAAGATTTAAAATCATTAGAAACCACCACACTATCATTGTACACTTATGGCATGTATAGCTAGACTCTTACACCCGCTACGGTAGTCCTAGAAACGACTAAACCATAACTCTGATACCACTAAATGTAACACCCCTTACCCGGGTTCTACGCCGGAAACGGGCCCGAGGCGTTACCGAACTCAAACCACTTGATCGCCACTTAGGCTCATCGTAACTACTCTCTGAAGTCATCTCAACAACCTCATTCTCGACTTACGAGGCCTCACTCATACACACGAGGGCTCTCGAGACTAAACCGAAACTTTTTCCAATCTTAAAATTTTCCTCTTTTATACAGGTCTCACACGCCCGTGCATGGACACACACGCCCATGTCCCCAACCGTGTTTAAACCCCAAAGATTCTCGCCAATGCCCCACGGCCAAGCCACACGCCCGTGCTTACCACCCGTGGTGCACACTGACTACCTTAACACGGCCTAGAGTCTAGACACACGCCCGTGTGGCTAGCCCATGGCCAACACTGGTTAATCCCACACGCCCTAGACACACGCCCATGCGGCTAGTCCGTGGTTTATTCTGATTTAAAATACTAACATGCAGGGGATGCACGGCCAAAGCACACGCCTGTGGGCTGATCGTGTGTTACACATGGCCTAGACACACGCCCGTGTGTCTATCCACATGGCTAAGAACAAAGCTATTTGCTAAGCTCTTCTCACCCTTATAGCTTACACAACATGCACTCATACAACACATCCATAATCAACTCAAATTGAATTGCAATCTCACATAGACAACTATAACTTTCTTTCATATAATGTAATAGTCAACAACCATGGCATTATACAAAATAAGCTATCCATCTAAAGGCCAACACATCTTAGCCATTTACAACAAAATTCACTAACTTGTCAAGCCCCTATACATGTCATATACAAAACATTGAGTCTCATGTACCAGAGTGTGATGATAGTGTGGGCGATCTTCCAATTGATCCTCGTATCTCGGTTCAACACTTTTACTCTATAAGACAAGGGAAAAGAAAGGGAGTAAGCTTTGAGCTTAGTAAGTTCACACATAAACAATTAAGCATCATAGTATAAGCTCAACAATAATTAGCATTATACTACCAAAAATAATGAACAACTATGCTTACTCTTTCTATCCCTTACCATATTTCCAACACATCATGAGTCACATACTCATAACCATCGAAATGCACCCTCGCATTCAATGTCACATTTACACAATATACAACACATCATTATTTCTCAATAATTCATCCACACGCCTAATTAACTTAATAATACATCCACATGCCTATTTTACTCAATAATGCAATCACATGGCTAATCCACACAGTTAACCCACACAGAAAATGTCTCGATGGTTTCGCACTTAGCACACCACAATCATTTAATAAGGTGGTATCGCACTTAGCCTACCACAAAGGTAATCATAGGGGTTTCTCACTTAGCCCACTAAACGATATACCTAACGATAGCATCGCACATAGCCAGCTCATCGTCAATATGCATTAGGATGGTATCGCACTTAACCTACCATCTAGCATTATCACTACACATTCACATGTCTACTTACTCAATTAAATATCCATTCACAATTCTACTACATTCATTCTACTTGGACCACATAGGTTCTCAATCAATCTCGAACATACATTCATTCACAATTTCTACTACATTCATCCCACATAGGTTCTCAAACATGCTACACACTAGCCAGCATTAACAAATTGTAAGTATGAATGCATTATTTGTGCATAGACTTACCTCGATACTCAAAAGTATAGAAATATGCAATTTAGTCCACCACCTTACTTTTGCCTCTCGATTACGATCCAAGCTTCGTCTTTCTTGATCTATAATGAATAAATCAGCTTATTCAATACACACATTGACTAAATTGACCCACATTTCATACTTTAGCAAAATTACTATTTTGCCCCTAAACTTTCTCATATTTACACTTTAGCCCCAAGGCTCGTAAAGTGATTTTTATTCAACTTTCTATCCTTTCATGCTTAAATAACCACTTACTCAACTAAAGCATTCATCAATTCTCACTAAATCACACATGTATGACCAAACTAAAGTTTTTCACAAACTAGTCCCTACATGCATTTTAATGGAAAATCACTTAACAAAAGATGTTTCTACTACATCAAGCTTTCACATTCTTCCATAAAACATCAAAATACATGCATGTCATACATATGTACATTTTTGAACATCCATAATAGCTCACCAAATAGCTAAAAAATAGCTTACTCATGCTACTAGGACTTTAAAAATACGAAGAATATCAAAAACCGGGCTTAGGAGCACTTACTAGCAAGCTTGAAAAATTGAAAGAGCCCTAACAATGGCTATTGGAATTTTCGACAGCTTGGGGGAGAAGTTGAGCATGATTTTGTCATCTTTTCTCCTTTTTAATCACTTATTTGATAAATGACTAAAATGCCCTTTTTGATAAATTTTCTAATTTAACTCATCCATGTCCATTTTTGTCCAAAAACTAAAAATTGGGAAAATTGCTCATTAAGGACCTCTAATTAATAATCCAAAGCTATTTCACACATATAGCTTCTAGAAACACACATTTTGCAACTTTTGCAATTTAGTCCTTTTGGATAATTCAACCATAATTTCACAAAATTGCTTCATGAAACTTTCACACTAGCATGCATATAAGGCATAAACCTCAATAACTTATTTATAACCCTCAGATTTATGGTCTCGCACCACTATTCTCACTAGGCCCTAAACTGGGATGTTACAGCAAATGCATGAAATGAATGCAAAAAGAAAGAGAGGCGTTGATTTTGAATTCAATTCCATTAGAAAACTTTTCTAGAAAGCAAATTTCTTTACATAAAACGGATTGCATATGCGGCCTTGCCCTCATATTCCAAGCAAAAACATTAATCCCCTTCTTCGCAAAGGTCAAATCTTGCAAACTTCTAATAGATGCCTCCACTAGCTCCTTTTTGCTTGATCCGGGCGCGACTCACCGCTTCACTTATTTCCATAATGCTCGTTAGCCTCTTCAAGAAAGCCAAGACGTGGTGATTCTCGAATAGTCTTTGTCAGACTTGAATTCTTGGGTAATAAGGTCTTGTATTCCTTTACGGACTATCGCCTTCTTCTCGTTGTGTTTACTTGGACCATATTCGGACTAACCGTATTATAATCCACTTTATCAAAAATCCATTTTCTCATGATAAACTTTTCTATTTAGCAATCAAATTTGAATCAACACCTCTTTTCTATGATGT
Source organism: Gossypium sturtianum (assembly GCA_025698515.1). Classification (NCBI taxonomy): domain Eukaryota; kingdom Viridiplantae; phylum Streptophyta; class Magnoliopsida; order Malvales; family Malvaceae; genus Gossypium; species Gossypium sturtianum. Next base: position 128,849,067 of record CM046943.1, read on the forward strand.
GAATGCAATGTAATCAAAACAAAATAGAACATGTTAGCACAAGAGAAATAACAAAATTGGGCACCTATCTGGGTGACCATTAGGGTTCAATATAGCTCTATCTAGGGTTGGCTCTTAAGGATCACTATATATGGCTTAGTTCTAAAGGGAGGGTACCTGAACCAATAGATTCCTCGATCCTCACCCATTATAGGCTCATACGGACCGAGTTCAGTTCAGGGGAATACATTTCCCTATGGCTGCACGGAGATGAAAATCTCACGAAGACATAGGTACGGATGTATCCCGAAAGTGATTCACTATCCTGCACGGAGGTGAAAACCTCACGAAGGAGTAGCTTCTCGCTCCCACTTAAAAGGGTGTGACCACAACGGTCATGCTATGCAATGCAGACATGCTTTTCAATATTAAAACAACATGTAATTAAAAGGATCATAATTTTTCAAATCGAATTTTCAAATTTAGACAAAAGGACAAGAAATAATCAATTTTACGGCTTGACTCTCTTATTGGTCCCCAGTGGAGTCACCAAGCTGTCGAAACCATTTTTTGTTTTGAAAAACGGGGTCGACTTTAAAAAAGAAAATGGAGTCGCCACCAATCTTTTTTCGAGGTGTGATCGGGTCATCTTGAAATTGATCATTTTAATAAAAATTTTGATTTATTAAAAAAATGATTTTGGTCTACGAAATTTGAGAAAACGGGTTCGGGAGTCGGTTACGCACGAGGAAAAATTAGCACCCTCGTAACGCCCAAAAAAATTGGTACCTAATTGATTAATTAATGTCTTAATGTCGAAAATTTGAGAAGATTTTAAAATATGATTCTTTTGATTTTTCAAAACTTATAACCTTTAAAAAAAACATTCAATTATTTGGATAAAAGAAAAGTCGAATCTCAGTAAGTTAGAGCACGACCTTTCGAATTTCCCAAACACCAAATATCCTTTGTTTTGTTTTTTTTTTTTTTTTTTTTGAAATCCCTATCTCAAAATATCAAAATGTCACATCCAATAAGTTAGGATGCAACATCTTAAATTCACAAAGATAGGTTTTTTATTTGAAAATCATATATTTTAATTCCAAAAAGGGTATTTGATCATTTAGACTTAATGAGAAAATTGAAGCCTTGAGTAAGTTAGGGCACGATTCCCTCAAAACTCCAAATGTCAAATATTGCCTTATTTTAAGAAATAAAGTTTTGGATAAAAAGTGGCAATTAAAATAAATTTAAAATAATTAAAATAAATGAATAAATAATGATTAAGCAATTAAATGGATAAATAAATAAAAAAACACATAAGTCAACTTAACTCCCACAATATGAGGATTCGACGAAATTCCTCCACCAAAAACTAACTCGAATGAAGCAACTCAAAAGAAACGAAGATGAGCAAAGAACAAAATAAGAATAAGCCACGAAAATAAGAACACAAAGAGAGAGAAATTTGAGTGAATGCTCTCAAGAATTTTTATTACTCAAAACTCAAGTCCCATTCAAGTGTGTCTACAATGAAGGGAGAGGCCTCTATTTATAGTTGAGCCTCCCTAAATCCAACGGTACAGATCAATTACATCAACGGCTAAGATTAAAAGGTATTTACAAATTAAATCTCTAAGATTACAAAATCATATCTTTTAATATTACATACCATATCTTCTAAGATTGCATATCATATCTAAGATTGCATACCATAACTTCTAGGATTGCATATCATATCTAAGATTTGCATATCATATCTAAGGTTGCATACCATATCTTCTAGGATTGCATATCATATCTAAGATTTGCATATCATATCTAAGATTGCATATCCTTGAAGATTGTACTTCCATATACGTCAAGCTTGTAGATAGACCTTCAATCTTTTTAAGTAATGGGCCATTCCGATCGAGCCAAATGATATATTTTGAACTGGACTTGGACTTTATTTTATTATTTTGGGTTTATTATTTTTTGTATGGGCCCGGGCTAAATTGGCTTATTACAATTTGCTTTTGCATGCCTGAGAGAGAGAGCGCAATTATTTACTCATAGTTAGAAACTTATTTGTAGTGCAATTTGATTGTATGCAAAGTGTTTTCATATTTAATTTGTAATTAAACATTTAAAGGGAAAGTTTTTATGGGAAAGTGATATTAAATTAATGTACAATAATAAAATTACAACATGATTAACGAATTAAAAATTTAAATCATACCTTATATTATAAATTAGTGGTTGATTAATTACTAAATAAGACCCATGGATGTAACAAAGTTTTCAAAATTATATAAAGAATTTTTATTTTATTTTAGTTATTTATACAATTGTATCTTAACGTGTAAGTGTAATTGAGCCACAATTTCAATGTTTTGTAGAAAAAGCAGTCATATTTTATGTTACAACAATTATGGTAGCAAAGTAGCGTCAAAGTTCATCTTTATTTGTTAAAATTACGTCAGCCTCAGATTCATACATGTCGTAACCTTTTTTTAGCTTTTCCTTTAAGAAAGAGTAAAAGAATAAATTTCATAGCATAATCTATTGTTCTGCAGCTCCAAATCTTATCCTTAATCTAATGTGAAGTTAAAGAAATGGACTACTACCAATAATAAATATCCACATTTTCTTTTTATTTTCACCTAAGGAATTATTTTTCTTCAAAAGAATAAATTCTTCTGAACTGTGCTAATAAGACAAGTTATTCTGTCCGATTTCCTCATATAAAACATATATCCACCCAGTGGCTCCTCATCATTGGGAAACCTAGAATTTCAGACTACTACATGCTAAGATCATGTTTGTTGGATTATATTTGTCATTAAATATTCATCTGTTGCGGTACTTCTCAAATCATATTTTAAAAATACTAAACATGAAATTGATGACTCTTATAATATTAGAGTTCAGTTTTTTTTTTTAATTATCAAATGGGTAGAATTATATTCTAGTAGAGGTTACTTAATTATGTTTTTTTTTAGTTTTTTATCACTCAATTATAAAAAGTTACAAAATAATCATCAAATTATTTAATTTTATCTTTTTTGGTTAATAGTTGTTTAACGTAAAAAAAAAAAAAGAAACACCTAAAAATTCAAGATGATTGTGTGATCAAAAAGAAAAAAATTGAATAGTTGAATGATAATTTTGTAATTTTTCATAATTGGATGACCAAAAAAGTATATACTAATAATTAAGTGATCATTTTATAACTTTTCATAATTAAATAATAATAAAAAAACTACAATTAAGTGATTACTAATGTAGTTTATTCTTATATTATATGATTCTCTCATCAAATGAGCTACCTTGATCAAAGCTCACAGTTCAAACTTCAAGGGAAAACAATGATAGAATGGAACTTGTAAGACAAACGATTCCGATTCTTAGTTGGCAGTGGTCCACTACCGTAGCTTGAAAGGATAGGAGTCTAATCACGAGAGTTAGGTAAGATGGCAAAGGTTTCTCATATACCTTAATCAGTGGTCGAGAGTTCAATCCTCGTCCTGGGTATAGAGCAACTTTAAAACTCGTGGCTAGCATCGACCCTCTTAATGAGCCTACAAAATGAGGAGGATTAGTTATTGGGCTCGCTCTGGATTTGGCTCAGGATTGCCTATTTTTCATTCCAGAGTTTCTCTGAATTTGAAAGTTATCACTTAGTAGGTTTCAAGGCTCAATCTAATTAAGTCCATAAGCGCCTACCAATTTCGCCATATCCCCTTTTGTAGCTTGAGATTAGGATCTCATTAGGATGCCCCTCCTTCCCCCTTTCTCCTTCCTTTCCCCCCTCTTTCCCCCTTCTTTCATTTGTTTATTTTCTTTCATTTATTTATTTACTTTCTTTTTATGCGAAACCGTTGAATTTAGTAGATATGATAAATACCTTGAAAAATAAAAAAGAACAAGAGTCCAAGAAATTAAAATAAATATGATTTTATATGGTATTTGTGGACTTTTCTTTTTTTAATTTATAGGTTAATTGATTATTATGTGTTTTATTTATTATTTTTAAAATATTAATTAAAAACTATTTTTTAATAATTAAAAATTTTACTATCAATATATCAAATAATTATTCATAAATAAAGAGTTTCTAACTGTATAAGAAAAACAATTAGTTAATTAAAACAAATATAGATAAAATTAATTTTGGAGAATAATAAATATAGATAATTAAATTTTTTAATAAGTGAAATACCAGTTAATTAAATATAAAACCATAAATAAACAATAACTTTTCCTTCCAAGGAATATAACTAACACGACAGATCTAAGATTCCAATAATATGGAAACATGTTAGAGCCATAATGGCGACATTTTAAGGCCGAAATCCCCTAGATACCATTAGGGCCAACCCAATGGTGCAATAAATGGCTTACGATGTCTTCATCTATTACACATACCCGCATTAAGCGGCCGACATGTATATAAATTTGCGTCTACCCCAAAAAATAGAACGCAAGACAACTCAGTTTTCTAAGTTTTAACTACTATTTGAGAAGGGTTTTTTATCCTACAGGTTCTGCTAAGTTCAAGCTCTGCAATCATGGGTTCTCTCGGTTTCTTTGAGGAACCCTTTGGCCCTTTGAAGTATCCAAAAGCTCGCAGGGACGAGTCAGTAGTTGATGATTATCATGGTTTTAAAGTGACTGACCCTTATCGATGGTAAGCACATTGCCTTAAATCTCTTTGTTTGATTATTTGATCACAAAAAAAAAAAAAAAAAAAAAAAGAAGTTTCCCTTTCTATTGGTTTTTATTGGTATAATCGCTGAAGTTGTTTATGAATTGCATATAAGGCTCGAAGATTGTGATGCTGAAGAAGTAAAGGAGTTTGTGAAGAAACAGGTTGCTCTGACAGAGTCAGTGCTTGAAAAGTGCGAAACAAGGGGTAAACTTCACAACAAAATCACCAATCTCTTCGACCATCCACGATACACTGTGCCCTTTAAGCGAGGCAATAAATACTTTTACTTCCATAACACCGGTCTCCAAGCACAAAACGTCCTTTACATGCAGGTTGTCAGAAAACAATATTTTTTAAAATGCTTAGTAGCGGATTCATGCTTCTTTTATTTCTTTATTTTTTTAATCTCACCTCAGTCCAATTGGGTTCAGGATGGTTTAGAGGGAAAACCAGAAGTTTTGCTTGACCCCAACACCCTCAGTGAGGATGGAACAGTGTCGTTTAAGGCCCTGTCTATTAGTGAGGACGCCAAGTACTTGGCTTACGGGCTTAGTTCGAGTGGAAGTGATTGGGTGACTATTAAAGTAATGCGAATCGAGGATAAAACAGTGGAGCCTGATAGTTTATCATGGGTGAGTTCTTTGGTTCTTGCACTTTAATGGTGCAGCCTGCAGAGTCTGTCTATTACTGTTTCACAGTAATAATCTTGAGTTTATATTACAGATAAAGTTTACTGATATCAGCTGGACACATGATAGCAAAGGGTTTTTCTACAGCCGGTACCCAGCGCCCAAGTAATTGAACTCACTTCTCATTAATTACTGCAAATTTTGTTCTCTGTTTTCTGCCTGCTAACTATCTCTCTGTCCCCTGATTCTAAAATGCAGAGATGGAGGAAACTTTTATTCTGGGATACAAACTAATGTTAACGTCGATCATGAGCTATACTATCATTTCCTTGGTACAAATCAGTCTGAAGACATTTTATGCTGGAGAGATCCTGAAAATTCAAAGCACATGTTTAGTGGAAAAGTGACGGATGATGGGAAGGTAAGTTGATGTTTAAGCATGCATCTACAATTTCACTTCATTTTGGCGTCTAAGGGGAAATTCTTTGTATTCGTTATCGTGCAGTATCTTGTTCTGTATATTGATGAGGGATGTGGCCCTGTCAATAAATTTTATCTCTGTGACATGTCTACACTTCCTGGAGGTCTCCAAGGTTTCCGGAAAAGAAATGGCCCACTCCCGTTTGTTAAGTTGATAGATAAGTTCGACGCACAATATATTAATGTTGCTAATGATGATTCGTGGTTTACTTTCATGACAAACAAAGATGCTCCGAAATATAAATTAGTTCGAGTCGATCTGAAGGAACCGGGTAAATGGATTGATGTTATTCCAGAGAATGAAAAAGATGTGCTTGAATCAGCACGTGTTGTGAATGGCAATCAGATAATTACGAGTTATTTGAGCGATGTCAAGTATGTGATCCAAGTAAGGGATTTGGAAACAGGTTCCATGCTGCATAATTTGCCTATTGACATAGGAACTGTTTACGGGATCTCTGCTCGCCGTGAAGATAGCATCGTTTTCATTGGTTTTACTAGCTTTCTTACTCCTGGTATAATATATCAATGTAACTTAGGAACTAAGTTTCCAGAAATGAAGATATTTCGTGAGATTAGTGTGCTTGGATTTGATCGGTCGGAGTTCAAAGTCAATCAGGTGATAAATCCTGCTAGTTTTGCTTACCTCTATTTTATATGGTTGTTCTTTATTTAGTATGTTACCTTTCTTTCTTTCAATTCATTTTAGGTTTTCGTGCCAAGTAAGGATGGCACCAAGATCCCAATGTTCATAGTTGGGAGGAAGGACCTAAATCTGGATGGATCACACCCTTGTTTGTTGTATGGATATGGTGGATTCAATGTCAGTCTCACACCATCATTTAGTGTTAGTCGTATAGTGCTTGCCAGGCACCTTGGTGCTTTTTTCTGCATCGCAAACATTCGCGGTGGTGGAGAATACGGTGAGGAATGGCACAAAGCTGGTGCCTTATCCAAGAAGCAAACTTGCTTTGATGACTTCATTTCTGCTGCTGAGTATCTAATATCTTCTGGATATACTATGCCCGAAAAGCTATGTATTGAAGGGGGAAGCAACGGTGGGCTTCTAGTTGGGGCTTGCATAAATCAGGTTTACTTCCCTTTCATTTATTGTTTTCCTTAATCGTAAATTGTTCAAAATATTAAGTCATTTTCCTTTCTCCAGAGACCTGAGCTTTTTGGTTGTGCGTTGGCTCATGTTGGTGTGATGGACATGTTGAGGTTTCACAAATTCACCATAGGTTAGTTTCTTTTGACCTTCTTTATATTAGATGATCACTGTTATATGTTGATTAAAGTTTTGGATTGAATTAGGCCATGCTTGGACATGTGATTTTGGCTGTTCTGACAAAGAAGAAGATTTCAACTGGCTTATCAAGTAAGTCAAAATTTATATTACTTTGGCATCTGATTATGAATTAACTTGAGACATGGTTTTGGACGTTGGACTAACTGTTGGGTTCTACCTTATGTTTATTAGGTACTCACCATTACATAATGTAAGGAGACCATGGGAGAAACTTCCTGGTAGAATGTTGCAATATCCATCCACTATGCTATTGACTGCAGATCACGATGATCGTGTTGTTCCGTTACATTCATTGAAGATGTTGGCAGTAAGTTCCTTCTGAATACTCGTACTAGTTTCTACTTGTTCGATCCACCCGCATAGGAAGCCTGGAAATTCCACCATTTGTAAGGGCACTTGGTTTCTTTGTTCTTTTTCAGACAATGCAACATGTTCTGTGTACGAGCTTGGAGAAAAGTCCCCAGACTAATCCGATTGTTGGACGTATTGAGTGTAAGGCCGGTCATGGATGTGGACGTCCAACACATAAACTGGTAATCAGAGTCGTTAACCTTGTAAAGTTATCATCTTTTTAGCCACTCCCTGGACTATATTTCACCTTATGGCGTCTTTTTCCTGCAGATTGATGAAGCTGCTGACAGGTATAGCTTCATGGCTAAGGTGTTAGGTGCATCTTGGATAGAGTAACTCATACCAAATTTGAAAATCTTCCTAGAGATAGGCCAAACCTTTTTCCCGACAAGAAACTACAAGAAACTATGTTACAGTGATATATGTAGTTAAAAATTTACTCATAGTTAGAATTGACAACGTTAACCTCAGGCTATATTTACAAACTATTACTTGTAAAGGAAACATGGATCAAGATAACAATAAAGTGTTCCTTATACTCAGTACGCACATACACAATTAACTGATGATCTAATGTTTATTTATGTCATGTAATGTGCCGAATTTTATACACAATTTATCTGATATTCTTTGATCAAGATATTCTCGCTTTTCCTTCTTAAGATAGAGAACATTAACTGCATATATTCTATTAAACCAATACTTTAGATATCCACTTGGTAGAAACTTAGGCGATTCTTGGACTGCCTGAGAATCCAGTTTAAAAGACATGGGATTGTAGATTCGTTGCCCACTTCTAAAGGAACATGATACTGCCAAATGCCTATCTATAACTAAATGACACACAAGTCTGGCGTCAAAGAATAGAATGTTGGTGTGGGCGTGTGGCGGGGATAAAAGTAAACTTACTAAAAATTAACGAAGGTTTTAAGGCGTGTATCAATATTGATGTGGCGGAGATAAAAGTAAACTTGAGAGAAAATTGAACACACAAATATTTAGGTGAAAAACTCTTCCGAAGAGGATTAAAACCACGAGTAAAGAAGGCTTCGGCTTATCATTAAATGAGTAAACAAACGAGAGTATAATATGGAGCTAAATGTACTAAATCTACAAACCCAAACCCCAAAAACAAAACTCTAACTCGGGAACAAAATTATTTTCATAATTACTATGAAAACTCTCATCAAAACTCATCTGCGACTACATCTTGTCACACAGAAGAAAAACCCTATAGTACTATATATCCCTAAAGTAATCATAGATCGACCGATAAAATATTAGAGTTCTAATCATACTAAAATATTCCTAAAGCAATCATAGATTGACTGATAAAAGATAGTAAAGTTTAACTAGGAGAAGATACTCAATTTTAGTGGGAAACACGTCGCAACGTTCTTATTTGCGTTGTCACGACGTCGCCGGCTAACTTTGATAAGTTCCTACGAATTGTTCGATAAATGCGAGGCACATCCCATTAAATTACTGACAAATGAATCTCAAGGATATAAAGAAACCTAATGATTATCTATATTTTACACTGACGGACTGCAAGAATATCAATTTTTATAAAAAAATTCTAAATTAATTTTTTTATAAAATAATCTAGAAATATTAAAAATGATGGGAAAATATAAACAAACTTTACTTAAATCATCTTTTAAGTATGACATATAAATAAAATTTCGCTCATATCTCTTCGTAAAAATATAACTATGTAAATATAATTTTTGGTTTGAAAGAAAAGAAAGTAAAATATTGTGTTTTTTTTACGTTGGAAAACTTTGAGCTTGAAATAGATAAGACAGAATTAGAGTTGAATTACTGCGCGTAGGCGGGTCATTTTCTTTTTTAAGGAATAATGTACAGATAAGCAAATAAAAGATTCGAGCGAAACTGGCAACACTTCAAAGATTCGAAGAAAACTGGAAAAGTCTGTTTAGCCAGCCCCAGACGGCCTTTAACCTAGTCAAGCCGTTTCTTTTTCCCTATTTATAATAGATGATTTCACGCGCATGCCACGCGCTCCTTTTTAATCTTCCTTACACTACGCGCCGTCTCGGAAACCTCGCTCCCAATCTAATAGTAAAAGTCTCAGCTCCACGGAAGAGTTGCCATTGCCTCAACCCTTTCTTTTCGACTGCTAGTCTCATGGGTTCAGTTTCTGCGTTGAAAGAGCCTTTAGAGTATCCAATTCCTCGCAGAGACGACTCTGTCGTTGACGATTACCATGGCGTTAAGATTGCTGACCCTTATCGATGGTATCCTATTTCATTAAAATTTCCATCATTTTATTCAAATTTTATATCGATTATTTTGAAGATATTATTCAATCATTTCGCTTCCTAGGCTTGAAGATCCCGATGCTGAGGAAGTAAAGGATTTTGTTCAGAAACAGGTAAAATTAACCGAATCGGTGCTTCAGCAGTGCGAAGCAAAAGATAAGCTTCGCGAGAAAATCACCAAGCTTTTTGATCACCCACGTTATGAGGTCCCATTCAAGCGAGGCAATAAGTATTTCTATTTCCATAACACTGGACTTCAAGCACAAAATGTCCTTTATGTCCAGGTTCGTAATCCAAGAATTCTATTCAAATGGATTTTCTTTTTTTCGTACATAAAAAGGGATTCAAGAGCTGACCTGATGTTGGGTTTTTCTTTTTCCAGGATAGTTTGGAAGGAGAAGCTCAAGTATTGCTTGACCCCAATTCGCTTAGTGATGATGGAACCGTGTCTTTGAGCTCCTTGTCTGTAAGTGAGGATGCTAAGTATTTGGCATATGGGCTTAGTTCCAGTGGCAGTGATTGGGTGACGATTAAAGTGATGCGAGTTGAGGATAAATCAGCTGAGCCTGATACTTTATCATGGGTGAGCCGATTGATTTGAGTCTTTGAGTGTTCAATTTTGTTTCAAGAGTCTGTTGATTGATTATCCTGCTAACCTTGCAATTCAATTCTGTTCACAGGTAAAGTTTTCAGGTATAAGTTGGACCCATGATAGCAAAGGGTTCTTCTATAGTCGTTATCCAGCACCTAAGTAAGTAAAAATGATGTTCTGATTGGAGTAGAGACGGGCCTTTTTTTTAAAATTCTGAAAATAGAAAATAAGGTTATGGTATGTTTATTATGTAGAGAGGAAGAAAATGTTGACGCTGGGACAGAGACCGATTCTAACCTTAATCAACAGCTATACTATCATTTTCTCGGTACAGATCAATCTGAAGATATTTTATGCTGGAGAGATCCTGAAAATCCTAAGCACTTTGTGGCAGGTGGTATCACAGATGATGGAAAGGTAAATGGATGTCATGTTTGGCAACTAGAAATTATGAACAACTTGGAAGGCAATCTAGTTTTCACATCTTTTTTCCTTGTATTCAAGTTGTAGTATCAAGCAACTTCTTTTAACTTAATTTCACTATATTTTCATGTTTCCAAAGAGTTAAATCATAATGCTGCTAATGAAACTACTAGTTCACTGTTCTAACTGAAAGAGAGTCTGGAGATAAAATGCCAGGAGAAAGCAAATGTAATATTTTCTCATTCTATTTTTCCTTTTAAATTTTGTTGTGCAGTATCTTGTCCTAACCATTGGGGAGAGTTGTGACCCTGTCAATAAACTATACTACTGCGACATATCCTCACTTCCTGAAGGTCTTGAAGGTTTCAGGAATAAGGATGGTCTTCTCCCATTTGTCAAGTTGATTGATACATTTGATGCTCAATATGAAGCTATTGCAAATGATGACACAGTTTTTACTTTCCTTACCAATAAAGATGCCCCTAAATATAAAGTAGTCCGAGTAGATCTGAAGGAACCAAGTAACTGGATTGATGTCATCCCAGAGGCTGAAAAGGATGTGCTTGAATCAGTATATGCTGTAAATGTTAATAAATTGATCGTCAGTTACCTGAGTGATGTGAAGTATGTGCTGCAAGTAAGGAATTTGAAAACAGGATCACTGCTGCATCAGTTGCCAATTGACATTGGGTCTGTTTATGGGATTTCAGCACGAAGGGAAGACAGTGTGGCTTTTATTGGTTTTACCAGCTTTCTTACTCCAGGTATTGTATATCAGTGCAATCTAGGCACTGAGACACCAGATATGAAGATATTCCGTGAAATCAGTGTGCCTGGATTTGACCGCTCAGAGTATGAAGTCAATCAGGTAACTATTGCAGCAATCTGGTGATGTTAAACTTCCGATAGCATGCATTTAGTATGTTCTCTTATTCTTTTATTTGCATTTCAGGTATTTGTGCCAAGTAAGGATGGTACGAAGATCCCAATGTTCATTGTGGGCAGGAAGAACATTAATTTGGATGGATCACACCCTTGTTTGCTATATGGATATGGTGGGTTTAACATCAGTCTGACACCAACATTCAGTGTGAGTCGTATTGTACTTACAAGGCATCTTGGTGCTTTTTATTGTGTTGCCAACATTCGTGGTGGGGGAGAATATGGAGAGGAGTGGCATAAAGCTGGTGCTCTTTCCAAGAAGCAAAATTGCTTTGATGACTTCATTTCGGCTGCTGAGTATCTTATATCTGCTGGCTATACTCGGTCTGAAAAGTTGTGTATTGAAGGTGGAAGCAATGGTGGGCTTCTCATTGGGGCTTGCATAAACCAGGTTGACTGAAGTTTGCTTGACTGCTTTTTTTTTTTTTTTTTTTTTTGTATATATAATTCCTTGTATCTATATGTTATAGTATTCATTATTGATCTATTTTGTTTTTGGCAGAGACCAGATCTTTTTGGTTGTGCTTTGGCTCATGTTGGTGTGCTGGACATGTTACGATTTCACAAGTTCACTATCGGTTAGTATGCTCTGCATCTTTTAACTCTATGGTATACTTATTTTACTGTTATATATATGCATGTATGTATATATATGTTGATGAATATTCTTTTTGAAGGCCATGCATGGACATCGGATTATGGATGTTCTGACAAGGAGGAAGAGTTTCACTGGCTGATCAAGTGAGTGACTTTCTTTTGTATGGAAACTTCCATTTAATTCAAATATTCAGCTTTGTAATATGGTTATAAATCAGACTTCTATTAGCAAATATCTGATCTGGTCTAATATCAAACATGGATGAAAAGGTGGTTTTCCCCATTCAAGGGAGAAAAAACAAAGCATAAAATAAAGATGACCTGAAAGCAAAACTAAAACACAAGTAATTTATTTGTGAACAAAATTTCTAATTTATCTTACTCTTTTGCAAGGTACTCACCACTACATAATGTACGAAGACCATGGGAACAGCATCCTGATCAGCCATTACAGTACCCTCCTACTATGCTGTTGACTGCTGATCATGATGATCGTGTTGTGCCATTACACACGTTGAAATACTTGGCAGTGAGTCTTTGAATCATCATTTGTCATATATTTCACTCATCTGCACTTCACAAACCAAGAAGCTCCAGAACATGTTTTCGTACTTCGCTTCTATATTTTAGCATGTAAAGCTGGCCCATTGAATTTCTTGTGTTCTGTTATCTTATCAGACACTGCAATATGTACTGTGTACAAGCTTAGAGAAGAGCCCCCAAACCAACCCGATCGTAGGCCGCATTGAATGCAAGGCTGGACATGGGGCTGGACGCCCAACACAGAAAATGGTATGCTTTTATTTTGATTTCTTTTCAATTAAAAAGTGCTAACATGGGTTAACTAAGCCACCGGTGTAATGGCAAAAGACTTGTTGCATTGATTAAGTTATTGATAGACACTAGTCCTAGACATCCCTTACCCCCAGCCTCTGATAAAAAAAATGCTAGCATGGATTGAGGTGATATTTAATATTTATGGGTTTAGTAAAAGTAATACATTAATGCTTTGTTTGGTAGGAGTTATTTTTTCCATACCTCTTAGTACATGAGTTAGTAATAAACCAATTTCATTTGATAATTTTTAGTCACATGTCTTCTTTTCAGCAAAGGGAAGGAAAAACTTTTAACTTATTTTCAGGAGGTTTTATTTTTATTTTTATCAGAGTTCTATTTATTTTTTTAATTTTAAATTTAAATTTGTACTAATTATTATTTATGTAATGACAAATTATTTTAATAGTTATGTAATAATTAAGCTTTTACTTGTCTATGCACTAAATAAGCAAACGAGGCATAAATGCTAAAATAAGAATAGTAATAATTAAATCAATCCTTAGCCGAGAACTTGAACCTCAAGCTATGATCTATTGGTCGGGTAGGAATAACAAGGTTCGAATTATCATTGTGCAAAAAAAAAAAAAGAGAATTTCCTTAGCCAAGAACCTAACCAGTGTCATAGGGTATATGCAACACAACTAACTGCGCTTATGGAGATTCTAGACTCCTGTATCAGTACGAATGATAATAATTCATCACTATTCGTGATAAGACACAGCTTTAGCAAAGTTCATATTATATTCGTTACTAGAGCATGTGATATTGGCTTTGTGTGTTGTGCAGATTGACGAAGCTTCTGACCGATATGGTTTCATGGCTAAGATGTTGGGTGTATCATGGATTGAGTAGCCTTTTGTGCTGGAAAAATTTGCTGCAATAGTATTTATAGTCAACTGTTGTGACTGAAGAATTCTATTTGCCCTTTTTCTTATTCCTTCGCAGTAGGGCTTAAGGAAGATTCTTTTTCCCCCTTGTTCAATGGAAAGGCATCATTGCTTGCGAAGCTTGTGCCATCATTTTTTTTCCCGGATCATAAAGAAAATACTGTTACCATTTACCATACGATTATATCAGCCATTTATCCCTATTTACAAAAATAAGAGCTTGCTTGTAAGTTACAAAATGAACTTTCCACTCTCTCCACTCCCCCTCCTGCCTTTTTTTCTGTTAGAAGTATTAAGGTGGAATTAGGAGTGATAGTAGGTTGGGTTAGGTTTAAGTATGATATTAATGTATTTTATGTTTACTCAAATTATAAAATTATTTAAGCCTATTCATATTTATAAATGGTTAAGTTAAATTTATTTTAAGTTCATTCGTATTATTTTTTAAAAATATTATTTTAAAATTTAATAATTTTGTTTATTTTTTATGAAATAAATTTTAATACTATACATGAACTTCTATTCGATTTGATGTGCAATACCATTTTACCAATAAAGGTTCATTTTTAACTTTATTTATGGAAATGAGTCACTTTTTTTATTATTTATTGGAATGGCCCGAAAACACCAAAACGCATCCATATAGAAGCGTTTGAGGGGAAAATTCTAGTAAAACGTGTCCTTGAGGGAGCGATTTTGCCATGTCAGCATGTTTTTGTTGACGTGGCAAAATCGCTCCCTCAGGGATGTGTTTTAGCCCGTGTTTTTCTAGGGTTAGGGCTATTTGCATGTTTAATGCCTAGAGTTTATGGGTTTAGGGTTTTAGGGTTGTAATGTTAGTGTTTTGTTAAAATAATTTAGGGTTTTTATTTAAGGTTTAAGAATTTTTAAAAATAAATTAAGGTTTAGAGTTTTTTTAAAATTAATTAAATTAGGTTTTAGGAGTTTTAAATAAATTAATTAAATTAGGGTTTATAGTTTTTAAGAAAATTAATAAAATTAGGGTTTAATTTTTTTAAAAAATAATTTTTGTGTTTAGCTTTTAAGGTTTTTGTAAAAGGGTTTAGGTTAAGGGTTTAGAAAAAATTATATTAACAAGAAGGATTTTTTTTTATAGTAGTTTTAGAAAAATTAATTTTGAGAAGACGGTTCTGAAAAGATAATGTCAAGAACGCTTCAAGCAGGATTCACTGTCAGCAAAATTTCTGGAAAAAGCTCCCATGTGGACGCTCTTTTTCTACAGTAGTTCCTGAAAAAATAATTTTGAGAATACGGTTCTGAAAAAATAGTGTCAAAAACGTTTCAAGCAGGATGCGCTGTCAGCAAAATTACTGAAAAAAGCTCCCACGTGGATGCTCCTTTTCTATAGTAGTTCCTGAAAAATAATTTTGAGAAGACGGTTCTGAAAAAATAGTGTAAAAAAGGCTTCAAGCAGGATGCACTGTCAGCAAAATTACTGAAAAAAGCTCCCACGTGGATGCTCTTTTTTACAGTAGTTCCTAAAAAAATAATTTATAGAAGACGGTTATGAAAAAATAGTTTAAAAAATGCTTCAAGCAGGATGAACTGTCAGCAAAATTACTGAAAAAAGGTCCCACGTGGACGCTCTTTTTCTACAGTAGTTTCTGCTTGGCCTTAGGCTATAAATGAGCCAAATTTTATTCTCATGTTGCATAAGTTACAGCAAGAAAAATTAGAGAGGCTAAGCAGAATAGAAATTGAAGATGAGTGAACGTATTAGTATTGTTATTTACTACGATGGTGAGGTTCGTGACACCGAGAACGGCGTTGTTTTTTTATCGGAGAACACAACGCGACTGGTTTTTAACTAGAACATAGATTTGACAGAACTTTGTAAAAGACTTAGATGCAAAATCTTCGGAACGACACCAATGAGAGTTTCGTCTATTAAGTATCAGTTTTGTGCTTCGGTTGATCCCGTGACATATGACTCATTTGATATCAAAGGTGGTCGTAGCTTGGAGGCGATGGTCCAGACTCATCTCGTTAGTGGATCACCCTATCTTGAGTTATATGTACAATTTTCATCGCTAAATGAAGCATTTGCGACTTCAACATCTACTATTATTTGAGAGGAATACACAACCCCTACCCGACACTCCGTTAGTGGGAGGCAGAACACGAAAGCGCCCGTGTTTGGTGGTAGTATGGAATACACAACTCCTGCACGACACTCGGTTAGTGGATGGGGCATGCACCTCGGTGGGTCGATGTTCGATGCTGGAAATACGTACTGGGGGAATGACATCAACTTCTAGTGGTTGGCAATCCACATCTGATTGGGGACATTATGAAACGTCTACAAGAAGGGATGATGTACTCCCTATGACGTCCACCGGCGAGGGGATCTCGTACGTTGCAGATGATGTGGTTTGGATGATGAGTCCGATGTGGATCCACCTCGAGAGCCCGGCCCCGATAGTGCAGAAGTTACATTATTTTCTGAACCAGAGCCTGTTCCAATTAAACCTGAAGACGGTAAAGGGGGTTCAGATGAAGAAAAAGAAGAAGAAGATTCGCGATTCAGGGCATACTCACCTCCAGCCCATATGCATAATGTCGATCTATCGACAGATGATGCATTGGAGTTTCCAGATCTACCACACAAAAGGCGTGATCGTACAAGTTCGTTATTGGATTCAGGTGAATTGGAAGTTGGTAAGGAGTTTTCCAGTAAGGATAGTTTTTTTGATGCATTGAAACAACATAGCATCATGAACGGGGTTAACTACCACTCGGTTAAATCCAAATCTGAGAAGTTCAAGGCCAAGTGTGCAGTGCAAGACGGTACATGTTCATGGAAAATTATGGCTTCGGTTAGGAAAAAGACAGGCTTGTGGGAGATAAAAAAGTTTAAAAGTCCACATACTTGTGTTACCGGTACAGTATCACTGGGTGTTTAGGGTTTTTGAATAATATTGTTATTACTTAATGTTACATTATTTAACGTACTTTGTTGACAGGTGTTTCACAAGATCATCCCAAGATGGATTCAGATATGATAACTAGCTTAATACTACCAATGGTGAAGGCAGATCCCAAGACTTCTGTGTTAGTCTTAATTGCCAATATTTGTAGCCAATTGAGGTACACGTCCTCTTACCACAAGGCTTGGATAGCTAAGTAGAAGGTGTTGGAAAAAATGCATAGTGGGTGGGACGCTTCATATAATGAGGTGTGGCAGTGGTGTCAGGTGCTGGAGAGGTATGTCCTAGGTTGCATAACAGATCTTGAAACGGGCCCTGCATACTACAACGACCGATTGCTCCATGGATGCCAAGTGTTCAAGCGTCTATTCTGGATCTTTAAGCAATACCGGGAGCATTTGTGTACTGCAAGCTATTGGTACAAATTGACGGTACCTTTATGTATGGTAGATATACCCAACGACTATTGCTAGCTGTGGCACAAGATGGCAGTGGGAGAATCCTTCCAATTGCGTTTGCAATAACACCGGGGGAGTCAGGTGATGACTGAGATTTCTTTTTTTTCTAGGTTAAGGAAGCATGTTTGTCCCCAACCTGATATCTGTGTTACATCAGATTGGGGCATTGGAATACTAGCTGGAATTGAGCGACAGGGAAGCCTATGGGATCGCACACACCATCGATATTAGGGGTGAGTATTCGATCGAGTCGAGTCGAATCGAGTTAAAAATTTTCGAGTTAGTCGAGTTAACAAATCCTATTTTAGCAACCGAACTCAATTTGAATTTTTTTCGAATCGAATCGAATCGAGTCAAAAAATTTTGAGTCAAATCGAGTTGAGTTAACGAATCCTATTATTTATACTTAATGCTGCGATTAGATGGACCGATTATTTAACTAGTAGACGAAGTACAAGATTATTTAACTACATGAACAATATAATGATTTTGCCTCTTAACTTAATGGGTAAACATTTATCAAAATGACGTATTTTTACCTTTTAACTTAATTATTTTGAATTTTAACTTTTAAAAAAGTAAACATTTATCAAAACGACGTAGTTTTGTCTTTTCTTATTCGAATTTTTGGATAACTTTCGAATTGTGTAATTCATATTCGAGTTAAACCGAAAAACTTAATTTTTATTCGAGTTGATCCGAATAACTTGATTAACTCAAATAACTCGAACTATTTAATTCAAAATTTGAAATTTTTATCGAGTTTTTTGAATCGAATCGGATTTTGCTCACCCCTAATTGGTATTATCTAAGGCACATTGCGTGCAACTACTACGGGCAATATCGATCTACCACTGAACGACGACAAGTTATCAACATGGGTATTTAATCTTTATTAATATAATTTCATTTGTAATATTCAATTTATTCTGAATGGAAGAGTGGTATGTAGTTTTCGCTATCAATTTATATTGACAGGGTATGAAATCAATAATGACTGTTTTCATAAGATGTTGGCGATTTTACGGTTAGTTAACAATCAAGGCGCATACTACCTCTGTAACATACCTTTCGATCAGTGGACACAAGCATACGATGGTGGCCTACGATATGGTCATATGACCTCAAACCTGACTGAATGCATAAATTCTGTTCTAAAAGGAACGCGTCATTTGCTGATAACCTCAGTTGTGCGAGAGACATTTCTGTTTGGTGGCACTATTTCCAAAGTGAGCAGCGAGTTATAAAGGCCAAATATAGGGAGACCATGTATGGTGCCGAAAGGTATTGCAAAAAATTAACAAGGTGAAGGCGTGGGCCAACACCATGCACACAGTGTGTCACGATCGCGACAACCTATGGTTTTGTGTGACGGAGTTCGACAGACCGAACCAAGGTATTACCGGCGAGTGATATCGTGTACAACTGAGAAATAGGACTTGCGACTGTGGGACGTTTGACGCACTTCATTATCCATGTGCTCATGCAATTGTAGCTCATCAGAATCTCTGTTTGGATCCCATGAGCTATGTCAACGAAGTGTACAATATATAATACATGTACAATGTGTGGAGACACGTATTTCCACTGGTCCCAGATGAACGTAAGTGGCCGTTTGTATCGCTTGCTCCATTTAAGTTGTTACCGGATAGAGAATTGCATCGCAAACCAAAAGGTTGACCTTGCTCGAGTAGAATACGTGATAATATGGATATTCGAGAAAGAACGAACCAACAGAAGTTGTGCGGATGGTGTAGGAACCCAGGTCTTACAATTCGAACATGTCCAAATTGAAATAGTTGATAATTGCTTAAATGAAACTATGTTGCATTATTTCTATTGCCTTATTCAAAAGAACTTCTATTTTATTAAATAGGACAAAATATAAAAATAATTTACTATTAAAATATTCAAAAAACTTTTATTTTATTAAATGAAACAATATAAAAATAGATTGTACAAATATATTAAAAAAATCAATGTATGTGCAAGTTGAAATCAGTGCCACATGGGGTGGTCGACGGTTACGCGCTGGATTCCTTCTTGATTCAGCTTTCAGCGGGGGTTGTGGTTGCTTTGGCGAGGGTTGTGGTTGTTCTTGTTGTGGGTGTTGGGAGGATGACCCACCTTGATAGAATAAAGAATGCGGAGGAGTTTGCATCACCCACGGCGAAAGTGTTTGAATTCCATAAGGTGATGGGGATTGGAAATGAGATAAGCTCTCCGACGGTGCCTCGTGTGATCCCTCCTGCGACGATGACCTATATATCGTCGGTTGAGTCAGAGTCATCGGGAAAGAAGATGCACCGGGCCATGCATTCCAACCTGGCATAGGACTGAGAAAAGAAAACATATAAGGGTTAGGATACATATATGGGCTAGGATATGTGTAACTGCCCGATTTAGGGGCTAGTCGGAACAATGATCTCGGAATCACTAATTTGAGGTTAGATAAAATTATTTGCATGATATGTTATGTGTTATAACATGTTTATAAGGATGCATGAAAATTTTGCTGCCTTAATTTTAGCGAATTCTAGCTAAATTGTGAAAAAGGACTAAATCGCATAAAGTGCAAAAGTTCTATTTTATTTGCTAGAGGTGCCAAATAGCTATGGATTATTAATTGGAGGTCCCAATTGTGAAATTTGGCCTTATTTAAGTGAGTTGGCCGACCATAATAATACATAGGGGACAAGAACATTTATTATGATAGAAAATTGGTGATATTAGTTGGAAAATTGAATAAAATAAGATGATATAAGCTAAAGTTATCATCTTTTTATTTAGTCTTCTTCTCCAACCAAAAATATCAACCATGGGAGGGCTTTGAAAGCTTTAAATTTCAGCAGCTCATTTTCTCTTCAAATAAGTCACTTTGATGGTTATTTTTGATGATTTTTGTATTTTTGGAGTCCTCAAAGCTTAAGCTAGCTATTGGGAGGACTAGTTTGCAATATGAGTGAAAGTCTAGGGACTTACCATGCTAGAGTTCATGTTTTTTAATGAGTTTTTATGGGAGAAAATGAATGATAGGATGATGAGAAACAACTTTGGTGAAAGGTGTTGCCATGAAAACACCTAATTGGGACTAAAATGCAAAAGTTGTAATTTGTTCATTAAGACATGAAATAGATGGAATCGTGGATAGTTGTAAGAGGATTAAATGTTCAGCTAGGCTTGCTTAATAAGGAATTGAGATGAAAAATTTATTTACGAGCCTAGGGGCAAAATTGTAATTTTGCCAAAGTGTAGGGGTAAAATAGTCATTTTTGCCTAAAGTGTAGATTATGGTGCATTATGATTCATAAGTGATTAATATAGTAAATTCCATTGTTCTAGATCAAATAAAACGAGTTTCGGACCTAGAACGAGTGAAAAGAGAAATGTGGGCAAAAAGGTCTCTTTCGGCCCTTTCGACATCGAGGTAAGTTCATGTGCGAATGTTTCAATTACGTATGAGTTAATTTAATGTTCCAATGTTGTATGGAATGTATATTTACTCTATGAATGTATGAAATATCTTTGATGAGAGGTCAAAAGAATTGAATCTAAGAGTAATGGGAAATGTATGTAGAATGATATGATGATAGTTAAAGTCTCGTGTAAGACCATATTGGAATATGGCCTCGATGTAAGAATTCGTATAAGACCATGTCAGGGACATGGAATCGATATTTTAATGCAAGTAAGACCCTGTTGGGGTATAAATTCTATGTGACATTATGAGTATGAGACTCAAGAGAGTTATTTAATAACTTGAGTGATTCAACGTATATGTGGGAAGGAAGAAAATATGTGGTTGTACCATGAAAAGCACAAGTGTGTGTTAGAATTGAATTGATATGGATTCAGTGTATGATGAACCCTTAGTGGGTTATGTGTATTCAATAGACTTTAGTTGCATGAGATAGATTTATTAATGTATTGTGTGAATGCAAACGAGTATCATAGAAAGTTAAGTAAGAATAGAAGTGTGTGAGAATGTTCTCAGATGAATATTTGAAATAGAGATATACATGTGGATTACTATCCATGAATGTAAAATGAAAGGTGGGCTAAGTGCGGAACCACCATAAGTATAAATGATTGGTGGGCTATGTGCGATACCACCCTATTAGAGATTCAATGGTGGGCTAAGTGCGAAACCACCGAGATATTAGTAGCATGAACGGCTTATTGAAAATGCTTGATGTGTTGTTTTATATGATCATGTGGTGATCAGTGAAGGAATGTATGCTAATTGAACGAGCAATTGGCTTGTGACATGGTAAGAATGTGGTAAGAGATTGAATGAGTAAGTTTCAAGAATATTTGAGCAAGTAACCATGAGTTTATGAGAGACACTCTTCATGAGACTTTGTAATTATGTATATTCAATGAATAGTAATATTTGACACATTATTGATAAACCGAAATAGTAACATATTTTAATCCCATATTTAGTATGCTTTTGGATAAATTATCCCTTGATTTATGTAAAAAGGTGCTCTTAATCCTTTCTTTTCATGTCTTATACTCGGAAAGTACCCAAGGATAAAAAGAGCGAGAAACGAGCTCAAAAGCGGACCAAAAGCAGGCCAAAGAGGAAATCGACACGGCACGGACTTGGACCCACACGGCCGCGTGCAAGTCAATCATCTAGAACACGGTCTAACCCCGACTCACAAGGCCGTGTCTCATTAAAGAATCCGAACACGGCTGGCCACGATTCACACAGGCGTGCGCCATGGCCGTGCTCTGCCGTGGAGAAGAGCAATTTCATTCGAGAAAGGATACTTAGGAGAAAGAAACGTATTTCAAAAGCCTATAAATACACCTAAGTATGAGCTAAGAGGAGAGCCCAAAGCCATCGTCTAGGGGCATCGTGCTAGGCCAAAAGAAGCGATTTGTGGGTATTCACTCGGGGATAGCCAGTTGATCCATCTCAAGAAGCGAATTATACTCAAGATGGAGGATCTCTCCTTCAATTCCTTCAGGGGTTTTAGGGATTTCTTATGTTTTGTTTTATCTTTTCTCTTGAGATGTTTTCCTTTATTGTTATGAACTAAACCCTTCGGATACAGAAGAGATGAAACCTATGATGAATCTTGTTATTGTTTTCAATTATATAATAAATACTTAGTTTGTTCTTAATTATGTGAGCTTAATCCAAATTTGATGTGCTTAGGTGGAGGAGGAATAGACCCTGCCTAAGAATAGATCCAACATAATTAAGCGGAGTTGATCGCACGCCTAAAGATAGGGTGACGAGATTTTGCCGGATTAGGGTGAAACCTAATATGGGAATCCATAGATCGATTTACTGCTATTCTAGGGGGTTATTATAAGAGAACGATAGTTCCACTAATTAACCTAGGGTTAGACGCTATTCGCCTCGAGAGAGGGTTTAATATACGTTAGGGAGTCTTACGGATCAAACTAAGTGAATAAATCGTATGGTTTAGTGTTAGATAACAAGTGAAGTCTAGGTGGATTCTTCCTAGGGTATCATCTAAATCAACTGAGTTTTTCCCAAGTTATTTTCCAAATTCATTCTTCTTTGTCTCAGAGTCTTTAGTTTAGTAGTTAATTAATTTAGATTAGATAAACAATCTCTCTTTATTTTTAGGCTAGATAATAAGAAGAAAGTTAGTATTAATACTTTTAGTTCCTTTGGGTTTGATAATCCGGTCTTGCCCAAGCTATACTACTGTTCGATAGGTGCACTTGCCTCAATCGTTGTCGAGTTAGTTTTCGAGTTCGATCATTCTTTTATAAATTTTAAAGCTACGATTCACAATGATCAAGTTTTTGGCGCATTGTTAAGTGAACTAAAATATTAAGAAAGCTCTATTTTTATTACTTTAGCCATTATTTTTATTTTTCATAATTTTTTTTTATTTTTAGTTTTAATTTTAAATTTGCTAAATTTTCTTTCTTTCTTTTCCTAGCAAGTACCTCTAGTTTATGACTAGAAGGAACCCGAGAGGACCTTTAGTATCTGATGCAGTGATATTGGCGCTACCGTTCGCAAGAATCGTGAGAGAAATTAGGTGAGCCCTAAATTACAAAGAATAAGAGCGAGAAGACAGATCCAATCCTACTTGAAGGGATGGACGAAAATAATCTTCCACCACAAGATGTGGCGAGAAAATAATGCTCCTCGTACTATGTTTGATTATGCTAAACCTCATTTAACGGGGAGCGAGAATCAAGTATTATTAGGCTCTTTGTAGAGTTGCTAATAATTTTGAATTAAAGCCTAACACTATACAAATGATTCAACAGTTTGTTCAATTTGATGGTTTACGGGACGAAGATCCAAATACTCATATAGCTAACTTTTTAGAGTTACGTGATACCTTCAAAATAAATGGCTTACGATGATGCCATACGACTTGATTATTTCCCTTTTCATTAAGGAATAAAGCTAAAGCGATTGGTTAAACTTCGCTACCACGGTCAATCACTACATGGGATCAAATAACCGAAAAATTTTTATTAAAATATTTCCCACCAGCCAAAACGGCCAAATTACGCAATGATATATCTTCTTTTGTGCAGATGGATTTAGAGACATTATATGATGCATGGGAGAGATATAAGGATCTCTTGAGAAGGTGTCCGGACCATGGTTTACCCTTGTGGCTCCAAGTCCAAACTTTCTATAACGGTGTAAACCCCTCAACGAGGCAACTAATCGACTCAGCTGCCGGTGGAACTCTGAATAATAAAACTCCTGAAGCAGCCTACGAATTTGTTGAAGAGATGTCACTGAATAACTATCAGTGGCAGGTTACAAGGACCAAACCAACAAAATCGGCTGGAGTTTTCAACATAGATGCTGTAACCATGCTATTAACACAGGTAGAAATGATGAATAAAAAGCTTGATAGTTTGTGTTCTTCGCGCAGCACATCCGATGAATGCGATGCAACACAAGTGGAAGCGTGGCGAATCACGAGTACCCACCCTACCAACCGGGCACAGAAAGTGAGCAGATGAACTATATAGGTAACAATTTGAGATCTAATAATAACCCATATAGTAATAATTATAATCCAGGTTGGAGGAACCACCCAAATTTTTCGTGGGGAGGACAAGCAAATCAAGGAAATCAAAGACAACAACCTCCTCAAAATTTCCAAAATCAGCCCTATCCACGGGAAAAAAAGCCGAATCTTGAAGAGGCGTTGAACAAATTCATAGCATCCACTGAAGCCCGTCTCCAAAAAGCGAGGTAACACTCGACACTCAACAAACATCGATCAAAACAATTGAGAACCAAGTTGGAGGACTTACAAAGGCAATCGGAAATTACCCGATCGATCGGACAAATTGCGAAGCTATTATCCGAACGACCGCAAGAGGCGTCTACCGAGTATCTTGAAATTAATCCAAATGAGCAAATCCAAGCCATAACGACTCAAGAAAGCGAAGAAGTAGACGAACCCGGTCAACACAAGGAAACGAGATAGAAAAGGTAAAGTTGAGGTAACATAAGACAAGCCAAAACCGGAAATCAAGGAGTACCAACCTCGCATACCATATCTCGGCGTTAACGAGAGGCGATACAGAGGAACAGATTCGGTAAGTTTCTTAAACTTTTAAAGAAATTACATATTAACTTACCGCTACTTGAAGCTCTTTCACAGATGCGATTCGAGGAAATTTTTAAAACATCTCTTGACGAACAAGCAAAGGATAGACGAGGCATCACACGTGGAACTAAAAGCAATATGCTCAGTAATCTTGCAAAATAAACTACCACGGAAATTAAAAGATCCGGGGAGTTTTACAATTCCATGTTTAATTGGTAGACTAAGCTGTTGATAATGCGTTAGTCGATTTAGGGGGCAAGCATTAATGTCATGCCTTATAAATTATTTAAACAACTAGGTCTAGGAAACCCAAGCAAACTAGGATGAGCATTCAATTAGGTGATAAAAGCTGTTAGAATTCCTATGGGTATTATCGAAGATGTTCTTGTAAAATTGATGATTCGTTTTCCCGTAAGATTTTGTTGTCTTAGACATGAATGAGGATAATTCGATTCCCTAATTTTAGGAAGACCCTTTTAGCATTGCCGGGACTAAAATTGATGTTGATGCAGGAGAACTCATACTTTGTGTAGGTAATGAGACGATCGCCCTCAAGGCTCTCGACTCGGCTAGAACATCGAGTAATTAAGGTGAGAACGTAAATTCTACGATAACCATTCGGTTAACCCT
The DNA here is from genome assembly GCA_025698515.1 of Gossypium sturtianum. Taxonomy (NCBI): domain Eukaryota; kingdom Viridiplantae; phylum Streptophyta; class Magnoliopsida; order Malvales; family Malvaceae; genus Gossypium; species Gossypium sturtianum. The sequence continues at coordinate 128,874,690 of CM046943.1, forward strand.
TATTTTGAAGCACCACCAAATAATACAAGCTGAACCCGATCCTAAACCCCATGCCGACAAAGAAATAACTCATGAGGCGAGAGATTCGGATCGATGATCTAGACGCAGTGGAAGACACACTTCAAGGAGAAATCAGGGATACGACGAAGAACCAGAACCACACAAGATAAAACCGAAGGAGCCCCTAAAAGAGCTAATAGGAACAACAAACCACTTCAAAATAGGGGACGAGATCATTGTTAGATCAGGCAGATCCTCGAATATCTCCTCCGGACCCTAACACAAACAAAGAAATACCTTTTAGGGTAACCAATGTTTTTCCATACGGAACAGTCGATGTAACACCCCTAACCCGTAACCGACGACTGGACTAGGGTTAGGAGCATTACAGCACGGATCGAAAACTTACACAACATTTCATACATTACATTCATCATTAATGATCATAGTGTCCCTTAGATGAGTCATCAAGACCCAAAGCATGCATATAAAGCGAGTTGGGACTAAACTGAAACACATATGAAATTTCATGAAAATTAAAAACTTTTCTAACTTTCGGGGATACACGCCCGTGGGAAGAGACCATGTGTGCCCTCCACGGCTTCTAGACACCCCGTGTGTCCATCCGTGTTTACATATCGACTATATCAACACGGTCACTAGGCACGTCAGGTGTGCCATGATCGTGTGCTACCGGACCATATACTAACTTTTCCAACATGACCACCAAGCACGCGCGTGTGCCATGGCGTGTGCTCTTAGCTAGCTCTTGACTTGTACACCACGGGCGGTGACACGCCCATGTCGAGGCCGTGTGCTATTTAAGCTACATTCGCCAATTCAACCACGGTCTTAGGCACGCCAGTGTTACTAACGTGTGTGTGGCATTATAGGCCATTTACAAGGCCAAAATGCCACCCATAAGGGTCAACCTACAAGCCATATTTACCAACATATCTCATGCACATATAACCACAAAAAAAAAACCAAAATAATCATTCAAACCATGCATTTAATACCATTTCCAACCATGACAATTTCAAAGAATAAAACTCATATCATTGCAAACATAATTCATTCATTTGCTCACTCAAACCTTGGCCATTTCACATGTTTTCACCATACCAAGATATGCATCATATCACATTCATTTAAGCAAAGTCTTAATTCAAAAATAGCCAAATCACATGGCTAAGATCACATAACAACTTGTACTAAAATACTAGCCTATACATGCCATATCTAACTTTATACATTTTCAAAGTGTACCAAAATGATTTTAGTAGTGTGATGACGATCCTTGACGGTCCCGAGCCTTCAGTAGCTTTGACGACCTATAAAACAGAGAAAACACACACAGAGTAAGCTTGCCAAAAGCTTAGTAAGTCATATACAAATAAACTTAATAGAAAGTATATAAGCATATAGAAATATAGGCACATTTCATATACATAACATCTTCTCACATATATACTTTGGTTCATACTATTGGCCACATTTGCCACATTCATCAATTCCAAAAATATCTTATGCACAAAACTATTTCAAAGGTCCATAACCATTATAGCAAGGTTACATAGGAACTTACCTTATATACACACTTAGTGTATGAATCAACGTACCTGAATCGAATTCACTATTTACATGGCTATTTCGTATCACAAACTTGCCCGTTGAACCGTAAGGAATCTAGTAGGATACTCAGAAAGCTCGGAATGGCCCGTACAATGCCAACGCCCCAGACGAGGTCTTACATGCACTCGGACATTGATGCCGCTGTCCCGACACGGTCTTACACGTATCAATACGATGCCGATGTCCGACATATGGTCTTACACGTAAAGCTTATCTCGATGCCAACATCCGGCACGTGGTCTTATACATAAAACTTATATCGATGCCAACGTCCCAGATGAGGTCTTACACGTAAAGCTTATATCGATGTCAATGTCCCAGACGTGGTCTTATACATGATAAAACAGAATAGATACCTATGTCATGACATAGCTAATCCTATCGACTCCTAGGTTCACACGGGACTTCTCGGACTTAGTCACTATATCGAACTTTTCTCAAAATTTATATGAAGAACTTCTCATAGGCATTCATTACCAACATTAATCATATGAAAAATTATAATTACATATATATATACATTTATTTACATAGTGACTTACCTCGGATTCGGTTTAACGAAATGAAAACGGTTACTCGGATACTTTTGCTTTCCCACGATCTAAATCTGTTTTCCTCGGCTCTTAATCTAAACATATTCAGAATTAACCCTTTTATTCAATAGCTCATTAAATTCAATCCAAAGACATACATTTTAGACTATTTGCAATCTAGCCCTCACATTTGTACATTTTATCAATCTAGTCTATTTTTCACAAAACATCAAATTCACAAAATCCACACATATACATGCTTGGCCGAATACATATACATCACATACAAGGCCATATTTTTCATCAAATTTGCAATTTAGTCCCTTAATTTACCATTTTCTCAATTTAGCCCTATTTAGCTAAATTCATCAAAAATTCAAGAACAAAGTATGTTCATCTAGCTCATATCTTTCATTTAACACCATAAATCATCAAAAAGATTGACATATCATCAATGGCATATCACACAAACATCATCAATTCACAAAATTAATACATGGGTTTTGTAGTTCTCAAAGCAACGATTGAAAAAACGTAGAAATTATCAAAAACGGATCAAAAACTAACCTTGAATTTAAGCTTAAACCTAACTGAAACCTTGCTTTCTTCTTCTTTTCTTTTTCTTTTTGATATTCGGCCAAAGTAGAGAAAATAAAAGATGAACACTCATCTTTTGTTTCATTAATATAATGTTATTTATTTAATTACTAAATTGCCCATCCATTAAACATATAAGACAAATTAATACTAAGGTTATTAAGACATTCTATCATCCACTATCTCAATGATGGCTTATTTGCCATATAAGGCCTCCATTTTTACAAAGCCACAACACTTTGATACCTTAATAAATAGCAAGCAACTTTCACACTTAATGCAATTTCATCCTTTTGTCAAATTAAACACACAGACAAACAAATTAGCTCACAGAAATTTACCACATGCTTAATCACATATCAACGGCACATAAAATAATATTAAAATATTATTCAGACTTGGATTCACGGTCCCGAAACCACTGTTTCGACTAGGGTATTAACCGAACTGTTACAATTCTCCCCCCTTAGGGATTTTCGTCCCCGAAAATCTTACCGTTAAACAGAGTCGGATATTGCTGTCTCATTGAATCTTTCGGCTCCCATGTAGCCTCTTCTATTCCGTGTCGATTCCATAACACTTTCACTAACGAGATTTTCTTGTTTCTCAACCTTTTACTTCACGAGCTAAGATACGGATCGGTTCCTCTTCATATGTCATATCAGATCGAATTTCAATTTTAGATGGAGCAATTACATGTGATGGATCGGATCGATATCTACGGAGCATCGAGACATGAAACACATTGTGGATCTTTTCTAATTCAGAGGGCAATCTTAATCTATATGCAACAGGCCCGACACGTTCAATGATCTCATAAGGTCCGATGAACCTCGGACTCAACTTACCTTTACGTCCAAAACGGAGTACTTTCTTCCACGGTGACACCTTCAGAAATACTTTGTCGCAGATCTCAAATTCTATATCTTTTCGTTTCAAGTCTGCATATGACTTCCGGACGATCGATGTCATTTTCAAACAATCTCGGATCAGTTTCACTTTTTGTTCTGAATCTTTTATCAAATCAACACCGTGTAGCTTATTTTCACTGAGTTCGGTCCAATACAAAGGTGTACGACATTTACGTCCATACAAAGCTTCATATGGTGCCATTCTGATGCTCGACTGAAAACTATTATTGTATGCAAATTCAATCAGAGGCAGATACTGTTTCCACGAACCATTAAACTCAAGTACACAGCATCTTAACATATCTTCGAGAATCTGAATGATCCGCTCGGATTGACCATCCGTTTGTTGATGAAAAGCTGTACTGAAGTGTAATTTTGTGCCCAAAGCTTCTTGCAATTTCTTCCAGAACCTCGATGTAAACCTCGGATCCCTATCTGACACAATGGATAGTGGCACCCCGTGCAATCTCACAATCTCAGAAATATAAAGTTTAGCTAATCTATCAAGTGAATAGTCAGATCTTACCGGAATAAAATGGGCAGATTTCGTCAATCGGTCAACTACGACCCAAATCGCATCATTCTTTCTCGGAGTCTGAGGCAAACCAGAAACAAAGTCCATCATTACTCTATCCCATTTCCATTCAGGAATCAGAATTGGCTGAAGCAATCCAGACGAAACTTGATGTTCGGCTTTTACTTGCTGACAGACTAAACATTTCGTAACAAAGTTAGAAATGTCTCGTTTCATACCAGACCACCAGTAATGTCGTTTCAAATCCTGATACATTTTCGTACTTCTCGGATGAATAGATAGACGACTGTTATGTGCTTCGCTCAAAATTAGCTGAATCAACTCCAGATTTCTCGAAACACAGATACGATCTCGAAATCTCAAACAATCATTAACAACTCAAAATTCAGATTCGAAATTCACTTCACACTGAGCTCGTTTCACTAGAAATTCATTATCTACCTTCTGAGCATCACATATTTGCTGTACAAACAACGGTTTCGCTTTTAAATCAGCTAACACAGAACTATCATCGATAAATCTATTTGAGCATTCAAAGCGCGTAATGCAAACAATGATTTTCGACTCAGTGCATCTGCAACAACATTTGCTTTACCGGATGATAATCTATCACAAGTTCATAATATTTTAACAACTCAAGCCATCTTCTCCGAGCGCGAGTTTAAATCTTTTCGAGTCATTAGATACTTTGGACTTTTATGATCTGAAAATATGTGACATTTTTCACCTTACAAATAATGGCGCCAAATCTTAAGTGCAAACACAATCGCAGACTAACTCAAGGTCGTGCGTCGGATAATTCTTTTCATGCGGCTTTAATTGTCTCGAAGCATAAGCTACGACTTTGCCTTCCGCATCAAAACACATCCGACCCATTTAACGAAGCATCATCAGTAAATCACAAATTTTTGCCCGATTCTCATTGTACTAACCTTTGGAGCTTAGTTATGAGTTTTCAATCGATCAAAACTTTTTCGACATCTATCAGACCATTCAAATTTAACATCTTTCTGAAGTAATTTTGTCAACGGAGTAGCTATCACTGAAAATTCTTTCACAAATCGACGATAATAACCAGCTAGGCCCAAAAAGCTACGGACTTCAGACACATTCCTCGGAGGTTTCCAATCCAGAATAGCAGAAATCTTGCTCGGATCAACTCGAATTCTAGAAGCTGACACAATATGCCCCAGAAAACTAACCTCGTGTAACCAGAATTCACATTTGCTAAATTTTGCGTACAATTGCTTCTCTCTCAGAGTTTGCAACACAATCCTCAGATGTTCAGCATGCTCCGTCTCATTCCGTGAATAAATCAAAATGTCGTCAATGAATACGAAAACAAATCGATCTAGGTACGGTCTGAAAATTTTGTTCATTAGATCCATAAAACAGCAGGAGCATTGGTTAATCCAAATGGCATAACTAATAACTCATAATGGCCATACCTTGTTACTCAATGCGGTTTTAATGTACGAATCTTTCACTCTCAACCTGGTAATATCCGTTCTCAGATCAATCTTGAAAAACACAGTACCTTCTTTTAACTGATCAAATAAATCATCAATTCTGGGCAACGGATATTTATTCTTTATAGTCACCTTATTCAACTGACGATAATCGATACACATCCTCATCGTGCCATCTTTCTTTTTCACAAACAGAACGGGAGCACCCCAAGGTGAAAAACTCGGTCTAGCAAACCCTCTATCGGTCAATTCTTGTAACTGCGACTTTAACTCTTTCAACTCTGTTGGTGCCATTCTATATGGAGCTATTGAAATAGGTGTAGTACCCGGCAACAACTCAATACCAAATTCAACTTCACGTATCGGAGGCAAACCCGGCAATTCTTCTGGAAACACATCAGAATATTCACAGACAACAAGCACTGACTCAACTTTCTTTTCAGACACTTTCGAGTCAATAACATAAGCGAAATATGCTTCATATCCCCTTTTCACATAACTTTGAGCTTTCAAAACAGTTATCACACGTGAGACAATCCACTCAAATCATTAGACTCCACTGCGTAAATCTCATCACTCGAACATCTCAAATCAATAGTTTTTCTTTTACAGTTTACAACAGCATCATGCAAAAATAACCAATCCATACCCAAAATAATATCGAACTCGTCAAATGGCAACAACATCAGATCAACAGGGAAACAGTTATCTCGAAACATTAACGGACAGTTCTTGCATACTTTGTCAACAAGAACACTTTTACCTAAGGGGTTCGATACTTTTATAGCAAACTCGATGAAACTCTACAGAAAAGTCTTCTTTGAACACTAAATTCATGCATATATATGAATGCGTAGAACCAGGGTCTATCAAAGCAATCAAAGAAGTATCATAAAGAGTAAAAGTACCCGTTATAACGTTAGGCGATGAAGCTTCCTCTCGAGCTCGTATAGCATACACTCTGGTAGGCGCTCTAGCTTCAGATCTAACAACATTGCCTCTTGTAGTTCTCTGACTACCACTGACATTCTTTACATTCTTCGATGGTCTACCTCTCACAGGTGCAATATCAGATCTCAGATTTTGAAATCTTTGAATCAACAGCTCGGGCAATCACGGATAAAATGACCAAGCGATCCACATCTAAAGCAAGTTCCGCGTTCAATCTACACGACTTTCGGATGTCTTTTTCCACAATGTTTACATTCAGATCTCTCATCCGGACATTACCAACACCTGCAATCAAGTTGCTTTGGAGTTTTGGAACTCATTGCGGTCTAGATTGATTTCTATTCGAATATCTCACATTATCCACGAATCTTTTGGAGCATGATTGAAATGATTTACTCTGAAATCTCTTTCTCATATCTCGAGTATCAGACTCAGCTTTTCTTTTATCTTTCCCGAGTGCCTCTACTTTACAAGCTCGATCAACGAGTACAACGAACTCTTTTATTTCTAAAATACCAACTAGTAAACGGATGTCTTCATTAAGTCCGTCTTCAAATCTTTTGCACATTATAGCTTCGGATGATACACATTCCGAGCATCTCGACTCGGCTCTCACGAATTCGTTCATACTCGTAAACAATCATTACGCCTCTATTTAAGTTCCAGAAATTCCTTCCGTTTCTAATCAACAAATCTCTCACTGATATATTTCTTCTGGAACTCAATCTGAAAGAAGTCCTATGTAACTCGTTCTCTCGGAACAACAGAAATAGAGTTTTCCACCATTGATAAGCTGCATCTCGGAGTAACGATACAACACACTTTATGCATTCATCCGGAGACAGAAACATTTCGTCGAATACCCGGATAGTATTTTTAATCCAGAACTCGGCCTTTTCCGCATCATCATCTTTAGTAGCCCGGAATTATTCGGCCCCATACTTACAAATCTTGTCAATAGGAGGCTTATTCAATGATTGGATGCATATCCGGTGGCACAACCGTAGTCCGAGGGGATTAACAGGGGCGGGGTTGCGTAAACGATCGGGTTATTCTTTACAAATTGAGTGAACCACTCACTCATCATTTGGAAGAAAGCTTGTTTAGCTTCTTCCCCTTGACCACTAGTAGCCGGTCTCGGATCAGAGGGCGCTGTCCCTTGCATGGGATCAGGCGCATTACTTTCTACGTCGTCCGCTACGGCTCTTTCGGGATCCATTACTATACGAAAATCACATTTTATACGTCAGGATTCATCACACTATCACAATTCATAAATATGGCATGTATAGCTAGACTCTGACACGCTACGTTAGTCCGAGAATCGACTAAACCGTAGCTCTGATACCAACCAAATATAACACCCCTAACCCATAACCGACGCCGGACTAGGGTTAGGAGCATTACCAGATAGATCGAAAACTTACACAACATTTCATACATTACATTCATCATTAACGATTATAGTGTCCCTTAGATGAGTCATCAAGACCCAAAGCATGCATATAAACCGAATTGGGACTAAACTGAAACACATATGAAATTTCATAAAAATTAAAAACTTTTCTAACTTTAAGGGGAGACACGCCCGTGGGAGGAGACCGTGTGCCCTCCACGGCTTCTAGACACCCCCGTGTGTCCATCCGTGTTTACATACTGACTATATCAACACGGTCACTAGGCACGTCCGTGTGCCATGACCGTGTGCTACCAGACCATATACTGACTTTTCCAACACGGCCACCAAGCACGCCCGTGTGCCATGGCCGTGTGCTCTTAGCTAGCTACTGACTTGTACACCACGGCCAGCTGACACGCCCATGTCGAGGCCGTGTGCTATTTAAGCTACATTCTGCCAATTCAACCACGGTCTTAGGCACGCCCGTGTGCCACAACTGTGTGGCATTATAGGCCATTTACAAAGCCAAAATGCCACCCATAAGGGTCAACCTACAAGCCATATTTACCAACATATCTCATGCACATATAACCATAAAAAACATACCAAAATAATCATTCAAACCATGCATTCAATACCATTTCCAACCATGACAATTTCAAAGAATAAAACTCATATCATTACAAACATAATTCATTCATTTGCTCACTCAAACCTTGGCCATTTCACATGCTTTCACCATACAAGATATGCATCATATCACATTCATTTAAGCAAAGTCTTAATTCAAAAATAGCCAAATCACATGGCTAAGATCACATAACAACTTGTACTAAAATACTAGCCTATACATGCCATATCTAACTTTATACATTTTCAAAGTGTACCAAAATGATTTTAGTAGTGTGATGATGATCCTTGACGGTCCCCGAGCCTTCAAAAGAGCTTTGTGACCTATAAAACAGAGAAAACACACATAGAATAAGCTTTCCAAAAGCTTAGTAAGTCATATACAAATAAACTTAATAGACAAGTATATAAGCATATAGAAATATAGGCACATTTCATATACATAACATCTTCTCACATATATACTTTGGTTCATACTATTGGCCACATTTGCCACATTCATCAATTCCAAAAATCTCTTATGCACAAAACTATTTCAAAGGTCCATAACCATCATAGCAAGGTTACATAGGAACTTACCTTATATACACACTTAGTGTATGAATCAACGATACTGAATCGGATTCACTATTTACATGACTATTTCGTATCACAAACTTGCCCGTTGAATCGTAAGGAATCTAGTAGGATATTCGTAAAGCTCGGAATGGTCGTACAATGCCAACGCCCCGCACGAGGTCTTACATGCACTCGGACATTGATGTTGCCGTGTCCCGCATGTGGTCTTACACGTATCAATACGATGTCGATGTCCACGACATGGTCTTACACGTAAAGCTTATCTCGATGCCAACGCGTGCGCACATGGTCTTATACATAAAACTTATATCGATGCCAACGCCCCGCATAATGTCTTACACGTAAAGCTTATATCGATGCCAACGCCCCGCACATGGTCTTATACATGATAAAAGCGAGCGGATACCTATGTCATGACATAGCTAATCCTATCGACTCCTGTGTAGGTTCACACGCGGGACTTCTCGGACTTAGTCACTATATCGAACTTTTCTCGAAATTTATATGCGTAACTTCTCATAGGCATTCATTACCAACATTAATCATATGAACAATTATAATTACATATATATATACATTTATTTGCATAGTGACTTACCTCGGATTCGGTTTATCGGAATGAAAACGGTTACTCGGATACTTTTGCTTTCCCGCGATCTAAATTCGTTTTCCTCGGCTCTTGATCTAAACATATTCAGAATTAAACCTTTTATTCAATAGCTCATTCAATTCAATCCAAAGACATACATTTTGGACTATTTGCAATCTAGCCCTCACATTTGTACATTTTATCAATCTAGTCCATTTTTCACAAAACATCAAATTCACAAAATCCACACATATACATGCTTGGCCGAATACATATACATCACATACAAGGCCACATTTTTCATCAAATTTGCAATTTAGTCCCTTAATTTACCATTTTCTCAATTTAGCCCTATTTAGCTAAATTCATCAAAAATTCAAGATCAAAGTATGTTCATCTAGCTCATATCTTTCATTTAACACCATAAATCATCAAAAAGCTTGACATATCATCAATGGCATATCACACAAACATCATCAATTCATAAAATTAATACATGGGTTTTATAGTTCTCAAAGCAACGATTGCAAAAACGTAGAAATTATCAAAAACGGATCAAAAACTAACCTTGAATTTAAGCTTAAACCTAACCGAAACCTTACTTTCTTCTTATTTTCTTTTTATTTTTGATATTCGACCAAAGTAGAGAAAATAAAAGATGAACACTCATCTTTTGTTTCATTAATATAATGTTATTTATTCAATTACTAAATTGCCCATCCATTAAACATATAAGACAAATTAATACTAAGGTTATTAAGACATTCTATCATCCACTATCTCAATGATGGCTTATTTGCCATATAAGGCCTCCATTTTTACAAAGCCACAACACTCTGATACCTTAATAAATAGCAAGCAACTTTCACACTTAATGCAATTTCATCCTTTTGTCAAATTAAACACACAGAAAAATAAATTAGCTCACAGAAATTTACCATATGCTTAATCACATATCAACGGCACAGAAAATAATATTAAAATATTATTCGGACTCGGATTCGCGGTCCCAAAACCACTGTTCCGACTAGGGTATTAATTAGACTGTTAAAGTCGAGGTAAGTAATCCTATTTTTGGTACTTTTACTATAAACACTTCTCGACTTAAATCTTTTCACGAGGATACAAATGATGGCATGAGGAAGGACTTCCAACTCCTCAAACCACCCTGACAATGCAAATGAGAGGAGAGTCTAGCTTAAGACTATAAACTAGCGCTTCTCGGGAGGCAACCCGAGCACTAACACAATTTATTTTTACATTTTGCTTTAAATTTATTTTTCTTTTCTTCTTTTCTTTCTGAACACTTAGTTATAAACTAACCAGAAGTGCAGATTTCCAAGTCACACGGCCTTGTACACGGCCGTGGCCGTGGCCGTATGGACCATAAGAATCCCCGTACTGACATAGCAGAGGCCGTGCTAACCACTTTTCTAACCACAACCACACCACGGGCACCGACAAAGGGGCACAGCCGTGCTCCATGACCGTGTGAAGCTACTGACTTTCTAACCACAGGCAGAACATGCCCGTGCCTTAAAACCGTGCCAACATACTGACTTGTCGAACACAGGCTAGACACGAGCGTGGGGTAACCAACACGCCTAGGAACACGGCCGCGTGCGACACGGCCGTGTGAATCGACACACCCTCAACCCACGGGCGTGAGAAACCGCGGACTTGAAATTCTATTTAAACACCATGCCCCTCTCCTTTCTCTTCTTACCTACTCTCTTTCTTCTCTCTTTATTTCTTTTCCCTCTTTTTCTTTTTCCTTTTTTCCTAATAAATCCTTAGACTCTTGAGCTACAACAAAATCATATCCATGGAAAAGAAGCGTAAAAGGCCAATCTCCTCAAGGGAGACCGATTCACATGAGTTCATGCCGGCAACTTCATTCAAAAAACAAGCCAAGGGTCTTTGAGACCATTTAATTTCTATTTTTCTTTTCTCTTTCCTTTCATTCTCCTTCCCTTTGACTATCTTATTCTTTATCTAGTTCATTTTGTTTTAGTTTATTATTTTTAGGTTCTTAAGGCTGCTTGGGAATCACGCCACTTCCACCATCACCAACACCTCCGTCACCTTCAAAGTCACACCCACCTCTCGAACCATCAACCAATAAGGATTCTCAAGCCCCTTTATCTTTTAAACTTAGTTTATTTTCCTTCTTAGTCTCCTTCTTTTTATCTTTCTTGTCTTTAATTATATTATTAGTATATTATTAAGGTTTCTTTAGATTTCTTGGCTAATTCTTTACGAGTTCCCCAATTTCTTCATCTAGCACAGATCGTCATCCGTAAGCGACCCCTCCAACATATCGTTCATCCAAATTTCAAGGATTTCATCCATAATTCAGGGAGTTTCACTTATCCCCAAATCTTCCGATCTGAACATTACATTTATATTATCTATCTTTGTACATTGAGGGCAATGTACATCTTAAGTGTGGGGGGTGAATCTTAGACGTAGTACCAAACTTTTTTCATTATTCTCAAAATCCCTGAATTTAGTCTTGTTTTTAAGTAATTTACTCATATTACTAATTAGGATGAAATTTCTGATGATTTATGATTTTTATTGATATGTTTTAGATTAAGTCATTGATAATTGTGCATTGATAATTAAATTCTAAGAATACTAGAGCATCAAGCATAATAAGTCTATTTTTTTGAATTAAAAATTTTCTAGGTCGTCTACCTGAATTTAAATATTACCTTGAAATTTGATATTTACAAGGTTGATGTCAAAAATACCCATAATTTTTGTGAGTTTTTGTGTCTTATTGTAACACCCCAAACCCGGCCTACACATTACGACCGGATCTAGTATGTCACAAGGAAAGGTAGTTAAAAAAAATTCGCGATCGTTTAAAAATTTTGAGTTTTGATTATCGTGAGTTTGTGAACCGCTCATTAATATTTTGAAAACAGATTTATTTGTTTTTTAGGAAAACTCCGTATTGATCATTTCATCATAGATAATAACCGCATTAAAACAAAAACCAAATTAAAATCCCAGTGGCCTTATTACAGAACATAATCCCAAATTAAAATGAATTTTAAAAGAAAATAACACTTAATTTACTAGAGTGACGACGATGGCCACCCACAGAGTCCACCTCGACTCCAAATCCTCAAGCTAGGGATTACTTGCAAAAGTTAAAGTAGAGGGGTGAGTCATCGAGACTCAGTGTGTAAATCCCCATTAAACGAAATCTGGGCCTTAAGCCCACAGATGCACATTGGGCCTTATCCCATTCAATATAGCGTATATCACATGTATGCAATGCAGCCCATTTCAACCTAATTTTCCATCCTCTACACGCCACCCGCATACACCCCAACACACCGTGGGGATTTCTACAATCAACCCTTCATCCGCTACACACCTCATATGTAGCACCAAGCCACTCGTGGTTCCAGACCACCGTGATACTAGATCACCGTGACAAAGTCACTATTATCATGCGTGGGGCCATCCCACCGTGGTATCAAACCACCGTGACAATCCTCGAAGAATATATGTGGGGCCAACCCATCGTGGTACCAAACCACCGGGACGAGTTACTAAATCATCATATATATACGTGGTATTAAACCACCGTGGCACCAAGCCACCGAGATATGGTCATCGAATCCGCTTATATGTGGGGCCAACCCACTCGTGGTACCAAACCACCGTGATGATCTCCAACACTTCTTTCGCATCATATTCCAAACCCATGCAATATGACATAATAATTCGTGTATGCAAGATGTCATGTATGCAAAACATATATCAAATATAACATATGACATGGATTACCATCATAATAAGATAAACGAAATACAACATAATCGGGCTAATCAACCTCTAAGGGTATAACAAATAATTTTACCTACTAAGGGTATTCTCGTAATTTACCTATTGAGGGTATTTCTGTAATTTCGCACCTGCAATGATCTTTTCGAAGGCCTAATGTTGCCCCGAGCGACTCGGCTACCATTTTCGGTCGTTACCGGACTATTGGGCCTAAAACCCGATTTCGGCCCACTCGAGCCCACACGCTCGTGAGGCCCATCTAGCACAAATCTAGCCACGTATATGCGATTCACCTAGTCCAGTCTAATATATACTATGCAATCATACAATCTACTCATATGGGCCCACGGGCCTATTGGGCCCACTGGGCCCCTATCGGCCCATCATGGCCCAAACGACATCAACCCACAAGAACACTAATGATGGCCTCAACTATCGCGTCGAAGCCCCCACACGTGCGTTCACAGGCTCGTGTGGCTACTATCGCCGTGTGACCGGCATTCGGTATTTGCCACTCTACAACTAGAGTAGAGAGAATACACACCTGATAGGAATCTGGTGCTAATCCGTGCTCCAAATGCTCCCATGCCCAACGCCAACCAGGTGTGCTTCCTCCCATCATAGACTGCTCTATATATAGCTACCTTCTCACCTTCCTTCTTTGTATCTTTCTGATGTGGGATCCCTCCGTCAGCAGAGTTTAAATCTAACTCAAACTCTGACCGTCCAATCCGCAAAATAAATACTCCATTGCTGATCCCTAGACTTGAACCTCAGACCTCTTGCCAGCTGTAACGCCACCTTGCCACTAGGCCACAAGCTCCTCTTGTGTCTATAACCATGCGCAACTAAATATAAGTCTATGGCCAAGGTCTAAATCCATTTAACAAAATAATCTAAAAGAAATGCAAGTTCCACGCCTTGAACCTTGGACCTCCTTCCTTCCTTGTGGCGTCACCTCCTTGCTCCCTAAGTGGCGTCACTTTTCCACTACACCACACACTCCACTTGTGTCATTTTCCTCCACATTTTGTTCTTAAAGCCTACCTACTAACTCCCAGGGTTTTTTCCACCTAAAACCAAAATTTCTCCTAAGCCCAAGTTTGATCCCTGGACTTCATGGAAGCCCCATAACCTTCCAAAATCACTCACCTAATAGGTCCAACTTGCACTAATGCCGATCTCTTGATCTCAAAATTTTTAAACGCTACTACGCTCAAGGCCTATTGGGCACAATCCTACTAGGCCCAATTTCAGGATGTTACAAATCTACCCTCCTTAAAGAAATTTCATCCTCGAAATTTCTAACTAACCAACAGTCGTACATCCTAACATACAACACTACGCTCATGCTGCGCACTCTGATCTTAATAACACTAATTCATTTTCTATCTTAATCTTGGAACCACTTTACACATCAAAATATCTAACACGTATAAAACAGATCTTACCACATATGCACACGGCTTCTATATTCAATATCACATCTAAACCAAACACATGTAATAAATACCAAGAATACAGACATTTCAAAGATAGAATAGATTATAGTGTAAAAAGAAGCTTACGGATACGGTGCGGAGACTCAGGTGCCATACATCCAAAAGACATATTTTTCCTAACCAGATTTCAAATGAATTTTGAAAAACATTTTCGAACCCATTCTACAAGCTAAACCCGCCTACACATTACGACCGGATCTAGTATGTCACAAGGAAAGGTAGTTAAAAAAATTCGTGATCGTTTAAAAATTTTGAGTTTTGATTATCAGTAGTTTGTGAACCGTTCATTAATATTTTGGAAAACAGTTATTTGTGTTTTTAGGAAAACTCCGTATTGATCATTTCATCATAGATAATAACCGCATTAAAACAAAAACCAAATTAAAATCCCAAAGTGGCCTTATTACGAACATAATCCCGAATTAAAATGAAATTTAAAAGAAAATAACACTTAATTTACTAAAGTGACGACGTATGGCCACCTGAGTCCACCTCGACTCCAAATCCTCAAGCTAGGGATTACTTGCAAAAGTTAAAGCAGAGGGATGAGTCATCGAGACTCAGTGTGTAAATCCCCTTTAAACGAAATCTGGGACTTAAGCCCACAGATGCACATTGGGCCTTAGCCCATTCAATATAGCGTATATCACATGTATGCAATGCAACCCAGCCCAACCTAATTTTCCATCCTCTACACGCCACCCGTACCAGTCCAACACACCGTGGGGATTTCTACAATCAACCCTTCATCCGCTACACACCTCATATGTGGCACCAAGCCACTCGTGGTTCTAGACCACCGTGATACTAGATCACCATGACAAAGTCACTATTATCATGCGTGGGGCCAGCCCACCGTGGTATCAAACCACCGTGATAATCCTTGAAGAATATATGTGGGGCCAACCCACTGTGGTATCAAACCACTGGGACGAGTTACTAAATCATCATATATATATGTGGTATTAAACCACCGTGGCACCAAGCCACCGAGACATGGTCACTAAATCAGTTATATGTGGGGCCAACCCACTCGTGGTACCAAACCACCGTGACGGTCTCCAACACTTCCCCTTTCGCATCATATTCCAAACCCATGCAATATGACATAATAATTCGTGTATGCATTATGTCATGTATGCAAAACATATATCAAATATAACATATGACATGGATTACCATCATAATCAGATAAACGGAATACAACATAATCAGGCTAATCAACCTCTAAGGGTATAAAAGTAATTTTACCTATTAAGGGTATTCTCGTAATTTACCTATCGAGGGTATTTCAGTAATTTTGCACCTGCAATGATCTTTCCGAAGGCCTAATGTCACCCCGAGCGACTCGGCTACCATTTTCGGTCGTTACCGGACTATTGAGCCTAAAACCCGATTTCGGCCCACTCGGGCCCACACGCTCGTGAGGCCCATCTAGCACAAATCTAGCCACGTATATGCGATTCACCTAGTCCAGTCTAATATATACTACACAATCATACAATCTACTCATATGGGCCCACGGGCCTATTGGGCCCACTTGGCCCCTATCGGCCCATCATGGCCCAAACGACATCAACCCACAAGAACACTAACGATGGCCTCAACTATCGTGTCGAAGCCCCCACACGTACGCTCACACGCTCGTGTGGCTACTATCGCCGTGTGACCGGCATTCGGCATTTCCCACTCTACAACTAGAGTAGAGAGAATACACACCTGATAGGAATCTGGTGCTAATTCGCGCTCTAAATGCTCCCATGCCCAACGCCAACCAGGTGAGCTTCCTCCCATCATAGACTGCTCTATAAATAGCTAGCTTCTCACCTTCCTTCTTTATATCTTTCTGATGTGGGATTCCTCCGTCAGCAGAGTTTAAATCCAACTCAAACTCTGACCGTCCAATCCGCAAAATAAATACTCCCTTGCTAATCCCAAGACTTGAACCTCAGACCTCTTGCCAGCTGTAACGCCACCTTGCCACTAGGCCACAAGCTCCTCTTGTGTCTATAACCATGCGCAATTAAATATAAGTCTATGGCCAAGGTGTAAATCCATTTAACAAAATAATCTAAAAGAAATGCAAGTTCCACGCCTGGAACCTTGGACCTCCTTCCTTCCTTGTGGCGTCACCTCCTTGCTCCCTAAGTGGCGTCACTTTGCCACTACACCACACACTCCACTTGTGTCATTTTCCTCCACATTTTATTCTTAAAGCCTACCTACTAACTCCCAGGGTTTTTTCCACCTAAAACCAAAATTTCTCCTAAACCCAAGTTTGATCCCGGGACTTCATAGAAACCCCCTAACCTTCCAAAATCACTCACCTAATAGGTCCAACTTGCACTAATACCGATCTCTTGATCTCAAAAATTTTAAACGCTACTACGCTCAAGGCCTATTGGGCCCAATCCTACTAGGCCCAATTTCAGGATGTTACACTTATAGAACATAAATTCTTTTTCTTGCTCACTTTATTGATTATGAGTATGTCAACACTGATTTGTTATTCTAGAACTTGCATCGATTATACATGTCGAGACCACACTTTTGATTTGATATACAGAGATGATAAAGGTACCTAGGTTTTAACCCACTAACTCCATTAAAAGCATACCTTCATAAATTAACCCCTAGTGAACCCCTTTTAATCCTAACAACCCTATTTATTGACTCACCCACTAATATTAACCCAAAACCCTTTATAATTGTTATCACCATTCTTTCTAACTACCCCTATATCGAGATTTGATTTGATTAGTTGCCTAATTATGAATTTTAGTAATTTATCCTTTATTATGTATTTAGTTTGTTCTTAAAAAAAGTATATTCATTATTAGTTATGTGATTAAATGAGCTTATACATTTATTTAAATTCCAAATATCGAAGAAGAAGCTCGTATTATTAGTATTATTAGTTTTCAATTGATGTAATTATTATTATTAGTTCATTAGTTCTTAGTTAGGTAATTTGTCAATTCAATCTCGATTCTAACCCTCTAATTCAACCTTATTCCACACCTTAACCCTAGCCCCGTTACAACCCTAACAAAGACCTTTTGATTTGTGTTTCATCTCATATTTCAATGGTGGAGATTTGATTTTCATGTAAGCCTATGGGATTAACTCTTCATGTTTGACTTTTGAGTGCCTAAATTTTGAACCTTAAACACTTTGAGTGATTTGAGTGAATCTTTAGTGAGGATGTCAGTCCTTGACAATTTCGAATTAGAGGTAATTATTTAGATGAAGGGAGACACCTATGTTTTGCGCTACAAAATATAAGGCTTATAGTGTTTAAATTTTTAGGACACCTTGAGTTGAATTATCCATGTATAAATTATCCCTGAATTATGATGAGACACTATCAATGACTATTATGAATTATAGGAAGTTCGTTTTAATTGTAAGTTGAGAATTTTGCTTGAGGACAAGCAAAAGCTTATGTGTGAGGTATTTGATAAACCGAAATAGTAACATATTTTAATCCCACATTTATTATGCTTTTGGATAAATTATCCCTTGATTTATGTAAAAAGGTGCTCTTAATCCTTTCTTTTCATGTCTTGTACTCAGGAAAGCACCCAAGGATAAAAAAAATGAGAAACGGGCTCAAAACAGACCAAAATGGGCCAAAGAGGAAATCGACACGGCCTGGACTTGGACCCACACGGCCGTGCCAAGTCAATTATCTAGAACACGGTCTAACCCCGACTCACACGGCCGTGTCTCATTAAAGAAATCCGAACATGACCTAGCCACGATTCACACGGGCGTGCGCCATGGCCGTGCCTCTACCGTGGAGAAGAGCAATTTCATTGGGGAAAGGATACTTAGGGAGAAAGAAACGTATTTCAAAAGCCTATAAATACACCCTAAGTATGAGCTAAGAGGGAGAGCCCAAAGCCATCGTCTAGGGGCGTCGTGCTAGGCTAAAGAAGGCAGATTTGTGGGGATTCACTCAGGGATAGCCAGTTGATCCATCTTAAGAAGCCAGAATTATACTCAAGACGGAGGATCTCTCCTTCAATTCCTTCAGGGGGTTTTAGGGATTTCTTATGTTTTGTTTTATCTTTTCTCTTGAGATGTTTTCCTTTATTGTTATGAACTAAACCCTTCGGATACCCGAAGGGGATGAAACCTATGATGAATCTTGTTATTGTTTTCTGAATTATATGATAAATACTTAGTTTTTTCTTAATTATGTGAGCTTAATCCAAATTTGATGTGCTTAGGTGGAGGAGGAATAGACCCTGCCTAAGAGTAGATCCAACATAATTAAGCAGAGTTGATCGCACGCCTAGAGATAGGGTGACGAGATTTTACCGGATTAGGGTGAAACCTAATATTGGAATCCATAGATCGATTTACTGCTATTCTAAGGGGTTATTATAAGAGAACGAGAGTTCCACTAATTAACCTAGGGTTAGACGTTATTCGCCTCGAGAGAGGGTTTAATATACGTTAGGGAGTCTTACGGATCAAACTAAGTGAATAAATCGTATGGTTCAGTGTTAGATAACAAATGAAGTCTAGGTGGATTCTTCCTAGGGTATCATCTAAATCAACTGAGTTTTTCCCAAGTTATTTTCCAAATTCATTCTTCTTTGTCTCAGAGTCTTTAGTTTAGTAGTTAATTAATTTAGATTAGATAAATAATCTCTCTTTATTTTTAGGCTAGATAATAAGAAGAAAGTTAGTATTAATACTTTTAGTTCCTTTGGGTTCGATAATCCGGTCTTTGCCTAAGCTATACTACTGTTTGATAGGTGCACTTGCCTCAATCGTTGTCAGAGTTTGTTTTCAGGTTTGATCATTCTTTTTATAAATTTTAAAACTCTGATTCACAGCGATCAATTATGCAGATGAGCTTACTAAGCATTATTGCTTACTCCTTTACTTTTTTCATCCCTTATAGGTTATTTTAACTAGCTCGGGTTGGAGACCACCGGAGATGTTTTCACACTATCGAGCAGACACTTGGCATGAGGTATCAGGTCCTTATGAGTCATGGCATATATAAGGATTCTTTTAAAGTTGATTAAGTCCTAACCGATGTAGCCAAATTGTATTGGCCTAAGAGAATCTAGAGTTGGTTGTGTATGACCATAGATGATGGCTTAAGTTGGCTGTATTTGTATTGGGAGTAGTTCTCCCTAGTGTATGGGATAAAGACTTTATCTCTTTAATGATTAAATGTGTTAATTCATGTGTTTTAATTGATGATTTGAGAATGTTTTGAAGTAGTGTATGAATGTATGCAAACGGGAGTGGTAAAAGGCTTGGTAAGATAGCCTCTAAGTGCCACACACGGATAGACACACACGGGCGTGTATCTAGGCCGTGTATCTCTGCACCTTAGTATATTAAGTCGATTAGACCACGGGCTGGTCACACGGTCGTTTGTTCAGGCCGTGTGATACACACGATTGGTACATGGGCGTGTGCCAAGGCCGTGTGAAGTCCGCACTTGACACTTAGAAATTCAATTGTCACACGGTGCGCGCACTGCGCGCGTGTACATGCACTGTGTGAATAAGTCGAATGCCAGGTTTGCACACACTGCCAAGGCCGCGGGCGTGTCCAGCCGTGTGTAATTTACCAAGTATCCTCCACGGGTGAAAGACACGGGCATGTTTTAGGGGTGCACGGCGTGTCCCAAGTCACACGGACGTGTGACCCCTGTTTCGAGAGAAAGTTTCCAGATGAGTTCCAAAAGTTTCGGGGCGTAAGTCTAGGGCCTCGTAGGCCCATGAAATGTTTGATTTGACTAAGAAAGAGAAGTTTTTAATTCGGAACGAAATTTTATAGCCCGTAAGTACATGTTTAAGAAAGTTCAAGCATAGTAATGTCTTGTATCCGGTTTTAGCCTCAGACTCGGGTATGGGGTGTTACATTTAGTGGTATCAAAGCATGGTTTAGTCGGTTCTCGGACTAACCTAGCACGAGTAAGAGTCTAGCTATACATGACATATGTGGACAGTGATAGTGTGATGTCTCCCGGCTCTAACGAAATTGTTTTGTTAAGACAGAGATGATTCCCAACCGAGCTAATTTCAGTAAGTTTGTATGATTTTCAAGCTTCATGGATATTTTCATTGAATTGCTTGTGATGTTGTTATATGCACATTATTTCCATGAAAATGTTTAATGATTTATTAAACAAAGAAGTTACTAAGAGCATGTATATAAAAGACCCGATTGAAAATGAATTACTTAGGATACTCAATCTACCACATGAGACAAGAAAGTCTGTATAAGACCATGTCAAGACATGGCATCGGCAATCAAGCAAGTTATCATGTAAGACCAAGACAAGTCTTGGCATTGAAGAGTTATTATGATATGAAGACCCATATAAGCCCAAGCCAAGGCATGGCATTGGTGAGTCTCCAAGCAAAGTTATCATGTAAGTCCAAGACAAGTCTTGGCATTGAAAAGCTATAAAGAGATAGAGATCCCATGTAAGTCCAAGCCAAGGCTCGGCATTGACAAGTAAAGATACCAAGTAAGACCATGTCGAGACATGGCAATGGTAAGTTCCCAAGGGAACCCACAAGCAAGACTTTGTGTAAGTCCATGTCAAGACATGGCATCGATACCAAGTAAGAGATCCCATGTAAGACTATATCAAGGATATAGCATTGGCATCAAGATACATGTGAAATAAGATTCAGTATCCTCAGTCATTCATAGTAATTCATCGGGCAAAAGACTAAAGCTTAAATGAGATAGCAAGAAAGTTAGTAGTAAAGTTGATATCATGTCATGCTAGTGAAGGTGACTAACAAGTATAATTCATGTTATGAATGATGATGTTGAGATTATGCTTGTTATAGTAAACTATATTGATCTATGTGATCAAGTGTTCACAGTACCTTGTTTACCTTACAAACATGAGACTAGTAAGTACCATGATGTATGTGAGAAGCAATAAGAGTAAGTAAGCATTTGAGATTTGTGATGCCATTATTTATGATAAATATGTCCACATGGTTAAATCTCACGTGTGATCAAGTAAAGCAGAGAAGGAATAATGTTTCATCTTATGAACTGTTATATAAAGTCACATATTATAGTGTGAGAGTAAAGCGAAAAGTTTGATTAAGTAGAATGCAGGAGATGAGTACGAGTGCGTTCAATGATAAAATGATGAATAAGACCATGGTTGGACTATGGCGGTAAATGTGATCCCATATAAGACCATGTCCGGGGCATGGCATTAGCATCGATACATGATCTCGTATAAGACCATATACGGGATATGGCATCGGATCAAATAGTAATCCCGTGTGAGACCACGTGCGGGACACAGCTTCGGTATGAGATCGTAAGACCATATCCGGGATATGGCGTTGATATCGATATAAGATTTCGTGTAAGACCATATACGGGATATGAGATATGAGTTTCCATATAAGACCGTATCCGGGATATGGCATTGGTATTGATATGAGATTTCGTGTAAGACCATAGCGAGGCTATGGCATCGTGATGACATGTAAAGTAATAGCTGGGCTATGACGTTGTGATACGAGTAAGACCGTAGTTGGACTATGGCAATCAAGTAAACGATGTACTCAAACCCGTAAGACATTCTCTAGATTAATAAGCAATAGTAAGAGAAAGTAGATATTAATGTGAAACTTGAGTAAGTGAAATCACTGTTCGAAAGTATGGGTGATAGAAACCATTGTAACGTGAGTAAGTATGAAAACTTGCTTGGAGTGAGTTGTGTGACTACGATGATATTTCATTAATTAGGGATGCTAAATCACATGTATGTAGTCACGAGAATCAAGTTAGGGGCTTTACGACTTCACCACCTTACCACTGTTAAATCATGATGAGATGTTATGAGAGTCAAATTGAATAAGTTTGCATGTGATTAATGCAAAAATTTATGTTAGCATAGTTGAGAATGCTTTGTATCGCGTTGATACATGATACTCTACTAAATAGAGTAATTGCTGTGGAACGTGAGGTTGAAGTCCTAGAAGACTATAATGAAATGCTATCATCAAAATATGAGATAGATAAGGTCCCGTATAAGACCACGTCCAAGACATGGCCTCGGCACCAAATTGAAATCCCGTATAAGACCATATTCGGGGTATGGCTTCGGTAATGAATATGAGAATCGTGTAAGACCATATTAGAATATGGCATTGATGCTTGATGTTGAAGTCCATATAAGACCTTATCCGGGATATGGCATTGACATTTAGAGGTGACTCCATATAAGACCACCTCGAGAATGTGGCATTGGTTTTGTACCTACATGAATGACGATGAACATGCGTCTTTGATTATCCCTAGTGATCAATGGGACAGATAGATGAGTCTAGAGGTAGAAATGAGAATGGTACTAAAGTCATGTGAAAGAGTGAAAACATGTACTCATGAATGAATCACGAAGAGACGATTACGATATATGACACGGAACATGTTATATAAGGGCAAGTATGAGTAAGTTGGCTAGAAGCCTATGGTTTATGCATGGTTAGTTAATGCCATGGATGAGATTATAATGATCTCCTTTAGTATTATGTACTAATACATGTTTCCCTTCAGGGATGATGTGGTCGTTCTTTTCATGAAAGTGATTGTGTGAGAATGTTAACTGACGGAAAAAGTAGACTAAACGGTTGTCGATTTAGTTAATTGAAATCGACATTCCTCTATCTCCTCGTAACCTTAATTGGGTACCTTGAGGAGGAAGTTGGTGATGATTCTAGTATAAGAAATGAAATCACAAGTTTCACGTCGTATGATGAGTTTTCGAATAAGATGGATAGAGTTAATGAATTCGATCGAGATGTCCCTGCTATCGTGAGATATGACGATAGTAAAGGTTTTAGATTAGCATAACAATAGAAACTCAGATGAGAGTGTGCTTAAAATATGTTCTAAGTATGGAGAAAAGAGTAGATTGTTGTATTGAGATATGATTCAAGTTCTGTGTATATTCACGCATGAATCAGTAAAGAGAATAAAATTATGTGTGTATGTGAGTAGGGAGCATGATACAAAGATGTGCTCATCGTGATGGTTGAGTTGAAAGCTATATAAAGAACATTTATTTGAAAGTTCTAGTACTAAGATCATCTGAATCGAGAGAAAGAGTTGTGAGTTGGTGATCCGAGTCGATCACTTTTGTCTCTCGTGTTGTGAGTTAGATATTATGTATTGATCCATGGGAAGATCAATGTATATTTTTCGAATTTTAATTAGTGAGGTATCTTATGCTACTGAAGATTTGGAAGATGAAATGGTGGAAACGGCTTGAGCTATTACAATGGTGGGTATAGTTATTGTGATACTACTCAGATAGTAGACATAGTACAGATGTCTGAATGAAAGATCCATGTTTAGTAATGTGAGTTAGTTACTCGATTGACTCTAGTTGGTAATATCCTAGTTTCAACGAGGTTAATGACTAGAGTGAGTTTCCTTTCCAGAACAAAAGGGTTCAGAAGTGAGATAGTAAATGATATTTTAAATAAGCTCTGAATGAGATTATTTAATGTGATAAAATTCAAGTTGGATAAGATTTTCGTTGTTGATGTTTCCTTGAGATAATATTTGAATGATGATGAATCCAGAACTTATGCAGAAGTTTTAGTATGAGATTTAGTAGTAGCATATCTCTTAATGCAAGAATAAGGAAGTACGATTATGAGCATAAATGTTTTGACAATAGAGTACATTTCACAATATGATCGAGTTATGGTCAGAAGTAGTTGACCACTAAAAGTGAGTTTCCAAAGCACACAAGACAAGACTACTACTGAGTTGGTGAATGCTTTAACGAGAAAGTGAGATAAAACCTTATAGATTTCAAATTTGGTTTGACAAAATTTCCAAGAAAGGGAAATGTTGTTCGAATTGTAGTAAATCAACCAGTAAAGATTCGAATGATCATTTGGACATGTGCAGAGTTCCAAATTGGTAGATTACAGAGTATATGCCCCAGAGGAAGAATAACCTAGGTCTCAAGTTACGTTTCGACCTTATGTCTCACAGCTTAAAAGTTATTGGCAAGAGAAACTTGAGGATAATTGGATTCGTGATTTTGAAGAGTAGATGGAAAGGTTTTAAGAATGTTAGTAGCAAATCCTCCTGTTAAGATTTTCGGGGACGAAAATCCCTAAGGGGGGAGAATTGTAACAGCCCGATTTAGGGGCTAGTCAGAACAGTGATCTCGGAATCACTAATTCGAGGTTAGATAAAATTATTTGCATGATATTTTATGTGTTATAACATGTTTATAAGGATGCATGAAAATTTTGGTGCCTTAATTTTAGCGAATTCTAGCTAAATTGTGAAAAAGGACTAAATCACATAAAGTGCGAAAGTTCTATTTTATTTGCTAGAGGTGCCAAATAGCTATGGATTATTAATTAAAGGTCCCAATTGTGCAATTTGGCCTTATTTAAGTGAGTTGGCCAGCCATAATAATACATAGGGGACAAGAGCATTTATTATGATAGAAAATTGGTGATATTAGTTGGAAAATTGAATAAAATAAGATGATATAAGCTAAAGTTATCATCTTTTTATTTAGTCTTCTTCTCCAACCGAAAATATCAACCATGGGAGGGATTTGAAAGCTTGAAATTTCAGCAGCTCATTTTCTCTTCAAGTAAGTCACTTTGATGGTTATTTTTGATGATTTTTGTATTTTTAGAGTCCTCAAAGCTTAAGCTAGCTATTGGGAGGACTAGTTTGCAATATGGGTGAAAGTCTAGGGACTTAACATGCTAGATTTCATGTTGTTTAATGAGTTTTTATGGGATAAAATGAATGATAGGATGATGAGAAACAACTTTTGTGAAAGGTGTTGCCATGAAAACACCTAATTGAGACTAAAATGCAAAAGTTGTAATTTGTTTATTAAGACATGAAATAGATGGAATCGTGGATAGTTGTAAGAGGATTAAATGTCCAGCTAGGCTTGCTTAATAAGAAATTGAGATGAAAAATTTATTTACGAGCCTAGGGGCAAAATCGTAATTTTGCCAAAGTATAGGGCAAAATAGTCATTTTTGCCTAAAGTGTAGATTTTGGTGCATTATGATTCATAAGTGATTAAATCAGTAAATTCCATTGTTCTAGATCAAAGAAAACAAGTTTCGGACCTAGAACGGGTGAAAAGAGAAATGCGGGCAAAAAGGTCCATTTCGACCCTTTCGACATCGAGGTAAGTTCATGTGCGAATGTTGTAATTACGTATGAGTTAATTTAATGTTCCAGTGTTGTATGGAATGTATATTTACTCTATGAATGTATGAAATATCTTTGATGAGAGGTCAAAAGAATTGAATCTAAGAGTAATGGGAAATGTATGTAGAATGATATGATGATAGTTAAAGTCTCGTGTAAGACCATATTGGAATATGGCCTCGATGTAAGAATTTGTATAAGACCATGTCAGGGACATGGCATCGATATGTTAATGCAAGTAAGACCCTATTAGGGTATAAATTCTATGTGACATTATGAGTATGAGACTCAAGAGAGTTATTTAATAACTTGAGTGATTCAACGTATATGTGGGAAGGAAGAAAGTATGTGGTTGTACCACGAAAAGCACAAGTGTGTGTTAGAATTGAATTGATATAGATTCAGTGTATGATGAACCCTTAGTGGGTTATGTGTATTCAAAACACTTTAGTTGCATGAGATAGATTTATTAATGTATTGTGTGAATGCAAACGAGTATCATAGAAAGTTAAGTAAGAATAGAAGTGTGTGAGAATGTTATCGGATGAATATTTGAAATAGAGATATACATGTGGATTACTATCCATGAATGTAAAATGAAAGGTGGGCTAAGTGCGGAACCACCATAAGTATAAATGATTGGTGGGCTATGTGCGATACCACCCTATTAGAGATTCAATGGTGGGCTAAGTGCGAAACCACCGAGATATTAGTAGCATGAACGGCTTATTGAAAATGCTTGATGTGTTGTTTTATATGATCATGTGGTGATCAGTGAAGGAATGTATGCTAATTGAACGAGCAATTGGCTTGTGACATGGTAAGAATGTGGTAAGAGATTGAATGAGTAAGTTTCAAGAATATTTGAGCAAGTAACCATGAGTTTATGAGAGACACTCTTCATGATACTTTGTAATTATGTATATTCAATGAATAGCAATATTTGACACATTATGCAGATGAGCTTACTAAGCATTATTGCTTACTCCTTTACTTTTCTCATCCCTTATAGGTTATTTTAACTAGCTCGGGTTGGAGACCACCGGAGATATTTTCACACTATCGAGCAGACACTTGGCATGATGTATCACGTCCTTATGAGTCATGGCATGTATAGGGATTCTTTTAAAGTTGATTAAGTCCTAACCAATGTAGCCAAATTGTATTGGCCTAAGAGAATCTAGAGTTGGTTGTGTATGACCATAGATGATGGCTTAAGTTGGCTGTATTTGTATTGGGAGTAGTTCTCCTTAGTGTATGGGATAAAGACTTTATCTCTTTAATGATTAAATGTGTTAATTCATGTGTTTTAATTGATGATTTGAGAATGTTTTGAAGTAGTATATGAATGTATGCAAACGGGAGTGGTAAAAGGCTTGGTAAGATAGCCTCTAAGTGCCCACACGGATAGGCACACAGGCGTGTGTCTAGGCCGTGTGTCTCCTACACCTTAGTATCTTAAGTCAGATTAGACCACGGGTTGGTCACACGGCCGTTTGTTCAGGCCGTGTGATACACACGGTTGGCACATGGGCGTGTGCCAAGGCCGTGTGAAGTCTGCACTTGACACTTAGAAATTCAATTGTCACACGGTTGATGCACACGGGCGTGTGTACAGACCGTATGAATAAGTCAGAATGCCAAGGTTTGGCACACGGGCCAGGGCCACGGGCATGTCCAGGCCGTGTGTAATTTGCCAGTATCCTCCACGGGTGAAAGACACGGGCATGTTTTAGGGGTGCACGGGCGTGTCCCAAGTCACACGGACGTGTGACCCCTGTTTCGAGAAAAGGTTTCCAAATGAGTTCCGAAAGTTTCGGGATGTAAGTCTGAGGCCTCGTAGTCCCATGAAATGTCTGATTTGACTAAGAAAGAGAAGTTTTTAATTTGGAACGAAATTTTATAACCCGTAAGTACATGTTTAAGAAAGTTCAAGCATAGTAATGTCTCGTATCCGGTCTTAGCCTCGGACTCGGGTATGGGGTGTTACAATACGCACCTGGCATAATCTACAGATGTTGTGGTGTAGGTGTAGTCGCTTAAGGCGTTGGGCCCGGTAGTTGTATGGGCGCTGTTGATGGAACCATGCCGTCATCCCTTCTCCTTGGATTTAAAGGGCCCCGTCATTCCCTTTCGACACGGATTTATCGACGCCTCTACTCTTTCGAGAGTAAATATGGCTTGCCATGGATCCTAAACCATGGCATGTAATTCGGCGCACACGCTAACTCTGGAACGATGATCAGTTCGCGAGTAGGTATATGATCATACCGATTTTCCCAAATTTCAATATATTCCGAGAAGAATATTGGCCAATGCGTATTTGATTGCCGTAAGTCGATTTTGTGCTCATCATCGAGCACCTCAGGTGTCACGGGAATTAGTTGTCGGAATCCAAATTGCCGCAACACTTTATCCGTCTGGTGCATCTCGACAGTAGCATAGTTGACCAATAGGACCTTAAAATGTCAAATGTTTGAATTTTGAAAGAATTCATCCGAAATTACTGCCTGAATTGTCGGATCCTAGTATGGTGTCCATTGAAACTATATGAACGTGATAAAAATATTAGTTATATACATAATACTAAATATTAAATATGAAATGACTATGTTATGTATATATATTTTATTTAATACTTACATGCGCTTCCGACAGTTGGTCTAATAGAAGCCGTATATATTCAAGAGCGGTAGGTATTCCAACATAACTCGCCAAATGGTTCCACCTAATTAAATAAATTTTTAGCATAAAATTATATTTTAAATCTATGTAATAATTGTAAAATCTAATATAAATTTTACATCATTATGAGTGGGAATGTATATGGGTGGTTCACTCGAGGACGTAATAATGAAAAGCAAAACCGAGCCCATGATTGTAGTAGTGATAGGCAACCTCCGATTTTGGCTTTATTTAGTTTTGTTGCCTCGCACATGTCCCGGTACAATGTTGCCAACACGGTAGACCCCCAACTAAGTTCCCAGTTGCTCTAAAATCAACGAGTTTCAGCAGCCACCTCAGATGTATGAGGTTTTGTGACAAGTCCGGCATCAGATAACCTCCAATGATCTTAAGGATGTATGCCCGAGCATATCGTATTCTTTCTACTTCAGTCGAATCATTCCCTGGCTCCAGGAATGTATCTCGTAACCAGCACATCTCGATTCGACCTCCGTAAATATTATCCAGAATCGTACTTAAAAGATCGTAGCATATAGCTCCCCAATTAGCAGATTGAACGGACCCGGTGAGTACGGACTCATCCACCGACAATCCCAATTGTAATAGCACGTCCTCCAAAGTGATGGTACACTCTCCGCATGGAAGATGGAATGTGTGTGTCTCGGATCTCCACTTCTTTATGAACGCGCTAATGAGTTTCGGGTCCAACTTGCACGCTAGGCCTATAATGGCCACATGCCAAAAATCCACTTCCCTCAAGTAATTTTCTATCAACAGTGATGGATGACCAGACATATTACGAATATAACATTGTAACACCCGATCTACATGCTGTTTTATAAAAAAAATATAAAATAAAATTTAATTAAAATTACATAAATGAAAAAAAATTAAATAATATTCAAAAATTAAAATTAACCCTTACCATTTTTATTTGTTCGACGGGGATATGTTTATGATCGAGACGAATTAATTTCCCGGCCATTGCTAACACGATCAAATATTTTTGAAATTATAAAAAAATATATATACTAATTTAGAAAAAAATTAAAGGAAATAATTAATTAAAGAGAGCTTTGAGAAATTTAAGGAGAAATTTGAGAGCTTTTTTTGAAAATTTTGAAAGAAATGTGTGTGTGAAAAAAATAGGATGGGGTTTATATATATATATATATATATATATTTATTGTTGGACCCTCCAACGGTCAAAATTTTAAATGACCATTGGGGTGACCGTTGGGGGTTAAAAACACGGGCTAAAAAGCGTCATTGGGGGAACGATTTTGCCACGTCAGCAAAGCGCGTCTACGTTAGCGCGTTTTGTGCTGACATGGCAAAATCGCTCCCTTAGGGACGCGTTTTGCTGGAATTTCCCCTAAAACCCTCCTACGTGGACGCGTTTTGGTGTTTTGGCCCATTCTGGTAAATAATGAAAAAAGTAACCCATTTCCGTAAATAAAGTTAGAAATGAGCCTTTATTGGTAAAATAGTCTATATATATATGAAACTTTAATTTTAATTTAATTGTATACATTTCAAAAATAAATATATTAAATATATTTTTATATTATAAATAATTATTTATAGTGCAGTATATATACTTCAAAAGTGTTAACAAAAATTTTATTAAATTGATATTTAATATATAAAAGTGTACAAAAATCAAACTTTTTGTGTAATTTTGAGATTTTTATTCATTTATCAAAATTTTATATATAATCAAGTATATTTTTAAATATTTACATTTAGTATTATATTGTTATTAATTTAATTCTTTTATAAATTACATAATATTAAAAAATAACCCATTATATTATATTACAAAATTAAAAAACAATGTCTAAATTTAGCATGACGTCTATTCTCATCTAATTAAATTGGGATGCATTTTGTATAAAAATGGTGATTTTTTAAACGATAGCACAGTCCGAACATTTTCAATTAATTGAAGGTTTAAACATACTTAAAACATACTTATAGTCCTTGTATTTTTCAAAAATTTGAAATTTAATTCATATATTTATATTTTATTTAATCCATATAATTATATTTTAAGGAATTTAATTCAGGTCCAATTGTTAATACTATTAAATTTTTTGTTAAATTCAGATTAACTATATTTTTTAATTACATAACTACGAAGTAAATACTTTTTTATTTCAAAATGTTTAACTAAAAAAATTTAACAGTATTAACAATTAGACTTGAAATCTAAAGTAAATAGATTAAATTCCTTAAAAATACAAGTGCATAGACTAATTATTAATTTTTTAAAAAGTACAGGGACTATAGAGATATTTTAACCTTAATAGAAATATGAATTATGATAGTGCATCATAATTAATGGTTGAAAAATGAAAACTGAAAGAAACAATAAGAACATAAGTCTATTAGAAGAAGAAGAAAAATGCGACCTCGAGTTGAGGTCTATTAATTAAGGTTAAAAGCATCAAAGTTCCTCCATAGTTCACATTAGCAACATTAATGCCAAAACTCTGTTATTCAATCCTAAACCCAAACCTGGAGATTTTATTATATGCTGGGTTAGAGGGGTCGGGTGTGTCGGCCACTTGCCCTACCGCAGAGTAGTGCATTCTTAGGGATCGGATATTCATCCCTTAGCGAAGTTGAGGTGGTGTATACTCGCAAATAAAACTGTTGTCCCAGATACTGTCTTGCCCAAAACTCCGACCTTAAGTTCCACATTCCTACGTTGTCAAGTGCCACATAAATGGCAGTCCATGACTTGGGATACACCTGCATTTATCCCCACCCAAATATCACAATCTAGTTCTTCTGAGTGTTTTTTTTTAAGATGCTAGATGAAGAAAGATGTCATTCTTACCTGAGTGGTACATCGAGAAACCGCGTCACGGAGATTGTATCCCCTCCTACTAGCTGTTGTCCATTGCCCTCCATCCATACTGCATCCCAGAATAGTTCAAAAACCAATGTTTCAGCACAATTCCCTGCATATATCTTTTGGATTATTGGGGGTAAAAGAAAAAGATGTGCTTACCCAACAACAAAGAAAGAGTAGCCATCAAGATGCCAACTCTGTACAATGTTCTCATTATTCTGAAACACTATCTCAATGAAAGCCCTGTAGTCAGCTTGCATTACTGAGGTATCAAGGTATATCTTTCCGCCATAAGGATTATCAGATATGCTTCCTACACGAAAAACTCCTCCGATTTTGAAATAGTCAGCAAGTTTCAGAGGTGTGTCTGCTGGAACAAATGAAACACTGTTAACTGCATATCTTTGCTTGCCATTAACTTGCCCGGCGGAATTCGCAAGCCTGATGGTTCTGGTTGTGTTAATGAGACCGTAGTGATATGAACCCTGTGGGTTAGGCCTTGGTCCACTTGCTGTAAGGTTAGTCCTGAAACAAAAACATGCACATAACTAGATTAGAACACATAATATAAGGTTCACAGCTTGTCAGTGTCAGTTAAAACTTGGAAAAAAGTACCTGATAGAGCGGGCCTGGTTCAAGGACCAGTCAATTTGGATAGTTGGTCCACCAGGAGGAGGACCAGAGACAGGGCCAGCGGAATTGCTATATCGGAGAATTGCTGTAGAGGTGAGGACCCGGCTGGTGAAGCGAGTGGAGACCACAATGTAATAATCTTTTGCAGGCTGATCAGCTTTAAATAAAACTGAACATGATTGGCCAAGGTGAAGGTCTATTGAAGAGTAGGTAGTTTGCAAAGTGTGGGTTCCCTCAACTTCTACCAACGTCAACCGATGGTTTTGGATGCGGAAATTGAGAGAATTCTGCAATCCAACATTTGATATCCGAAGCCTGTAGGTTTTCCCTGCAATAAATGGTGCACAACATGTTTATTCTTAAATCAAATCCTTTCGAAACAACTTAAACCATATATAATTAGAGTGACTAATATACCCTGTTCAACGTTGAAGGAGGCACCGCCAGGTCCTCGACCGTTTATAAGGATTCCATCAGGGAAAGGCAGCTTCTTACCACGATCCAGACGAGCTTTCAAATTCTGCACAAGCACATTTCCAGAAACCAAGTGATCCCAAATGTTAGAAGTCTCACAGCTTTTATGAAGATCATGCATTTTCCATTTAAATGCCAAGTAAAGGCAAGGGTTTGAAAAATGAAGGATGATTAATACCGTGTGATTGGACTTGTACCAATCTCCAATAAGAACAGTGTAATCTCCAGCAGGATCCGGGAAGGGAACCGGGATCCGAGGTCGGCTGAGGATCCTGATCCCTCCAAAACCACCAGCAGCCTTATGGAATGCAAGAGAGGGGAAGTAAAAGAAACTTCCTATTTGATCCTTGACCTGAAGAATGTATGTGAAGTTCTTTCCTGGTGGAATAGGACAGGTTGTTCCATATACACCATCTTCATAAGAATTCCTCCTCTGTTGGATTCCACTCCTACATTTACCATTTCAGTTCCAAATAACAGCATCAACCTTTTAGTATCTGCTAATTTTAGATGGTATCTTTCATCAAGTTCACAGCTTTTACCACTTGTATGCAACTTTTCTACTTTTTCAGGACTTTACAAGTGATGAACAATTCAATTCAATATCAAGAACAAAATACTGCAATCTGACATTTTATTTGCAAGCTCATAAATGATGAACAAAATGTTGAGGTATGAAAGACATATTAGCTTCCTTTTTCTGGTATGCGTCCAAATCTCTATCAAAACATTCCTAAGTCCACCAACATTGCACCTTCCCATTATCTCTTAGGTGGTGGTGGGAGACAGCTAATTAAAAATTGGGCCATGATGAATGATGGGTTTAAATTAGGTAGATTATGGGCCATCCAACTTTCCCAAATTAATTCAACAGTTAAATCTTAAAATGCTGTCTCTCTCAATCAAGGACACTTTTGTTTTCTAGTTATATACTGATACTAGACAGTGTTATCTGTGTCTCCAAGACCTATGCCTTAAACCTCGGCATTCAAATTGCCGCTTTCACGGGCAGTCTTTCACTTTACAGGAAAGAGTTAAAGGAAGGAAATGAATGGGGACAACCAGATCTGCCATGTGACCAACCACATGCATGGATGGCAGGAAAGAAGTAAAACGAATAAAGCTGACCGATTCTTTTAGTAACAAATCTTAGTGAACAACTAAGTGGGATGTTTGTCAGAATGGTACTAAGCTTAAAAATATGCCCCCACATGGCAGCTAGACAGATGATGATTAGTTAGATTCGTGTCTTTCAAAAGAAAGGGTGGGTAAATGTTTGTGGATAGAAGAAGATGGAATGAATGGAGTTGGATCTTACCAGGAAATAAGAAAAGGCTCGTTTAAACTGTTATGGACGTTGATAATGAGATTGTCGTTGGTAACAGAGTGAATGTCAGGGCCCGGGAATTGACCATTGATAAGAATACCCTGCCAAAATCAAAATCTAACTAATCAATTCATCATCATATATGGTTTAAAACAAAAACAGAAAGATGCGAATGAATGAAGGGTCACCGTTTGGCGAACTCCAAGAGGATAAATGTCACCAAAGGTAACATTCCAGTCGAAGAATCTGTAGGGATCTTCAGCACCGGCAATGGCAAAAAAACCAGCTGTGGCACAAAGCAATACCACCGCCAAATGAAGCTGCATTTTGGAAGTATAAAATGAAAAAAAAAAAAAACACCTTTCCTGGCTCTCAGTTCCTATGTAGCGAAAGTGGAAGACTTTAAAAAGAAAAAAGGATGGGAGTGGCACACTCTTTTAGTGCGATACAGGGGATGATGTCTGTCTGCAAGTGTAAATAAGCCGTAAAGAAAAGAAAAATAAAAGGCAGTGTCGGTGGTGGGGTGCTTAGATAAACATTAGCAGTTGAACCGGGAATGTTTAGAGATGTGATTCAGGGTCACATGAGCTTCGGCTTCATTGCAAGTGTATTGATAGCGAGGCGGTGGAAGAATGACTTCAATACAATACTAATATTATGATAGTGGTGGTGTCATGTGTGTTTTGTACTCTTCTCTTTTGTTTTGACCTTTACATGTGAAACTGCCAAGTGATTAATTTAAAGCAGGGAAACCCAAAGTCAAGACCCCACTTTTGATCTCGCATTTTTTTTGTTCTTGTTAGAATCAATAAATTATGGTCTAATTTTAGTATTATACATTAATTCTAAATTTAGTTTTTATACTCTAATTTTATACTATTTTAAAATTATGTTATAAAAAAAATAATGTAATTTGATTTAATGAATTTAATTACTAACATTTTAATTAAAATTGAAATATAAATATTAAAATTAATCAAATTTGAGGGCAAGGAGTACGAGATTAATAGCAAAATTTGACATAAAAAGTTTACTATTATTTAAATCGAGATTAAAATTTTAAAATTCAAAAATTACAATAATTAAAATAAAAACTTAAAATATAAAAAAAAAAATAGAAACTGATGGAATACATAACTTACTCATTATACAAGTAGTAAAAACATAATTCAACTTAAAACCATTATCGCTTCAATTAAAAAGTTTGAGGTTCATTCGAATTGAATTTTGTTTTCTACATTTGAGCTTAACTTATTATTTACTCCAATAATTTCAAGGACAAATTAATTAAATTTTATAATATCTTATAGTATATTTTTTATCCACTTTCATTTATTTATATACGATTTTATCTTTAAATCAATATTAAAATAATTAAATTCGATTCAAATAATCTGAGTTTAATTAAACAAATACCAATGCTAATATTATATACCCTTATGATCATTTGTATTTGTTTGTTGCTTCATATTTTGTCTTAAAAATGTGAATTATGATTCAGGGATGTAGTTAGGGGCAGCAGGGGCTCGATCCTCTAAAATTTTTTAAAATTTTAAATTAATAAAATACTTTGACTTTCTCTAAAAAAAAAGAGATAAAACTTGATTTAATCCTTAAAGAATTATAAATATATAAACTATTAAAATAATAAAATTATATTTTTATTATCGTACTTCTAGAATTCTTTTTACCTTCGTCCTCCTATGATTATTTATTATCAAAATAATAAACTATGAAGGAAACTAGCTAAGAAAATTCGTGGAATTTATTAAACATGACTAGGATTTCATTCAAATGGTCTCATTCTTGGTTCATTGAATGGGTAAATACCGAATATATTTTCATTTATAAAATTTAGATTGCATATTTCATTCATATTCATTTTTTATTTTTGTTTTTCTTTTACCACAGTAACAATATGTATGCATGCATGCAATGAGATTAGCAGCACATTTGAGGAAATCATTAGCGGCCTACGTTGATGGAGCCTGAAGCAACATATATAGACCCTATCATTATCCTTTAAACTTACGTCAAGCTTCTTTTTGGTACAAAAGAAAGAAAATCAAACAATTCTATACGGTTAAATACGGTTATTAGTATACGTGCCTTGTGAATTTAGTTTTTGTACTTTTATTTGATCAATTTTAATACTCTATTTTTTAAATTGGTAAATTTTAGTCTCTATATTTTTTAAAATTTGAATTTTAATCCTAGTCCAAACAATAACAGTTAAATCCGTTTGGTTAAATTCAATTACTAGTCTTGTTCTATGTGTACAGTTGAAAATTTAGTCTATTTTCTCCAACCGGATCATTCTAAGTCCCTATGCTTTTCGAATTTTGAAATTTTAGTCTTACCATAAATGACAGTCGATAATCCATTAACTAGATTTTTAGTGAGTACTATTTAATAATAAGTTGATATGACATTACACATACGATAATATATTTGGTGCATCATATTTTGGAAATAGAAAAACTATACTTAATGAATTTAACAAATATTATTTGGTGAGGACAAAAATTTTAAAAGTACAGGGACTAAAAATGACCAAATAAAAGTAAAGGGATTAAATACACAACTTTTGCTAAGTACAGGGACTAATAGCAGAATTTAACCATTCTAAAATCTAGTCCTCCCATGCCTAAGAACATCCGCAAGAAACAAAGGCAACGGGTTATGCAAATGGACAAGCCCATCTGTACCGTTTTGCGCCAAATTAGATAAATAATCAGCGAAGTGGTTGCCTTCTCGTAACATATGTCGAAACTCCAGCACATAGCCCTCTTATATCAAGTCCAAACAGTCAACAGTATAAGTATTTAATTGATGCTCCCAATCATAAGGTCGAGACAACAACTGAACTACCCACAACACGTATAGCTCAACGACCAAACGAGACACCCTTAACTCCTTGGCTATTTACAATTCCTCTCGAACCCCCATAGTCCCTCTTGCAAGCTATCTATTCTTTCGATTCTAAGCATGAATCCATGTATCCAATCACTAGTCGAGTTGTTCAGCAGCCTACCAGCCGTTACTATGCCTGAACGAGACTGTACTGCCCTATCTGTGTTCAAAATATAACAATCTGCCAGAGAACACTACCATGCAACCCAATGTGGCCCACGATAGACCCTTGGGACCAAGCCCAATTGGGTTCAATTAATATCATTGGAAAAGACCTTCGCATATTCCAAGACTCGTGTTAGCAAATCTCCAACTCCCTTAGAGATGTGATCATTTCGATGCTTCCACGGTCCCCAAATTATCACTGAAAAGGTCTCCCATGGAAGTAGAAAGTTCAAACATTCTATGGAACGACAGTTCAATTCAAACCATTGAGGAAAAGGGATGTCAAAGAAATCATTTTGGACATGCTTTATCCGCAAAGTTGTCCATACCTCATTAGCAAAACAACAATTGCCTAAAATATGTTTTGTGGTCTCAACATCAACCCCACACTCAGTATAAGATGCATCTGTTGTTATATTCTTCCTGTATCGTACCTGATTAGAATTCAAGCAATCCAATGCCACAATCCATATGAAGAAACGAGCTCATTCTGGGTATTGCAAAAACCAAATCTAGCCCAGATTCCAGATCGAATATGTGCATTCACTGCCTTCTCCAACATCGAATACATGGATGGAACAGAGAACTTTTCTGGAACTCTCTAGTCCCTAGTAGCAAGTATCCCGAGCCTCTCAGCTATGGGAATAAGAAAGAGGGATAGCCTTAATGGCCAACCAAACATCCTTCGATAGCTCAAGGAGGACCGTGTTAATGGTCCAAATTCCGTCAGCACCCACAATTGAAGAGACCATAGCATATTGTTTTATTTAGCGGCGTCATACCCACCCACCAATCGTCCCACAATCTAATCCGAGTACCATCGCCAGCCCACCATCTAATACCCTCTGTATAACGTTCCTGATCTGAAGCAACCCCCTTTAAACCGAGGATGCTATTGCCTTGGGCATTGCTTCCAAAAAGGACACCTCTGTAAGATATTTCTGACGAAAAACATTACACAAAAATGAATTCCGTCGTGAATGTAAACACTAACCAACTTTAACAAGCATCACCAATTTTCTCAATCGTGCCTTCCTCAACCCCAGACCATCAGACACTTTCGGACAACAAATTTGATCCTAGTTTACTAAATGGTTATGCATGTAGTCCGTCAAGCCGCCCTATAAAAAATTCTGATCTAATTTCTTATAGATAGATATCGGTAAAAAAGTCAATTGCATAACATGCAACAATATGACATTGGTGGTAGGTTGTATAAGCACCTTTCGACCTGCTAACGAAAGCACTTTACCTTTCCAATTGACTAACCATCACTTTGTCCACAATACCAACATAAGTCTACTTTGAAGCCCTCCCATGCACAAGAGGAACTCCAAGATAGGTTCCCAAATCTGTAGCTAGAGGTATACCCCCCCACCGTACTGAAATAATAAGCCTCATCTCTTTGAATGTTAGGCGAAACAAAGAGCTTAGATTTTTCTAAATTAACTGTCAAACCCGAAGCCTCACCAAAATCCTTTAAGCAATCTCAAATCATACCCATTTGTTATTGTCACATCTCAAAAACCGGGTTGTAGAATCGTGTTAGTAGAACTAGGTAGCGAATTGAGAGTTAAATTCGAAATTCTAGAATTAGGATCGTAGGGATTAATTAAATAATATTTGAGATTAGAAATTTAATCGAGGAAATTAAAATTAAGTGTTCGGGTATTCATTTGTTTAAAATGTATTTTAAAAACGGAACCCAATTTGAAAATAATTAAGAAAATATGTTTTAATTAAACAAAAGGACTGATTTGAAAAAGGGAGGAAAGTGGGAGTGGCCTAGGGGGTAATTGCCCAATTTTTGAAAATTAGTCGGTTATTTAAACCACCCATCGTCCCTTCCCTCTCATTTTCATCTCCCATTCAAAATTTTCCCAAAATCAAAATATGAGTTTTTCTCAAAATTGATTCATCCTTATAAATTTTCTAAACTTTCAAACACCAATTCTTCCTTCAATTTTAAAGAAAATTTAAGTTTCCTTCATCAAATCCTTTATTGTTTTTCAAACATTTTTCACCGAATTGGATCTATAACTCGTCGTTTTCTTCAAATTGAGGTAACATTTTGATTCCTATTGATGATTCCAAGTTCATTGTTTTTATAATTTGATATTTGATTAACTAATACAGGATTTTAATAGATCTAAAGCTTTAACACCAAAATTTGGTTAAAAAATGGTGAAATCCGAATTATTGAGTTAACTTGTTGTTTTAGATTGATTTTCAACTTATTTTGAACTAATTAGAAGGTTTTTGAACTCAATTTAACAAATCATTAATGAATTTTTTATGAATTGAACGTTTTCCCTCTTTTTAATGTTCATGTAAGCTTGATTTTCCAGAAAAGTTAGATCCGAGTGGTTAGGTGAAATTGATGGCTTAAATATGTAATAATATGATATTTAAGATATTTAAGAACATGTTTGAGGTTTAGAAACGATAATTGAGTGATGAAAACTCTTATTTCGGTAAAACGTGTTAGTTTTTGGTATTGAGAAAAAGAAGCATTGATCTGCGATTCCATTGCTATTTGATTGTTTTTGATGTCCATGAAACCAACTACAAATTCGACAAAGGCAAGTGCACCTATCAATTAATAGTATAGCTACAGTGAGCACAAATATTGTATCCACAAAGACTAAAAGTACTAGTAATTATCGTCTTTCTATTATTTAACCGACAAATTGGAGTAATTGATTAAAACTAAAATTAACTAAATTAATTAACTAAAGAACACGACAAAGAATAAATTAGGAAAACAAACGATTAACAACCAAGAAGTGAAACAATACCCAGGAAAGAATCCACCTAGATTTCATTTGTCATTATCAATTTGAATTAAACAATTTCTTCACTTAGTATCTTGATCCGTAGAATTCCTAAATTATGCTAATATCACTTTCGAGAGTAAGAGCAATTGACTCTAGGTTGATTAATTGAAATTTCTTTCTAATAAAAACCCCTATTGTCGCATTAACTTGATCTATTGATCCCCTATTAGATTTGACTCTAATTTAGTAGATTTATGTCGTCCTATTTCTAGGATTGCATGCAACTCTACTCAATTATGCTAGATCTACTCTTAAATAAGGACTTTTCCTCCTCTATTCAAGCACATCAAATATGGATTAATAATCTGGAAATATTAAACCAAGAATTAAGCACACAAAATTGATAACAAGATCCAAATATTTATTGTGTAAAAAAGAAATAAAAAGATAGAATTCATCATAGGGTTCATCTCCCTAGGTATTTAGAAAATTAGTTCATAATAGCAAATAAAAACATCTCAAAGACAGTATAACCACAAGAAATAAAGAAACTCATAATAAACTTCAAAGAAATCAAAAGGAGATCTTCAATCCTGATGGAAATCTACTTCAGAGTCAGCTTCAAAGGTGTTTTTCGAGTTGTTTTCTTCAATATTCTTTGACGGCTTCCTCTCAGCTTTTTATATTTGGTATATATAGGTACTAGAATGCCCGAAAAACCTAAAAATTACATTTTTCCTCGTTTTTGGAATACGATTCGCGAAATCCACACGGTCTGGCACATGGCCGTATGGCAGCCTGTGTGGCTCACACGGCCGTGTGTCCAGCCCGTGTGGGAGGGTTCAGCCTATGTGGTTCTTGAAAATTGCTCTGAATTTTCAATTTTCGCTCATTTTTCACTCCTTTTGCTCCCAAATGCTCTCCTAAGTATAGAAACATGAATTTAAAGGATTATGAGCATAAAATTCACCATTTTACATCGAACAATCATCCAAAAACGCATTAAGAATTGGATTAAAACATGTTACTTTTATCACTTATCAGTGTTCAAGGTTGTAAATGATATGTTTCTAATGTGTTTAATGTGTATGCGAAGTGTCGGATCAATCAGGAGCCTCTACGAGTAAGGAAAAGGGAAAACAAAAGCTTGTTTGAG
Source organism: Gossypium sturtianum (assembly GCA_025698515.1). NCBI lineage: Eukaryota > Viridiplantae > Streptophyta > Magnoliopsida > Malvales > Malvaceae > Gossypium > Gossypium sturtianum. The sequence goes on from CM046943.1 coordinate 128,916,040, forward strand.
CTTTTAGCATAGAAGCAAAGGTTAAATCGGTGAGTGATCTGGAATTGCTACTTTTAGGCACATTTCAATGTGTTAAAGGGGAGCTTAGGTAGCCCAATCACCTATCCTAAGTCCCAAGAGTAAGCGTTTCTACTCAACCATAAGATAATTTGCAAATAAAGCTTATATGTGATGTATATGTATATGATAAGTTGATATGATTATATGTGATGTGAAAATGTCAGAATATAACTTGTGATCTGTTGGCTTTATACATGCTATTTATGAGATCTATATGATAAGGCTCTTTAAGCATTATGAGAGCACTTGAAAGTGCATTACAAGCGATATGAAAATGCTATGAACATGTTTTATATGATATGTGAAAATGTGCATAAAACAATAAGTATATGTGTTTACATGGATATGTTGGCATTGTGATCTCTTGGAACCATTGGATATAGTTGGAATGTCATAGGATTGTGAGTACTCACCACTTTATGGTTGTGTGTGGAGGGGATATTGGTTGTGTTTGGAGGGTATATGGGTTGTGCTTAGAGGGTGATAGCTTTATGCTACATGTTATGCTTGGAGTGTGATAGCTTTGTGCTACACATTATATTGGTTGTGCTTGGAGAATGATAGCTTTATGCTACACATTATATTGGTTGTGTTTGGAGATCCGTTTATCTAATGCAATATATTTTATATATGTTTCATAATCATATTATGTCAATTTATCAATATGAATGCTATGTGTATGCTTAATGCCATGCCATGATTAATTGTTGTAGTATGCCTTCTTTTAACCATGAGTATGTGTTTACAGGTAGCGCTCTTAAGCACTCATTAAGCTTGAAAAAAGCTCACACTCTATTATGTTTAATAATGTAGAAATCTAGTTGAAACGAGGAGGAGAAGTGAGCTACCAAGTGATCCAAAGCAAGGGAAATTATCTTGAGTATGTGTTGTGTTTTCTACTTCAATAAGGAAGGCAATGTGGGACCACAAATGAGGGTTTTAGACTTTACTAATTGTTGGTTGTAATAGACTTTTTAAGGATTTTATATCTAGTTTATGATTGATTGATTGTTTGGATTTAATGCTTGAATACGCATGACATGTTTGTTGAAGATGCATGATGAATGATATGCATATCTACTAATGAGATGTTGATATAGATGCTCAAATGGTATGCAAAATATTTGGACAAGTTTTAAATGACATATTGGTATGAAATGAACCTATTTTGCACTTAGAAATGCATGAGATGAAAATTTGACATGTTAAGTAAATGATTTGTGACTTTAGGATTTCATGCCGGCATAGCAATTTACTTGAGATGTCAAAGTATGTTAATGCATGAATTAGAGTAATTGAGCATGATTTATATGATCTATGAATGTTATGTGATATGTTAGAATAGGGAAATTGGCATGAAAACACGAAATGGTATGTCTAATTTAGTGTCAAAGTGTCAAATGTAGGTTTCTGGATTGTTTCTACAGAAGTTGCAGGTGACGTCGTGACGACATTCGTGTGACGTTGTGATGAGGGAATGTCATCATGACGCCAAAAATTGCGTCATTGTGATGAGAGAGGGTCTTTAGGTAAGGTCATGATGAGGTAAATCGCGTGGTCATGACGAGACTCTCTGAGTATTTCTGGCATGTTTTGTTATCTTTGCAAATGAGTCTTGACTATTATGCAATGCAATTGAGGTCCTTAAATGCTATGAAATGCCATGAAATTTTGCATGATTAAGTGTTGTATGGTTAATTTCATAATTTTACTCTTGATTTTTTAGAAAGGTTTTTCAAAGTATTTTGCAAAATTTACAATTTAGTCCTTAAACCTTTGTTTTAAAATTACATGTGTTTTAAATATGGTTGTGGATTTTTAAATAATCAGAGGACCAATTTAGAAATTGGACCATTGGTAATTGGATAAACAATGGTGAGTGTTAGTTGGAACCCACTAAATTTGTTAATTACACTTAAGGTTTATTAATTATGTTAATTTTGATTAATTAAAATTTAAACAACTATATATGAAAAAAAAATTAAAAGAAACAAAACCATTGTTCATATTTTTCTCTTTGCCACCCGAAACTAAGAAGAAAGAATAGGGTTTTATGCATTTCAAAAATTGGTCCCTAATTGGTAAACAATTTTAAGTCATTTTCTTGTATTTTTTTTATGTTTTTGAGGTCGTGAGAGCTTGATTTAGCTGGCCCGTGTACCAATTTATAAAACTTTTAAAATTTCTAAAAGTTGTCATTGATTAATTCTTGAAGAAATTGGTATTAATTTGTTAGATTTTAAGCTTAGATATGGAAAAGGACTAATTTGTAAAGTGAAAATTATTGGTTTTGAACATAAGAACTAAAGTGTAAATATTTCAAAAACGTTATGAAATTTATGAAATTATGGACAATATAAGGTCTTAGAAGGATGTGATTGAGATCGGTTTCGAAACTAAAGCTCAAATTTGAAAAATATTGCAATTTTGGTTTTAAGGGCTAAATTGAATAAAATGCAACTTTTTAGGGTCATTCAAAAGATTAAATTGAACTGATACATGCATATGATGGGATGCTATAAATTGATAAATTGAACTGAATTATTGTATAGATCAAGAATTGAATCAAATTGAAGATAATCGAGGAAAAAAGCAAAATTGTTGATTAGTCCTTAGAGAATTGATCGTTTGATGTTTTGTCAAGTAAGTTCATATAGTATGATTGTATAAATTGTTATATGTTTGAAATATGAATTTGTGTAGGTCTGATAGTAATTTTAATTATTTTCAATTTGGTACAAAATATGAGATATGGACTAAATCGTAAAAAAATGATAATTGATTGGTAATTTGAATGTGATGAATTTCAAATTGAGATATTTAATGAATTGATAGTTGATATTGTCTGATCGGATCATACTGATGTGAATTTGATTGATTATTGAGATAAAAGATTAAATTGAATAAATTGCAAATGTAAGAGCCCAAATTTGCCCGGGCCCAATTAACAAAACAAAACATAAAAACCCAATAAAGTCCAAACAGTCTATCTTAACAGTTTATTACAAGGCCAAATCGAACCTAGCCCAAACTAGCCCAAGCCTAGCCCAATACACAAACCCTAACCCATAACCTAAAACCAAAAAAAGAAAACCCTAAGAAGCCAGCGCTACAAGCCTCAGTCACGCATGGCATCTCATCTCCACCGCCACGTCTCGCGCAGACTGACCTCCGTACACCACCACAGCTGGAGCTCCGTACCTGCGAGAATGAAAAAATGACAGCAAAGCAAAAAACAAAGAAAAAGAAAATAGTTGTATTTTTATTTTATTTTGATTTTCATTTCGGCTTTAAAAGGCCCGAAAACAAACCATTGTATCCTCTTCACGATTTTGACAAGAAAAAAAATCAATAGCAACAAAACGAAAGGTCTTTTTTTTTCTTTCTCTCTTCTTCCTTTTTTCTTTTCGGCACTGTTTGTATGTGTACAATAAGTTTTTTATGTTCGTTATTATATATATATACATAATAGCATATAGTCAAAAAAAAAAAAAGAAAACAAAAACTTACCTTTTAACTTCCGACCGCCGTGCGTGGCGGTCGACAGCGGCGGGTCACGGTGGATCGACGGTGGCGCCAAGAGTGGGTGATAAACCCTAGCAGAGAAAAAAAGAAGGCTCCATTTTGTTTTTTTAAAAGGGATAGCAGAAATGAAAGGAAAAAGGAAAATTTACCTTTTATAAGGGAGTGAAATGACGTCGTTTAGGGCCTGTTTAAGTGGCTCCAAAACGGTGCCGTTTCAATGCTGAACCGAGTGCGCGACCCGACCCTACTTCAGGATCCGCGTGTTTTTTTAATGGGCTAATTTCCCTTTTAGTCCTTCCGCATTATTTTTTTATAATCTTATCCTGTTTAATTTTTCTTTATTTCGTAATTCGACCCCAATGTTGTCTTGTGATTTCAATCCGGTCCTCGGGTCTTTTAAATAAGGATATGAGAACAGTGTCGTTTTGGTAATCGGGCATAATTGCTCAAATGATCCCTCATTGATGGCGCGCGTTTAATTCGAGTCCTTTGACTCCTTTTTTTTCTTCGTTTTTTTGCCCCAGATTCCTGCTTTTATTTTAATTTAGTCCTTTTTTTTATATTTTTATTTTCTTTAATTATTTTGCTATTTTGCCATTATTTAAATATTTTTATTTTTATCATTAATATTATCATTGTTATTATTTTTAATATTATTATGAATATTATTTTTACTATTATTGTTATTGTTACTACCAAATAATTTTAGTATTACTAGTATTATTGCTATTGTTGTTATCACTTTGATAATATATTTTCTTTATATTTCATTTTTATCATTGTATTTTTGTCATTATTATTACTATTGTTGTTTTACTATTTTCAAACTATTGTATATAGTATTTTATTTATTTATTTATTCATTTACTATTAGTTTCTATTTGCATTTAAATTATCTTATTTTATGTATATATTATTGATTTCATATTATTTTATGTAAATATATATTCTTTTAAATTTATTTACATATATGCATATATATATATATATATATCTTCTTTTAAATTTATTTGTGTTTATAATTTGCTTCTTTAAAAGACCATATTTTAAATTATATTTATTCCAAACACTTTCACATGCCATTATTATTTATATATGTACATTATTTTATATCAAGTTTTTATCACGTATGTATTATTTAAATAAACACATTTTATTATATATATATATATCATTTGTTTATTTGTTTTAAAGCTTGCTATATGTTAGTTGTATTAATTTGCTTGCCATTGTTTTTTCATTCCCTTTAAATTTCATATTATGATTATTCATTAGTATAATATTTTATCCATGTATATTATTCAATGCTTGTAATTTTGTTTTTTTTTTTACATTATCGCATTGAGATTCAAACTTTAACGTTTTAATTGATATTAGTCGTTTCATTGTTATTCCAAATAAGCTACCAAATGCATTTTGAGTCCATTTTATAATTGCTTAGTAAAAACTTTTAAAATAAGGCAATATTTCGTGTTTGGAAATTCGAGAAATCATGCCCTATCGTGCTGGGTTTCGGTTTTCCGTTTGACCAAATAACCAGATATCCTTTTAAAATCTTGTCCATATTTTTCAAGATAAGGCAATATTTCATGTTTGGAAATTCGAGAAATCGTGCCCTATTGTGCTGGGTTTCGATTTTCCATTTGACCAAATAACCAAATATCCTTTTAAAATTTTGTCCATATTTTTCAAGATAAGGCAATATTTCGTGTTTGGAAATCTGAGAAATCGTACCCTATCGTGCTGGGCTTCGGTTTTTTGTTTGTCCAAATAATTGAATATCCTTATAAAAATCTCAATGCATGAACTTTGGAAATCATGAGAGGATCTTGGCATCGAGGGTTTGAAACGTCATATCCTATCGTGCTGGATGTGATATTTTATTCCTTCGGAACAAGAGAATCTCAGTATCCAATTCAAGTTATTTAAAATTTTTTAAAATGGAATTGTATTCTAAAATATTTTCAAATTTTTGACATTAGGACATCAATTAATCAATTAAGTACCAATTTTGGGCGTTGCGAGGGTGCTAATCCTTCCTCGTACGTAACCGACTTCAGAACCCGTTTTCTTGAATTTTGTAGGCCAAAATGTTTTATAGGTGATCCGATCACACCTAAACAAAAAGGATTGGTGGCGACTCCATACTTCATTTTAAAGTCGATCCCCGTTTTTTTTTAAACTCGAAAAAGATGGTTTCGACAGCTTGGCGACTCCATTGGGGACTGGTTGAGAGTTAAGCCATAGATTGATTAATTTTTGTCCTTTTGATTGAAAATTTGGAAAATTATTTTGAAAATTCATGTTTCTTTTGATGCATCTGTTGGTGCTAAGATTAATGTTGAGTCTCGTAGAATACTTTTGCACTGCATTGCATGACCGTCGTGGTTACGCCTTTGAGTGGGAGTGAGAAACTATGCCTTCGTGAGGTTTTCACCTCCGTATGGGCTAGTGGACTGGTTCCGGAATACATCCGTACCTATGTGCTTCATGAGATTTTCATCTCCGCATGGCCATAGGGAAATGTATTCCCCTAAACCGAACTCGATCCATATGAGCCTATAATGGGTGAGGATTGAGGAATCTGCTGGTTCAAGTACCTTTTCCTTAGAACTTTACCACATATAGTGAACCCTAGGAGCCCACTTTAGATAGAATTATGTTGAACCCTAGTGGTCACCCGGACAGGTGTTCTGTGTTGTTTATTTCTCTTGTAATAACGTGTTTTCTTTTGTTATGATTGCATTGCATTGCATCATCATAGAAATGAGGTGTTGATTAATATTCGATTGCTAAATAGAAGAGTTGGTCATAGGGAAACGAATATCTTGATAAAGTGGATTATAATACGGTTGTCCGGACGTGGTCTAAATGAACACAACGGAAGAAGGTTGATAGTTCGCGGAGGAATGCAGAACCTTGCCCGAAGGGTTCAAATTGACAAAGACTATGCAAGAGCCATCATGTCTCGACTTTCTTAAAGGAACTAACGAGCATCGTGGGGATAATTGAGCAATGGGTAGCGACCCGGATCAAGCAAAAGGAAATGATAGAGATATCTTTTGGAAAATTAGCAAGATTCGACCATAACATCCGGATATGAAGAAAAGATCGGTGTCTTCATTTGGATTCTAAGGGCTATGCCGCGTGTGTAATCCATTTTATGTAAAGATATTTGTTTTCTAGAAAAGTTCTTCTAATGGAATTGAATTCAGAATCAACGTCTCTCTTTCTTCTTGCATTCATTTCATGCATTTGCACTACATCATTTGCATTGCATTTTGTACATTAAATTTTCACATAAGGTCTCTAATTAATTAAAAATTATTTCAGCAACCTGGAAACCGGCAAAACCTTACCAAATACGTATCCCTACGGCACAAGAAAAAAGACCAAGTCAATGGATAAAAGACTAGAAAAATTGGAGCAAATGCAAGAGGAAATGCAAGAACAGATGCAAGCACAAATGCAAGAGCAGCTGGTTAAGATCCAGCAAGACATGATGGACAAAATGATGGAGTCTCAGAGGAATATGATGACTCAAATGAATCAGATGACGCAGCTGTTAAATGAGCTTATGGATAAAGGGAAAAGCCCCATGGTTAATGCTGAGGAGAATACTGATTATCCTCAATATCCCCCTGGTTTTACTCCACCACACGTGCAAACACTACCTGAAGTAACTGTACAAAGGCCATCTGTCACGATCAGGCCTCAACAATTTCAAGCTGGTGCTTCAGTGAACCTCCAAACTGGCTCAGGTTCAGGAGATAATCCAATCATTACTAATGTCCTTGATTTGGATGAAATAGCTGAAGGAGAGAGGACAAAAGCAGAATTGCCAAAGTAGCTAGAAGATAGATGTAAATGGTTGGAGGAAAAGTTTAAAGCGATAGAAAGTGCCGATAGCTGTTATGGAATCAATGCCAAGGATTTAAGCTTGGTCCCGGACTTGGTGCTCCCATACAAATTAAAAATGCCTGAATTTGAGAAATATAACGGGACAAGTTGCCCCGAGGCTCATATTACTATGTTTTGTCGAAGAATGACAGGGTACATTAATGATGACCAACTGTTGATCCATTGCTTCCAGGATAGCCTGGTGGGAGCAATAGCCAAATGGTATAACCAGTTAACTCATTTCCAAATTGGTTCATGGAAAAACTTAGCTCAAGCTTTCATAAAACAATACAGCCACGTGACAGACATAGCACCCGACAGGATTACACTCCAGAACATGGAGAAGAAGAAAAACGAGAGCTTCAGGCAGTATGCCCAGTGATGGAGGGAAGTGGCGACGCAAGTCCAACCACCACTCTTAGAGAAAGAGATGACCATACTCTTCATCAGTACTTTGAAGGCTCCCTTCATTAACCACCTGTTGGGAAGCGCTACTAAAAGCTTTTCTGATATCGTAATGTCTGGAGAGATGATAGAAAATGCGATAAGATGTGGGAAGATTGAAGCAGGGGAAGGCACCAAAAGATCAACCCCGAGAAATAGGGAAAATGAAGTGAACAGCTTGAGCATGCATTCCAAATCGGTCATCGTAGTTCAAGCGAGAAATTTGTGACCACTTTGGTCATCAGGGCTCATCAAAACAAGAATCCAGTGCAAAGCAACTCCAGTTTACACCAATTCCAATGACATATAGGGAGTTGTATCAAAACCTATTTGATGCACATGTGGTGGCTCCTCATTACATGGAACCAATACAACCCCCATACCCCAAATGGTATGATTCGAATGCTCAATGCGAGTATCACGCGGGAATAACGGGTCACTCAATCGATAACTGCATTGCATTTAAGAAATTGGTTGAAAGGCTTATTAAAATAGGGGTTGTGAAGTTCGATGAGCCGAACGAAGCAGTAAATTGTGATAATTGAAGGAGGGGGCAGGAGAGTTGCGATTCCTTGAAGAAGTCATCAGAAGCCTAGAAATCGAGAAATCAGAACACCAATAGCGTATCCAAAGAGGGAACCGAGGAATAAAAGTTTTCCAAGCATCTGCCTTTATGCACTTGAGAGTGTTTTGAACAATAGGACTGTGGAAGAGACATGTATTTTTAAACTTAATCTAGAGTAATATTCAAAACACGCTTATTGCTTTCAGCCTAGAAGTAATAAGAGTCATTTTGTGAAATAGGCTTGTGTTCAGAATCTTTATTTCAATAAAATGCATCTTTTTGAGCAAACATTTTTCCATTCTTTCTATTTATAGATTCTTTTGTACTTTGGATTTCTATTCAAATATTCTTTCATTCTTTATTCATGATCATACCATACAAATAATCATCCTTAGAATCATTTATTCTTTGGATTTTCTGCCTTCATACCTAGGTACCCAGATATCAATGACATGAGTGACGTTGTTACTGACTCCTTTTTTGAATGAAATAGTGGTGTAAGGGATCTCAGGACTTTGAAGATGACAGAAATTGTAACCTAACTTCTGGTTTGTTAAGGATGATAGAACTGGATGAAAAATAGATCCTACGTCGCGAGCCAAGGAAGGAGATGAAGATCAAAGCCTAGCTCAATGCAGAAATAAGATTTCCTATATGTGGGGCATGGATGTTATCAAGCCAGTCTCATCAAAATCTTCTGGCCAACATCGATTCATTTTTGTGGATGTCGGTTACTTCACTAAGATGGTAAAAGTCACTTCATATGTCAATATTACAAAGTCGATAGTCATCAGAACAAAAAAGAGAAAAAGAAAGAAAGAATACCGACAAAAAAAATGTCGAAAAGATTATATTTAACCGCACAATGTCAAAAGTTTGCGGTCTGTTCAAAGATTAGGTGCCACATCACAGTGCAACAAAGGCAGCCAGTGAGGAAAAAAAAGAGAGCAATGAAACAAGGATTATTAGGAAGATGACCTAGACTTGTAAACATTGGCATAAAGAAGTTACATTTACCCTCCATGCTTATCAAACATTGGCCAAGACCTTCGCAGGGGTAATGTCTTAGTTTGTGGAATAAAAGCGTTTTATCTATTAAAGTCGACATTCTTTTTGAATCTTGTCAGAACTCAAGATTGGAAGAGGTAGAATGGATTTAATCCCGATATGATCAGTTGAATTTGAAGAGAAAATGTTAAAAGCTATCTGTCACGGTCAGATGATGCGAGCTTACAACAAAAAAGGTTCGCCCTAGAAAATTTCATGATAGGGCTTTGAAGAAGATTTTTCCATGCAAAAGGGACTTCAGAAGAAAGTGGATGCCAAACTGGGAAGACCTTATGCAGCAAAGAAGGCCTGTTCTGGGGAAGCATGGATATTGACTGAGATGGATGGCAAGGACCTGCCCAATCCGGTGAATTCAGATTTAATAAAAAGTTTTCCAAAAAAAAGACAAAAAAAAAGACAAAACAAACAAAAAAAAAGGGGAAAGAAAGAAAAAAAAGAAAAAATTATAGGCCAAGGCGAAAACCCGCAAAGGGCGCCTTGAGACCAAAGGGATTTGAGTTGAAAACCCGAAAAGGGCGGCTCAAATTTTGATCAAAAATGGGGCATATAGTAGTCTTGCTATACTTGAACTAACAACGAGGAAGTATGTTACGTCTTGAGCATCGACAAAATACTCCGGATCCCCTAAACACATATTGAGCTTAAAATGGTCCTCAAGAAGTTTGAACAGAGAAGCTCAGGCTGCGATATCTGGGGCACCTAGTTTCCATTTTACCAATTTTAAATTTATTATTTGTGATTATCTTATTCTTTTCAAAAATGCCCCCAATAAAATTTCTTTGCATTTCCTATCTTGGCTTAACTTATTGGTTTCGAGCTACGCTCCTAGTTAATTTCCTTCTCATCCATGGTTATGATCTTTTTCAAGCATTTTGAATTGAAATGACGATTACTAGACTAATAACACTTTAATAAAAGGAGTTTCGCATATTACTCTAGAAGCTTCTAAATAATAAAAGAACCTGAAACAGGGCTATTGTTTAGAACTCACCAAAACTAAGGGTTGGAAAGAAGTCTAATTTGAGACTACCGTTAAAGATTTTTTGTCAAAAGTATCAGTTGAATAAAAAGACAAGATATTGCGTCAGTGATACAGCCTCGACAAATAATGAGTAACCCAAGCATTAAAATGGGATTATTCTCAAAGAAATTCGACATTCATATACATCTGGTCATAACACCCAGGGAATGGAACGTGTAGCAGACCAAATTGATTGAATAATTTACAAATTCTATACCCCACCTGAATTGCAGTGAGAGGGTTTGAAAATGGTATAAGCCTTAAAGTCCCAGAGGTACCATGGACCTTGAAGTTACATTGGGGCAAGTCATTTGAGCAAAATATGATTGTTTCTTTTGGCAAAGGTACCGGTAGAAGCGAGATAGCGCGCAATAATACGTCAAGACAATAAAACTACGATGGAATGACAAGCAGTGATAACCCTAAGCGTAAAAAAAGGGATCATTTCATTCTGCATTCATGTAAGACACATTTAGTTAGGAGCATTCGATTCATTCTGATCATTGCATCCTAATCATTGTAAAAATCATTCTCATAACATTCTGCATTCATGCGAATGTCGTCCATAATATCATTTAGTTAGGAGCATTAGATTCATTTCGATCATTGCATCCTAACCATTTTGCATAAGCATAAACACATAAAGCGATTTTACAGACGAGTCCGCGAGAGAGGCGATGTCGCAACATCGGTGAATTCACAGATCTTGCCTTCCTGAGCGAAGCGGATCGAAGATACCAGTCTGGCATCCCTGAGTTTGCAGTGGAGCAGATTGAAGATAGCAGATCTTGTCTTCTTGAGCGAAGCAGATCGAAGATACTAGTCTGGCATCCCTGAGTTTGCAGTGGAGCAGGTCGAAGATTGTAGATCTTGTCACCCTAAGCAGTAGTGGACCAAGATCGAACGACAAATCTTGTCTCCTAAGCAGTAGTGGAACAGATTTAAGCCACCAGCCCTATCTCACTGACCAGCATTGGAATAGGTTGAAGATTGTAGATCTTGTCACCCTAAGCAGTAGTGGACCAAGATCGAATGACAAATCTTGTCTCCCTAAGCAGTAGTGGAACAGATTTAAGCCACCAGCCCTATCTCCTTGATCAGCAGTGGAATAGGTTGAAGATTGTAGATCTTATCGCCCTAAGTAGTAGTGGACCAAGATTGAACGTCAAATCTTGTCTCCCTAAGCAGTAGTGGAACAGATTTAAGCCACCAATCTGGCATCCCTGAGTTTGCAGTGGAGCAGATTGAAGATAGCAGATCTTGTCTTCCTGAGATTGCAGTGAAGCGGATCGAAGATACCAGTCTGGCATCCCTGAGTTTGTAGTGGAGTAGACTGAAGATTATAGATCTTGTCTCCCTTAGCAGTAGTGGAGCAGATCGAAGACGGCGAATCTCATCTCCATGAAGTAGTAGAGTAAATTTAAGCCACCAACCTCGCCTCCTTGAAGATACAGCGGAGCAGGTTGAAATTACCAACTCTTATTTCCTTGAAGTTTCAGTAGAGAATATGGAAACTACGAATCTCTTCTCTCTGAAGTTTTATTTCATCGAAGTTCCAGGGGAGTAGGTTGAAACTACAAATCCCTTCCCCCTGAGATTATATTGAGGATCAACCCTTATTTCGGTAAAGTTTCAGTAGGGAAGATTGAGGGTACAAATCTCTTCTCTCTGAATTTTTATCTCCGTGAAATTCCAGTGGAGTAGATCGAAACTAAGAATCTCTTCTCCCTGAAATTACATTGGAACGGATCGAAGCACTATTTCCTATACCCCTGAGGATGCAGTGGATTGGAATGAAGCTACTTGAAGAAAAGAAGCACCAAGAGAAGTCAAGACTTGGTAGGTCCAGGCAAAATTGGCCCTTTTATAGTCTTTCCTCTATTCCCGTTACACGATAATGAGCAAAGAGGGGCAGCTGTAAGAGCCCAAATTTGCCCGGGCCCAATTAACAAAACAAAATATAAAAACCTAATAAAGTCCAAACAGTCCATCTTAATAGTTTATTACAAGGCCAAATCAGACCTAGCGCAAACTAGCCCAAGCCTAGTCCAATACACAAACCCTAACCCATAACCTAAAACCAGAAAAAGAAAACCCTAAGAAGCCAGCGCCACAAGCCTCCAGCACCACAGCAGCCTCCAGCTCGCCACGTCCGCGCGTACGGCCTCCATACACCACCACAGCTGGAGCTCTGTACCTGCGAGAATGAAAAAATGACAGCAAAGCAAAAAACAAAGAAAAAGAAAACAGTTGTATTTTTATTTTATTTTGATTTTCATATCGGCTTTAAAAGGCCCGAAAACAAACCATTGTATCCTCTTCACGATTTTGATAAGAAAAAAAATCAATAGCAACAAAACGAAAGGTCCTTTTCTTGTTTCTCTCTTTTTCCTTTTTTCTTTTCGGCACTGTTTGTATGTGTACAATAAGTTTTTTATGTTTGTTACTATATATATATATACATAATAGCATATAGTAAAAAAAAAGGAAAACAAAAACTTACCTTTTAACTTTTGACCACCGTGCGTGGCGGTCGACGGCGGCGGGTCACGATGGATCGACGGCGGTGCCAAGAGTGGGTGATAAACCCTAGCAGAGAAAAAAAGAAGGCTCCATTTTGTTTTTTTAATAGGGATAGCAGAAATGAAAGGAAAAAGGAAAATTTACCTTTTATAAGGGAGTGAAATGACGTCGTTTAGGGCCTGTTTAAGTGGCTCCAAAACGGCACCGTTTCAATGCTGACCCGAGTGCGCGACCCGACCCTACTTCAGGATCCGCGTGTTTTTTTAATGGGCTAATTTCCCTTTTAGTCCTTCCGCATTATTTTTTAATAATCTTATCCTGTTTAATTTTTCTTTATTTCGTAATTCGACCCCAATGTTGTCTTGTGATTTCAATCTGGTCCTCGGGTCTTTTAAATAAGGATATGAGAACGGTGTCGTTTTGGTAATCGGGCATAATTGCTTAAATGATCCCTCATTGATGACGCGCGTTTAATTCAAGTCCTTTGACTCCTTTTTTTTTCTTCGTTTTTTTGCCCCAGATTCCTGCTTTTATTTTAATTTAGTCCTTTTTTTATATTTTTATTTTCTTTAATTATTTTGCTATTTTGCCATTATTTAAATATTTTTATTTTTATCATTAATATTATCATTGTTATTATTTTTAATATTATTATGAGTATTATTTTTACTATTATTGTTATTATTACTACCAATTAATTTTAGTATTACTAGTATTATTGCTATTGTTGTTATCACTTTGATAATATATTTTCTTTATATTTCCTTTTTATCATTGTATTTTTGTTATTATTATTACTATTACTGTTTTACTATTTTCAAACTATTGTATATAGTATTTTATTTATTTATTTATTCATTTACTATTAGTTTCTATTTGCATTGAAATTATCTTATTTTATGTATATATTATTGATTTCATATTATTTTATGTAAATATATATTCTTTTAAATTTATTTACATATATGCATATACATATATCTTCTTTTAAATTTATTTGTGTTCATAATTTGCTTCTTTAAAAGACCATATTTTAAATTATATTTATTCCAAACACTTTCACATGCCATTATTATTTATATATGTACATTATTTTATATCAAGTTTTTATCACGTATGTATTATTTAAATAAACACATATTATATATATATATATATCATTTGTTTATTTGTTTTAAAGCTTGCTATATGTTAGTTTTATTAATTTGCTTGCCATTGTATGTACCCAAATTTATTCCCTTTAAATTTCATATTATGATTATTCATTAGTATAATATTTTATCCATGTATATTATTTAATGCTTGTATTTTTTTTTTACATTATCGCATTGAGATTCAAACTTTAACGTTTTAATTGATATTAGTTGTTTCATTGTTATTCCAAATAAGCTACCAAATGTATTTTGAGTCCATTTTATAATTGCTTAGTAAAAATTTTCAAAATAAGGCAATATTTCTGTAACATCCTAAATTTTTGGGCTTATGCGTTTAATGTGTAGATATGCTTAATGTGTTAAGTTGAGAATTAGAGGTGCAATTGGGTTTAGGTTTGGGTTGAGGCCTTGATTAAATATTCCGTTTAGTCACTTTAGGGCTTAAAATAAATTCCTGGTAGTTTAAATGGCATCTTGGTTGTGGCCCAAAGACATGGGACGCAGAAGAAAGGAGTTCTAGGTGGCGTCAATATGCAAGGGGAGAAGCCCAATTTGTGGTCGCCTGGAGCCCAAGTTTTGGGGCCAAATTCGACACTTAGGGAGAAGCAAGGGAGGGGACGACATCAAGGCTAGAAAATATGGATTTTTAATGTTTTAATATGTGGATAATAAGCTGATAAAGGAAGGAGGTAGTGGTGGAATGTAGGGCACTTTTGGGTAGGTGTTCTGATAGGGATAAGGGAAAAGATGAGGAGCTAATCCAGGAGGCTAGTGTTGGCCGAATGTAGGATGCCTATTGAGGTGGGAAATTTTGGCTGAGTGTTTAAGTG
Organism: Gossypium sturtianum; assembly: GCA_025698515.1. Lineage (NCBI taxonomy): Eukaryota > Viridiplantae > Streptophyta > Magnoliopsida > Malvales > Malvaceae > Gossypium > Gossypium sturtianum. The sequence goes on from CM046943.1 coordinate 128,931,130, forward strand.
TGGGAGTGCCGAAATTTTGAGGGTTTTCTTTCGAGAAACTCTCTTTTGATTATTTTATTTTCTCTCCTCTCTTTTCTATTTTCTTTTGAGTGCCAAATGTAATTCTCCCTACCCATTTGTTCATCTTTTCTTTCATTCACTAAAAGCCTGAAACTACACCCTATTCCCTTCCATAGCCGAAATCTCAAAAGTTCGGTCTCTATTTCCAGAAGTCTCATCATAGCCGAATCTTCATTCCTAGTAGCCGAATCCTCTCTGTGGTATCTGCTTGTCTGCTGAATCTCGAAGGAAATCAAGGTAAGTATCAATTCATAAGGCTTCAATCCTTTCCGGTTTTTAGAGACTCTAGCCGAATGGCTATAGGGAAACCGACCTTGAGTTTTTCTCTTATTTTCGGCATTAGGGATTTGAAGAGGAGTCAATCGCATAGATCTCTAAGTCGAGTTCAAGAAACACGAATCGTGTTACTTTCGGGATTTCAAAGTAAGGTGATCGATTAATTTTTAGCGTGTAAATTCGGGTATTTATTAACCCTTGGCCGAATGTAGGGGAGCCCAAATCTTCGTGTTCTTCGGCTTTTAAGCAAGGTTTCGGACTAAGGGTTGTAGATCCGGATAGTAAGGATATTGACTAAGGGTGTAAAACTACGCGATACGTGTGTGTAACACTTCCACACCATTTAGATTACTGTTTAAAAAAATATGTTTATTAATCTGAAATATTCTGTAAAATGCCGAAATCCCGGTATAATGGTTGAAACCCAAGGAGGGTAAAAGCAAATCACCAGGTTAGTGATCTCTGTCATTCCCAAGTGAATGTTCCTATTAAGATGACATATGTGATAAGTATGCCGATTTACGTGATTGCATGGGGTTGGGTTTGAAGAAAGGGAAGTGACTATTGTAGCGGCTTTGCCGTGACTGCACTTTGCCGTGACACTGTATAGCGGTTTTTGCCGTGACTGCTAGTAGTGGCTTTTTGCCATGACACGTTGTAGTGGCTACGGCCATGATCCGACGATGAGTAGCATGACCGCCATCGATGGTGTGTAGCGTGGGTTGATTGTAGAAATCCCCAATGGTGTGACCTGGCGAGTAAGGGTGGTGTGTAGCGGATGGAAACCTAGGATTGGGTTGGGCTTGCATAATTTTTGTTATATACTAATGATCTGAGCGCTGGGTACGGTTAGATTCGATCGGCTTTCCATCCACGATCGACGGACATAGGAAGAAAAAGATTGATCACACGATTTTTTAGAAGCCAGGTTGTGTCTGAGTGGTAGATTGGGGAGTACTGCCATTAGCGGAATTAATGCAAATAGTTATCAGCGAGTATTCAAATAAGCTCCCATCGAGGATATGGGTGAAAATAAGTGCCTTACTCTACATGTTGGGCGGAGTTGGGGAACGACAAATTACGGTCCCGAGTGTGAGGCGGAGGCAAATCCGAGTGCGGTCTACTCCGTCTCGAAGCATTAGATGGCGAAGTCTTATCATAGATCTCAAGCATAAAAGAAATGGAGTATCTTGTGGGAACAAGTCTTTGAAAGTGTCGCCTTGGAAAAAGGTGTTGAGATTTGGGCCAAAGGAAATAAGCCCAAGATTCCTTCGGACCATATAAGTTATGCAGTAGGGCCAGAGTAGCTTTCTCCAGTGACTATAGTGAGCGAATCAGTTCATGGCGTATTTCGTATCAATCTTGAAATGATGCTCCAGTCGGATCATATACGTGTGCGATGCGAATTAAGTGAACTGAATTTATCTTTTGAAGAAGAATAAGTTTGGATCTTAGGTCGACGTAAAGGTTATACGTGCGGAAGTGATGCCCATAGTAAGTCTTTGGCGGAACCATGAATTGTGGAAGCTACGTAGGAACCAGAGGATGCAATCATGTATCCCCCCACCTCTTAACAAGTATTTAGAATGAAATTTATTTTAAAGGGGGTATTTGTAACACGCATCCCAGGTGTTTATTTGGAAGTAAATTATTTTTTCTTAGGTTGAACGTTTGTGATATTATTTACGAGGAATAGGTTAATCTAAGGCCTTGAAGTAGGCTCGGTTTGGTAAAAATTTGATTTTAATTTTAAAGCGAGGCCTTAGCAGAGTGTATAAGAATAAATGGGTGTAATTTGGCCTAATAAGGCCTTGGCAAAGTTGAGAGCCAACAAGAGCTAGCATGACGCCACCAAGGGCAAGGAAAGACCTTGGTTGATTGCAAGGGGAGAGAATTCTCCTTAGAATTCTTTTTTAATTATCTATTTAGATAATAGGATAAAATGAAGTTATTTTAAAGGTTACATACAGGAAATAAGGATATTAATTGGATTATTAGGGGTTATTGATTTATTATTTAGGATTAATTCAAGTGTGAATTAATTAAGCAAATGTAAGAATAATTTAAGGAGATTAAATGGATTTTGAACTCCTTTTTGGGCCAGCAAGCAGGAGAAGTAGAATCTTATAAATAGGCCTAGCACTCGTTTTTCTCATCTTGTCGCTAAATTCTCAAACATCCGTCTATTTTTTCTTTTAACTTTCTTTCAAATACAACTGGCCAGAAAACTCTCACCATCTTCTCCTCTCCATTAGTTTTCTACCATTATTTCTCTCTATTCTTTTATTAGAATATCATTCCTCTGTTCTTAGAAATCCTCTTCTCACTGTTAAGACTCACTTTAGTGAATATCGGGGAAGTCATAAAGGTTCCTCGGGATTTCTTCTTGACCAGGTAGTAAGTATCATAGAAATCTTTCATCTTATTATCTCCCTATGTCGACTGGTGCCAGAGATCATAGTGGCTAGTGTCGATTGATGTTTGAGTGTCGGGATTTTAAGGTATTCGATCTAAGCCTCAATCCTCACGTCACCCAGAAGTTGGTAAGTATGGGTAAGGCCTATGTTAAGTATTCAAAAGCCGAAAGCTTTGGTTATGAGTAGAGTGACTAATCGATTATTTTTGGAAAAGCGATTCAAGTACTTGAGCAAAGGTGACGGTGTACATACACATACTTGATTAATGTTTGTATTAAATACATGTCTTTGCACCATAATCTGTGATATAGATACGGATCTAATAGTACCGAAGTACAGAGATTACAGTAAGTCTCTGGATATTATTATGCTTTTGGGAAAGGCATGATTATTTGACTATTGTGGTTAAATGAGTGGAGAAGCGATATTTTGTCTTGTGGCTTACAGTGTTTTGGTAACACCGCGTGACTACGATCGCGGGAGGTTTTAGTACCTCCCGGAGGTTTGGTACCTCACGCGACTTGTCCCTGTGGTTAACACCACGGGTGCGGTTGGCCCCACTTGAGATGTAGGATAGATGCGCGTTGATTTGAGTATCACCTGCGATGGTTGGCCCCATCCAGAATTTGTAATCTCCCGGACACAGTGTTTAGTCATAAATGTATGTCACGATGGTTTGGCACCACGATGTTTAGTAACACATTGTGACTAGATCACAGTGGTTTGAGTACCACATGGGGTAGACAAAAGGTTGGAATAACACATGTCTGCATGTCGCATTATATGTTGTGTATGGTTTCTTTTAAAGCTAGATCCACTCGCTGCTCCTTCAAAACTGCGTAGATGGCGGTTGAGGCCAGGTTGGACTCGAGAATTGGCCATGCAGTGAACTTGAATAAATTGAACTAAAGCTTAGCTATTTTATATTTTATTTTGTTAGTGGTTTGTGTTTATTTTGGATGTAATAAGGCCTCCTTATGCTTCACTTTGTTATTTCTCATATATTGGACACTTTGTTTAAGCTATATTGTGGGCCTTTCTTAAAATTAACACGAAAAGGTTTATAGTGCCATCGGGCATTTTAGTGTATAATAAGCTACATTCAAATTCCATTTAAATTAAATGAAGCATGGTTTGACAAGATAACCGGAAGTTTTCAACAAAACCCTAAAGCTTGGTTTTAAAATGGTATTAGAAAGTTTTCTCGAGTCGGTCATAATGTTTGGCGGGTTGGGTTGTTACACTCCAGGCGGGTTCAAAGCTCGGTGTGGGGGACTGGGCGAAAGTGTTTTAGTAGGCCTTATGGAAGATTTTTAGTTTAGGCAGCATGGCAGGTCTCAGCGCAATCCCAGCCGGTAGTACATCTAAACCTGCACTGTGTGAATTATATTACTGTGAAGGGTAGGAAGCATGGGCGTAGATAGACTTATAGGTGGACCACAGGTTAGATTACTCGCTTGGGAACTAAACCAACCTGCGACATGATCGGTGCGACTAGTGTGGTAGCATATGATCGGGAAGAGCACAGTATTTAAGCGTTCTCGTGACTCACCTCCTCTTGGTGTCACAAGTGCGTAACTTAGTTCCCACCTTTCCTTGCTATTAAGTAGCCTGCATGCGCATGTCTAGAAAAGATTAGGTGAGCCCTGGTATTTATACCTCCTCTTCCTGAGTGCACAGTGCGTAGCTTTAGTTCTACGACCCGAGAGGAGCTCGGTCATAGGCTAAACCTGATAATTAAAAAACCAGAAAAGGGAATTAGCCTTGTTTTTAAGATTAGAACAACAACAAAACCTCATCTTTAAACTGTGTAATAACTTTTCAATCCTAAGAACCTTGCACAGCATTTTTCTCGAAAAACTGACTTGTGAAAAATTCTGAAATACCATGGAAGGTAGAAATACCAAAAGTGACCAGTAATATTAATTCAATGGTTTGCAGAGGATTTAATGATTTTCTGGACATTCAAAACCTTGCTTTGAAAATCATGACAAATATTTTGGTTACAGAAAAATTCACAAAAAAATACCCTGTAGGAAAAGCGAAAATACCATGGGATAAATGGGCAAAAACAGGTAGGTGAATAGGTATGGAAAGTATTAGGGTGGATGCCAGGCTTTCTTTGTGTGAACTAGGATGAGGAAGCTGAAACCTTGTTTGCTCGAAGAATCTGCAATTAAAACTATCCATAAAATTTCTTGATAGATGAAAGTGGAATAAATACTACTTAAAAAAATTTATGTCAGTTAGCCTTGATAGATAAATTGAGTTCTATGGGGCATTAATTACGTAGTAGGCCTTGTGAGGTAGGATAGCCTGATTATGCGAACCAGTCGGTCGGGACAAGGAGTTACAAGTTATGTAGGAGCCTGGAAATTTCGATCTCTTGAGCGGAGAGTGACCGTGTGTAGTCTGTGGAATCTTTGGCTAAAGTCACAGAAAATCATGCAGATGACCTTGACACTGAGCGTGGGATGGTAACTACGGTTCGAAGATGGAGACTCTGACGGATGATGCGACTTAGGAGTGTTTGAGCTATAGGAAGAAAGTATGCTTAGGTACCGGCTAGGCAGCGCAGAGAAAGAGCTAGGGACGAATATGGCGAATTTTTAGTAGGCCAAGGTATGCTAGCTGAGTGCAGCGTGCCCCTGACGGTGTGATTCTCGCTCCTCCCTGCGTGAAGAGCTAAGGTAGCGAAGAGGATGGAGGCGTGAATGAAAACTATAGTAGGAATAATGTGAAGAGAGTTTGGGTGGTGGATCAGCAGTAGTGCTTTCGAGAAAAGGCTGAGCAGTGGGGATCGTGCCAAGGCCCGACTACCTGTCCAAAGGCAGACTCGGTGTATTGTGGAAGGCCATTAGAGTTATTTGGACGGTGATAAAGGATGTTTTAGTGTGGTCTTTGGAGCATAGGTATGGTGTCCCGAAACCCAGCTGAAATCGTGGAGGAAGCAGAAATCGCATTAGTAATGGCGAGAAACCGCGAGGTCCTGCTGTGCGTGAACTTCCCGGAGGCGGGTTCGAGGGCAACACGAGGCTGAGCGACTGGCTTAGTTTACCGCGGCGGGTGTCGCGAGGAAGGTGGCCTTGCGGATCCTGCGAAATGGGCTACACAATTTTTACCCCAGTTTTCCTTATGTTGCATTGATTGATGTGGGTTCGCGCACTTTCGTGCATTGCTGAAGTAGGAGAGATTTGACTTGGAGATGGGTGGTGGTTAAGTATCAGTGAATTTGGATGCGATAGCGCGTAGTTCTTCAAAAAGGCGGTAGAAGGTGATGGAAGTGGTTATGATGGGAGATAGAAGGAATTGCACCTATCGATGTAGTGGTGTGAAGGTGAAAGATGGTCGAGAAGGGTTGGCAGGGGCGTATTTGGTTCAAATCATTGCTTTAGAGCTAAGGGGTTAGTAGTTGGAAGAGTCAGAGACGGTTCAGAATTTCTTGATGTATTAGGCTTCGGGTTTGCCTCCCGGGATGGGGAAGTCGAATTCGGTATAGACTTGCTACACCAGAATGACACACTGAGAATGGCACAGAAAATTAGGTAGAGCCTATTTCCAAATTCAGGAACTCTTGGATAGAGTTTTTTGTCTCTCTGTGGGGAGCCTGTGTTGTTTATCGAAAAAGGGCGGTTCTGTGGAGATGTGCATCGACTACGGAAATCGGTTAAACAAGATTAACGATCAAAGTACGCGTTGCCTGGATGATGATTTGTTTGACCATTGAAAGATTAGCGTCATTCTCGAGAATTGACCCATCAATTAAGGGTGAGAAGTGATCTTCCTGTGCATGCCGGTATTCAGTTCATGGTGATGCCCTTCAGTTCATCATCTACCGTAGCATTTATGGACTTAATGAATAGGGTATTTCCAGCGATACCCGGATAATTCGTGCATTGGTGTTCTGGCGACACTGTTAGTTTATTAAAGCGCGTAAGCATTTCACAGATGGATTCTGCGGGTGTGAGAGAAGCAATTTATACCAAATTGATGCATCCCAATTTTGGTGAGAGGAAGTGGCTTTGTAGGTCATGTAATGTCAATTTGAAAGGTCGATGAACCCTACTTAAGATTGAAACTGATGTGGATTAGAAGCCTGGGTACGATTGCATTTGAAAAATCCCAGTTTAGGTTTCGCTGGTCACCTCAGATTCGTGGAAGAGGATTCTCTCTAATAAGCATTTACATTAACCAAGTTACTAAGGGAAAATTATTTCCCATTTACTTATGGGCCAGGCAATGAAGCTTTGATAAGCTAAAGAAGAAATTTTGGCGGAAGCTCGGTTTCGTCTGACTGGCAGAAAAATTATTCAGTCCCCATACATGTGCATCTCTACTTAGGTTTGGGATGTGTGTGTTGATGCGAGGATGGGAGATGTGCTTTATGCATCCCGTCGATTAAAGGCCGCGTAGGGTTAACTACTGTATACGACTTGGAGTTAAGCGGCGGTCGTCTTAGCTCGAAGATATGGAGACATTTTTATATCGAGAAAATCGTCGTCTGCGGATCTGGCTTGAGGTATCTTACGACTCGAGAGAAGGATCGAATCGGGGCGGCGTCAAGGCGGAAGGTTGTAGCGGACTTAAGCGATGTTGCTCGGTTGAGTCTATATGATGATAGGAGTCTTTTGCAGCGGAACTCCACGTGCGAAGCTTGGATGAGATTAAGAGCGATTTAGTGGATGACTTTAGTAGCCCCAGAGGTACAGGGTCTGGTTTGAGAAGTTGCAATACAGGGATGAGTGCTTTATGTTTCGGGTGCATGCCCATCGGGAGAAGCAGATGTATGGGATTTCGCAGCTTGATTAGTGGCAAGAGGTTGAGCGTGAATAGCGGTTAGTAGAGGGAAGTGTCGCGTGCCGGCCAGGGTGAAATTTGAACATCGGTTACCATCGGGACTACTTCCCAGCAGAGTAAAGATCCCTCATTAAATAGGAGAGATCTGTGATTTTGTTAAGCGATTACTCACTCGAAGCTAAATTTGTATGTGGGTGAAATAGTGAGGTTGCATGGTGTGCGATGGCAAATTCTCTGGATTAGGATCAGATTCCCGTAAAAGTTTCGGCGGTACATCAGCTTGATTACAGTTTTCGATTCAAATCAGCTTTCCATCGCGTCGGCAGATGATCGGAAAGGGTAATCTGATTTTTAGAAGACATGTTGAGAGGATTGTGCTTGGATTTTGGTGGTAGTTGAAGTACTGCCATGCATGATTATTTATAACAATAGTTATCAAGCGAGTATTCAAAAATAACAACACTAGAGGCCTATATGGGCCAAAAATAAAATGCTCATACATATTTGGGCTGGAGTTAGAAACGACAAGTTAGGTCAGAATTAGTAGCAGACGGAAGACAAAGTATTGGTCGGTCTAAATCTCAAAGAAGCATCGAGATAAGCCGAGAAGTCTTATACAGATCTCACATAAGAAATAGGTATCTTTGTGGAGACAAAGTCTTCTGAAAGTGTCGTGGAAAAGGTGTTGAGATTTAGGCGAAAAGGGAAGCTAAGCCAGAATCGGGCCATATACGATTGTAAAGCGAGTAGGACCCGGTAGCTTATCATTAAGTGCCGTGAAGCGATTTACTGTGATTGCATGGGGTTGGGTTTGAAGAAAGAAATCGGTGCCCTTGGAAGTGACCTATTGTAGCGGCTTTAACCCGGTAATAGTGACTCGTTAGGTTGAAGCAGGAATATGGCTTTTGCCGTGACACATTAGCAAAAGTGGGGTTTTTACTGTGACTCGCTTGTAGTGGCAAATTATTTGAATTTTGCCATGACTCGTTGTAGTGGCTACTGGCCATGATCCGACGATGAGTAGCATGATCGCCATCGATGGTGTGTAGCGGTGTGGGTTGATTGTAGAAATCCCCAATGGTGGATGCCTGGCGGTAAGGGTGGTGTGTATGCCCACTAAGCGGATGGAAACCTAGGATTGGGTTGGGCTTGCATAATTTTTGTTATATCACTAAAGCGTTATTCTGTTGTGTGGGGCTAAGGCCCAAATCTAATGGTGCATGAGGGTTGCACATCGAGTCTCGCGACTCAACCTATTATTTAACATTTTCAGTAGCACCTAGTGCATCGGACCGGCCGAGAGGAGCGCAAGGTGGCCATGCGAGAGAGTATTTGGATTCAAGAAAGGACTTTTCATTATTCAGTTATTTTAATATTTTTTTATTAGAGGATTTTAAGTTTCAATGTAATAAGGCCATGGGCCACTAGACTCATATTTATATGTTTGTTTGTTTTGGGCTTTTATTATTACTAGACATTTACATTATTTTTTTCGTTTTAATTAAGTTGAAGCGTGTATTAAATTTTGGTTTTTAATTCATAAAGGCATTTAAATGAAAATTCATATCTTTTACAAATTATTCAACTATTTATTTTCCCAAATAAAATGTTAAAATCAAGAAAAATATTTTCCAAAAATGTGACATGTTTTACTAAATCTTCTTAGTGACATGCCAGATCCGGTCGTGGTGTTTGGGCCGGGTTTGAGGTGTTACAAAATGGTATCAGAGCCCGGTTCAAAACTAAGCTTTGGGGATTTTTGGCTCAAAACATTTTCTAAAGATGGGTTTTGAAAACATGCATGTTTATAAATAACACAGGAGGGTTTTCTCGGCATGGCACCTGCGTCTCCAGCCCAAGTCCGCCAGGTAAGTATTCTGGACTCACTGTGTGTATATAAGTATGTGGGCTTGATGGGCTTTATGGGACGTAGACTATATAGATTAGAACTTGATGGACTCTAGGCTTAGCTGAAACAACTCCTTCAATCTCATAAGACTTAATTTCACTAAACAAACCCGTGAACGAGTCGCAAGACTAGGGTGTGGCAACAGGCATGCGCATATCTAGGATTGGATCCGGAAGAGCCTGGTACTTAAGCAGTCCTAGTGACTCACCTCCTCTTATTTGGAATCCTACGGTGCATAGTGACTATTCACCCTAGCCACGAGGATTTGTTGTGGGCCAAAATCCATAACTAAAACCCGAAAGGGACCAACCACCCTATTTTCACAAAATTGCTAAAATACCCTTATTTTGAAAACTACCAAGATACCCATGATTTGCAAATATACCCCCAGATTTACGGAAATACCCCGATTTTCAATGTCAACGATTTTTTTAAAAAAAAACATACAACACACAACATCAATCAAAAACCACAAACACTTGAACGCCACTATTATTTTTTGAAATCAAATTCTCTAAGATACCCCTGTTTTAAAAAAATATACCCCTTAGTTCTATAAATTTTTTTTGAAAATACCCTTGATTTGTAAAATTTTTTCCAAAATATCCCTGATTTGTAAAATTACCAAATTACCCCTGATTCGTAAAATGGCCAAAATACCCTGATTTGTAAGATGACCAAAATACCCCTGGATTGCAAAAACTATCAAAATACCTTTGTTTCACGAAATCATCAAGGAACCCTATTTTGGAAAATTATGAAAATACCTCTGTAGGATAAATTACAAAAATACCCCCTGGGTAGTGAAATGACGAAAATACCCTTAGGTGATGAATGTAAGTTCGTGGATGCTATTTGTATGTTGATGATTGCATGTATGTGTTTCCTAGAACTAGGAGACAAACTTAACACTGAAACTTGTAGATGTAATTCCGAATTCGAAAGAACTACTCTTAAACTACTGTTCATAAGACATTTCGTGGTTAATCAGTGGAAGAAACTTATTAATTCATTAAATTTCTAATCAGATAAACGTCAATCGAAAGAATGAGTACAAGGGGTCGAGGACGTCCGCCGCGTGGACGTGGTAGGGGTAGGATGACCGCGTCGAGCCGTGAGGGTCCGCCACGGGTCGAAACGAGATGCTTGGATCTGCCATTACTGTAGAGGGAAATTTTGGGATTAGGCGCTGGAGATGATGTAGTATCTCAAAGCGATGTTGCGGGTCCTGAGAGAGTTCTTTGGGGCGTGCACGGGTTCGGGAGCCCAAAAATCAGGTCCGAACGACTCGAGCCAACGGAGCGGAGATGTTTAGGGTGTTTCGTGTAGCCCTAACACAGTGGAGTATTGGCTAGAAGCAAGTGAGCGCATAATGGATGACCTATACTTCACAATGGAGGAGAAGTTGAAAGGGGTCGTGTCTCTTCTTCGAGACGAGGCTTACCAGTGGTGGCTCACGGTAAAGGAGGGTACTGCTGCAGACCGGATTGATTAGGATTTCTTTAAAGAGTCATTCCAAGGGAAGTATGTTGGGCCAGCTATGTGGATGCACAGAGGAAGGCATTTCTGAATTTGGTGCAGGGAAGTAAATCTGTGGCTGAATATGAAGCGGAGTTCCTGCGGTTGAGCCGCTATGCTCGAGGAATGGTAGCAACTGAATATGAACGTTGTGTACGGTTCGAGGATGGACTGCGAAATGAGTTAAGGGTTTTGATAGCACCGCAGTGAGAGAGAGACTTTACTGTTCTGGTGGAGAAGGTTAAGATAGCTGAGGAGGTGAAGCGGACTGAAAGACAAGAAAAGGATAAGGATCGGGGTAAGAATAAGAGAAGTTTTGGGCCATCGGGATCATCAGGAAATTTTTAGAGAAGGCCTAGGTCTGATGGGCGCACCGTGTCAGATGGGCAGACTGATCATGTCCTTCTTGTGGGAAGGCCCATTATGGGGAGTGCAGAAGGAAAACCAGTGGATGTTTTAGGTGTGGATCCATGGAGCATCAGATTAAGGATTGTCCACAGGTGGATGAGGTACAGCCAACGGGCCGAGGTTCTGATCAGACTAGGAGAGGTGATCAGCCGGTACCGAGGGGTCGTGGCACAACCAGAGGTAGAAATGGATTCGATTGGGGTCGTGGAGCACCTGGTAGGGGTGCAGGTAATGTGGATGCAAGGCAGCCGAGTTTGGTTTATGCAGCTCACCGACGGGAGGATGGTGACGCACCGAACGTCATAACCGGTACGTTTCTTATTATTGATAAACCATTTCTTGCTCTGATCGATATTGGATCAACCCACTCCTATGTTGCATGTTCGGTATCTGAGACCCTAAGTATAGATTCTGAAACAACTTCTAGGAAGATGACCGTGGTTAGTCCTTTAGGACAATCTAGGGTAGTGGACAAACTATTCAAGGATGTACCTTTAGAAACTCAAGGGGTAGTGTTCCTAGCAGACTTAATGGAATTACTGTTTGGAGAGTTTGACCTTATTTTAGGAATGGATTGGTTGACGAAACATCGTGCTAAGTTGGATTGTGAGACTAAGCGCATGGTGTTGAATACCCTGGAAGGCGGGGAGGTGGTTGTATTAGGAGAAAGAAAGAATTACTTGTCCAACGTAGTGTCCGCATTAAAAGCTGTTAAGATGATTCGGAAGGGATGTAATGCGTTTTTTGCCTTTATCAGTGCTTTGGATGTTAAGGAGGTGACTATCGATGAGGTTCGAACAGTCAAGGATTTCACAGATGTCTTTCCTGAAGAATTGCCAGGATTACCCCCGGATTGCGAAGTGGAGTTTGGAATAGAGCTACTTTCGGGTACGACTCCGGTGTCCATTGCTCCTTACCGAATGATGCCGAAGGAGTTGGTGGAACTCAAAGCTCAGATCCAGGAACTGTTGGATCGAGGGTTTATTCGGCCGAGTGTGTCTCCATGGGGAGCGCCGGTCCTATTCGTGAAGAAGAAGGACGGATCCATGCGTATGTGTGTGGATTATCGTCAATTGAATAAGTTGACTATTAAGAACAAGTACCCACTGCCGAGAATCGATGATCTGTTCCATCAGCTCAAAGGGGCTTCGGTCTTTTCGAAGATTGACTTAAGGTTGGGGTATCATCAGTTAAGGGTTAAGGACGAAGACATTCATAAGACGGCGTTTCGGACTCGGTACGGTCATTATGAGTTCTTGGTGATACCGTTCGGGTTGACGAACGCGCCAGCAGCATTTATGGATATGATGAACCGGGTGTTCTAGCCATATCTTAATCGGTTCGTTGTGGTGTTCATCGGCGACATCTTAGTTTATTCCACGTCAGAAGAGGAACATGATGAACATCTTCGTGTGGTGTTGCGAACTTTGAGGGAGAAGCAGTTGTTCGCAAAGTTCAGTAAGTGTGAGTTCTGGCTAAGGGAAGTAACTTTCTTAGGGCATGTGGTTTCTGCAGAGGGAATTAGGGTGGACCCTCGGAAGATAGAAGCCGTATTGGATTGGAAACCACCAAAGTCTGTGGCGGAAGTTCAAAGTTTCTTGGAATTGGCCGGGTATTACAGAAGGTTTGTTGAAGGGTTTTCATTGATAGCGGCACCTTTAGCTAAGTTGTTGAGGAAGGAAGCACCGTTTGTTTAGACCGACAAACAACAGGAGAGCTTTGAGAAGCTGAAGAGAATTTTGACGGAAGCGCCAGTGTTAATTTAGCCAGAGGCAGGAAAAGAATTTACCGTCTACTGTGATGCGTCACACACAGGTTTAGGTTGTGTGTTGATGCAAGATGGAAAGGTGGTTGCATATGCGTCCCGACAGTTAAGACCACATGAGTTGAACTACCCTACGCATGATCGGGAATTGGCGGCGGTAGTGTTCACTCTAAAGATTTGGAGGCACTACCTGTATGGGGAGAAGTCAGTTATTTATACGGACCATAAGAGCCTGAAGTATATCCTTACCCAGAAGGAGTTAAACCTAAGACAGAGAAGGTGGATCGAGCTGTTAAAGGACTATGACTGCTCGATTGAGTACCACCCGGGTAAGGATAACGTGGTGGCGGATGCGTTGAGTCGTAAGGTGATAGTGGATTTAAGGACGATGTTCGCTCATCTTAGCCTGTATGAGGATGGCAGTCTGGTAGCCGAACTTCAAGTAAGACCCATGTGGACAAGTCAAATCAAGGAAAATCAACTTCTGGATGATGTCTTGAGTACTCAAATTCGACAAGTGCAGAATGGTGAAGTAGAGGACTATAGCTTGAATTGTGATGGAGTTTTGTGTTTCCGAGGGAGAGTCTGCATGCCAAAGGATGTGGAGTTAAGACAGATAATTTTGCGGGAGGCGCATAGTAGTCCATATGCTATGCTTCCTGGAGGAGTTAAGATGTATCAGGATTTGCAGGAGAAATTTTGGTGGCCGGGTCTGAAGCGAGAGGTAACAAAATTCGTGGGTAAGTGCTTGACGTGCCAACAGGTGAAAGCGGAACACCAGTTGCCTTTGGGGTTGTTGCAACCGGTGAAGACTCCGCAGTGGAAATGGGAGAGAATCACGATGGATTTTGTTAGTGGGTTACCCCTTACGCCCACTAAGAAGGATTCAATTTGGGTGATTGTGGATCGACTCACGAAGTCTGCTCACTTCATACCGGTTCGTGTTGACTATTCTCTGCAGAAGTTGGCTAAGTTGTACGTGGCTGAGGTCGTGAGACTACATGGTGTACCGGTGTCGATCATATCAGATAGGGACTCTAAATTCACGTCACGTTTCTGGAAGGCTCTTCATCAAGCAATGGGAACAAGGTTAGACTTTAGTACCGCTTTTCACCCACAGATCGATGGTCAGTCTGAGAGGGTAATTCAGATCTTGGAGGATATGCTAAGGGGTTGCATCATCGATTTTAGGGGTAGTTGGGAGGAATATCTACCTTTGGCAGAATTCGCATATAATAATAGTTATCAAGCTAGTATTCAGATGGCGCCCTATGAAGCGTTATATGGAAGGAGATGTCGAACCCTAATTTGTTGGACAGAGTTGGGTGAATGTCAGGTGTTGGGAACAGAACTAGTTTCAGAAACAGAAGAGAAAGTTAAGTTAATTCGAGCGCAGTTGAACGAAGCGTCTGATCGGTAGAAATCTTATGCGGATCTTAAGCATAAGGAGTTGGAATTTGCAGTGGGAGATCAAGTCTTTTTGAAAGTCTCACCATGGAAAAAGGTGATGAGGTTTGGACGTAAGGGCAAGCTAAGTCCCCAGTTTATTGGACCTTATCGGGTATTAGAACGTGTGGGCCCAGTGGCTTATCGTCTGGAGTTGCCTTCAGAGTTGGAGCAGATACATGACGTGTTTCATGTCTCGATGCTAAGACGTTATCATTCTGATCCATCGCACATTGTGCCGGTGGAAGAGATTGAAGTAAGGCCAGATTTGTCTTTTGAGGAGGAGCCAGTGCAAATCGTGGAGCGATATGTAAAAGTGTTGGGAAGAAAGTCCGTCCCTTTGGTCAAGGTTTTGTGGCGGAACCATGGTGTAGAGGAAGCGACTTGGGAGCCAGAGGATGTTATGCGACAGCAATATCCCCATCTCTTCTGATCAGGTAAATTTCGAGGCCAAAATTTATTTTAAGAGGGGTAGAACTGTAACATCCTAAATTTTTGGGCTTATGCGTTTAATGTGTAGATATGTTTAATATGTTAAGTTGAGAATTAGAGGTGCAATTGGGTTTAGGTTTGGGTTGAGGCCTTGATTAAATATTCCGTTTAGTCACTTTAGGGCTTAAAATAAATTCTGGTAGTTTAAATGGCATACTGGTTGTGGCTCAGAACATGGGACGCAGAAGAAAGGAGTTCTAGGTGGCGTCAATATGCAAGGAGAAGCCCAATTTGTGGTCGCTGGAGCCCAAGTTTTGGGGCCAAATTCGACACTTAGGGAGAAGCAAGGGAGGGGATGGCATCAAGGCTAGAAAATAGGATTTTTAATGTTTTAATATGTGGATAATAAGGTGATAAAGGAAGGAGGTAGTGGTGGAATGTAGGGCACTTTTGGGTAGGTGTCTGATAGGGATAAGGGAAAAGATGAGGAGCTAATCCGGGAGGCTAGTGTTGGCCGAATGTAGGATGCCTATTGAGGTGGGAAATTTGGCTGAGTGTTTAAGTGTGGGAGTGCCAAAATTTAGAGGGTTTTCTTTCGGGAAACTCTCTTTTGATTATTTTATTTTCTCTCCTCTCTTTTCTATTTTCTTTTGAGTGCCAGCCGAATTCTCCCTACCCATTTGTTCATCTTTTCTTTCATTCACTAAAAGTCGAAACTACACCCCTATTCCCTTCCATAGTAGAAATCTCCAAAAGTTGGTCTCTATTTCCAAGTCTCATCATAGCCGAATCTTCATTCCTAGCTTCAGAATCCTCTCTGTGGTATCCGCTTGTGCTGAATCTCGAAGGAAACTGAAGGTAAGTATCGATTCATAAGGCTTCAATCCTTTCCGGTTTTTTTTAGAGACTCTAGCCGAATGGCTATAGGGAAACTGACATTGGGTTTTTCTCTTATTTTCGGCATTCCGGGATTTGAAGAGGAGTCAATCGCATAGATCTCTAAGTCAGAGTTCAGTAACACACGAATCGTGTTACTTTTGGTATTTCAAAGTAAGGTGATCGATTAATTTTTAAACGTAAATTCGGGTATTTATTAACCCTTGGCCGAATGTAGGGAGCCCAAATCTTCGTGTTCTTAGGCTTTTGAGCAAGGTTTGGACTAAGGGTTGTAGATCTAGATAGTAAGGATATTGACTAAGGGTGTAAAACTACGCGATATCGGTGTGTAACACTTCCACACCATTTAGATTGCCTGTTTAAAAAAATATGTTTATTAACTGAAATATTCGTAGAAATGCCGAAATCCCAAAGATAACGGTTGAAACCCAAGGAGGGTAAAAGCGAATCACCGTGTTAGTGATCTCTCGTCATTCCTAAGTGAATGTTCCTATTAAGATGACATATGTGATAAGTATGCCGATTTCTGTGATTGCATGGGGTTGGGTTTGAAGAAAGGGGAAGTGACCTGTTGTAGCGGCTTTTGCCGTGACCTGTTGTAGCGGCTTTTGCTGTGACCTGTTGTAGCGGCTTTTGCCGTGACCTGTTGTAGTGGCTTTTGCCATGACTTGTTGTAGTGGCTACGGCCATGATCTGACGATGAGCAGCATGACTGCCATCGATGGTGTGTAGCGGTGTGGGTTGATTGTAGAAATCCCCAATGGTGTGACTGGCAGGTAAGGATGGTGTGTAGCGGATGGAAACCTAGGATTGGGTTGGGCTTGCATAATTTTTGTTATATACTAAACTGTTATTCTGTTCTGTGGGGCTAAGGCCCAAATCTAATGGTGCATGAGGGTTGCACACTGAGTCTCGCGACTCAACCTATTATTTAACATTTTCAGGTAGCACCTAGTGCATCGGACCGGGCTGGAGAGGAGCGCAAGGTGGCCATGCGAGAGAGTATTTGGATTCAGCAAAGGACTTTTCATTATTCATTTATTTTAATATTTTTTTATTAGAGGATTTTAAGTTTTAATGTAATAAGGCCATGGGCCACTAGACTCATATTTATATGTTTGTTTGTTTTGGGCTTTTATTATTACTAGACATTTACATTATTTTTTTTCGTTTTAATTAAGTTGAAGCGTGTATTAAATTTTGGTTTTTAATTCATAAAGGCATTTAAATTAAAATTCATATCTTTTACAAATTATTCAACTATTTATTTTCCCAAATAAAATGTTAAAATCAAGAAAAATATTTTCCAAAAATGCGACATGTTTTACTAAATCTTCTTAGTGACATGCCAGATCCGGTCGTGGTGTTTGAGCCGGGTTTGGGGTGTTACAATTTCGTGTTTGGAAATTCGAGAAATCGTGCCCTATCGTGCTGGGTTTCGGTTTTCTATTTGACCAAATAACCAGACATCCTTTTAAAATTTTGTCCATATTTTTCAAGATAAGGCAATATTTCGTGTTTGGAAATTCGAGAAATCGTGCCCTATCGTGCTGGGTTTCGGTTTTTCGTTTGACCAAATAACCAAATATCCTTTTAAAATTTTGTCCATATTTTTCAAGATAAGGCAATATTTCGTGTTTGGAAATCTGAGAAATCGTACCCTATCATGTTGGGCTTCAGTTTTTCGTTTGTCCAAATAATTGAATATCCTTATAAAAATCTCAATGCATGAACTTTGGAAATCATGAGAGGATCTTGGCATCGAGGGTTTGAAACGTCATATCCTATCGTGTTGGATGTGATATTTTATTCCTTCGGAACAAGAGAATCTCAGTATCCAATTTGAGTTATTTAAAATTTTTTAAAACGGAATTGTATTCTAAAATATTTTCAAAATTTCGACATTAGGACATCAATTAATCAATTAGGTACCAATTTTGGGCGTTGCGAGGGTGCTAATCCTTCCTCGTACGTAACCGACTTCCGAACCCATTTTCTAGAATTTCGTAGGCCAAAATGTTTTATAGGTGGTCCGATCACACCTAAACAAAAAGGATTGGTGGCGACTCCATACTTCATTTTAAAGTCGATCCCCGTTTTTTTTAAACTCGAAAAAGATGGTTTCGACAGCAAAGTTTGTATATAATGATGATTGATTGTGAAATTTGTTGAATATAGATGGTGTGTAACACCTTATACCCAGTCCAGTCACCCGACCCGAGCTATAAGGTATTACAACTATAAAACATTAACAATATTCACCAACTAATCAAACATAGCCAAAAAGATCATTTCATAATAAATTACAATCATTTCCATGTTATTCAATCATATTAGGACCTAATTCGAGCTTACGGAACATTTTAAAAAAATTGGGAACAATTATGGACTAAATTGAAACTTTTACAAAAAAATAGGTAAATAGTGAAAACAGGGGTCACATGGCCGTGTGACAGAGCTCAGACTGTGTGGCTCAAAGACATGGTCGTATGGCCAGACCGTGCAACTCTCTATGACCGTGTGGTCAAACCTACATCAAAATCAAATAGGCCACATGGCCGTGTGGCAGGCCGTGTGTACCTAAAAGTGCCCTCAAAATCAAACTATTCCACCTACAATTCCTTAGGTTTCAAGCTATACCATTTCCATCACTTAAACATATCTAAAATGCATCAAGTCATGCCACAATATACTAAATAACATTTAACCTAAGTGCCTAACCATTATGTCATCATTGGCACTGCAACTCAAATATTAAAACATAAACCAATCAAGCATCAACCATTAGCAATCCATGTCAACCGTTCCATGAACTCAATAACCAATTAAACACATTACATCGTTGTTCACATTACTAGCATATTATCAACCCGAGGTTCACCAAGTTACCTAAAGCATTTATACCAAAACAACCATTAAAAATGCATTTAGATATCGAAACATACTCTTATTTTCACACACCAAAACCAACCAAATTACCAAATAGGATTTACATCAATACACAAATTATATACTTTAAATGGAACAAAATATAACCTTAGGGCTTATAACATACATAACCAAAACCCTATTTACATGCCACTTATAACCGGGACAAAATAACGAATAGCTACCGAAAGAGTTGACGAATAGTATGATCTCCAACGATGTTCTAATCGACAGCAAAAGTCTGACGATCTATAAGGAAGAAAACCAAATAGGGTAAGTGGTGGTCACTAAACTAACTATAAATATGAAAAAGCCAAGCGCACCTATCGAACAATAGTATAGCTATGGTGAGTAGAGAATATCGTATCCACGAGGACTAAAAGTACTACTAATTACTGTCTTTTTATTATTTAGCCGACAAATTGGAGTGATTGTGTTTTAATCTAAAATTACTAAACTAATTTAACTAAGAACACAGCAGAGAATGAATCAAGGAAATAATCGAAAATAACCAATGAGATAAACAATACCCAGGAAAGAATCCACCTAGACTTCACCATTTATTATGAATCTGAATTAAACGATTTGTTTACTTGTGTTTTGATCCGTAGAAATCCCTAAATTATGTTAATATCTCTTTCGAGAGTAAGAACAACTGACTGTAGGTTGATTAATTGAAATCTCTTTCTAATTAAAACCCCTATCGTCGCATTAAATCAATCTATATATTCCCTTATTAGATTTGACTCTAATCCGATAGATTTATGTCGTCCTATTTCTAGGATTGCATGCAACTCCACTCAATTATGCTAGATGTAACACATCTCACCCGTATTCAATGCTAAAATAGGGTTACAAAGCATTACCGAACTTATCACACATTAAAACATACATTTCTCATACAAATTAATCAATTCAAATACAAATTCATTCACAACCAATCATTTTGTCCCTAATATGAGCCTACAAGGCTCTAAACATGCATTAGGATTGGTTCGGGACTAAACCGATAACTTTGGAAAATTTTTGAACATTTAGAAAATTTTCTCAAAAACGGGGGACACATGCCCTTGTGGCCCAGCCGTGTGTCTCACACGGCCAAAGACATTGTAACACCCCTAACCCGTATCTGTCGCCGGAATGGGTTAAGAGGCATTACCAGTCATAACACAGTTTTAAACTTTCACATAATCATACAAGTCAAATTCGTATATAAATACAGAATAAAGCTAATTAAAAATCAAATAGGCTTTATTAATAATATCTCATAAACAATCTATGCTTCGAAATTCAATCATATCAGTATCATTTATTTAATTCACATATTCGCACCAACAACATATATCAAATCATATTACAAATGTTTTATAAAATTTAATAGTCGAACCATAGGACTTATAATCATGGTATTCGAATAATCAAATCATAAAAATACAGCCTATTATTCCTTCACATATAAAACATTAATTAACTATACAACACAACCAAATATGCTTTTTGTGCTATTATAACTTGCACATATCACTACAAAGCAAAAGCCATTTCTAAACATAAATACAAACCGTAACAAAACCAATATACCTTTTATCAAATCGCAAGTACATGCGCATATAACCATACAAATTGGATCATTTTGAATACAAATTTTAACCAAGAATTCAACCAATTCACATGCTATTCATTAAACCTAAAATATACATGTACATAACCACTCATTTATTCACATACACATATTCGGTCAACCATTTAAAAATTATAAAAGCCAAACCTAAAACTTTCATTACTCACTTAACTATCATTACCCAAATTTGTATGTACTTAATTTAAAAAATTTTAAGCCTATTTAATAGACATTTATATATATATCATTTAAAAGATCAAAACATGCATATTTATCTACTACAAGTTTGCACACCATTTTAGCCATAGCCAAAAATTCATACAATTCATATCATTTTACAAATATAAAATCGAATATTAATACCACTTGCATGAGTAAATCGTATGTTTAATAAATACTCCACATTCCTAGTTTATTTCATAACAAATCGGCAACCCAAAAATAACTTCATAATTTGTACGAGACTTAGCCATTAAATCATAAGCCAAAGTATGCCATTACCAAATCAAACCATATCGATTCACATTACAACATCATACATATCACTTCACATTTGTCTAAACCTAAATCCATACACCAAATTATAGAATAAAACACACTTCCAAAACATAACTAGATTAAGACCAAATTTATACATGATTTTCACTCCCTTATAATCGAACATACATATGCAAATTACTAGTTCCTTCCATAATAATTTGTCAATGTAAACACTCTCTTACAAACCAAATTTAACTATCATTTCATCTAAGATATACTTAGCATTTCACCTATATACCATAACCGAACTCACTTAATACCAAATCACTTAACAACACTTTAACAAAGCATATAAAACAAGATTTACATATATTTACTTATAATTAACCCATAGCTGAATCACCAATACCAAAACCAAACATGTCACACATACCATATACATATATATATGTATAACACATAAACATGATTAACTAAGCTTGAATATTATTTCTAGCCATTTTCGCATGGCTTTAATAATTACAAATTCAAAACCAACCTAACTAATACTAGACTATACATGCCATAGATTCAAAATTCAAACTTAGTAAATACCGAAGCAATCGATAGTGTGATAGGCTCCTCCGACGCTCCCTGAGCTCATAACCCATATTCCAAAATCTATAAAACGAAGAGTAAACATACACACAGTAAGCTTTCGCAGCTTAGTAAGTCATAAGCAAACAATAATCATATGAACATTAACACTAAATCAATTAGCCAAGTCAATCCAAACCTTAATTAAATATACATATATCACACTCACAAGTTTATATGTTATCAAATATACATTAGCATTTAACATCATATAGCTAAATGCACAAATACTCATAAACATATATAATTATCACTTTTAAATATCACAACTATATCAATAGGCCGAATCACTTATATTATCACAAATACATCAATAGACCTAATCACTTATATGTTCAAATATGCCAACACATAATTCATATTTCACATAACTTTAAATCATCAATTCATGTATACAATTTACCTTAATTTCATAACATAGTATGAATACATACCTGAACCTTTTAATTCGATTTCATGTTCGGTCTTTACTTCACATTGCCCATTGAACCATTTGGAATTAAAAAGGATATGCGGATAATCGGAAAGCTCGTACAACGCCAACGTCCCAGACGTGGTCTTACATGTAATCACATATCGATGCCACTGTCCTAGACAAGGTCTTACACGAATCAGATACGATGCCAATGTCCCAGACATGGTCTTACACGTAAACACAAGTCGATGCCAACGTCCCAGACGTGGTCTTACACAAAAACACATATCGGAATCCTATGTCATGACATATGTATCCTAACTATTCCTAGGGTTCGTACGGGACTTTCGGACAACATATCTCGATTGAATCGAACTCGTAACTTATCTTCCAAGCTTAATCACAATCGACCAATGCACATATATATTCTTAAAATTCAATTCAACACATAACAAATATATATTTTAAATTTAACAACGTTTATATGCTTATAGACTTACCTCGGATGTTGTCGGACGGTATAATCGACTATTCGATTACTTTCGATTTCCCTCCGATCTAATTTCGTTTTCTTCCGTTCTTGATCTAAATAAATTCAAATTTAACTAATTTAAACACACATTCATTCAATTTAATCCAAAAACACATAAATGGGAAAATTACCATTTTTCCCTGACATTTTACACTTTTTACAATTTAGTCCCTATTGCATAAAACACAAAAATACACAAAATTTCACATCACCATAGCTAGGCCGAAAATCACCCATGCCCTTACAAGTCCATACATTTCATTTATTTCACATTTTAGTCCCTCAAAAATTTATTTTCACAATTTAGTCCAAATTACTCAAATTCATCAAAAATTCCAAGACAAAACATGTTAATCTTTCACATATCTTTAATATTTCATCATCAAACAACAAAAATCACAAGCTATCATCAATGAAAAAACACAAAATCATCATCAAATTCAAAAATTAGAGCATGGGTCTTGTAGTATTTGAAGCAACGATCTCAAAAACGTAAAAATTATCAAAAACCGAAACAAAAACATACCTTGATTGAGCTTAGTAATGGCCGAATGCTTCAAAACTCTTAAACTTTTTCTTTTCCTTAGTTTCGGTCATAAATAAAAGATGAACATGGCTTCTTTAATGTTTGTCTTTTATTATAATAACTTTATAATATAATATATATTATTATAACCTTTATGAATAATATATATAAAAAAATATATAATATACACATAATGCCGTCCACTATCTTTGTTAATGGCCTAATTTCCTATTAAGGACTTCACATTATAAAGACATTAGCAAGTTAGCACTTTACACATTAATTAGCCAATTTCACATTTTATGCGATTAAGTCCTTTTATTTAATCGGACACTCAAACAACGAAATTAAAACACGAAAATTTCACACAAGAAAATTCACACATAATAAATACTGTAAATAATTTTAAAATATTTTTTGGACTCGGATTATTGGTCCCGAAACCACTGTTCTGAATAGGGTCAAAATCGGGCTGTTACAGACATGCCCGTGTCACAGGCCGTGTGGACATTTGAAATGGAAGCACATGGCCGTGTCCCAGCCCGTGTCCGACCCCGTGTAACTCTCTGACTTGGGTCACACGGCCAACACACACGCCCGTGTGGCTAGCCCATGTGCCCTAAAAATGGCCATACACGCCCGTGTGCCAGGTCGTGTGCTAGGCCGTGTCAAACCTGTAGGGTATACTGACTTATACCACACGGCCAAGTCACACGCCCGTGTGTGAGGCCGTGTGGAGCATACTGACTTGGTTTCAATTTCAACACCAGGGGATACACGGCCATGTACATGACCGTGTGTCACACACGGCTGAGGCACATGCCCGTGTCTCTGCCCGTGGACAAAAATAGGCTATTTACCAAGCCATTTTGCCACCCAGACTTGCATGTACCTACACCATATCAATTGGCACCAACACATAGCATATATAAGCATTTAAACCAGCCAATTCAAACATAAATCATGCACATTCTATACTCCATTTTACATATACACAAATCACCAATACATGCCATACCATTTGTACCAAACTTTGCTTCCTTAAATCATCAATATGACCATTATCAACTATGCATCATTTGATCTATTTTCTCAAGCATGTTAATCAATCAAAACTTGGCTATTAGATATCTATTATGCTAATTATCCACAAGCATCACATGCCCAACTTTCAAAACATCACACAAGCCACATACACATATATATACATGATTCAAACATACCAAAATAAGCCAACTTTCATGGCTATATAAACAACAAAATCACTTACATTTACAAACCATTTTAAATAACTAAATTCATTACTAACACATAACCAAAATGACAAAAGTCCCTATACATGCCATATACCAAAATACCAAAATTCAAAAGTACCAAGTGATAGTAGGATAGTGTGAAGTAGTCTCCGACGATCCCCGAATCTGAGCTAGCTTTGAAATCACTATAAAACATGGAAAAATAAACAAAGTAAGCTTTATAGCTTAGTAAGCTCGTATGAAATAAACTCAAACTAATCATAAATACACAAATCATCAATTTGAACATATCAACATGTAATTCATGTTAACTAACAAACCTTTCACATGTTTAATCATATGCTTATATGTGCACTTCACAATTTCTTTGATTTAAAGCTTATACGGTTCACGTACATACCTGTACCATCTCGTATCAATCTCATACTCAACCACGTCTTTCATTTACCCGTTGAACCATTCAGAATACTATCGGATACATGGAAAACTCGCACCAGAAGTGCCACATATATAGCTGAAGATATCTCAATCACATATCACATATATGCTCACTCTCGAGCTATCAACGGGCCTGCTCACACAAGCTGTGGGTCAAGACGTAGCTACACGGTGCTGCTCACACAAGCTGTCAAGTAACCGCAACACATGCCGGTATACTCAGCCACTGGTAGGACGTGCAAGACCAGCACCCAGATCACATAATCACAATAAGCCCTAATGACATGTCATTCGTATCCTAATCTATTCCTAAGGCTCAACCGAGATTTCACACTTGCTGAATCATCGTCGAATCATTGTCGAACATGTTCGTAGTCTCGCATTCACAGTTTATGCAATATCAAAGCATTAAAAACATAATTATAACAATGCTTATTACATACGAACTTACCTCAGACGTAAAAACGGCTAAACTGGTTGATTAGTCGAGAATTTTGTTTTTCCCTCGATCTAGATCCGAGTTTCACTTTTCTTGATCTATATGTAATTAAAATTAACTTATTTAATTATATCTCTATTCAATTTAGTCCAAAATTCACATTAAGGCACTTTTACATATTTGCCCTTAATGTTTCACATTTGTACAATTTAGTCCTTATTTCATAAAATCACATATTCATGCAATTCAATACTAACCCATGCTAGCCGAATTAAAAATAGGTCCCTAGAAGCCCATATTTTCTATTTATTTCACATTTTAACCATGAATTTTACAATTTTTACATATTAATCCCTAATTTGCATTTTCACTAAAAATCACTTAACAAAACTTATATAACTATCATCAAACATTCATAATCTATCATTAAACATCAAATTACTCATGTATTCATCAATGGCAACATTTAAAATCTTTAATAGTTTTGCAAAATAGTCTCTGGGCTAGCTAGACCTAGTTGCAACGATCTCAAAAACATAGAAATCATTAAAAACCAAACAAAAATGGACTTACAATTAAGCTTGCATATGGCCGAACCCTAAAATGGACAACAATGGTTTCTTCTTCTGCAATATTCAATTGAAGATAAGAGAAAATGAAAGCTTTTTCTTTTGTTTAACTTATTTTATCTTAATTATTAACTAATTTACTATATTAACCTTTTAATTAATAAACAAAAATCACTTAAAGAATGCCCATAATTGTCCACTTACTAATATAATGGGATAATTACAACACAAATCCATCAACTATTTAATTTTATAGCTAATAAACCCTTTTAGCTTATAGAACTCAAAATTTTCACTTTACACGATTTAGTCCTTTTTATCAAATTAACTAATCAAAATAAAATTTCTTAACGAAATTTTCACACAAACATATTTTCATGCTGTAGATATTAAAATAATAATAAAATAAATATTTCAACTTCAAATTTGTGGTCCCGAAACCACTGTTCTGATTTGACTAAAAATGGGCTGTTACACTAGATCTACTTTTAAACAGGGACTTTTCCTCCACTAAAATAAGCACATTAAACATGAATTAATATCCCAGAAATATTAAAACAAGAAATAAGCATACATAATTGAGAACAAGAATCAAGTATTTATGGCGTAAAAACAGAAATTAAATAAAATGATTCATCATAGATTTCATCTTCCATAGGTATCTAAGGAAATTAGTTCATAATCCTGAATAGAAACATATCAATGTCATAATAACCACAAGACATAAAGAAACTCAATAAAACTTCAAAAGAAATTAAAAGGAGATCTTCGATCTTGAAGGAGATCCGCTTCCGAGTTAATTCTGATGTTCTTCGGGTGTTTTCTTTGGTCTTCTCTGATTGCCCCCTTATGTCTTCTTCTAATGGGTATTTATAGACTTTAGAATGCTTAGAAACCCTAAAAATTGGGTTTCTCCGTGTATTTGGGAAGTAGGGTGCAAAATTGACACGGGCTGGCACATGGGCGTGTGTCCAGCTTGTGTGGAAATGCCCAGGCTGTGTGGATCCTGAAAATAACTCTTTTTGTCTGATTTTGACACGTTTTTCGCTCATTTCGCTTCCAAATGCTCTCATAAGTATAGAAACATGAATTTAAAGGATTAGGAGCATCAAATTCACTAATTTGCATAGTTAATCATCCAAAAATGCATTAAGAATGGGATTAAAAAATGTTACTTTTATAGCTTATCAGTAAGCTTATGTAAAGCTTAGTAAGTTCGTAAAATAAAACATCACATACATGTCAACTTAAGTTTAAAATTCATACATAACATATGAATAGCATCCCTTTGTCTTGTTTCATAATTCCTACCATGTCAAATGGTTAGGCCTGGATAAAGCAAATCATCAAAACATAACATACCAATATTTATATACCATGTTATAATCAACATAACATAATTCATCATATCATATTGTTTCATTTCCATTTCAATAATTAACTATTTTTCTCGGAGAACAATAGTAAATTGACTTCGGATACATGAAATGGTAATGCTCACACAAGCTGACAAAAGGACAATAACCGATACACGATGCTACTAGCACAAACTTTAGAGAATCCGCAACACATGCAGGATCTCAAGCCATTGGTATGGTATCCATCATTGTTACATAATACCTACTAAATATAACACCGACACAAAGTGTCTGCTACTGCAACACTAGTAAATAGTACCTGCTGAATATAAATGGCATATAGCCAACACCGGTACATAGTACCTGCTGAATATAAATCCTAATGACATGTCATTTGTATCCTAGCTATTCACTAAGTTCACACGGGATTTAACCTATATTCTATAAACTTTTCATCTTTATAGTATTATATCATGATCAACCTGCTCATATAAATTTCATATGATATACCATTCAATTCACATATACTCATTTACCATGCTTTACAAATCAATCCTTCATTTCCAAACTCATGTCTTACCTAAATTAATCATGTTAACTATAATATATATACATAAACACATATATAATTAAATTAAAATCATTATAAACATAATAAACCTAATACGAACTTGCTAAAACGTAATAGCTACCAACACATCGACGATGACTACTCGATAACTTTTCCTTTTCCGCGATTATCAACTGATTGATCTGTTTCTTGAGATATATATAATAATTTAGCTCAATTAACCATTTAAATTATCTTAAAATATTAAAATTCATGTAATTAACCCTTTATCAACATTTTACACTTTTACTCTGAACTTTTACCTTTTATTCAATTTAGCCCCTAAACCTGAAACTTTTAAATTTATCACAATTAAACCAAATCCATGCTAGTCTAATTCTCTCTTATACGTATACAACCCATAGTTACTAAATTTTCACAAGAATTCATGTAACTTTACTATTTTAATAATTTAGTCCTTAAACTTTAAAATCAACCAAAACTACTTTACAAAATAGCCTTATTTAACTATCTAGCTTATAAATCTATCATCAAACTTCAAAAAACTATAAATTAATCAATGGCATAATTCAAAACATTTAACAGTTTTACAAATTAGTCCTCGGGTTAGCTAGATTAAGCTACAATGAACTCAAAAACATAAAAATAATGAAAAAAGAATGAAAATTACACTTACATGCATATACAAAAACAAGGCCAAAACTTCAAGCTTAATGTGCATGGAAGTTCGGTGGAAGAAAGGCCAAATGATGAAGATGATAAATTATTATTTAATCTTTTGTTTAATTTTATAATATTATAAAACATATAATTTTAATTCAATTCTTCCACTAACTGTACATACTTAATCATTATGGTTTAATTACCATATAAGTCCTCTCCCATTAACCAAATAAGCCATTTAATTAATAAAAATCAATAGCGAGTGAATTTTGCAACTTTTACGATTTAGTCATTTTTCTTTAATTAACTAGCTAAACATCAAAATTTCCTGACCGAATTTCAATACACCTATTTAGTAACTCTGTAAATATTTAATAAAACTATTTATAGGTTTGATTTAAAGAAACAAGGTCCTGAAACCTCATTTTCCAAAACCACTTGACTTTAGGGACAAACCACTTGAACTTAACTATTCGTCCAATTAAAAAAATTATCAAATCAAAATTTAATATAATATTATATTTGATTCATTAATATTAAATAATAATATTTATGGACTCACTTATCGGATTTGTGGTCTCGAAACCACTATTTTTGACACCACTGATAATAGGTTGTTACATAGTGTTATATGTTTATGTTAATCCGTAGCTAACGTTGATCCGAATTCCTTGGGAAGGAAAGGAAATGCAAAGGCCGACAATGAATAGCTTGGAATTTTTGGTTTGTATTTCTATGACCTAAAACAAGATATTTGTTTCCTATTCATGATATACTGCATTATACAATATTGAGGTAAGCTATTTGATAAACCGTAATAGTAACATATTTTAAGCCCACATTTAGCATGCTTTTGGATGATTTTTCCCTTAATTTGTGTAATTTGGTGCTCTTAATCCCTTAATTTCATGTTTTATACTCAGGAGAGCATCGGAGGATGAAAAGAACGAGAAACGGGCCTAAAATGGACCAAATGGGCCAAATCACGAAATCGACACGGCCTGGGCCCAAGCAACACGACCGTGCCTCCCTAATCAGACCCAACCACGGCCTGGCCACGATTCACACGGGTGTGTGCCATGGGCGTGTCCCTGCCGTGACAAAGAGGAATTTCACTCGGATTAGGATACTTGGAGGCAAAGAAACACATTCCAAAGCCTATATAAACACCCTAGGGGGCAACTTAAGGAGGGAGTTCGACAGGAGCCCAAGGCTTTTGTTAGGGAGTCCAGCTAGGCCAAGGAGCCGAGCCAGAAAGGGCAGATTTGTGGGAATTTACTCGAAGAAAGCCAGTTGATTCATCTCAAGAAGCCGGAGTCATACTCAAGACGGAGGATCTCTTTTCAATTCCTTCAGGGGGTTTTAGGGTTTTTCTTATGTTTTGTTTTATCTTTTCTTCTGAGATGTTTCCTTTTATCATTATGAACTAAACCCTCAAATACCTGAGGGGGATGAAACCTAAGACGAATCTTGTTATTGTTTTCTGAACTATATGATAAATACTTGATTTGTTCTTAATTATGTGTTCTTAATTCTTGTTTTGATATTTCAGGATATTGATTCAAGTACTGATGTGCTTAGGCAGAAGAGGAATAGACCCTGTCTAAGAGTAGATCTAGCACAATTAAGCGAAGTTAATCGCAACCCTAGAGATAGGATGACAAAAATCTGCCGGATTAGGGTCAAACCTAATATGGGAGTCCATAGATCGAGTTAATGTAATTCTAGGGGTTTTAATTAGAAAGAGATTTCAATTAATCAACCTAGGGTTAGACGTTAGTAGCCTCGAGAGAGGTATTAAGTTTAAGTAGGGAATCCTACGGATCAAGTCAAGTGAATAAATCATCTGGTTCAGAGTTAAATAACAAGTGAAGTCTGGGTGAATTCTTCCTCGGGTATTGTCTTAATAAATTGGTTTTTCCCACAAGTATTTCCCCAATTTTGTTCTCTTTTTCTCTGTATCTTTAGCTTAGTAGTCAGTTAATTTTAGATTAAAACAATTCACTTCAATTTTTAGGCTAAATAATAAAAAGAAAGTTAGTATTAGTACTTTTAGTTCCTTTGGGTTCGACAATCTGGTCTTGCCTTAACTATACTACTGTTCGATAGGTGCGCTTGCCTCAAATCGTTGTCTTAGTTAGTTTCCAGGTTCGATCATTCTCTTTATAAATTTTAAAACTTTGACAAATCACAGCGATCAAGTTTTTGGCGCCGTTGCTGGGGAACTAAAATATTAAGAAAGCTCAATTTTAATTACTTTAGCCATTTTATTTATTTACAATTTACTTTTATTTTTCTTAGTTTGTTTTAAACTTTGCTAATTTTCTTTCTTTTATTCCTTTCAGGTACCTCTAGTTTATGATTAGAAGGAACCCACAGGACCCCTACTTTACGACAGTGAAATTGAAAGCACAGTTCGCAGAAATCATAGAGAAATAAGGCGAAGCTTAAACTACATAGAAGAAGAGCAAGGAGACAGAATTAATACTACCGAAGAGATGGCTGAGAACAATCCGCCACCTCCAGAGATGGCTGACAATCATGCTCCTCGAACTATGTATGATTATGCTAAACCTAGTTTAACAGGAACTAAGTCAAGTAATGTTAGACCTGCTATTGCCGCAAATAATTTTGAACTGAAACCTAACACAATTCAGATGATACAATAATTTGTTCAGTTTGATGGTTTGCAGGATGAAGATCCAAATAATCACTTGGCAAATTTCCTAGAATTTTGCGACACTTTCAAAACAAATGGCGTTACTGATGATGCCATCCGTCTTCGGTTGTTTCCCTTTTGTTTGAGGAATAAAGCCAAACAGTGGTTGCATTCTCTTCCACGAGGGTCAATCACTACATGGGATCAAATGACCGAAAATTTTTTATTGAAATATTTTTCGCCGGCCAAAATGGCCAAGTTAAGGAATGATATCTCTTCTTTTGTGCAGATGGATTTAGAGACACTTTACGATGCATGGGAGAGATACACTGATTTGTTGAGAATATGCCCACACCATGGATTACCCTTGTGGTTACAGGTCCAAAC
Organism: Gossypium sturtianum; assembly: GCA_025698515.1. Lineage (NCBI taxonomy): Eukaryota > Viridiplantae > Streptophyta > Magnoliopsida > Malvales > Malvaceae > Gossypium > Gossypium sturtianum. The sequence continues at coordinate 128,962,533 of CM046943.1, forward strand.
TTTTTACAACGGTGTGAACCCCTCAACAAGGCAATTAATCGATTCAGCCGCCGGTGGAACTTTGAATAACAAAACTCCCAAGCGACCTATGAGTTTATAGAAGAGATGTCATTGAATAACTACCAGTGGCAAGTTACAAGGACAAGGCCAACAAAAGCAAACGGAGTTTTCAACCTCGACGCAGTAACCATGCTATCAAATCAGGTAGAGGTGCTAAATAAAAAGATTGATGGTTTGTGTTCTTCGCAGGTACATTCGATCATGTAGTGCGACGCAAGTGGAGGCGTGGTGAATCCTGAGTACCCACCCTACCATCCGGGCACAGAGAGTGAACAGATGAACTATATGGGTAACAACTTTAGATCTAACAATAACCCTTATAGTAATACTTATAATCCAGGTTGGAGGAACCACCCCAATTTTTCATGGGGTGCTCAAGGAAATCAAAGACAACAACCCCCTCCAAATTTTCAAAATCAGCCCTACCCACAGGAAAAGAAGCCGAACCTTGAGGAGATGCTGACAAAATTCATAGCAGTCTCAGAAACCCATCTTCAAAAAGCTGAGACAACACTTGAAAGTCAGCAAGCATCTATTCAAGAGATCAAGAATCAGGTAGGTCAACTTACCAAGATTATGCGTCAGAACGACCACAAGGTAGATTGCCAAGCAACACTGAAACTAACCCAAAGGAGCAGATTCAAGCCATATCAGCTCATGATAATGTAGGTTTAGATTAGCCCAATCTATGGAAAGAAAGTGTGGTAGAAAAAGGTAGGGTTGAGGTAACCCAAGAAAAGCCAAAACTGGTAATCAAAGAGTACCAACCTTGCATACCATACCCCGAAGCAATGAGGAGAGACGACACAGAAGGTAAGTTTCTTAAACTTTTAAAAAAATTACATATTAACTTACCATTACTTGAAGCTCTTTCGCAGATGCCGATTCTAGGAAATTTTTAAAAGAGCTCTTGACAAACAAGAGAAGGGTAGACGAAACATCGCATGTGGAGCTAAACGCAATGTGCTCAGCAATTCTACAAAATAAACTACCACGAAAATTAAAAGATCCAGGGAGTTTTACAATTCCATGTTTAATTGGTAGTTTATCCATTGATAATGCGTTAGAATGATTTAGGGGGCAAGCATAAATGTCATGCCTTATAAAATGTTTAAACAACTAGGTCCAGGGAAACCCAAACAAACTAGGATGAGCATTCAATTAGTAATGATAAAACTGTTAGAATTCCTAGGGGTATAATTGAAGATGTGCTAGTGAAAATTGATAAATTCGTATTCCCATGAGACTTTGTTGTTTTAGACATGGATGAGGACAATAGTATCCCCTTAATTCTAGGAAGGCCCTTTTTATGGCTATCGGGACTAAAATTGATGTCGACGCAGTGAACTCATACTCTGTGTAGGTAACGAGATAGTCACTCTTCAGGCTCTCGATTCTGTTAGAACATCGAGTAAACAAGGTGAGAACGTATATTCTATAAATAACCATTCAGTTAACCCTTCTTTTCAGGAAGCACCACGAAAGAACACAACTGAACCCGATCCTACATCTCATAACAATAAGGCAATAACTCATGAGGATCGAAGGGTTCAAGTTGATGACCTAGATGAGTGGAAGACACATTTCAAAGAGAAACTAGGAATACACGAAGTAAAACCGAGGGAACCACTAGTGTAATATCCTGAAATAGGGGTTATCTGTGGTTGAATTGTTTTGCATGAGAGTTGGACTGTTGTGTTATTATTTGTAGTGTTTTAAGACCTAGTTATAAGTTTAGAGTGGGCCCGAGTTGCAGGAAATTTTTGTTTTTAAGTTGTAAGTAAGGGGAGCTGAAGGAGCTAGGGCTTAAGTGTAATTCGTGGGGTATTTTAGCACAAAAAGTGCCTTGGTAAAGTGGCAAGGAGACGCCACTTAGGGCCCTGAGAATGACGCCACAAGCAGGTGGGAGAACTCAGGTTCGAGCAGCAGAAATCCCATTTTCTGCTTTGCATTTTGACGCCAAGGGGAGAAGGAGTTATGCTCAGCACAAACTCTGTCAGATAAGTTTGGACTCAGTCAAATTAATTCAAATAGGTGGCAAAGAGAAAATTTAGGAGTTTGATGAGTTCAAACTCATTTGAATTGTTGGCCAGGAGAGAATTTAGGTGGTTGCCGAATTTTAAACTCCTGCTTAGAGAGGAGTGTTCGGTTTGGAAGCTAAGGGGAGGAGAGTGCCGAATTTCCTTGGGTGCCTTATTGTGCAATTTCGGCTAGCTTAAACATCCTTTTGAGTTGTGCCGATTTCTCCCTAGTGCACCATAGTGAACCAAAAGCCGAAACTCCATAGGTATTTGCCGATTTTTCCCCTAGGCACTTGGCCGAATCTCCTTAGGAGCCTCCCTCTCATCTCTTATTTTCTTTGTAGCCAAAAAGAACCCTTATTCGCTTCATCTTTTCTTTCTTCCTTTGTTGCTCAAAGCCGAAAGTATCCCTCTTCCATTTGATTTTCTTTCTTCTTCCCATTTTCTTCTTTCTTCTTCTCCTACCGAATCTTCCCTCTTCTATTCTTATTTTTCTTACCCTTTTTCTTTTTCCCACTCTAGCCGAATCTTAATTGTTTGTTTTTAAGCAACCATAGCCGAATCTTCTTTTTTCTTTTTTTTTATTATTTTAGCCGAATCTAAATTAAGCCTTGATCTCTTTTGGTTATTTCTTCAATCGGTTTTAAGAGAAGGTATGTGTCCATGGCCGAAACCCATTACTTCTTCTCTCTTTTCTCTGTCAATTTTCATAAAGGTAAAAGCCAATTTTGGCATCTGTTAACAAGGTTCTAATCATCTATAGGAACCGATTTCTTCTAGGTTCTTCGGGGTTTTGGAAGCAGTCGATCTAAGCATCTTTTCTCTGTCAATCGGATTCGGTAAGTCAAGTGGTAAGGATCCATGATGTTTTAATCAATCTTGTTGTTATTTGGTTAAGCCGAAGGCTATTGAAAGTGAGTTTGGTTGTTGGCCGATTGTAGGGGGAGGAGCAGTCTCGCATACCTTGCGTTGTGATTTGTTTTCGTAAGGTAGAAAGGTAAGGGTGGTGTAGTTTATGCGTAATCTCACCCTTCGGGATTTGTTGGTATAAGCCTAATGGCCTATGTTACTAACCTTAGTGTTGGCCGAATGTAGGATCAAGGGATTTGGTGCAGGAGATCGGTCCTTTGGGATTTAGTGCTTACGTTAGTGACAGGTGTGTAACTTACACACTTTATAACTAAGTAAATATGTTAATAACCTAAATGTGTTAAAAGTCAAAGCTGTGTAGATCTTAATATGATGCCTTATGGGTATGAGCAAGGATTCGGGTAAGTCTGTTTTGATATGACTTTTGCGATATGGTGCATAATAATATGATTTATGATATATTTGCTTTATGTTGCACGTTAAAGCATGATGGCATGATTTGCACTTGTAATGCATTGGTATGGGTGATATGAGAGGAGGGGGAAGATGATATCCGTGACTTTGGGTCACCAGAGGTTTGGCACCTCCAGTGGTTTGGTACCATAGATTATTTTATGACTTTGGGTCACCAGAGGTTTGGCACCTCATAGCGACTTGTCCCAGTGGCTTAGCACCACAGTGGGTTGGCCCCACAGATGATATTTTGGGATCGTTGCCAGTGATTTGGTATCACACGTGGGTTGGCCCCACACTCAGATTATTGATATTTCGTGACTTTGGGTCACCAGTGGTTTGGCACCTTATAGCGTCTCGTCCTAGTGGCTTAGCACCACAGTGGGTTGGCCCCACATTTGATATAACGGGATTGATGCCAGTGATTTGGTATCACACATGGGTTGGCCCCACAGATGGATTACTCGTGACTTTGGGTCACCAGTGGTTTGGCACCACATTATTATTTGATATCGTAACTTTGGGTCACCAGTGGTTTGGCACCACCAGTGGTTTGGTACCACACGGGGTAGAAAAGGAGTTATGGATGGCTAGGTTTGGGTGCATTATATATATTGCTTGGTTATGATTTGTGTAAGTACGTTGCATTAATCGGGAGGGGGATTATGCACTGAGTCTTGGTGACTCACCTTCTCCTTATCTTTTCAGGTGATTCATAGATCGCGGATGAGGAGCCAAGGCGGACTCGAGGTGGCCATGCATTAAATAAACTCGGTTTTTACGTGGACTTTGGTTGGGTACTTTATTTCATTTTAATTTGGTTTCACTTTTATTTTGGGTTTGTAATCCGGCCTTTTGATTATGTTTGGATTATTTTTATGCTTTGGAATTATGTTAAACTTAGCTAAGTAAGTCACATGGTTAACTTAATAATTTGAGCCAAGGTTTTCTAAACTAAAGAACGCAATGGTTTTCAAATCTTTACCATTGGGTAAAACAAATCAACTGATAACAACAACAACTCAAATGGATTTCAAACTTAAGTTTTCCACATTCAACTTAACTGATTTCTAAATAGTTAAGGAAGGAACAACGGGTTTTAAAATGACATAAGCATTTTCTAAACCTATGGGTCGACAACTAAGTTTTAAAGATTTGTTATCGGGATTTCAAAGTATATCATGGGTTTTTAACTAATCATGCACCTGGTTTCTACAAACATAAAACAACAAATAGTTTTTCACTGAAAACAAACCGGTAACCTGTTTCCTTCAAAACAATTTCCTCTGTGACATGCCAGATTCGTTTGTGGTGTGTTGACCGGATTTGGGGTGTTACATTTTTGGTATCAGAGCTAAGTTCAAAGGCTCGGCTGTGGGCCTGAGGCCCAAAATGTTTTAAAGTATGGTATTGTTGGAAAATACATGGGTTGAAACGCATGGCACCGAGTCTCCAGCACCAATTCGCCCTAGGTAAGTATTCCTAACTGATGTTTGCATTTGATTATGATGATATGCTATGAATGACTAGTGATAGTGGACGACCCTAGAGACTGAAACCTATAGGATTCTATGAACTCGCGAAAAACAAAACTATTTAATAAGAACTATTCATAAGACTGTGCTTTAATAACAGTGGAATAAAGACTGACGCATAAAACTTGCAAATCAGATAAGTCGAGACATTAGACATGAGCACTCGAGGTCGTGGTCGTAATACACGTGGACGCAGTTGGGGTAGGATGACTTTGTCTGAACCAGTGGGATCTGGTCAGGGGTCGGAGAATGAGATGCCACCACCACCAACTGCTGGTGTTGAGTTTCAGGATCAAACAGGGGATGATGCTGTATCGCAGGCGATGCTGTGAGTTCTTGAGAGGGTGGCTGGAGCAGGTGGAGGCACGGGAGCTCGTAAGTCTGTATCTGAGCGACTCCGAGCCAATGGAGCTGAGGTTTTTCGAGGTGTTTCTGGTGTGGCTCCCAGTACGGCTGAGTATTGGTTAGAGGCGATGGAGCGAATCATGGACGATTTGGATTTGACTGCTGAGGAGAAACTAAAGGGGATAGTATCGCTCCTGCAAGATGAGTCATACCAGTGGTGGCTCACAGTTCGGGATAGTCTTTGCAGCGGATGATCTCACTTGGAATATTTTAAGGCGGCGTATCAAAAGAAATATATTAGATCTAGCTACATTGATGCACAACGAAAAGGCGAGGACGTTCGAGGAGTAAGTCCGTATCGGAGTACGAGGCGGAATTCTCAAGGTTGAGCTGGTATGCTAGGGGTATCGTGGCTACAGAACATGAGCGGTGTGTCAGGTTTGAGGATGGTTTGAGAGATGAGCTGAGGTTGCTGATTGCTCCACAGCAGGAGCGTGAGTTAGCTGTTCTGGTGGAAAAGGCTAAGGTAGCCGAAGGGGTTAAGGAGTCGGTGAGGCAGAATATGGATAAGAATAGACATAAGGGAGGTTTTGGATCATCTGGGTCGGCCGGTAATTCCCAAAAAAGGGCTAGACATGGTGGGCCGAATCAGTCTGGAAGGTTTGTTGCTGCCAATCAGGGACCAGCGCAGTGTAACCGATGTGGGAAATCTCATTGGGGAGGATGTTGGACTGGTGGAAAAGGATGCTCTGAGTGTGGCTCGTTGGACCATCGTGTGAGGGACTCGCCCACGTAAGCAAGCCAGATTCGGATCGAGGGTCGTGGTCGTGCTCGGTTCGAGAAATGAGGGACCGCCACGCGCAGAGGGTCGTGGTAACGGTAGAGGAGGTAATGGTTTCGGTCTGAGCGCGCGAGCACTGTGCAGAGGTGCAGCAACAACGAGGCAAGATAGCCTGGGTTGGTATATGTAGCGAGGCGTCGAGAGGAGGGCGACGCACCGGACGTCATAACCGGTACGTTCTTGATCTTTGGATTACCATATACTACTTTGATTGATGTGGGTTCGACGCATTCGTATGTTTCTAGTAGCATAGTAGAGACCATGAACCTAGATCGTGAGACTACTTCTAGGAGATGACGATAATTAGCCCTCTAGGTCACTCTGTAGAAGTAAATAAGTCAGATAGGGATGTACCCCTAGAACTCAAGGGTAGTGTTTGTAGTCGATCCGATGGAACCGCCGTTTGGGGAGTTCGATCCGATTCTTGGGATGGACTGGGTGGTGAAGTACCAGGCAAGTTTGGATTGCGCGGCTAAGCGCATGGTTTTGAAGACAGCTGAGGGTGAAGACGTGGTTATGATAGGTAATAGAAGAGATTATCTATCCAACATGGTATCCGCTTTGAAAGTCGAGAAGATGGTCGGGAAAGTCGTGAAGCATTTATGGTTCATGTGTGTGCCTTGGAGGCTAAGGAGTCTGCTTTGTGGAGAATGTCCGAACAAAGAAAGGAATTTCCGACGTATTTCGGAGGAACTTCCGGATCGCCTCCAGATCGTGAGGTTGAATTTGGCATAGACTTGCTACCCGTAACTGCGCTAGTGTCTATTGCCCCGTATAGGATGGCGCCGAAGGAGTTAGTGGAACTAAAGGCTCAGATTCAGGAGTTGTTGGACCGGGGTTTCATCCGGCCAAGTGTTTCACCTTGGGGAGCACCGGTACTCTTTGTCAAGAAAAAGGACGGTACGATGCGGATGTGTATAGACTACCGCCAATTGAATAAGCTGACGATCAAAAATAGGTATCCGTTGCCCAGGATAGATTACCTGTTTGATCAGTTAAAGGGTGCATCGATTTTCTCAAAGATCGACTTAAGGTCAGGATATCATCAGCTAAAGGTGAAAGAGGCTGATATCCATAAGACGGCATTTCGCACTCGGTATGGGCACTACAAATTCTGGTGATGCCGTTTAGGTTGACTAACGCTACGGCGGCATTCATGGACATGATGAATCGGGTGTTTCAATGAGATTTGGACCCGATTTGTCGTGGTGTTTATAGGCGACATATTGGTGTATTCGAAATCGGAGGATGATCATGATGCGCATTTGCGAGTAGTAGTGTTGCGGACTCTAGGGAGAAGCGATTATTTGCTAAATTTAGTAAGTGCGAGTTTTGGCTTAAGGAGGTGACTTTCTTGGGTCACGTAGTATCAGCGAGGGATTAGAGTGGACCCTCGAAAGATTGAGGCGATGTTGGATTGGAAGCCGCTAAGTCGATTCTGCAGAGATTCAAGTTTTCTAGGTCAGCAGGGTATTATCGGAGGTTTATAGAGGATTTTCTTTGATCGCAAGCACCGATGACCAAGTTGTTGAGAAAAGGGGTTCCATTTGTGTGGTCCGAGAAACAACAGAAAGTTTTGACAAGTTGAAAAGGATTCGATTCAAGCTCCGGTTTTGATTCACCGAGGCAGGAAGGAATTCACGGTATATTGCGATGCATCACATATCGGCTTGGGATGTGTCTTTGATGTAGGACGGGAAGGTAGTGGCTTATGCATCTCGGCAGCTAAGACCGCATGAGGTTAATTATCCGACGCACGACTTGGAACTAGCAAAGCGATGGTTTTTGCCTTGAAGATTTGGAGGCATTACTTATATGGAGAAAGGTCGATAGTCTACACATATCACAAGAGTCCAAGTATCTTTTGACTCGGAAGGATTTGAACTTGAGGCAGCGCGCAGACGGATTGAGTTGTTGAAGGACTCTATTTGTTCAATCGAGTATCATCCGTGCAAGGCTAACGTGGTGGCGACGCGTTGAGCCGTAAGGTTGTACCGGACTTAAGAGCGATGTTTGCTCGTCTTAGCTTGTATGACGATGGGAGTCTTTTGGCGTAAGTGCGAGTTAAGCGACACAGGTAGAGCAAATCAAGGAGAAACAATTAGTGGATGAGGGTTTGAATGCGCGAAGGTTGCAAGTTCGAGAATGGTGGTTTAGAGGATTACAGTTTGTCCGGTGATGGAGTCTTGTGTTTTCAACGAAAAGCTTGTATGCCGAAGGATGTCGAGTTAAGGCAGATGATTCTTCAGGACGCACATAGCAGCCCATACGCTATGCATCCTGGAGGTAGTAAGATGTACAGGGATTTAAGAGAGCATTTTTGGTGGCCAGGTCTGAAACGGGAAGTAACGGAGTTTGTGGGAAAGTGTCTGACGTGTCGTAGGTCAAGGTCGAACATCGCCATCGTCGAGTTTGCTTCAGCCGGTGAAGATTCCACAGTGGAAGTGGGAGAGGATCACTATGGATTTTGTCAGTGGATTACCCCTTACGCCTAGTAAGAAGGACTCAGTCTGGGTAATTGTGGATCGTCTGACTAAGTCAGCTCACTTCATACTGGTAAGGGTTGATTACTCGCTTCAGAAGTTAGCTAAGCTATATGTGTCAGAGATAGTGAGGTTGCATAGTGTGCCAGTATCGATCATCTCGGATAGGGATCCCAGATTTACGTCGAGGTTTTGGAAAGCTTTGAATCAGGCTTTGGGTACGCGGTTGGATTTCAGTACGGCATTTCATCCACGATCGGCGCAGGCGATCGGAAAGGGTTATACAGATTTTGGAGGATATGCTGAGAGGTTGTGTTTTGGACTTTAGTGGTAGCTGGGAAAAGTTTTTACCATTAGCTGAGTTCGCATACAACAATAGTTACCAGGCAAGCATCAAGATGACACCATACGAGGCGTTGTATGGTAGGAAGTGTCGCACACCTACATGTTGGACGGAGTTGGGTGAACGTCAGATGTTGGGACCAGAGTTGGTTGCAGAGACCGAGGACAAGGTTATGTTGATTCAGGCTCGATTGAAGGAAGCTTCGGACAGGCAGAAGTCATATGCCGATCTCAAGCGGAGGGATATAGAGTTTACCGTGGGCGACAAGGTCTTTTCAAGAAGGTCTCGCCGTGGGAAGAAGGTATTGAGGTTGGAAGGAAAGGAAAATTAAGTCCAAGGTTTATTGGGCCGTATGAGGTACTGAGACGAGTGGGACCAGTAGCCTATCAGCTCGAGTTGCCAGCAGAGCTGAGTCAGATTCACGATGTGTTCCATGTCACCATGCTTAGGCGTTATCGTTTAGATCCATCGCATGTTGTAGCAGTGGAAGAAATAGAGGTGAGTCCAGATATGACCATGGATGAGGAACCAGTGCAGATTCTGGATCGAGATGTGAAAGTCTTGCGTAAGAAGTCCGTTCCACTGGTGAAAGTATTATGGCAAAACCATGGCGTGAAAGAAGCTACGTGGGAACCCGAGGATGTGATGAGACATCAATACCCTCAACTCTTTTGACCAGGTAATTTTGAGGCCGAAATTATTTTTAAGAGGGGTAGAACTGTAATATCCTGAAAAAGGGGTTATCTGGTGTTGAATTATTTTGCATGAGAGTTGGACTGTTGTGTTATTATTTGTAGTGTTTTAAGACCTAGTTATAAGTTTAGAGTGGGCCCGAGTTGCAGGAAATTTTTGTTTTTAAGTTGTAAGTAAGGGGAGCTGAAGGAGCTAGGGCTTAAGTGTAATTCGTGGGGTATTTTAGCACAAAAAGTGCCTTGGTAAAGTGGCAAGGAGACGCCACTTAGGGCCCTGAGAATGACGCCACAAGCAGGTGGGAGAACTCAGGTTCGAGAGCAGAAATCCCATTTTCTGCTTTGCATTTTGACGCCAAGGGGAGAAGGAGTTGTGCTCAGCACAAACTCTGTCAGATAAGTTTGGACTCAGTCAAATTAATTCAAATAGGTGGCAAAGAGAAAATTTAGGAGTTTGATGAGTTCAAACTCATTTGAATTGTTGGCCGAGAGAGAATTTAGGTGGTTGCCGAATTTTGAACTCCCCGCTAGAGAGGAGTGTTCGGTTTGGAGGCTAAGGGGAGGAGAGTGCCGAATTTCCTTGGGTGCCTTATTGTGCAATTTTGGCTAGCTTAGACATCCTTTTGAGTTGTGCCGATTTCTCCCTAGTGCACCATAGTGAACCAAAAGCCGAAACTCCATAGGTATTTGCCGATTTTTCCCCTAGGCACTTGGCCGAATCTCCTTAGGAGCCTCCCTCTCATCTCTTATTTTCTTTGTAGCCAAAAAGAACCCTTATTCACTTCATCTTTTCTTTCTTCCTTTGTTGCTCAAAGCCGAAAGTATCCCTCTTCCATTTGATTTTCTTTCTTCTTCTCATTTTCTTCTTTCTTCTTCTCCTAAGAATCTTCCCTCTTCTATTCTTATTTTTCTTTCCCTTTCTCTTTTTCCCACTCTAGCCGAATCTTAATTGTTTGTTTTCAAGCAACCATAGCCGAATCTTCTTCTTTCTTTTTTTTTTGTTATTTTAGCCGAATCTCAATTAAGCCTTGATCTCTTTTGGTTGTTTCTTCAATCGGTTTTAAGAGAAGGTATGTGTACATGGCCGAAACCCATTACTTCTTCTCTCTTTTCTCTGTCGATTTTCATAAAGGTAAAAGCCAATTTCGGCATCTGTTAACAAGGTTCTAATCATCTATAGGAATCGATTTCTCCTAGGTTCTTCGGGGTTTTGGAAGCAGACGATCTAAGCATCTTTTCTCTGTCAATCGGATTCGGTAAGTCAAGTGGTAAGGATCCATGATGTTTTAATCAATCTTGTTGTTATTTGGTTAAGCCGAAGGCTATTGAAAGTGAGTTTGGTTGTTGGCCGATTGTAGGGGGAGGAGCAGTCTCGCATACCTTGCGTTGTGATTTGTTTTCGTAAGGCAGAAAGATAAGGGTGGTGTAGTTTATGCGTAATCTCACCCTTCGGGATTTGTTGGTATAAGCCGAATGGCCTATGTTACTAACCTTAGTGTTGGCCGAATGTAGGATCAAGGGATTTGGTGCAGGAGATCGGTCCTTTGGGATTTAGTGCTTACGTTAGTGACAGGTGTGTAACTTACACACTTTATAACTAAGTAAATATGTTAATAACCTAAATGTGTTAAAAGCCGAAACTGTGTAGATCTTAATATGATGCGTTATGGGTATGAGCAAGGATTCGGGTAAGTCTGTTTCGATATGACTTTTGCGATATGGTGCATAATAATATGATTTATGATATATTTGCTTTATGTTGCACGTTAAAGCATGATGGCATGATTTGCACTTGTAATGCATTGGTATGGGTGATATGAGAGGAGGGGGAAGATGATATCCGTGACTTTGGGTCACCAGAGGTTTGGCACCTCCAGTGGTTTGGTACCACACATTATTTTGTGACTTTGGGTCACTAGAGGTTTGGCACCTCATAGCGACTTGTCCCAGTGGCTTAGCACCACAGTGGGTTGGCCCCACAGATGATATTTTGGGATCGTCGCCAGTGATTTGGTATCACACGTGGGTTGGCCCTACACTCCGATTATTGATATTTCGTGACTTTGGGTCACCAGAGGTTTGGCACCTCATAGCGTCTCGTCCCAGTGGCTTAGCACCACAGTGGGTTGGCCCCACATTTGATATAACAGGATTGACGCCAGTGATTTGGTATCACACGTGGGTTGGCCCCACAGATGGATTACTCGTGACTTTGGGTCACCAGTGGTTTGGCACCACCAGTGGTTTGGTACCACACGGGGTAGAAAAGGAGTTATGGATGGCTAGGTTTGGGTGCATTATATATATTGCTTGGTTATGATTTGTGTAAGTACGTTGCATTAATCGGGAGGGGGATTATGCATCGAGTCTTGGTGACTCACCTTCTCCCTTATCTTTTCAGGTGATTCATAGATCGTGGATGAGGAGCCGGGCGGACTCGAGGTGGCCATGCATTAAATAAACTCAATTTTTACGTGGACTTTGGTTGGGTACTTTATTTCATTTTAATTTGGTTTCACTTTTATTTTGGGTTTGTAATCCGGCCTTTTGATTATGTTTGGATTATTTTTATGCTTTGGAATTGTGTTAAACTTAGCTAAGTAGTCACATGGTTAACTTAATAATTTGAGCCAAGGTTTTCTAAACTAAAGAACGCAATGGTTTTCAAATCTTTACCATTGGGTAAAACAAATCAACTGATAACAACAACAACTCAAATGGATTTCAAACTTAAGTTTTCCACATTCAACTTAACTGATTTCTAAATAGTTAAGGAAGGAATAACGGGTTTAAAAATGACATAAGCGTTTTCTAAACCTATGGGTCGACAACTAAGTTTTAAAGATTTATTACCAGGATTTCAAAGTATATCATGGGTTTTTAACTAATCATGCACCTGGTTTCTACAAACATAAAACAACAAATAGTTTTTCACTGAAAACAAACCGGTAACCTGTTTCCTTCAAAACGATTTCCTCTGTGACATGCCAGATTCGGTCGTGGTGTGTTGACCGGGTTTGGGGTGGTACAACTAGACGAGCTAATAGGAACGACAAATCACTTCAAAATAGGAGATCATGTATTGTTAGATAAAGTAGACCCTCGAATATCTCCTCCTGACCCTAATACAAACAAAGAAATCCCTTTTAGGGTAATCAAGGTTTTCCCATGCGGAACAGTCGAGGTAAGTAATCCTATCTTGGGTACTTTTAAAGTAAATACTACTCGACTCAAACTTTATCATGATAATAGAGCTGATAGCATGGGAGAGGATGTTCAATTCTTCAAACCACCCTGATTATGCGAATCAGAGGTAAGTCTAGCTTAAGACTATAAATGAGCGCTTCTCGGGAGGCAACCCGAGCACTAACTCCATTAATTTTTACATTTTTATTTTTCTTTTCGGCATTTAATTTTAAACTAACCAAAGTGCAGATTCCCATACCACACGGCCTTGCATACGGCCGTGGCCGTGGCCGTGTGGACACTACGGATTTTCGTACTGACATAGCAGAGGTAGTACGAGCCAATGATGAAAGATTCCCAGATCATGGATGATTCTAAATTGCCACGGCCGTGTGATATGGCTGTGGCCGACACTGAGGGAAGTCACACGAGCTCTAACTAACTCGCCACGGCCGTGCGATACGACCATGGTCGACACTGTTTGATCCTACACGGGCGTGGTGACCCGAACATGGGCGTGGGAGAAACGAGAAAAGCATAACACGGCCGTGTGACCCAACACGCCCATGGTGCACGGGCGTGGGAACGTACCAGACTTGAAATTTCTATTTAAAACCCCCACCCCTCCCATATCTTCCATCCCATTTTGTTTTCCCTTTCTTTCTCAGACCTCTCCCTACTTTTCTTCTCTAATCCTTCCCCAAACCATTGACCTCCATATCTATGTTGAAGAAGCGGAAGGATCCAAGCACAGTCTGTAACAGCCCAGTTTAGACCCTAGTCAGAACAGTGGTTTGGGGACCACGAATCTGAGGTCGTAAAAACATTTTTTATATTATTTTTGGTATTGATTATATGTGATATAGTCTATGTGATAATTCTGTGTGATAATTTTATCGACTGTGTGTCAAATTATGAAAAAGGATTAAATTGCATAAGGTGTAAAAGCTGTGTGTTGATTTTTAAGTGCCTATTTGTTGTTGGCTTTCTAAAGTGAAGGCCTTATGTTGTTATTAAACCATTTTAAGATAGTGGTTGGTTAATATACAAAAATGGCCTTAGTGCATGAAAACTTAGATTGATTAGTAAAAGGTTAAATTGGTAACTTGATAAATAATTATATATATGTTATAATAAAACATAAGATGGCCATTATCATCTTGTTAGTGCCGAAATTGAAGAAAAGAAAAGAAAGAACACTAAGCTAGGGTATTCGGCCATCATTTGAGCTTGATTGAAGGTATGTTTTGCTTCAGTTTTTGATAATTTCTACGTTTTTGTGATCGTTGCTTTGTGCTCTTTAAAACCCATGCTTCAATTTTGTGAATTGGTGAAGATTTTGAGATGTGCCATTGATGAACATGTGAGCTTTATGTTGATAGTTGGTAAAATATGAAAGCTTAGTGTTGAATTAATATAGTTGTATTTGGATTTTTGGAGAAATTGAGTAAATTGGGCTAAATTGAGAAGAGTGTAAATTGAGGACTAAAATGTGAAATAAATGAAATGTGTGGGCTTGAATGAACACAAGGAAATTCGGCTAAGCTTATGTGAAAGGAAATTTTGTGAATTTGATGATTTTGTGAATTAGGGACTAAAGTGTCGAAATGTAAAAATGTGAGGGCTATTTTGTAAAATGCCCTAAATATGTGTGTTTGGATGAAATTGAATGAATTGGTAATTGAATAGATTGAATTTGAATGTGTATAGACCAAGAAAGGAGAGGCTCGGATCGAGATCGAGGCAAAGACAAAGTACTCGATTAATCGACCAGTTTGGTATTTCGACGTCCGAGGTAAGTCCAGGACATAATGCGTGTAATTAACTATGCTTAATGTTATGAAATGAATGGTATGATATATCAAATTGTAAATGCTATATGAGAGCTCGAGTTATGTGGCACTAAATGTGCATATTCGGAAATGTGACCAATATAACTAGCAGATTGTGTGTGTGAAGTAATATAAACTTCGGCATTGTGGTTGCTTAACTGTGTGCGATATTGATATAAGTTCGGATATAATACTAGTGGTAAACTATATCTTTGTGATGTAAATTTGAATGAATAAATGTATATGATAATGATATTAGAAATGCTATGTGTGGACTTTGAAATAGAGGCACTAAGTGTGCGAAATTAGAAAAGATATAGAAATAAATAGCAGCGTGTGTGTGAAAAGATTGAAGCTTGGTTTATCGAATTGGCAACTGTGTGCGTGCGATCGATATAAGTTAAACACCGAATTGGCATTTGTGTGTGCGATATCGATATAAGTTTGACTTATCAAATTGGCACTATGTGTGCGATACCGTTATAAGTTTGGTTTATTGAATTAGCACTAAGTGTGCGAATAAATCAAAAGAGTAGCAAAGATTGATCGTAATGTAAAATCGAGTGGTCGAGAAGCATATTGGTAAATAACTATGTGTTGAAAAAAAAGGTACGTATTTAACCTTTGTGGTCGATGAGATTATGTATGATTTCATAAATGGTTGAATTGGATTATTGGATATGAATGATGATATGTATGAAACCTATGTGGTTGGTGAATTTGGATGTAGATGAATGGAATGCTATGTGAGGATTAGACATGGTTGAGTTTGTGTATCATAAGTAAATTATCTATGTGATGTTTTAATTTGTAGATTGATTCAATTTAATGAGTTAATTGTATTACGCCTCGAACTTACTAAGCTTTGAAAGCTTCTTGTGTGATTGTTTCTCTGTTTACTGTTGTCGAAGAAAGCTAGCTCATTCGGGAATCGTCGGCATCTTTATCACACTATCGGCAATCTATTTTGGTACTTTTGAAGATGTATATAGCTAGATATGGCATGTATAGGCTAGTAATTGGTATAAGTTGTCATATGAGCTTAGCCATGTGATTTGGCTATTTTTGAGTTAAGAATTTGCTAAAATGAATGTGATAGGTGAAGCATGTTTTGGCATGGTTAGTTGATGCATAAAATGGTCAAGTTTGATTAAGTGAATGAATGAGATATGTTTGTGATGAGATGAGTTTTAACCTTGTAGTTTGGCAAGTTTGGAATTAGTATTGAATGTGTTGATGGAATGTTCATTTTGGTATGTTTTTGGTTTGCCATATATGCATGAAATGAGATGAATAATGAATTTATTTATTTTGGGCAGCAAATTGAAGGTGGAGCGGCATGTAGATTAAATTGGAAGATTAGGATGAGCTTTGTTTTATTCGGTGGGATAATGATTTATTGTTTTATTATTTTAGATAATTATAGTTTTTTTAATTAGTTTAAATTAGAGATAGGATGTGGATAGGATAATGGGGATTTGTTTAATTCAAATGGAATTGAATTAGTGGCTAGGAAAGGTGTTGGCGAATCTTGGAGTCTTCAAGGGGGTGGTGGCGATTCTATAAATAGAAGAGGGGTAGTGCCGAATTCTTCATTGAATAAGCACCCTTTCCTGTTTCTTTCTTTTGTTGTTTGCCAAATTATTTCTAATTCTTCCCTTAGCCTCTTGTAAGAAACAAGTCAAGGAAAACACTTCCTCTTTTTTCTTTTATTACTCGGGGAAGCCATTGCCGAACCCTTCAAGTGTTTCATCCCCTCCACTATTTTGTAAGTCCTTGAAGCCAAACCTCAATTCTAGAGTGGGCGAATCCTTGTTAGAAGAAGGGATCTATTGTTAACTAGCGTGAGGGAGCAATTGGAAATTGTTTGAGTTGTTACTCATCAAGGTAAGTAAGTGCTAATATTCTACCATAGGCCATTTTGGTTATTAAGTATTGACCAATTATGTACCATGATTCTTAGGGGGACAAATCGGCTGTAATCTGGAGGAGCCTTTGAGATTTTAGATCGTTCCATTAAGTAAGTTAAATTGTAGTTATTCAGCTGAGATCTTGTATTATGACGTTTAACCAAAGGATTACGATTAAGTGATTACGATGGGCGTGGATGCGAGTACCGATCAAAGTGGGCAAGGGAAAGCTCCCATCCCAAAAAGTTCAAGAAGAGATCCGTTCTACTGGCATGCAGATTGGCCACGGGGTGTGGGCCAACAATAGGAAGCGTTAGGCAAAAGCGTAGTTTCGCTGAAGCGATAGCGTCGAGGATCGAGAGTCTAGAACTCCTAGTAATAAGGTGTGTAACTAACCCCTTTGTTTCCGGGTTTATGTGTTATATGTTTTACTAACAAGTCATGATTAATAAGTGTGCTATATATACCTACACAAAGGGTATAGCGATGGCGTGAGTTAGTATCGGATCCATTGCAAGTGTGATTATTTGTTTATGAGTATGTTTATGGACATTAATAAGCATGTGCATGCATGATCACGAATATATTTTATGTGGCATGTGCATGGGTGGGTTATGAAAGAAGGTACGGGTGTACTTTGTGCGTGGTTGATGTCGACTTTGTGCTACATCGTGGATTGTGGATCGAGGTCGCGTTGTGGATCTTTGCGATTTGGTTCGCGTGGTTACCTTGATTGATATCGGCTTTATGCCATATCGTGGCTTGATGGGTTGCTGTGTGCTCCATCATTGGTTTGATGTTAGCTATACGCTACATCGTGGATGGCATTAGGTTGCCTTTTTGGAGGGAAAGGAGAGGGTGACTCGATAGTCCCCTCAGTGTGTGGTAAATTTGGATAAGGGGGTGTGTAGCGGATGGACCCTAGGTTGGGTTGGGAATCATGTTGCATTATTTTTGTAATAATATGGAAGTGGGCCAAGCCCAATATGACATGTGGATAGGTATGTTTTGGGTACATACGTGGAAATGGGCCAAGCCAGTTGATATGTGGTTTATTGAGAAATGGGCCTAGCCTGTGTATTTGAGTATGATTTGAATGTGGCCAAGCCCAGTTGTGGTAATTATTAAAATGAATATATATTACTTGTTGCATTTGATAATTGGGATATTATGTGGCTAGCATGTGGGTGGATTTCAAAGTGGTTAACTTACACTTTGCGAGTCATTATGACTCACCCAATTATTTTCAAACATCCTTGGTGACATGTTGATCGGATGGGTTGGAGTGGATACAAGGTGGCCCATGCAGAAGGAGATTTTCATGCAGAAGATGTTTTACTTTATTTAAGTATTTTATATTATCAGTATTTTGGAATTTTATTTGATGTAATAAGGGCCTCTTTGATTTAAAGTACTCTACTTATTAATGTTGAAGTTTACACTACACTTAGAAATATTTTAGTAAAAAGATTCATATTATAGCAACTTATAATAATGTATTAATCGGAAGTTTTCAACAAGCTTATATTATTTATTAAATTTTAAATGGACATGATTTTGAGAGATAATAAATTTTCAAGTTTTATTCTAAAGTCAAAGATTTCCAACCGTCTTTCATGTTGACATAACCAGATTCATGGGACTTGTAGGCGGGTTTGGGGTGTTACAGGATTGAGTATCGAGCCCTGGTTCAAAACTTCGGCTTTGAGGTTTTGGGCCCACAACCATTTTCAAAATGGGCTTTTCAAAAATATGGGCTTTTAAGAAATATTTCGTGGTATGATCGGCATGGCACTGTACCTCCTACCGAGTCCACGGTAAGTACTTGGACTTTTGAAGCGTTGTATTATTATGGCTAGTTATGGGCTTAGTTGGGCTCGTAGATTAGAATATTAGGGCTATTGAACCCAGGACTAGTCTACTCAAACATATGCATAAGACTTAAAGACTATTAACAAACTCCGTGAAGTAAGTCACTGAGAGTTAAGGTGTGGCAACCACCAGACGCATGTCGAGGGATTGGTATTGATGAAGCTTGGTACTTAAGCGATCCTAGCGACTCACCTCCTCTTTACTCGAATCCTACCTAGTGCGTAGCTACGGTTCACCTTAACCAAGAGGACTTGTTCATAGGCTAAACCAATTATTAAACCCGAAAGGATTTGCCCCTTCTTTTTTAAAATCCTTAGTTTTAAAATTTCCAAAATTTACCCTTTGGTTTGTAAACTCTAAATCTAATTGAAAAAGCGTTTTCTCAATTTACCAAAATTATCAAAATGCCTAAGCGGAAAAATTACAAAAATACCCCTATGTTGAAAATTACTAAAATATACGACTTTTAAAATTTACGGTTTAACCCCAAACTTAATAAAATTTTCTTACATTGCAAAAGTATCCAATTTTACGTAGATTTCAAAATAATAACCCGACTTTGGAAATTCACAAAATTACCTGATTGACAAAATTACCAAAATACCCACAGGGTAGAAAGCAGGCGAAAGGTCAGAATAGTGAATGTGGGTGGTAGATACCCTTTGAATGTGCCCTCTATTGAGGGAGAAATGTGTTCTTGTGGACGAATGAATGTGTGGTTTGTGTAAATGTGATTCTTTGAATTAGGGTAACAAATCGAACTGAGACTTTGTGTGATCGAAAGAACTACTTTAAAATACCCTTCTTTCATAAAAATTTGCTTTCGCGATTAAATAGTGGAACAAAATTTCTAATGCATAAAATTTCTTAAATCAGTTAAATCACGACGATAGAGATGAGTTCTAGGGACGCGGTAGAGGTAGAATGGCGGCCGGAACGGTGAGGAGTCGGCCATGGGTCGAAGTGAAGTGCCACCGCCAGAAAGTGGTCGCGGAGGAGCAAGATCGGACGGAAGAAGATGGCGCGAGGTCGCAAGCCATGCTACGAGTGCTCTGACAAGTGGCAAGAGCTAGTAGGGGAAATGGAACTCAGTCGATGTCAGAAAGGCTCCAGTCGAATGGGATTTGAAGTTTTTAGGGGAGTATCTGGGTGGCCCAATGTAGCGGAATATTGGTTAGAAGAGTCGAAAGAATTATGGGCGACTTAGATTGTACCAGAGGAAAAAGCTAAAAGGTCTGCATTCGCTTCTTGGGATGAAGCTTATCGTTGGTGGCTCAGCTGTCAAACAAGGTGTCTACAGATCGATTGGATTGGGAGTACTTTAAGGAAAAGTTTGAAGGAAAATGCGTTGGAGCAAGTTACTTAGACGCGCAGCGGAAAGCGTTTCTAAACCTAGTACAAGGGAATAAGTCGATAGCGAGTATGAAGTGAGTTTGTGCGACTAAGTCGATGACGCCAAAGGAATCGTAGCTATCGATTATGAAAGGAGTGTTCGATTCGAGAAGATGAAAGTGCGAGATGAGTTGCGGGAGTTGATCGCGCCAAAGAGAAAGGATTTTTCCATTCTGGTAGAGAAAGCTCGGATTCTGAAGAGGTTAAAAAGACTATAAGAGAGAAAATCGAGAGAAGAATAGGAGCGAGAATAAGAGAAATATTGGACCGTCAGCATCGTTTGGTAATGTCAGAGAGAAAAGACCAAGGATCGAGAACCCTGTGCATGCACTTGCCCCAATGGATCGGGAATCGTTCTTGTGTTCGATGTGGAAGACCTCACCTGGGGAGAGTGTTGGGGAAATAGTAAAGAATGTTTTAGGTCTTGGATCTAAGGCACATTTAGTTAAGAATTGTCCTCGAGCAACGAAGGGTCGTGGGGTTCTAGTCAAAATCAACCAAGGATGTGATATCGGGTAAGCTCCTTTGTTTTGGAATACTCTTTTAATTGTTCTCCTTGTTTGTAAGTAATTCTTTCTTGTATGATTTGGATCTTGAGTGAGAAATTAGAGACTACGTTTGGGAAGTATGATGAATTGAAATCAGAGTGCAATGGAGGCGTAGAGTAGGGAGTTAGGATTGCATGGTAGTAATTAATTTCGAGGACGAAATTATTTTTTAGAGGAGTAGAATTGTAACACCACGATTTAGGGGCTATGCAATTTGGGTATAATTCAGTGTTGGAAGGTTTTTGGGTATGTTTAGAGGTGTTTTAGAGGTTTTGAGAATGCTCGGATAATAGGGAAAGCTGTGGAAAATTTTGGATTTTTAAGTAATAAAGAGGGGCTTGGTTACGAGGGTTTAAAAGAATTAATTGGGCGTTTAAGGCACAAGAAAGGATCAGCAAAGTGGCTTCATGCTGGCTGCTTTAGAAGTGGAAGTAGCGCCGGTGGGGGCTTAGGTTCGAGTCAGCAATGGCAGCAATTTGTTTTATTTTCGCGTCGAGGGGTAGGGCTAGTAGGCCTTAAAAATAAAAGGCGAGGTTTGATGGGCATGGAAGTCCAGTGGCAAAGTGGCACTCATGCGCCACTTAGCGCTGGAGGGAGGAGAGAGCGCGGTTTCGAGGGCACTGGAGCGGCATTTGGAGTTTTATTTCTTTGTTGTTTGGTGATGAAATTTGAAAGTAGGAAGGGGTAAAAATAAATGTGGGAGCTTTATGGCATAAAAATCAAGATGGCCTGAGTGGCCTGGCGTTGGGAGTTAGGCGTCTGTGATTGGTTCTGAGTTCGAACTGGAGAATGGCAATTGGAGTTTTAGTTTTTTTGTTATTTATTTATTTATTTTGGGAAAGCAAATTGAAGGTGGGCGACATGTAGATTAAATTGGAAGTAGGATGAATGACATGTTTAATTCAAATGGATTAAATTGGAAGATTAGGATGAGCTATAAATAGAAGAGGGGTAGTTGTTTTATTGAATAAGCACCACTTTCCCTGTTTCTTTCTTTTGATAATGATTTATTGTTTTATTATTTTAGATAATTATAGGATCTATTTTTTTTAATTAGTTTAAATTAGATTGATAGGATGTGGATAGGATAATGGGGATTTGAGTTTAATTCAAATGGTAATTGAATTTAGTGGCTAGGAAGGTGTTCAAGAAGAGATCCGTTTCTGGAATCTTGGCCACCCGAGTGTCTTTGGTCTAGAACTCCTAGTAATACCCACTTTATTTCGGGTTTTATGGTTTTACCTAACAATTGACGAATTTAGTATCGGATCCGTTCGCGATTATGATTATTTGTTTATGAGTATGTTTATGAACATTAATAGAAGCATGTGCATGCATGATCCTGTTTCAATTATAATAAGCTTTATGCCATAGAGATTCTTGGGGTAGTATGCGTAATGAATGAATTCTTCATTGAATAAGCACCCTTTCAGGAAGTTGTTTTGCAATTCTTTAAGTATTTTATATTATCTAATGCTTTGATGCTTGTAGGCATAACCCTTTTTGGGTGGCATTTTGGCCTTGTAAATGGCCTATAATGTTGACATTGGTTGTAGCTGCACATGGGTGGGTTATGAAAAGGGCGTGCCTAAGACCGTGGTTGTATTGGCGAGAATGCGCTTAATTGATAAAATAGCACACGGCCTCGACATGGGCGTGTCATCCGCCGTGGTGTACAACTTAGTAGCTAGTTGGAAGAGCACACGGCCATGGCACACAGGCGTGCTTGGTGGCCGTGTTAGGAAAGTCGATATATGGCCTAGTAGTACACGGTCATGGCTGCAGGCGTGCCTAGTGACCGTGTTGATATAGTCGATATGGACACGGATAGACACACGGGGTGTCTAGTAGCCGTGGAGGGCACACGGCCTCCTCCCACGGGCGTGTCTCCCCTGTATCTTAGAAAAGTTTTAAATTTCGAAGAAATTCTGTATGTGTTTCAATTTAGTCCTGACCCCTCTATAGCATGTGAATTATGTCTCGTAGACCTCGATAAGGGACACCATGATTGTAATTGAATGAGATTAAAGATGATTGACTTTGTGTCGTAAATTCTAGATGTTAAATGTTTTGATTGATCGGTAATATCTCTTAACCCTGTTCCGGTGACGGTTTCGGGTTAGAGGTGTTACATTTTATTGGTATCAAAGCTACGGTTTAGTCGATTCTCGGACTAATGTAGCGTGTGTGAGTCTAGCTATACATGCCATATATGAAATTACGATAGTGTGATGAATCCTGATAGTTATAAATGTATTTTCATATAGTAATGGATCCCGATCGAGCAGTTGCTAACAACGTAGAGAGTAATGCGCCTACTCCCGCTCAAGGGACAGCGCCGGCCACATCTAGGCCGAATGATAATAGTGAGGGAGGAGAGGCTAAACAAGCCTTCCTTCGAATGATGAGTGAGTGGTTTTCAGAGTTCGTTCGAACGAATCCGGCTGCTCCACAACCTCCACCCCCTCTAGTACCTGTTGTGCCACAAGTGATAGATCCGATTCGATTGAATAAACCTCCCGTGGATAAGATCGGAAGTGTGGGGCGAAGAGTTTAGGGGCCACGGTGACGGCGATCTTTGAACGCAGTGAGTTTTGGCTCGAGAACACAATTTGGGTATTTGATGAGATGTTGTTAACCCCTGATGAATGTATCAAGTGTGCAGTTTCTTTGTTGAGAGATGCGGCTTATAATTGGTGGAAAACATTGACATCCATAGTTTCGAGAGAGAGAATCACTTGGGATTTCTTTTAAGTTGAGTTTAGAAAGAAGTATATCAGTCAATGCTTCATTGACCAGAAACGTAAAGAGTTCTTTGAATTAAAATAAGGTCATTTGTCCGTTACTGAATATGAGCGAGAATTCGTAAGATTGAGTCAATACGCGAGAGAATGTGTTTCGACCGAAGCTACTATGTGCAAACGCTTCATAGAGGGATTGAATGAAGATATTAAATTGTTGGTTGAAATACTTGACATAAATGAATTTGTTGTGTTAGTTGAAAGAGCTTGCAAAGCCGAGGAGCTCAATAAAGAAAAGAAGAAAGCCGATTCTGAAGCTCGAGATGAAAGAAAAAGATCGATGAATAAGTTGTCTCAGCCTTCGACAAAGAAATTTAGAGATGCAAGCAATCGATCAAATACTTCATTTGAACATCCGTATAAAGACCACACAAGACTAAGTGTTGGTTCGAGAACTCAAGCTCAAATTGAATCAAATGTTGAAAGTGCTAAAAGCAACAAACCTGAGTGTAGACAGTGTGGAAGAAGACATGTGAGAGAATGCTGGGGCAAATACAACAATAGAGTTTGCTATAAATGTGGATCACGAGAACATTTCATTCGAGATTGCCTAAAGTTAGTTGAGGAAGAAAATGTTCAGAATGTGAGATCGAGTAATGTGATGGCTAGGGTAGACCATCCAGAAATGTCGGGAATGTGAGTGGAAGTCAAAAAGGGACTACTCGATACTGTTTGTGAGGTCGAGGCTAGAGCACTGCCCGAGCTTATGCTATACGTGCACGAGAGGAAGCATCATCTCCGCACGTCATTCACTGGTACTTTTACTCTATTTGATAATCGATGTGATTGCATTAATAGATCCGGGTTCAACTCATTTCTATGTGTGTGTTAAATTAGTATCAAGTAAGACTCTACCTGTTGGGTCTACTGAATTGGTAATTAGAATATCGAACCCTTAGATAAGTGTGTTTTGATGAATAAAGTGTGCAAGAATTGCTCCTTGATGTTTCGAGATATATGCTTTTCGACTAATGTGATAATACTACCATTCGATAAATTTGATATAATTTTGAGTGTGGATTGGCTCACTTTGCATAATGCTGTTATGAATTGTAAATGAAAGAGTATAGATTTGATAAGTCAGAACGGTGAGATAGTTTGAATTGAATCTAGTGATATGAAAGAGGTACCAGTTGTTGTATATGTGATGAAAGCTTTGAACTATGTTAGAAGGGATTGCGAAGCTTATTTGACATATGTGATTGATATAAAAGTGACCGATAAGAAAGTTGAATCCGTGCTTGTGATTTATGAATTCTTAGCTATGCCTTTCGGATTAGCGAATGTTCCTGGAATGTTTATGGATTTGATGAACTGTATATTCAGACTGTATTGAGATCGTTTTGTTGTAGTGTTATTGATGACATTCTGATTCATTTATGTGATGAGACGCATCATGCCAAGCATTTGAGAATTGTGCTACAAACTCTGCGTGAGAAACAGTTGTATGCTAACTTTAGTAAATGTGAATTTTGGTTATGTGAAGTTGGTTTTCTGGGGCATATTGTGTCAGTTGCCGGGATACGAGTTGATCCTAGTAAAATCTCTACTATATTAGAATGGAAGCCTTCGAGAAATGTGTCTGAAGTCCGTAGTTTTCTGGGACTAGTGGTATATTATAGACGGTCTGTAAAAGGCTTCTCGATGATTGTGACTTCGTTGACGAAGTTGCTACAGAAAGATGTTAGATTTGAGTGGTCAAAAAAATGCCATCAGAGTTTTGAACAATTGAAAGTGTTGTTGACAGAAGCACCAGTGTTGGTTCAACCTGAATCAGGCAAAGAATTTATAGTTTATAGTGATGCCTCGTTAAATGGTTTGGGTTGTGTGCTGATGAAAGAAGGTAAAGTCATTGCTTATGCTTCGAGGCAACTAAAGCCGCATGAAAAGAACTATTGACGCACGACCTTGAATTAGCCACGATGGTATTTGTGTTAAAGATTTGGTGTCACTATCTTTTGGCGAGAAATGCCATATTATACCGATCATAAGAGTTTAAAGTACTTAATGACTTAAAAAAAATTAAATTTGCGATAAAGAAAATGGTTGGAATTGTTGGAAGACTACGAGCTCATGATAGATTACCACCCGGGTAAAGCTAATGTTGTAGCTGATGCTTTGAGTTGGAAATCATTATGTGCCTTGCAAGCTATGAGTACTCAGATAGATCTGTATGATGATAGTACGGTTTTGACCGAGTTGAAAGTAAAGTAGATGATTGTATGTCAGAATTGTGATCCTTAGAAAAATGATGTTGAAATGATGGCTAAATGAACTCAGTGTGAATTGAATATTTATTCAGAATTTTGAGTTGATAGTAATGATTGTCTGAGATTTAGAGATTGGATTTGTATTCCGAAGAAGTCAGAGTTAGTGGCATGGTATGAAATGGGACATCTATGACTTTGTGTCGAAATGTTCAATTTGTCAGTAAGTTAAAGCTGAACATCCGGTTCCATCCGGATTGTTACAACCGATTATGATTCCTAAGTGGAAATGGAAAAGGATTTCAATGGACTTTGTGTCGGAATTACCTTTATCTCCGAGAAAGAAAGATGCGATATGAGGCTCTTTAAGGTCGAAAATGCTGAACTCTATTGTATTGAATCTGAAAAAGCATGAAAATGAAATTCTGGGATTAATTTGATGAAAGAGATCGAACAGAAGTGAAAGTGTTGTTGTGACACAAACACCGAGTAGAAGAGGTTACGTGGGAGCCTGAGAATATTATGAAAGAACATTATTCACACCTACTCACTGATAAGATTTTTGGGGACGAAAATCCCTAAGGGGGAGAGTTGTAACACCTTGATTTAGACCCTAGTCGTAAGCAGTGGTTTGGGGTCCACGAATGAGGTCGTAAAAACATTTTTATATTATTTTTGGTATTGATTATATGTGATATAGTGCGTGTGAAAATTTGCGTGTGATAATTTTATCGATTGTGTGTCAAATTATGAAAAAGGATTAAATTGCATAAGGTGTAAAAGTGTGTGTGTTTATTTTTAAGTGCCTATTTGTTGTTGGCTTTCTAAAGTGAAGGCCTTATGTTGTTATTAAACCATTTTAAGATAGTGGTTGGTTAATAGACAAAAATGGCCTTAGTGCATGAAAACTTAGATTGATTAGTAAAAGGTTAAATTGGTAACTTGATAAATAATGATATATATGTTATAATAAAACATAAGATGGCCATTATCATCTTGTTAGTGCCGAAATTGAAGAAAAGAAAAGAAAGAACACTAAGCTAGGGTATTCGACCATCATTTGAGCTTGATTGAAGGTATGTTTTGCTTCGGTTTTTGATAATTTCTACGTTTTTGTGATCATTGCTTTGTGCTCTTTAAAACCCATGATTCAATTTTGTGAATTGGTGAAGATTTTGAGATGTGCCATTGATGAACATGTGAGCTTTGTGTTGATAGTTGGTAAAATATGAAAGCTTAGTGTTGAGTTAATATAGTTGTATTTGGATTTTTAGAGAAATTGAGTAAATTGGGCTAAATTGAGAAAAGTGTAAATTGAGGGACTAAAATGTGAAATAAATGAAATGTGTGGGCTTGAATGAACACAAGGAAAATTCGGCTAAGCTTATGTGAAAGGAAATTTTGTGAATTTGATGATTTTGTAAATTAGGGACTAAAGTGTCGAAATGTAAAAATGTGAGGGCTATTTTGTAAAATGCCCTAAATATGTGTGTTTGGATGAAATTGAATGAATTGGTAATTGAATAGATTGAATTTGAATGTGTATAGACCAAGAAAGGAGAGGCTCAGATCGAGATCGAGGCAAAGAAAAAGTACTCGATTAATCGACCGTTTCGGTATTTCGACGTCCGAGGTAAGTCCGGACATAATGCGTGTAATTAACTATGCTTAATGTTATGAAATGAATGGTATGATATATCAAATTGTAAATGCTATATGAGAGCTCGAGTTATGTGGCACTAAATGTGCATATTCGGAAATGTGACCAATATAACTAGCACTGTGTGTGCGAAGTAATATAAACTTCGGCATTGTGGTTAGCACTGTGTGTGCGATATTGATATAAGTTCGGATATAATACTAGTGGTAAACTATATCTTTGTGATGTAAATTTGAATGAATAAATGTATATGATAATGATATTAGAAATGCTATGTGTGGACTTTGAAATAGAGGCACTAAGTGTGCGAAATTAGAAAAGATATAGAAATAAATAGCACTGTGTGTGTGAAAAGATTGAAGCTTCGGTTTATCGAATTGGCACTGTGTGTGCGATACCGATGTAAGTTCGGCTTACCGAATTGGCACTGTGTGTGCGATATCGATATAAGTTTGACTTATCAAATTGGCACTATGTGTGCGATACCGTTATAAGTTCGGTTTATTGAATTAGCACTAAGTGTGCGAATAAATCAAAAGAGTAGCAAAGATTGATCGTAATGTAAAATCGAGTGGTCGAGAAGCATATTGGTAAATAACTATGTGTTGACAAAAAGGTACGTATTTAACCTTTGTGGTCGATGAGATTATGTATGATTTCATAAATGGTTGAATTGGATTATTGGATATGAATGATGATATGTATGAAACCTATGTGGTTGGTGAATTTGGATGTAGATGAATGGAATGCTATGTGAGGATTAGACATGGTTGAGTTTGTGTATCATAAGTAAATTATCTATGTGATGTTTTAATTTGTAGATTGATTCAATTTAATGAGTTAATTGTATTACGCCTCGAACTTACTAAGCTTTGAAAGCTTACTGTGTGATTGTTTCTCTGTTTTACAGTGTCAGTAAAGCTAGCTCAGATTCGGGAATCGTCATCATCTTTATCACACTATCGGCAATCTATTTTGGTACTTTTGAAGATGTATATAGCTAGATATGGCATGTATAGGCTAGTAATTGGTATAAGTTGTCATATGAGCTTAGCCATGTGATTTGGCTATTTTTGAGTTAAGAATTTGCTAAAATGAATGTGATAGGTGAAGCATGTTTTGGCATGGTTAGTTGATGCATGAAATGGTCAAGTTTGATTAAGTGAATGAATGAGATATGTTTGTGATGAGATGAGTTTTAACCTTGTAGTTTGGAAAGTTTGGAATTAGTATTGAATGTGTTGATGGAATGTTCATTTTGGTATGTTTTTGGTTGCCATATATGCATGAAATGAGATGAATAATGATGCTTGTAGGCATGACCCTTTTTGGGTGGCATTTTGGCCTTGTAAATGGCCTATAATGTCGCACGGTTGTGGCACACGGGCGTGCCTAAGACCGTGGTTGTATTGGCAGAATGCGGCTTAAATAGCACACGGCCTCGACATGGGCGTGCCATCTGGCCGTGGTGTACAACTCAATAGCTAGTTAAGAGCACACGGCCATGGCACACGGGCGTTCTTGGTGGCCGTGTTGGGAAAGTCAGTAAATGGCCTAGTAGTACACGGTCATGGCACACGGGCGTGCCTAGTGACCGTGTTGATATAGTCAGTATATGGACACGGATAGATACACGGGGGTGTCTAGTAGCCGTGGAGGGCACACGGCCTCCTCCCACGGCCGTGTCTCCCCTGTATCTTAGAAAAGTTTTAAATTTTGGAGAAATTTTGTATGTGTTTCAATTTAGTCCCGACCCCTCTATAGCATGTGAATTAGGTCTCGTAGACCTCGATAAGGGACACCATGATTGTAATTGAATGAGATTGAAGATGATTGACTTTGTGTCGTAAATTTTAGATGTTAAATGTTTTGATTGATCGGTAATACCTCTTAACCCTGTTCCGGTGACGGTTTCGGGTTAGGGGTGTTACACAGTCTCCCTATGGGAGATCGATCTATATAAGTTCATGCCGGCCGCTTCAATTATTCGACAAGCCAAGGACCTTTGAGGCAATTTAACTCTTAATCTTTGAGGCCATTTAACTCTTATTTTTCTTTTCTCTTCTCCTTTATTTTCCTTATCTTAACTTCTCTTCCACTAAATTTAGTGTATCTTATTTTAGTTTCTTGTTTTTAGGTTCTTCAGGCTGCTTGGGAATCACCCCACCACGACCTCTGCCAACATCACCGCGGCCTTAGAAATCACACCCACCTCGCGAACCATCCAACAATAAGGACTCCTTAGTCCATAAGTCTTTTCTTTTTCTTGTTTTTTTTACTTTTTACGATCTTTCTCTTTATCTTTCTTGTCTTTAAATAAATAATTAGTTTAATTTGAATTTTCTTAGTATTTCTTGGCTATTTCTTCAAGGGCTACCCAATTTCTTCATCTAGCGCAGTAATAGTGGGCAGCCCCCATACCACCACCAGAGACGCCTCCTCCAACTTATCTTTCACCTCCGAATCAAGTTTCCACACCTCCAACTCAAGGAATCCATCCAAATTCAGGAAGTTTCATCTCTCCCTAACTTTTATAAATTTCTATCTATCTTTGTACATTGAGGGAAATGTACATCTTAAGTGTGGGGGGGTAAAACTTAAAAGTGCCAAACTTTTTACATTATTCTCAAATCCTGAATTATGTCTTGTTTCTTAAAGTAAGTTTCTCATATTATGATTAGAATGAAATTTCCTATGATTTATGATTTTTATTGATATGTTTTGGATTAAGTCATAGTTAATTGTGCATTGATAATTTAAACTTTAAGATAATAGAGAATCAAGCATGATAAGTCCATTTTTCAAAATTAAATTTTTTTTTTTAGGTTGTCTACCTAATTTTGAATATTACTTTGAAGTTTGAAATGGACGAGGTTGACATCAAAAAGCCATAAATTTTTGTGAGATTTTGAGCCTTATAGAGCATATATTCTTTTTATTGCTCAATTTATTGATTATGAGTGTGTCAACATTGATTTGTTATTCTAGAACTTGCATCGATTATACATGTCGAGACCACACCTTTGATTTGATATACAAAGATGATGAAGGCACCTAGGACTTAACCCACTTACTCCACTAAAAAGCTTACCTTCATAATTAACCCTTAGTGAACCCCTTTGATCCTAACAAACCTTTTTATTGACTCACCCACTAATATCAACCCAAAACCTTTTGTATTTGATATGATCGTTCCTTTTGACTACCCTTATATCGATATTTGATTTGATCGGTTACTTAACTATTTTCTCTATCAGTTGTTAAATTCTATATTATTATTACTTACTTGATTTGTTCTTAAAAAAAAACCGAAGTATATTCATTATTAGTTCTATGTTCTATGAGCTCAAAACAGTTAAATTCACATCTTTAGAAGAAGCTCGTGTTATTATTAGTGTTATGAGTTTTCAGTTGATGTAATTTTTTTCATTTCGTTGTTTCTAGTTAGGTAATTTGTCATGTCAATCTCGATTCTGACCTTCTAATTCAGCCTTTATCCACACCCTTAACCAAGCCTCGTTACAACCCTGTTAAAGACCTTTTGATTTGTAGATCATCTCATATTATAGTGGTGGAGATTTGATTTTCGTGCAAGCCTATGGGATTAACTTTTCATATTTGACTTATGAGTGCTTTTTCTTGAACCTTAAACACCTCGAGTGATTTGAGTGAATCTTTAGTGAGGATGTCAATCCTTGTCGATTTTGGATCAGAGGTAATTATTTAGATGAGGGGAAACGCCTATGTTTTCATGCTACAAGATGTATGACTTAGATTGTTTGAATCTTTAGGACTCTTTGAGTTGAATTATCCATGTATGAATTATCTATGAATTGTGATGAAACACTATTGATGAATATTATGAATTGAGGGAAGTTCGTTTTAATTATGAGTTGAGAATTTTGCTTGAGGACAAGCAAAAGCTTAAGTGTGGGGTTATTTGATAAACAGTAATAGTAACATATTTTAAACCCACATTTAGCATGCTTTTGGATTATTTTTCCCTTAATTTGTGTAATTTGGTGCTCTTAATCCCTTAATTTCATGTTTTATACTCAGGAGAGCATCGGAGGATGAAAAGAATGAGAAACGGGCCTAAAATGGACCAAATGGGCCAAATCACAAAATCGACACGGCCTGGGCCCAAGCAACACGGCCGTGCCTCCCTAATCAGACCCAACCATGGCCTGGCCACGATTCACACGGGCGTGTGCCATGGGCGTGCCCCTGCCATGACAAAGAGGAATTTCACATTGATTAGGATACTTGGAGGCAAAGAAACATATTCCAAAGCCTATATAAACACCCTAGGGGGCAACTTAAGGAGGGAGTTCGACAGGAGCCCAAGGATTTTGTAACGTCCTCGAAAGGGCCTATGCATTTTCAGTTTAATTGTACGAAATGACAAGTCTTAAGCACTATGAATAATATTTTGGTATTTTTGGAATTTTAGAAATGCATAGAAATGGAAATGAACATTTTTGGAAACCTGAGCATTTTTGGAAACTTGAACATTTTTGGAAACCTGAATATTTTTGGAAATGTTTCAAAAATGGAAAGTGAACATTTCGGGAAACCTGGAAATGTAAGAAAAATGGCAAGTTACAGAGCCGATCGGAAATTTTAGGAAACTTGGAAATGACCCTAAAATGATGAGTTTTAAGGTTTAGAATAGGAAATTAAGGCAAGGGGGCCTTAAAGGTAAAAGTTGGTAAAATTTGACACACAAACGGGCTAGGAAAAGTGGCCTGAAGATGGCACTTATGGCTTATGGAAATGGCGCCACATGCAAGGTGTTGGGCCTGAGTTCGAGTCACTTGGGAAGCAAATAATGAAGGCTATATTTTTGCTTCCAGAAGGTTGAGGTGGACAGCACATGCTTCTAGAAATAAAGGTGTTTTATTCTCATTAATATGTGAATAATAAGTGATAAATATAGGATTAATTTTTAATATAATTATTGAGGAGATAAAAGATGGATTAAACACTTTTATTTTTAAATAAAAGAGATAATATTATCACAAGGAAGAGTGGTGGCCAAGTCAAGGACTCTTGGCTTAGTAATTTCGGCTAAAGGAGGAGAGTTAGGCTATTCTCTCATCTTTTTTCTAAGTGTGCCGAAAATTCCCTAGCCCTTCTTTCTCTCTGCCGAAATTTCTCCTAAGCAAAACTCCATCTTTTCTTCTCCTCTCCTTTGCTATTGTCGAGCCAAAATACTCTTTGATCCCTGTTAAATCTCCATAGCCGAATCTCTGTGACTCTAGGCAAGGAAGCAATCGGCTAAAGGCATTAAAGGGGTCTCTCAGGTTTCTACAATTGTTGAAAACAAGGATCAAGGATCCAAGGTGAGATAAGTATATATTTGGTCGAAGGTTACGTTTTATATGTTAGATCTAACATATGAATTATAGGAATTTCAATATCACTAAAGGGAGCAAGGAACCGATTTTTGAGATCTCATCTCAAGGTAAGTGGTTATAATCGGCCAAGGTTCTTTCTTAAATGTCTAGATCTATTTGTTTTAATCAGAGACTAATCAAATCAATGGATTTAATGGTTAGCTGATTTCAAGGGAAGAACACAAATCTTCGGGATTTGATTACCAATCAAATCGGCAAACAAAGTAAGTGTTAGTAATACCATTCCTAGTAGGATTTGGTTTTAAAATCGAAAAGGTTATTAATATGTTTATATATGATGGGCCGAATATAGGAATCAACAGATCTAAAGCCTAGATCGGGATTTTCGGGATTTCAAGGAATCTATTAAGCGAATCAGGTGTGTACTCACACTAACTTTTGATATATCATATGGCAATTATTTTAACATATGAATATGCATAAGAATGTGAATATGGCTAAGTACCATAAATATGGTAAAAGTACCCAGGTACGTTTCCTACTTTTGATAGGATTATGAATATGTATATTGTTACATGTGAATAATGAGAAATTAAGTATGTTATGCATGATGATAAAATATATGGGGCATTCGGGATATATGTGAAAGGGGAAGAAGGTGTTGACTTGGTCTCACCAACGGAATATGGTGACTACGGTCACAAAATTTGAATATGGTAACCGGTTACATTATCTCGAATTTGGTAACCGGTTACATTATTTGAATATGGTGTCTAATGACACAAATTATATGGGCAATGAGCACGTCATTGCAAATGCGCTTCGATGGTGTGTAGCGGATGGAGGGTTGACTTAGTAGTCCCCACGGTGTGGTTGGCAGTGCGGGGTGTGTAGCGGATGGACAACTAGGTTTGGGTTTGGGAATGCATCATAACTTTTGTATTCTATGTTTGAATGTGTAATATGTGATATACTGATTCTATTATGATTTAGTGTCGTGTACACATTGAGTCATTTGACTCACCCGTTGGGGAACATTTTTGGTGATGAGCAGTGATGGACCCAGGGACGGAAGAACTTGTGGTGGCCATGCTCAACATGAAGTTTATATTTTGAGGACTCTTGAATTTATTTTAGTACTTTGAATTATTTTGGGAATTATTTGATGTAATAAGGCCATAAGGCCATAGTTGAATTACTTTACACTTATTTTTATTT
Source organism: Gossypium sturtianum (assembly GCA_025698515.1). Taxonomy (NCBI): domain Eukaryota; kingdom Viridiplantae; phylum Streptophyta; class Magnoliopsida; order Malvales; family Malvaceae; genus Gossypium; species Gossypium sturtianum. The sequence continues at coordinate 128,996,159 of CM046943.1, forward strand.
ATTATGATTATGAATTTTATCATTTAAAATTTAATTAAAATTTCTTTTAAACTAAACCCTAAATATTTTGTCACTTAAGATAAAAGGGATTTCAATATAAAACGAACCTGTTTTCAACACAAGCCCAACCCAAAACAATATTTTCTTAAAATCACACAAGTTTTCCTAAGAACAAAAGAATTTTGAACCGGTTTACTTGAGAAACATACCAAATCTGGTCAAAGCTCGTGGGCCGGGTTTGGGGTGTTTTAGTTTGGTATCAGAGCCCAGTTTTAAACTCTCGGCCTGTGGGCTAAGGCCCAAAACGTTTTTAATTCGAGCTCAAATGATTTTCTTGAAATAAAGCAGGTATTCTAGCATGGCACCTAAGTCTCGACCATGATCCACGGTAAGTACCCTAACTTTATGTGTGATTACGTGATTGATGAACTGTATAAGGGTAGAAAAGGCATGGAGCGTAGAATAGAATGATAGGAACATGAACCCTAGGGCTAGATTACTCAAACACAAAACCACATAAGACTTAATGCACCAAACAAACCTATGGCTAAGTCACAGAGCTAGGGTGTGGTAACCCCTGTACGCATGTCTAGGATTGGATCCGGAAGAGCCTGGTATTTAAGCAGTCCTAGTGACTCACCTCCTCTTCGTAGGAATCCTACCTGGTGCGTAGCTTCGGTTCACCCTAACTCAGAGGGCTCAGCGGTGTGGCAACCTCTGTGTGCATGTCTAGGAATGGTTTCGATGGGAGCTTGGTATTTAAGCGATCCGCGTGACTCACCTCCTCTCCATTCGAATCCTGCAGTGCGTAGCTTTGGTTTCCTCGACCAAAGAGGGCTCGGTCATAGGCTAAACCTAATGACTAAAACCCGAAAGGGAACTAGCCATGTTTAAAAAAAAAAAAAAAAGAACCCATAAAGTTTTACAACTTTTGGAATATCCCTAACTTACTAAATTTACCAATTTACCCTGATTTATGGAAAATTACCAAAATACCCCCGAGGTCAAAAATTACCAAAGCATACTGGATTCCAAATTTTTTCCCAAAATTACCGGAACTTTAAAATTTCCAAAATACTTTTGACAATATCACCGAGGAACTTTCTGTTTGAAAAATTACAAAAATGCCCCTGTAAGATAAAATTACGAAAATACCCTTGGGTAGTGGAAAAGCAATAACAATGAAAACTACAACATTTCTCTGATGAATGAAAGTTCATAATTGTTTGATGGATGGATGAATGAATGAAAGACTGTGTGCTTGTGTGAATACGAAAGAACCACTCATAAAACTCTTTTCATAAAACTCCTCCGCGGATAATAAGTGGAACAATGACTAATCCATAAAACTTTTTAATCAGATCTCGACGCTAAAAATGAGCTCCAGAGGACGTGGTCGTCGTGGACGAGGTAGAGGAAGGATGACTGTGTTAGAACCCGTTAGATCGGGTCAGGGTTCTGACAATGAGATACCACCGCCACCACCACCCCCAGCTGTTAATGTGGAGCAAAGCAAGCTCGAGACGGGGAAGATCTTTGTGTCGCAGTCGTGGCCGCGAGTTTTGGAGTTGGTGGGTGGTGCGGAGGAAATTCGGAAATCAAAAATCGTGCTCGAACGGCCCGAGCTAATGGAGCCGAGATGTTTCGTGGAGTGTCGGGAGTGGCACCCGATGCTGATTGAGTATTGGTTGGAAGCGACGAGCGCATCATGGATGAGCTCGACGACCCCGAGGAGAAGTTGAAAGGAATGGTGGCATTACGCGATGAAGCGTATCGATCAATGGTGGTTAATCATGCGAGATGGTGCTATGGCGGAGGATTTGACACGGGAATATGTTATGGAGGCATTCCGGAAGAAATATGTGGGAACCGGTATCTGAGATGAGCAAAGAAAAGCTTTTCGGGGGCTAGTTCAAGGAACAAGTCCGTAGCAGAATATGAGGCAGAATTTCTGAGGTTGAGCCGTTATGCTCGAGGGGTAGTAGCGACTAAACATGAATGCTATGTCCGATTTGAGGACGGACTGAGAGACGACCTGAGACTGTTGATAGCACCGCATCGAGGCGGGAGTTCTCTTCTTTGTGGAAAAGGCCAAGGTGGCCGAGGGAATTAAAGATGCTACCAAGCGGTGTGGACAAGAATAAGCCTAAGAGAGGTTTTGGACCATCTGGAAAGGGTCATAAGAGGCCTAGGGTTGACGGGCCACGAAATCAATAAGCTGGTACGGGCTGGCAGTATCGCCCTTGTGAGCATTGTGGAAAGAAGCACTTGGGAGAGTGCTGGAGAAAGACGGGTGGATGTTTCAAATGTGGATCCAAGGACCATATGCTTAAGGATTGTCCCAAACAACTAGATGAGAGCCGACCGGCAGTCCAGAATGCTAGCCAGACTGGTAGAGGCGGACAGCAGCCTCAGCGGGGTCGTGGTTCGGCTAACAGAGGTAATGGTTTGGCAGAGGCCGTGGAGCACGGGCGAGGTGCTACTAATACGAAGCAAGGCAACCGGGATTGGTTTATGCGATTCACGCCGAAGGGAGGATGGTGACGCACCGGATGTAATAACCAGACGTTCTTCATTTTCGACAAACCCTATTTTGCTCACGATTGATGTGGGCTCGACCCATTCCTATGTTGCATGTAGTGTAGTGGAAACACTAGGCCTAGACTCGAGAACTCTCGATAGAGCGGATGACTGTAGTAAGCCCATTAGGCCAAACCGTAGTGGTAGACAAGATCTTTCGGAATGTACTCCTAGAGATTCGGGGAGTAAACTTTTGGGCCGACTTAATGGAACTACCCTTCGGGAGTTTGAACTTATACTCGAAATGGATTGGTTAGTAGAACACCGAGCCGTGTTGGATTGTGCGGCTAAGCGGATGGAGCTAAGAACCCCGGAGGATGAAGTGGTAGCTATGATCGGAGAAAGGAGGAACTACTTGTCTAACGTGGTTTCGCTACCAAGGCCGAGAAGATGGTTAAGAAGGGGTGTAAGGCATTCTTAGCCTTCATTAGTGCGATAGGTGGGAAGGAGGAAGGTATTAATGGAGTTAGGACGGTAAGGGACTTCGTGGATGTATTTCGGAGGAATTACAGAATACCCCAGATAGGGAGGTGGAATTTGGGATAGATTTGCTACCAGAGCGACTCCTGTGTCAATTGCTCCATACCTAATGGCGCCAAAGGAGTTAGTTGAGCTCAAGGCTCAGATCCAAGAATTGTTGGATCGTGGGTTCATTCGACCAGTGTGTCTCCATGGGGAGCACCATCCTATTTGTGAAGAAGAAGGATGGAACTATGCGTATGTGCATAGACTACCGTCGATTGAATAAACCGACCATCAAGAACAAGTATCCTTTGCCAAGGATAGACGACTTGTTCGATCGGTGAAAAAGGGGCATTTGTGTTCTCGAAGATAGACCTAAGGTCGGGATATCACCGATTAAAGGTGAAGGAGGCGGATATCCACAAGACGGCCTTTAGGACAAGGTACGGCCATTTTGAGTTTGTGGTGATGCCGTTTGGGTTGACGAAGCGCTCGGCCGCGTTCATGGATATGATGAATCGGGTTTTCCAACCCTATTTGGATAGGTTCGTCGTGGTGTTCATCGACGATATTTTGGTGTATTCAAGGTCGGAGGAGGAGCATGATGAGCATCTCCGAGTGGTGTTGGAAGTGTTAAGGGAAAAGAAGCTTTATGCCAAATTCAGCAAGTGTGAATTTTGGCTAAAGGAGGTGGCATTCTTAGGACATGTGGTATCCGCAGATGGAATAAGAGTGGACCCTAGGAAGATCGAGGCGGTGTTGGAATGGAAACCACCTAGGTCCGTGGCTGAAATACGAAGTTTCTTAGGCTTAGCAGGCTATTACAGAAGGTTTGTGGAAGGGTTCTCGTCAATAGCCGCGCCTTTGACAAAGTTGCTAAGGAAGGAAGTACCCTTTGAATGGACTAATAAGCAACAGGAGAGCTTTGATAAGCTCAAGAAGGTCTTGTGGAAGCTCAAAGTGTTAGTTTAGCCTGAGGCGGGCAAGGATTTCGTAGTATATTGTGACGCGCGCACACGGGGTTAGGTTGTGTACTAATGCAGGAAGGAAAAGTGGTCGCGTATGCGTCTCGGCAGTTAAGGCCTCATGAGGTTAACTACCCAACTCATGACTTGGAACTAGCAGCAGTGGTCTTTGCCCTTAAGGTTTGGAGGCACTACCTTTATGGAGAAAGGTCAGTTATCTACACAGACCACAAGAGCCTTAAGTATTTGTTGACTCAAAAGGAGTTGAACTTGAGGCAGCAAAGGTGGGTGGAATTACTGAAAGACTACGATTGTACGATAGAATATCATCCGGGCAAGGCGAATGTGGTAGCCGATGCTCTGAGTAGGAAGGTTGTGTCGGATCTAAGGGCTTTGTTCGCTCACTTAAGTCTATATGATGATGGAAGCTTTGTTGGCGAGTTGCAAGTCAAGCCTACATGGTGAAGGAGGTGAAAAGGGCCGGTTGGCGCGATAAGGATCTAAGTGCTAAGTTACAGCAAGTACGTAATGGAGAAGTAAATGATTATGGCGTCATTGATGGTGGAGTCTTGTGCTACAAAGGAAAAGTCCGCATCTTAGAAGGACAATGAGTTGAGACAAAGAATTCTTCGGGAAGCGCATGGTAGCCCTTATGCTATGCATCCCGGAGGCATTAAGTCAGTATAGAGATTTAAGAGAACAATTTTGGTGGCTTTGATCTTAAGCGGAAGTGACAGAATTCGTGGGAAAGTGTCCGACGTGTCGCCAAGTCAAGGTTGAACACCAAGTTCCATCAGATTACTTCAACCAATTGAGATTCCCCAATGGAAGTGGGAAAGGATTACCATGGACTTCGTTAGTGGGCTTCCCTTATGCCTACTAAGAAGGACTCGGTATGGGTGATAGTGGACCGTTTGACTAAGACCGCGCACTTTATTCGGTGAGGGTTGATTATTCTCTCCGAAATTAGCCAAGCTATATGTGGCGGAGATCGTAAGGTTGCATGGAGTACGATGATCGATCATCTTCGATCGAGACCCAAGGTTTACGTCTCGATTTTGGAAGGCACTCCATCAAGCTTTAGGCACTAAGTTAGACTTCTCAACGGCTTTTCATCCACAATCGGGCAGGCGATGCGACGGGTTATACAAGTGTTGGAGGATATGTTGAGAGAGGTGTGTGGTGGATTTTCGAGGAAGTTGGGAAGATTACTTGCCTTTAGTGAGTTCGCCTACAACAACGACTATCGTGCAAGCATACAGATGGCACCATATGAAGCATTGTGCGGTAGGAAGTGTAGAACACCTACTTGTTGGACCGAGTTAGGAGAACGTCGAGTTTTGGGTCCAGAGTTAGTGGTGAAGGAGAAGAGAAAGTTGAGTTAATTCGGGCACGATTGAAGGAAGCCTCGATAGGCAGAAATCGTACGCGGACCTTAAGCGGAAGGAAATAGAGTTTGAAGTGGGAGACCAAGTGTTCCTGAAGGTCTCGCCTTGGAAGAAGGTAATGAGGTTCAGTCGCAAAGGGAAGTTAAGCCCAAGGTTTATAGGGCCCTATAGAGTATTGAAGCGAAGTTGGGCGATGGCATACCGGTGGAATTACCGCGAGTTGCAGCAAATGCACGATGTTTTCCATGTGTCCATGTTACGTTGTTACCGATCGGATCCGTCCCATGTGGTACCAATCGAAGAGGTGGAGCTAAGGCCGATCTATCCTACGAGGAAGAGCCGGTTCGAATCTTGGAGCGAGATGTGAAAGTACTACGAAGGAAGTCGGTGCCTCTAGTCAAAGTATTATGGCGCAACCATGGATCGGAAGAAGCTTCGTGGGAGTGTCGAAGAGACAATGCGACGACAATACCCTCGATTGTTTAGTTAGGAAATTTCGAGGACGAAATTTTGTTTAAGGGGTAGAAGCTGTAACGTCCTCGAAAGGGCCTATGCATTTTCAGTTTAATTATGCGAAATGACAAGTCTTAAGCACTATGAATAAATTTTTGGTATTTTTGGAATTTTAGAAATGCATAGAAATGGAAATGAACATTTTGAAAACTGAGCATTTTGGAAACTTGAACATTTTGGAAAACTGAATATTTTTGGAAATGTTTCAAAAATGGAAAGTGAACATTTCGGGAAACACGGAAATGTAAGAAAAATGGCAAATTCTGAGCCGATCGAAAATTTTAGGAAACTTGGAAATGACCCTAAAATGATGAGTTTTAAGGTTTAGAATAGGAAATTAAGGCAAGGGGGCCTTAAAAGTAAAAGTTGGTAAAATTTGACACACAAACGGGCTAGGAAAAGTGGCCTGAAGATGGCACTTATGGCTTATGGAAATGGCGCCACATGCAAGGTGTTGGGCACGAGTTCGAGTCACTTGGGAAGTAAATAATGAAGGCTATATTTTTGCTTCCAGAAATATTTGAGGTGGACGGCACATGCTTCTAGAAATAAAGGTGTTTTATTCTCATTAATATGTGAATAATAAGTGATAAATATAGGATTAATTTTTAATATAATTATTGAGGAGATAAAAGATGGATTAAACACTTTTATTTTTAAATAAAAGAGATAATATTATCACAAGGAAGAGTGGTGGCCAAGTCAAGGACTCTTGGCTTAGTAATTTAGGCTAAAGGAGGAGAGTTAGGCTATTCTCTCATCTTTTTCTAAGTGTGCTGAAAATTCCTAGCCACTCTTTCTCTCTGCAGAAATTTCTCCTAAGCAAAACTCCATCTTTTCTTCTCCTCTCCTTTGCTATTGTCGAGCCAAAACACTCTTTGATCCTGTTAAATCTCCATAGCCGAATCTCTGTGACTCTAGGCAAGGAAGCAATCGGCTAAAGGCATTAAAGGGGTCTCTCTCAGTTTCTACAATTGTTGAAAACAAGGATCAAGGATCTAAGGTGAGATAAGTATATATTTGGTGAAGGTTACGTTTTATATGTTAGATCTAACATATGAATTATAGGAATTTCAATATCACTAAAGGGAGCAAGGAACCGATTTTTGAGATCTCATCTCAAGGTAAGTGGTTATAATCGCCAAGGTTCTTTCTTAAATGTCTAGATCTATTTGTTTTAATCAGAGACTAATCAAATCAGTGGATTTAATGGTTAGCCGATTTCAAGGGAAGAACACAAATCTTCGGGATTTGATTACCAATCAAATCGGAAAACAAAGTAAGTGTTAGTAATACCATTCCTAGTAGGATTTGGTTTTAAAATCGAAAAGGTTATTAATATGTTTATATATGATGGGTCGAATATAGGAATCAACAGATCTAAAGCCTAGATCGGGATTTTCGGGATTTCAAGGAATCTATTAAGCGAATCAGGTGTGTACTCACACTAACTTTCGATATATCATATGGCAATTATTTTAACATATGAATATGCATAAGAATGTGAATATGGCTAAGTACCATAAATATGGTAAAAGTACCCAGGTACGTTTCCTACTTTTGATAGGATTATGAATATGTATATTGTTACATGTGAATAATGAGAAATTAAGTATGTTATGCATGATGATAAAATATATGGGGCATTCGGGATATATGTGAAAGGGGAAGAAGGTGTTGACTTCGGTCTCACCAACGGAATATGGTGACTACGGTCACAAAATTTGAATATGGTAACTTCGGTTACATTATCCGAATTTGGTAACCGGTTACATTATTTGAATATGGTGTCTAATGACACAAATTATATGGGCGATGAGCACGTCGATCGCAATGATCGCCTTCGATGGTGTGTAGCGGATGGAGGGTTGACTTAGTAGTCCCCACGGTGTGGTGGCAGCACGGGGTGTGTAGCGGATGGACAACTAGGTTTGGGTTTGGGAATGCATCATAACTTTGTATTCTATGTTTTGAATGTGTAATATGTGATATGCCTGATTCTATTATGATTTAGTGTAGTGTACACATTGAGTCTGTTTGACTCACCCCGTTGGGGAACATTTTTCAGGTGATGAACAGTGATGGACCGGGACGGAAGAACTTGTGGTGGCCATGCTCAACATGAAGTTTATATTTTTGAGGACTCTTGAATTTATTTTAGTACTTTGAATTATTTTGGGAATTATTTGATATAATAAGGCCATAAGGCCATAGTTGAATTACTTTACACTTATTTTTATTTATTATGATTATGAATTTTATCATTTAAAATTTAATTAAAATTTCTTTTAAACTAAACCCTAAATATTTTGTCACTTAAGATAAAAGGGATTTCAATATAAAACGAACCTGTTTTCAACACAAGCCCAACCCAAAACAATATTTTTCTTAAAATCACACAAGTTTTCCTAAGAACAAAAGAATTTTGAACCGGTTTACTTGAGGAACATACCAAATCTGGTCAAAGCTCGTGGGCCGGGTTTGGGGTGTTTCAGATTTTGTCGGGGAGTCTAGCTAGGCCAAGGAGCCGAGCCAGAAAGAGTAGATTTGTGGGAATTTACTCGAAGAAAGCCAGTTGATTCATCTCAAGAAGCCGGAGTCATACTCAAGACGGAGGATCTCTCTTCAATTCCTTCAGGGGGTTTTAGGATTTTTCTTATGTTTTGTTTTATCTTTTCTTCTGAGATGTTTCTTTTATCATTATGAACTAAACCCTCAAATACCTGAGGGGGATGAAACCTAAGACGAATCTTGTTATTGTTTTCTGAACTATATGATAAATACTTGATTTGTTCTTAATTATGTGTTCTTAATTCTTGTTTTGATATTTCAAGATATTGATTCAAGTACTGATGTGCTTAGGCAGAGGAGGAATAGATCCTGTCTAAGAGTAGATCTAGCATAATTAAGCGGAGTTGATCGCAACCCTAGAGATAGGATGACGAAAATCTGCCAGATTAGGGTCAAACCTAATATGGGAGTCCATCGATCGAGTTAATGCAATTCTAAGGGTTTTAATTAGAAAGAGATTTCAATTAATCAACCTAGGGTTAGACGTTAGTAGCCTCGAGAGAGGTATTAATATAAATTAAGGAATCCTACGGATCGAGTCAAGTGAATAAATAAATGCAGTTCGAGTTGAGTTAAATAACAAGTGAAGTCTGGGTAAATTCTTCCTCGGGTATTATCTTAATCAATTGGTTTTTCCCACAAGTATTTCCCCAATTTTGTTCTCTTTGTCTCCGCATCTTTAGCTTAGTAGTCAGTTAATTTTAGATTAAAACAATTCACTTCAATTTTTAGGCTAAATAATAAAAAGAAAGTTAGTATTAGTACTTTTAGTTCCTTTGGGTTCGACAATCCGGTCTTGCCTTAACTATACTACTGTTCGATAGGTGCGCTTGCCTCAAATCATTGTCATAGTTAGTTTTCAGGTTCGATCATTCTCTTTATAAATTTTAAAACTTTGACAAATCACAGCGATCACTATTAATAGCTATTGAGTGAAATGCTATGGCTGGAATTGAATATCGAGACATGGACTAAATTGAATAGAATAGAAAAGTTGCATGACCTAACTAATACATTAAATTGGTATGAAATTGAGCTAAAATATGTTATATTACATGATGAATTGATGTTGAATTGAGAATGATGGGATGTGAATTGAACTATGTGATGATATTGTAAATTGGTTACTCTGTTAACTGTACAGGTCTATACTTCGAGTTAGCCGATGATACATTACGGTGCTAGTTGAGGTTTAGATCGACTAATCCGAGTATTCGTCTTGAAAATCTGATTAAGGTTAACAAGATTATATCAATGTGTTTTGTGATTAAATGTAGTCGAATTGTTGTAACCATACAATAGTGTATTTAAATCAAATGAAACCGATCCCTTGGGGCTTGAAACAAATTCAAACGAGTTGGAAGACTCCAAAAACGATTGAATTAGGTGATATTAGAAATGGTAAATCAGAAGTCGGACTGATAAGAGAATGTTTTTATATTGATATGTTTAAAATATTGTTATTATAAGCATAATGAAATGTCTATATAGATTGTATTGTAGTAGGATGAATTTGTATTAGTTTTGTACACTTAACATGTTTATATTGTTGATGTAAAGCTTAGTAACTCTATGTTATAATTATATGGTAGATATGTGCATATAATTATACATGTTTACTTAGGGTAGAATTTTTAATGTTAATATTACATACTTGAATTATAGAAATACCACTGCGTGTATTTGCTCAGCATACAAATTTTTTTCTTTGTGCGCAAGTATAGTAGATTTTTGATGGATCAAGGGAGACTTATCTCAGCATCCAAGAATCGAACTTGAATCAACAATGTTGGCGTATTTACGTTTTTTAAATAGTCTGGCGTGTACCTATTTAGTTGAGTCACTTTTGGTATACTTTATGCCCGTTTAAACTTGAGTGCCAATTTGGTTTATGTGAATATGGTTAATAATGTTGATTATGCTCATAAGTAAGTGATATGAGTAAGGAGTGTATAATGCTACAATTTGAAGTTTTGTTTGGTTGGATTGGTATAAATTTATGTTTTATTTATTTTGTACTAGAATTTAATATGTTTGGAGTAAGTTAATAGATTCTAGTTGTGTGCATAGGTATCTTGGTTCAAATGGTTGGCATGTGAATTTTATTAGTTAGACATGGTTGTAAAGGTTTAATTTCGGCTTAGAATATCATACCATGGTGTAATGTGTAACAACCCGTTTTCTAGTGGTGTCGAAAATAGTAGTTTTGGGACCACAATTCCAACGTCGAAGTCCATAAATATTAATTATTTAATATTTATGAGGTCATCAAGGTCATATTAAAATTTGGTCCAGATATTTTAATGATTGATCAGTTAATTAAAGAAAAAAGACTAAACAGTAAAAGTTAAAAAAGTTAATTGCTATTAGTTTTTATAGGCCAAATGGATGGGAAAACATCATTGCATGGATTTAAATGGAAATTTAGCCATTCTTGTAGTTAGAGTCCGATTTTGGACTTGATTAATTAAGTTTTATGATTAAAATTTTATATTAAACTAATGTGATAAACTGAAATAATAACACATTTTAGGCCCACATTTAGTATGCTTTTGGATGAATTATCCCTTATTTTATGTAATTTGGTGCTCTTAATCCTTTCTTTTCATGTTATATACTCAGGAAAGCACCAGGGGATGAAAAGAACGCAAAACGGGCTTCAAACAGGACAAATGGGCCCAAGCATGAAATCGACACGGCCTGGACCAAAGATCACATGGCCGTGCCTCCTTAAAAGATCTCGAACACGGCCTGGACCACGATTTACACGACCGTGCCTCATCAACGAAGTCCACACGGCCTGACCACGATTCACACGGGCATGTGCCATGGTCGTGCCCCTGCCGCGGCCAAGAGGAGTTTTACTCGGATTTGGATGCTTGGAGGCAAAGAAACACACTCCAAAGTCTAATTAAACCCCCAATTAGGAATTGCACTCAAATTAGGATACTTGGAGGCCAAGTAACACATCTCAAAGCCTATTTAAACACCATAGGGGGCAACTTAATGGGGAGTTCGGCAGAAGCCTTCTGCCAGGGCTTTTGTTAGGGCGATTAGCTAGGCCAAGGAGCCAAGCCAAAAAGGTCAGAGTTGTGGGAATCACTCGAAGGTAGCCAGTTGATCCATCTCAAGAAGCCAGGATTCTACTCAAGACGGTGGATCTCTCCTTCAATTCCTTCAGGGAGTTTTAGGGATTTCTTATGTTTTGTTTTATCTTTTCTCTTGAGATGTTTTCTTATTTAGTTATGAACTAAATCCTTCAGATACCTGAAGGGGATGAAACCTATGATGAATCTTGTTATTATTTTCTAAATTATATGATAAATACTTAGTTTGTTCTTAATTATGTGAGCTTTATCCAAATTTAATGTGCTTAGGTGAAGGAGAAATAGACCACGCCTAAGAGTAGATCTAGCATAATTAAAGCGGAGTTGATCGCACGCCTGAGAGATAGGGTGATGAGATTTTGCCGGATTAGGGTGAAACCTAATATGGGAGTCCATAGATCGATTTACTGCTATTCTAGGGGGTTATTATAAGAGAACGAGAGTTCCACTAATTAACCTAGGGTTAGACGTTATTCGCCTCGAGAGAGGGTTTAATATACGTTAGGGAGTCTTACGGATCAAACTAAGTAAATAAAATCATATGGTTCAGTGATAGATAACAAGTGAAGTCTAGGTGGATTCTTCCTAAGGGTATCGTCTAAATCAACTGAGTTTTTCTGAAAGTTATCTCCCCAATTTTAGTCTTTTTTCGTCTTTGTGTCCTTAGCTTAGTAAGTCGTTAAATTTAGATTAAAAGCAACTTCATGTATTTTAGGTTAAATAATAAAAAGAAAGTTAGTATTAGTACTTTTAGTTCCTTTGGGTTCGATAATCCAATCTTGCCTAAGCTATACTACTGTTCGATAGGTACACTTACCTTTAATCGTTGTTAGAGTTAGTTTCGTGTTCAATCGTTCTTTTTATAAATTTTAAAGCTCTGATTCACAACGATCAAGTTTTTGGCGTCGTTGCCGGGGAACTAAAATACTAAGAAAGCTCTATTTTTATTACTTTAGCCATTTTTTTATTGCAATTTATTTTCATTATTATTATTTTTATTTTTATTTTTATTTTTTTTTACTTTGCTAATTTTTCCTCCATTTGGTTTTGGCAGATAATTTTAGTTTTTAGAGAAGATGGCATCGAATAATTATCGGTGGTGTTTATGAGGACAATTCCTACTAAAGCACAAAGTGCCTTCAACCTCGACGTGGTCACCGGGTTATCTAATCGATTAGAGATGATGAATAAAAAAGTTGATGGTTTGAATAGTCTCTCGCAGGTACACCCAGAAATACAATATGATTCAAATTTAGGAGGCGTGGCGAATCCTGAGTACCCACTCTACGGATATGACATGGAAAACGAGCAAGCTCAATATACGGGTAACTATTCTAAACCTCAAAATAATTTTTATAATGACACTTATAATGCAGGTTGGAGGTACCATCCAAATTTCTCGTGGGATGATCAAAGTAGCCAAGGACCGGAACTTCCTCCAAATTTTCAACAACCACCTTACCAACAGGAAGAGGAGTCGAACCTCGAGGAGATGCTGATAAAATTCATGGCATCCACAGATAACCGTCTCCAAAACACTGAAACCACCCTTAAGACCCAACAAGCATCGATCAAAGGGATCGAGAGCCAAGTTAAGGAAGTTTCTAAGTCATTTATACAACTTGCTATGTAACATCCGGGATTTATGGCTTGTACATTATTGCTTAATTATGTGAAGTAGTATGCCTATGTGTGTTTTGAAGGTGTTTTTATGAATTTTGAGAACTTTAGAGTGTAGGTGAAGGTCTTAGAAATTATCAGATTTTAAGTTTTAAAGAGGAGCTAAGCTTGATAGGCCTTAAGAGAAATTGTAAGGGAAAATGGACATAAAAATGGGCTTGTTAGAGTGGCAAGGAGGCGCCACTTAAAGCCTAGGGAGGTGACGCCATAATCAGTGTGCAAGGGCTTGGGTTCGAGCAGCACAAGCGACATTTTGGGGCTTTTATTTTTGCGGCAATGGGGAGCAGTAGTGGACGGCATAGGGACTTTATTTAGATGAGGATTAGACTTGGTCAATTCCTTTTTAAAATTCGGGTAAGGTAGAAGATAAATGTTGATTTATTTAAAATTATTTTGAATGTGTAAAGAAGAGAAAAAATAGGAGAAAAGCAAGGAGTAGCTAGTGTTTGAATGCTAGCCGAATTTAGGAGGGGGAGTAAGTGAGGCAATCGGTCATACAAGGGAGGTTATGTGCCGAAATTTCTTCTCTTCTCATCTCTCTCTTTTGTGCCGAAAAGTCCTTAGGAATTCAATTTGCTCTCTTTGTTTCTTCTTCCCTTCCTCTTCAATTGACCAAGCCGAATATTCCTCTCTCAAATCCCATCATTGCCGATTCTCCATAAGCCTCATATTCTTTCTTTTCTTTCCCTTGTTGAAGCCGAATCTCTCTAAGTGATCATCAAAAGCAGAACACTCAAGGTAACCCCTAGCCGATTGTTCAAAGCCAAAAGTTCACTTCATTGCCACTCTTTGAATCGATTTCTCCTACAAGCTCTCTTGCCGATTTCTTGAAGGTAGTGATCAATTGCGTCTTAGTCATCTTATTGGTAAGGATCTCTCTAGCCGAACTCTTGCTCTTTTCTTTCTCTAACTGTCGAAAATCAAGGCACTAATCCCATTATTGTTTCTAGCCGAAACCTTGAAGGATCTTTCGGGATTTCTACTGTAGCCGATTTCAAGAGGAGATCTTCGGGATTTCAAGATCTAAGGTAAGCGAGTGTGGTTTTAGGCCAAAGGCCATCTATTATGTTCAGTGTTAGAATTGGATCTAACATATGTTTATAGAAATTTTGACATTACCAGGAGCAAGGATTAATTTTGGAATTTGAGATTCGCAAGGTAAGTGGATAAGCATATTCGGCCAAGGCTATATTTAGTGATTATTTGAGTGGCCGATTCTAACTTTGACTGTTTAAGGAGGAGTACAATCCGATTCGATAGACTTTCGGGATTTCAGTGAATTCGTTAAGTAAACCAGGAGTGTAGCCCCACACTAACTCCTAATAGATTTATGGTATCAATTTAATATATGTGTTTATAATAATGTGAAAAGTGGGCAAAGGTACCATGTGATGGTACAAAGTACGCAGGTAAGTAACCTTAACATTATGTTAACAAATGATATGAATATTATTATGATATGAATAATTGGAATATGGTACATATGTGAATATCGATAAGAATGTGGTATAAGGCATAAGGCATGATATTGCATATTCTGTGTGACATGGGGCATATGGGTTATATGGAAAGGGGAAGTGATCTGATGGTTTATACCACAATATCTGAATGTGGTGACTCATGTCACAAAATCTGAATGTGGTGACTTATGTCACGAAATATTATCTGGTGGCTATGCCACAAAATTTATAAGGGCGATGAGCAAGTCGTCTGCAATGATCGCTTCGATGATGTGTAGCGGATGGAGGGTCGACTTAGTAGTCCCCACGGTGTGATGGTTGGTACGGGTGATGTGTAGCGGATGGTTATCTAGGTTTGGGTTCGGGATTGCATCATTATTTATATTCGTTAAATGTGTATGATTTGATGTGCCTAAATCGTTGGGATTGGTGTTGGTTATACACACTGAGTCTGTTTGACTCACCCCGTTGTGGGATATTTTTTTCGGTGACACTCGAGAACGGACCGGGCCTGCGGGAGCTTAGTGGTGGCCATGTTCAACTCGGACTTTATTTTAATTTTTGGACTTTTTATTTCTAAGTATTTTGGATTTATTCGGGTTTTGTTTTAATGTAATAAGGCCATAGCTATAAACTGATTATGCATGTATTTTTATTTATTTCACTATGATACAATTTTTTTTATCAATTTAAAGTTTAAAAACCTTTTTTAAAAATAAATTTTAAATGTTTTGACACCTAAACATAAACGATTTTCGAATTAAAGATTAACTCCAAAACAACTCGGTATTTTTATAAAACCACCCAAATTTTCCAAAGTAATACACATGAATTTGAAATGTTTTACTCGAGGAACATACCAGATCCGGTCTGGGCTCGTGGGCCAGGTTTGGGGTGTTTTAGTTTGGTATCAGAGTCCAGTTTTAAACTCTCGGCCTTGGGTTTGAAGCCCACAACGTTTTCGAAATTGAGCCCAAACAAGTTTTTGTGACAATTTTTGAAATTGAGCAGGTTTTCTGGCATGGCACCTAAGTCTCCTACCAAGTCCACTGTAAGTACCCTAACCGTTGTGTGAATTAATGTATGATTTGTATATGGGTATAACGGGAACGTAGATTAGTATATTAAGTTATGGAACCCTAGGATTAGTTTACCCCAACACAAGAACTACATAAAATTTAAGGCCTAACTAAACAAACCTGTAAGTAAGTCGCCGAGTTAAGGGTGTGGCAACCATTGTGCGCATGTCTAGGATTGGATTCAGGAAGAGCCGGGTATTTAAGCAGTCCTTGTGACTCACCTCCTCTTCACTCGAATCCTACCTGGTGCGTAGTAACGGTTCACCCTAACCAAGAGGACTTATTCACGGGCCAAATTCAATAATTAAAACCCGAAAGGGACTAGCCATATCTTTTATAAAAACCCTAGTTTTAAAATCATCAAATTACCCCTTTGGTCCATAGTAAAGTTTATTTTGAACATTCTTCCAAAATATTTCCGATTTACCAAAATTACCCAAATACCCTTGGTTGTAAAATTACTAAAATGCCCTTGGTTTATAAATTTACCATACTACCCTCGATTTTTACTAAAGTAATCTTGCTTTACAAAAATATCCAAAAACCCCTACTTTGCAAAATATTAAAATACCCTGATTTGGAAAATTTACGAAATTACCCTTGATTTACAAAATTACCAAAATGACCCCTATTTCCAAAATTTTCGCCATATCTCTGATTTGAGAAAATTTTCAGAAGGTACCCTCGAGTTTTGAAAATTTCAAAGTGCCTTGATTTATAAAGATTTTCAAATTGACCCTGATTTACTACCAAAATACCCTTATAGGATAAATGACGAAAATACCCCTGGGATAGGAACAGACAACAATGTTTGAATAGTGAATGTATTCGGTAGGTACTACTGAATGATTGTGTTTCTCTGAATTAGGGTAGAAAACTGGGAACGAAAACTCTGAATGATCGAAAGAACCTCTATTAATTTTTTTTTCATAAAATTTCTTCACGGGTAATCAGTGGAACAAAATACTAATGCATAAAACTTTCTAAATCAGATTAAAGCGCGATCGTAGGAATGAGTTCTAGGGGACGTGGTCGTAATACGCGAGGGCATGGTAGAGGCAGAATGACCGTATCGGAACCCGTTAGGTCTGGACAAGGGTCCGAAAATGAGGTACCACCACCCCACCCGGTTGTTGGTGTTGAGCAGCAAGATCGACGAGGGATGATGATGATCGATATCAAGCGATCTTTGCGAAGTTCTTGAGATGGTGGTGGAGCCGGTGGAGGTGGGAGAGCTCGAAAATCTGCACAGACCGAGCGACTCGAGCCAATGGAGCCGAGGTATTTCGTGGTGTATCCGGTGTGGCACCCAAAGACGGGCCGAGTAATCGTTGGAGGCGACAGAGCGAATTATGGGTGAGCCGGATCTCGACTGCTGAAGAGAAGTCAAGGGAATGGTGTCGCTACTTCGCGATGAGGCATATCGCTGGTGGCTCACGATTCGGGATGGTGCTCTGGTGAGGATCTCACTTGGGAGTATGTTAAGGCGGCATATCGGAAGAAGTATGTTGGAACTAGTTATCTGAGATCGCAGAGAAAGGCATTTCGGGTTGGTTCAAGGGGACAAGTCCGTAGTGGAATATGAGGCTGAATTCTTAAGGTTGAGCCGGTATGCTCGAGGAATTGTGGCTACGGAGCATGAACGATGTGTCCGGTTTGAGGACGGACTTAGGGATGATCTAAGGTTGTTGATAGCTCCGCAGCAGGAGCGGGAATTTGCCGTGTTAGTAGAGAAGGCTAAGGTAGCCGAAGGAATTAAGGACTCTGTAAGGCAGAATATTGACCGAAATAGGCAAAAGAGAGGTTTTGGGTCGTCAGGGTCATCTGGGAATGCGCAGAAGAGGCCTAGAGTTGATGGGCCGCGAGGTCAGCAAGTTGTGACAGGAGAGCAGTAGCGTACTTGTGATCAGTGTGGGAAGAGGCACCTAGGAGAGTGTTGGAAGAAGATGGAAGGATGCTTTAAGTGTGGGTCTAAGGAACACATGATTAAGGATTGTCCTATTAAGATAGGCGGAGTCGACCAAGCAGTCGTGGTTCTAATCAGTGGAAGAGGGGGACAGCAGACCTCGGTGGGGTCGTGGTTCGATTGGCGAGAGAAAGCGGCTTTGGAAGAGGACGTGGAACACCGAGAGAGAGGTGTTGGTATCATCGAGGCTAGACGGCGGGACTCGATATATGCAGTTCATTCGGAGGGAAGAACGATGATGCACCGATGTTATAACGGCACGTTCCTTATTTCTGAGTTACCCTTTATTGCTTTGATAGACATAGGGTCAACTCATTCCTATGTTGCTAGTGAAGTATTCAAAACTTTGCATGTGAACTTTGAGACTGCCTAGGAAGATGACTGTACTTAGTCCTTTTAGTATGCATTGTGATAGTAGATAAACTCTTTAAGGAAGTGCCTTTAGAAGTTCAGGGGACGCAGTTCCCAGCTGACTTAGTGGAACTACCATTCGGGGAATTTGATCTAATCTTAGGCATGGATTGGTTAGTGAAGTACCGTGCGAATGTGGATTGCGCCGCTAAACGCATGTCGTTGAGAACTCCCGACGATAAGGAAGTTGTGGTGATGGGCGAAAGACGGAACTATTTGTCGAATGTAGTATCCGCCCTTAAGGTGGAGAAGATGGTAAGGAAAGGATGTCCGGTTTTTCTGATGTGGGTTAGTGCCTTGGACACTAAGGAAACAAGTGTTGAAGGGGTTAGAGCAGTAAGGGAATTTGTGGATGTCTTTTGGAGGAATTACAGAATACCCCGGATAGGGAGGTGGAGTTTGGAATTGACTTGCTACAGGAGCGGCTCTCCGTGTCAATCACCCCGCGAGAATGGCACCAAAGGAATTGGTTGAGCTCAAGGCTCAAATCCAAGAGTTGCTTGATCGTGGGTTTATCCGACCCAATGTGTCTCTATGGGGAGCACCGGTCTTGTTTGTGAAGAAGAAGGATGGAACTATGCGTATGTGCATAGATTATCGTCAGTTGAATAAGCTGACCATCAAGAACAAGTACCCATTGCCAAGGATAGACGACTTGTTCGATCAGCTTAAAAGGGCCGCAGTATTCTCGAAGGTAGATCTAAGGTCTGGGTATCATCAGCTTAAGGTGAAGGAAGCGGATATCCATAAGACAGCTTTCCGGACAAGATACGGGCATTATGAGTTCTTAGTAATACCGTTCGAATTGACGAACGCCCCAGCCGCATTCATGGATTTGATGAACCGGGTTTTTCAACCTTACTTGGATCATCGTTTTGTTCATAGACGACATCTTAGTATATTCCAAGTCTGAAGAGGAGCATGATGAGCATCTCCGAGTGGTGTTGGAAGTGTTAAGGGAAAAGAAGCTATATGCCAAATTCAGCAAGTGTGAATTTTGGCTTAAGGAAGTTGCGTTCTTAAGGCATGTAGTGTCTGCAGAAGGGATAAGAGTGGATCCTAGGAAGATTGAGGCAGTGTTGGATTGGAAACCACCTAAGTCTGTGGCGGAGGTTCGCAGTTTCTTGGGATTGGCAGGCTACTACAGAAGGTTCGTAGAAGGGTTCTCATCAATAGCCGCACCTTTGACGAAGTTGTTGAGAAAGGAAGTACCTTTCATATGGACAGATAAGCAACAGGAGAGCTTTGAGAAGCTTAAGAGGGTTTTGACTGAAGCTCCAGTCTTGATTCAGCCTGAGGCAGGGAAGGATTTTGTGGTGTATTGTGACGCTTCTCACATAGGATTAGGATGTGTCCTGATGCAAGACGGGAAGGTAGTCGCTTATGCGTCTCGACAATTAAGGCCACATGAGGTTAACTACCCGACGCATGATTTGGAATTGGCGGCAGTGGTCTTTGCTCTTAAGGTATGGAGGCACTATTTATATGGAGAAAAGTCAGTGATCTATACAGACCACAAAAGCCTTAAGTACCTGCTGACTTAGAAAGAGCTGAACCTGAGACAGCGAAGGTAGGTGGAGTTATTGAAAGACTACGATTGTTCTATAGAGTATCATCCGGGCAAGGCGAATGTAGTGGCAGATGCCCTAAGTCGGAAAGTAGTGTCGGATCTGAGGGCGATGTTTGCACATCTTAGCTTGTATGACGATGGAAGTTTGCTGGCTGAATTGCAAGTTAAGCCGTCATGGTTGAATGAGGTGAAAGAAGGACAGTTGGCAGATGACGATTTAAGTGCTAAGTTGCGGCAAGTGCACTGGAGGGTTAGAGGATTATGGTGTTAACAACGATGGAGTATTGTGTTTCAAGGGTAAGGTCTGTATGCCGAAGAACGAGGAGTTAAGATGGAGAATTCTTCAGGAATCACATAGTAGCCCCTATGCTATGCATCATGGAGGTAGTAAGTTGTATAGAGATCTAAGGAAACAGTTTTGGTGGCCTGGTCTTAAGAGGGAAGTTACCGAATTTGTAGGGAAGTGCTTGACGTGTCAGCAAGTCAAGGCTAAACACCAAGTTCCGTCAGGATTGCTTCAGCCGATAAAGATTCCGCAGTGGAAGTGGGAGAGAATCACCATGGACTTCGTTAGTGGGCTTCCCCTTACGCCTACTAAGAAGGACTCGGTATGGGTGATAGTAGATCAATTGACAAAGTCCGCACATTTCATTCCAGTACGGGTTGACTATTCTTTATAGAAGTTGGCGAAGTTATATGTGGCAGAAATTGTGAGGTTGCATGGAGTACCAGTTTCGATTATCTCAGACAGGGATCCAAGGTTTACGTCACGGTTTTGGAAAGCACTACATCAGGCTTTAGGCACCAGATTAGATTTTACTACGACATTTCATCCACAGTCGGACGGTCAATCTGAGCGAGTGATCCAAGTGTTGGAAGATATGTTGAGGGGCTGTGTAATAGATTTTAGAGGAAGTTGGGAAGAATACTTGCCTTTAGCAGAATTTGCATATAATAACAGCTATCAAGCCAGTATTCGGATGGCACCGTATGAAGCGTTGTATGGACGGAAGTGTCGCACTCTTACGTGTTGGACAGAATTGGGGGAACGACAAGTTTTGGGCCTGGAAATTGTGGCAGAATCTGAAGAGAAGATTAGGATAATTCAGACACGGTTGAAGGAAGCATCTGATAGGAAAAAGTTGTACGCAGATCTTAAGCGGAAGGAAATAGAGTTTGCTGTGGGAGATCAGGTGTTTCTTAAAGTTTCGCCGTGGAAGAAGGTGATGAGATTTGGTCGCAAAGGGAAGCTAAGTCTCAGATTTATAGGACCTTATCGGGTATTGAAGCGAGTTGGACCAGTGGCATACCAGTTAGAGTTGCCTCCGGAGTTGAAGCAGATGCATGACGTATTCGATGTTTCTATGCTACGTCGTTATCGATCGAATCCATCTCATGTGGTGTCAGTGGAGGAGGTGGAGCTAAGACCAGATTTGTCCTACGAGGAAGAGCCGATTCAGATCTTGGAACGAGATGTGAAAGTGTTGCGAAGGAAATCAGTTCCTTTGGTCAAAGTGTTATGGCGTAATCATGGATCGGAAGAAGCTTCGTGGGAGCCAGAAGAAGCAATGCGACAGCAATACCCTCACTTATTTTAGCCAGGTAATTTCGAGGTCAAAATTATTTTAAGGGGGGTAGAACTGTAACATCCGGGATTTATGGCTTGTGCATTATTGCTTAATTATGTGAAGTAGTATGCCTATGTGTAATTTGAAGGTGTTTTTATGAATTTTGAGAACTTTAGAGTGTAGGTGAAGGTCTTAGAAATTATTAGATTTTAAGTTTTAAAGAGGAGCTAAGCTTGATAGGCCTTAAGAGAAATTGTAAGGGAAATTGGACATAAAAATGGGCTTGTTAGAGTGGCAAGGAGGCGCCACTTAAAGCCTAGGGAGGTGATGCCATAATCAGTGTGCAAGGGCTTGGGTTCGAGCAAAGACAAGCGACATTTTGGGGCTTTTATTTTTGTGGCAATGGGGAGCGATGAGTGGGACGGCATAGGGACTTTATTTAGATGAGGATTAGACTTGGTCAATTCCTTTTTAAAATTCGGCTAAGGTAGAAGATAAATGTTGATTTATTTAAAATTATTTTGAATGTGTAAAGAAGAGAAAAAATAGGAGAAAAGCAAGGAGTAGCTAGTGTTTGAATGCTAGCCGAATTCAGGAGGGGGGAGTAAGTGAGGCAATCGGTCATACAAGGGAGGTTATGTGCCGAAATTTCTTCTCTTCTCATCTCTCTCTTTTGTGCCGAAAAGTCCTTAGGAATTCTTTGTTTCTTCTTCCCTTCCTCTTCAATTGACCAAGCCGAATATTCCTCTCTCAAATCCCATCATTGCCGATTCTCCATAAGCCTCATATTCTTTCTTTTCTTTCCCTTGTTGAAGCCAAATCTCTCTAAGTGATCATCAAAAGCAGAACACTCAAGGTAACCCCTAGCCGATTGTTCAAAGCTGAAAGTTCACTTCATTGCCACTCTTTGAATCGATTTCTCCTACAAGCTCTCTTGCCGATTTCTTGAAGGTAGTGATCAATTGCGTCTTAGTCATCTTATTGGTAAGGATCTCTCTAGCCAAACTCTTGTTCTTTTCTTTCTCTAACTGTCAAAAATCAAGGCACTAATCCCATTATTGTTTCTAGCTGAAACCTTGAAGGATCTTTCGGGATTTCTACTGTAGCCGATTTCAAGAGGAGATCTTCGGGATTTCAAGATCTAAGGTAAGCGAGTGTGGTTTTAGGCCAAAGGCCATCTATTATGTTCAGTGTTAGAATTGGATCTAACATATGTCTATAGGAATTTCGACATTACCAGGAGCAAGGATTAATTTCGGAATTTGAGATTCGCAAGGTAAGTGGATAAGCATATTCGGCCAAGGCTATATTTAGTGATTATTTGAGTGGCCGATTCTAACTTTGACTGTTTAGGGAGGAGTACAATCCGATTCGATAGACTTTCGGGATTTCAGTGAATTCTTTAAGTAAACCAGGTGTGTAGCCCCACACTAACTCCTAATAGATTTATGGTATCAATTTAATATATGTGTTTATAATAATGTGAAAAGTGGGCAAAGGTACCATGTGATGGTACAAAGTACGCAGGTAAGTAACCTTAACATTATGTTAACAAATGATATGAATATTATTATAATATGAATAATTGGAATATGGTACATATGTGAATATCGATAAGAATGTGGAATAAGGCATAAGGCATGATATTGCATATTCTGTGTGACATGGGGCATATGGGTTATATGGAAAGGGAAGTGATCGGTGGTTTATACCACAATATTCGAATGTGGTGACTCATGTCACGAAATCGAATGTGGTGACTTATGTCACGAAATATTATCCGTGGCTATGCCACAAAATTTATAAGGGCGATGAGCAAGTAAATGCATGCGATCGCTTCGATGATGTGTAGCGGATGGAGGGTCGACTTAGTAGTCCCCACGGTGTGATGGTTGGTACGGGTGATGTGTAGCGGATGGTTATCTAGGTTTGGGTTTGGGATTGCATCATTATTTATATTCGTTAAATGTGTATTATTTGATGTGCCTAAATCATTGGGATTGGTGTTGGTTATACACACTGAGTCTGTTTGACTCACCCTGTTGTGGGATATTTTTTTTTCAGGTGACACTCAGTAACGGACCGGGTCGGCAGGAGCTTAGTGGTGGCCATGTTCAACTCAGACTTTATTTTAATTTTTGGACTTTTTATTTCTAAGTATTTTGGATTTATTCGGGTTTTGTTTTAATGTAATAAGGCCATAGCTATAAACTGATTATGCATGCATTTTTATTTATTTCACTATGATACATTTTTTTTAATCAATTTAAAGTTTAAGCAACTTTTCTTAAAAATAAATTTTAAATGTTTTGACACCTAAACACAAACGATTTTCGAATTAAAGATTAACTCCAAAACAACTCGGTATTTTTATAAAACCACCCAAATTTTCCAAAGTAATACACATGAATTTGAAACGTTTTACTCGAGGAACATACCAGATCCGGTCTGGGCTCGTGGGTCGGGTTTGGGGTGTTTCATGCTAAGCTAATCTCAGAACTACCACAAGGAAGCTTGCCAAGCAATACTGAAACTAACCCGAGAGAGCAAAATCAAGCCATTTACTATAGTGAAGGGTTAGACGAACCAAACCCAAGGGAAGAACCTGTGGTAAGTGAAGGTAAGGTTGAGGTGTGCCATGACATGCCAAAATCGACAATTACAGAGTACCAACCTCGTGTGCCATATCCCGATGCAATAAAGAAAAACCACACAGAGGAAGAATTTGGTGAACTCAAACTTCGTGTAGACGACGAAACAATCACTCTTCAAGCTCTTGACTTAGCTAGGACATCGAGTAATAAAGGTACAAACGTTAATTCTATTGATAACCATTTGGTTCAACCTTCTTTACAGGAAGCATCGCGAAATCACCTAACTGAGCTAGATCTTAGATCTCGTACCCATAAAGAAATAATTCATGAAGGACTAAGGCTTCAGGGCGATGAACTAGACAAGTGGAAAACACACTTTAAAGAGAAATTAGGAATACACGAAGTGAAACCGAAGGAAACCCCAGACGAGCTGATAGGAACAACAAATCACATCAAAATAGGGGATCAGGTATTATTGAATAAGGAAGACCCTCGAATCACCAATTCAGACCTCAAGACAAACGAAGAAATCACTTTTGAGGTACTTAATGTCTTCCTATACGGCACAGTCGAGGTAAGCAATCCTAAATTCAACACTTTTGAGGTAAACATTACTCGACTTAAACTTTATATCCACAACCGAATTGATCGCATGAGAAAGGATTTTCACCTCCTCAAACCACCTTGACCACACGAATGAGAGGTAAAGTCTAGCTTAAGACTATAAACGAGCGCTTCTCGGGAGGCAACCCGAGCACTAACCCCATTAATTTTTACATTTTTTCTTCTTTTACTTTTATTTTCCCTTTTTAGCACCTAACTATAAACTAACCAAAGTGCAGATTCCAGGACCACACGGCCTTACATTGTGGTCGTGGTCGTGGTCGTGTGGCCACCACAGAAGTACAAGGCGGGGCAACCACCAGATCCAAAATTCTTATTTAACCCCCTTCTTCCTTTTTCTTTTCCAGTTGTTTTTCGTTTTTTTCATTTTCCTTTATTTACTTTTATTTTTATTTTTATTTTTTCTTTTAATTTTCTTTTATTTTCTTTATTATTTTCTTCTTATTATTCATTCTATTTAGATTTAGCTTAGGATACAATAAAATTAGGACGGCTGCTTCGAGGACTCTTACGGTTCGAGACGCTTTCCCACGTTCACCTCCAATCCTATCCGGTTTCTTTTCATTGACTTCATCCAAAATTCAGGAAGTTTCACTTCTCTCCCTATCTTATGATTTTATGATTATTTTGCTATTATCTATCTTTGTACATTGAGGGAAATGTACATCTTAAGTGTGTGGGGGGGTTAGTTATAGTATTATTTGAAAATCCCTGAATTATGCCTTGTCTTAAAGTACATTTCTCATATTATGATTAGAATGAAATTTTTGATGATTTATGATTTTTATTGATATGTTTTAGATTAAGTCATTGATAATTGTGCATTGATAATTAAATTCTAAGAATACTAGAGAATCAGGCACGATAAGTCTATTTTTCAAGAATTAAAATTTTTTTAGGATGTCTACCTGAATTTAAATATTACTTTGAAGTTTGAAATTTACAAGGTTGACATCAAAACACCTATAATTTTTGTGAGATTTTGAGCCTTATAGAGCATAAATTCTTTTTCTTGCTCACTTTATTGATTATGAGTGTGTCAACATTGATTTGTTATTCTAGAACTTGCATCGATTATACATTTCGAGACCACATCTTTGATTTGATATACAAAAATGATAAAGGCACCTAGGATTTAACCCACTTACTCCATTAAAAAGCCTACCTTCACAATTAACCCCTAGTGAACCCCTTTTAATCCTAACAACCCTTTTTATTGATATAACCACTAATATTAACCCAAAAACCTTTGTATTTGTTATCACCATTCCTTTTGACTACCTTTTTGTCGAGATTTGATTTTGAGCAGTTGCCTAACTATGTTCTATATTTCAGTTGTTAAAGTTCTTTATTATTACTTGATTTGTTTTTTTTTTAAAAAGAAGAAGCTTGTATTATTAGTTTCAAAGTTTCAATTCATGTAATTATTTATTTATCAGTTCATTTTTTCTAGTTAGGTAATTTGTCAATTCAGTCTCGATTCTAACCCTCTAATTCAGCCTTATTCCACACCTTTAACCCAAGCCCTGTTACAACCCTTTCAAAGACTTTTTGATTTGTGTTTCATCTCATATTTTAGTGGTGGAGATTTGATTCTCATGCACGCCTATGGGATTAACTCTTCATGTTTGACTTTTGAGTGCATAATTTTGAACCTTAAACACTTTGAGTGATTTGAGTGAATCTTTAAGTGAGGATGTCAATCCTTGTCGATTTTAAATCAGAGGTAATTGTTTAGATGAAGGGAAACACCTATGTTTTGTGCTACAAATGTATGACTTAGACTGTTTGAATCTTTAGGACTCTTTGAGTTGAATTATCCATGTATGAATTATCTCTGAATTATGATGAAACACTATTAATGACTATTATGAATTGAGGGAAGTTCGTTTTAATTATGAGTTGAGAATTTTGCTTGAGGACAAGCAAAAGCTTAAGTGTGGGGGTATTTGATAAACAGAAATAGTACACACATTTTAGGCCCACATTTAGTATGCTTTTGGATGAATTATCCCTTATTTTATGTAATTTGGTGCTCTTAATCCTTTCTTTTCATGTTATATACTCAGGAAAGCACCAGGGGATGAAAAGAACGCAAAACGGGCTTAAAACGGGACAAATGGGCCCAAGCATGAAATCGACACGGCCAGGACCAAATATCACACGGTCGTGCTGTAACATCCCAAAATTGGGCCTAGTAGAATTGAACCTATTGGGCCCATTGGGCCTTGACCGTAGAAGCGTTTAAAAATTTATGGGAATTTTAGAACGGCATTATTTCAAGTTGGACTTATTAGGAAGGTGATTTTGGAGAGTTACGATGTTTCTAGGAAGTTCCGGGTTCAAGATAAGCTATAAGTAAATTTTTATATTTAGGCACTTTAAGGAGAGAAGGCAAGTGGCATTATGACTTAAGGAAATAAGTGAGCATTTTGCTAGCATAAATAAGCATTTGGTAAAGAGGATGTGGTGTCACTTGAAGGAGCATGAAGGGAAAGGTTTCAAATCCCATCTATTGCAATTTTGGATTTATTTTTTTGTGCTTTCTTTCCAAGTGTCGGTCATGGTAATATTTAAGGCAAGGGAAGACTTTTTAATTATAGAAAGGTGGCTAAGGAAATATGGTAGGGAGGTAAATTAGGAGAAGTGAAGGAAAGAACTAAAAGAAAATGGCAAGAGAAGGGAACATGTTGGCTAATATTGTGGGTGATGTTTTGGAAAGATAATTGGGTCAACATATATCCTTTGGAAAAAAGATGCCACACGGTTTGTTAGGGAAAAAGGAGAGCATAATTTTCTCTTTTCTCTTTTCTCTTTAGTCATTTTGCTAAGTTTTAGTGCATGAGAGGTATTTTTCTCTTTGAGCAATTTGTATCTCTTTTCCAAACTCTTTTCCCTTTTTGCTTTGGCTGAAATCTCCTAGTCCATTTGTCCATTTTTCTCTTTTTGTTTTGGCCGAAATCTTCAATGCATTCTTGGTCATTTCTCTTGATAGCCGAATTTCAATCATCTTCTCTTCTCCATCTTGCGAGTTGAATACATCTTCTTTAATCGAATCGTGTTCTAGTGTGTGGTAATAAAGCACATTCTTGTCGATCCCTCTCTAGTCTTAAGTCAATCGATTGAAGTCGGATCTATCATCATTAAGGTAAGGGGTTCATTTTTGGATTTTTCGTTATATCTTTATTTGGCTATGTTGCAAATCGGATTGAAGTTCGACTAATCGATTATGTTTTAGGGATGAAATCACTCGATATATTATATTTGCTAATCCTTCGGATATAGTGGTAAGTGATGCAAGTGTAAGTAATACGTTGGGTATGAAATCTTTTGGAAATCCGAGTCTAACTTTTGGTTGGTATTGTTCTAGGATCAAAGAAGAGTGGTTCTTAAGGAAATCCAAATAAGGTGTGTAATCCCGTACCCTTCCGATTATATGTTTGAAATGGTGTGTAATCTCATACCTCTCTGGATGTTTGTATGAAATGTTCTATGATTCGGTCGAAATACCGAAGAAAATCGGAAACTGGCATCCGAGACCACTCGGGAGTGCGTATGTTCATAGTAGTAATCATATTTTGCAAAGAAACAGTTTGGTCAGCAGTAGTGACGTGATTTTGGAAAAATCACAAAAAATAGGATAAAGGGAATTAGAAAGCAAAAAAGATATCAAATTAAAGCCTACTGTGTCTATTTTTATATGAAAGAAACAGAGGAGGAAGAGAAAGTTTATTTTCTGGGATATCTTAATTTTAGTGAGACTGGTTCTGATGGACTTTGTGGTTCCCTGTTCTGTCTTAGAAAAATTGGTTAAAATTGTACAAAGTTAATTAAGAGATATAATTAATATGTATGGATTCCTTAGTGAACCTATTTTCAAAAGAAACAAGTGGGAGCAGCATATGAAAACCGTACAGTAAGATATTTGAAATTAAGATAAGAGAGGTCAGAATCGTTGGACAGTGAAACAAGGGAAACTTTAAGGAATAAACTGTACTAAATGATTAAGTCAAAAATTCTGGAAAGATTATCGTAAGAAGATATATGAGTCTAGTTTCAAGGAAAATTTACGGATCTAAATTTTGAGGTTTCTAACTCGAGTTATAGTCAGTTTAAACAGTATGACGCAGATGGATATTTTCAATCTTTTTGCCCCAAATTAGTAATTAAGTCTGGGTTGCGAATTTACCAAATTACCTTTGGAAGGTAAATTATAGAAATACCCCTGGGTTGCAACATTACCGAATTACCCTTAGTGGGTAAGATTATCGAATTACGAAAATGCCCCTAACGGGCCGAATTACGAAAATGCCCTAATGGGCCGATTTGATATATTGCTTAATGGGCCAATTTGTTATATTGCCTTAATGGGCTGAATTGATTGATTGCCTTAATGGGCCGAATTGATATACTGCTTAATGGGCCGATTTGATATATATTGCTTAGTGGGTCGATCTGATATAATGCTAAATGGGCCAATTTGATACATGGCTTAATGGGCCGGTTTGATAAAATGCCCTAATGGGCCGATTTTGTAAAGTGTTAATGGGCCAAAATGTTTGTAATAAATCCCTGAGTATTAATTATCATTGTTATATTGTAAATATCATGATTTACGATGTTTGTTGCATTTACATAAGCTGCATGGGATTGGGATATTGATGATCGGGGAAGTGAAATTTGGTGGCACTGCCACATATTCTGGTGACTGTATGGTGGCTAAGCCACGTATATTCTGTTATTCTGGTGGCTTGTCCACAATTCAAATTTGATATAAATGGCTAAATGTCTATGATTGGTGTGTTGGCAAGGTGGGTTGACAAAAGATCCCCACAGGTGTGTTGGATAGTACGGGTGGTGTGTAGCGGATGGATTATTAGGTTGGTTTGGGATTGCATTACATTCATACATTTGCTTCATTCTAATATTGTTTTGTAAAAGGGCTTAGGCCCAAGATGATTGCTATATGGGCTCCGGCCCAAGAATTTTGTTATATGGGTTCAGGCCCAGTGGATGACGGTAAGGGGATTTCACACTGAGTTCTTGTAACTCACCCCCCTTTCTTCTTAATCTCTGTAGGTAATGCTCCGTAATGAGGACTTGGGCACATGGATGACTCGGTGGAAGCCATACTTCAGCAATGGTGCTAATGAAATTTTAAATTTCTATTTCCGTTTATTTTATTATTTTGCTATTTTGGTTTAAGTTGTAATAAGGCCTCTGGAGTGTTTTATTATTTGCTTGATGGTTGATATACTTATTATTTTGCTTAAATTGTTTAAAAAGAGAATTTTCTAAAAACTTAAATAAAGGTTTTCCAAAAACGATTAACAAATGGATTTCATAATAAATTTTATAAATATCTTAACACGAAAGTTTTCACTCGAACTATCAAACGATATTTTCAAAAGTCACGGTTTTAAAGTTCACTACCTTGATTGTTGACTCATCAATCAATCTTTCAAAAATACTTGTATTTTATCTACGTTTCCGCAACGATTTCAAAATGCTTCTGCAACTCTATTTCTAAACATCACATTTTTATTTTGTTCATTTCAAATATGCTTTCGCTACTAAAAAGGTTTTTTAAAGATTATTACGTTTTCAAGTAGTTAACAATTGCTTAAGTGATTTTAGTTTTAACAAAGAGGCTGTATTTCTCAAGCAAGTTTTTAATAATCGCAAAGATGGTTTTTACTTCCATGTGACACACTAGATTCGGGCCTAACTTCTAGGCCGGGTTTGGGGTGTTACATTTTATGGTATCCGAGCTCGGTTGCAAAACTCGGCTGTGGTTTGGGTTCAAAAACGTTTTTAAAGCTGTTTAAAAATTTTAATTTATATATGCATGTTCTAAAGGAAGTATGGCACCACGGTTATCCGGCACCAAGTCAAGTAAGTTTATGTTTTTATTTTATGATTAGTATGGTATGACTATAGAAATAATTTAGAACTATTAGCTATAGGAGCTAAGACTGTAGAGACTGAGACATTATGAAATTGACCTGCGAAAACAACTCTTATACCCGTTTTCATAAGACATTGTTTAATAAACATTGGAACTATATACTGATTCATAAGACTTTTTAATCAAGATTAAATCGACTTAGTGAACATGAGCGCTAGAAGACGTGGACGCGGTAGACGTAGACGTGGTAGAGGCCGAGGTGCTAGGGCTAGTTCTTCAACATCGGGGCGTATGCCCGAAAGGGAGGTGCCGACATCGCCAGTGGCTGAGACGGGGTCTTATGACTGAGCTGGAATTGATGAGCTAACTCAGATAGTTAAGGAAGTATTGGAGGAGG
Organism: Gossypium sturtianum; assembly: GCA_025698515.1. Lineage (NCBI taxonomy): Eukaryota > Viridiplantae > Streptophyta > Magnoliopsida > Malvales > Malvaceae > Gossypium > Gossypium sturtianum. The sequence continues at coordinate 129,027,002 of CM046943.1, forward strand.
TTAAAGGAATTGGTGAAGCACTTCGAGTTGAGTGTGTGGACTGTAAGAAAAAAAGAGATCGTGGTTCTTTTGGGTCGCAGTCTCCTTCCGTAAAGCGTGTTAAGGAACGTCCAAACTTTCCGGCTTGCGATTATTGCAGAAGGCGTCATCCGGGAGAATGCTGGAGGAGGTCAGGAGCATGCTTGAGATGCGGGTCTAAGGAGCATAAGGCTCGGGATTGTTTCATCACCATCAAGTCAGGTATGTATTGGTTGGACGTGATGATTGAATGTAGAAAATTTTAGGTATAAGTGGTAGATAATTGCTTGCTTCTGTGGTTAGATGTTTGGTTGTGTGAAAGAGGATTCAAGATTTAGTTAAAAGGTACATTAGTATTATTAAGATCAGAGTGCACAGTGAAAGCATAGTGGTGTGATTTGAGCGGTGTGTTAGTAGTTGGTTGGAAATTTCGAGGACGAAATTTCTTTAAGGAGGGTAGAATTGTAACATCCCAAAATTGGGCCTAGTAGAATTGAACCTATTGGGCCCATTGGGCCTTGACCGTAGAAGCGTTTAAAAATTTATGGGAATTTGAGAACGGCATTATTTCAAGTTGGACTTATTAGGAAGGTGATTTTGGAGAGTTACGAGGTTTCTAGGAAGTACCGGGTTCAAGATAAGCTATAAGTAAATTTTTATATTTAGGCACTTTAAGGAGAGAAGGCAAGTGGCATTATGACTTAAGGAAATAAGTGAGCATTTTGCTAGCATAAATAAGCATTTGGTAAAGAGGATGTGGTGTCACTTGAAGGAGCATGAAGGGAAAGGGTTCGAATCCCACCTATTACAATTTTGGATTTATTTTTTTGTGCTTTCTTTCCAAGTGTCAGTCATGGTAATATTTAAGGCAAGGGAAGACTTTTTAATTATAGAAAGGTGGCTAAGGAAATATGGTAGGGAGGTAAATTAGGAGAAGTGAAGGAAATAACTAAAAGAAAATGGCAAGAGAAGGGAACATGTTGGCTAATATTGTGGGTGATGTTTTGAAAAGATAATTGGGTCAACATCTATCCTTTGGACAAAAGATGCCACACGGTTTGTTAGGGAAAAAGGAGAGTAGAATTTTCTCCTTTCTCTTTAGTCATTTTGCTAAGTTTTAGTGCATGAGAGGTATTTTTCTCTTTGAGCAATTTGTGTCTCTTTTCCAAACTCTTTTCCCTTTTTGCTTTGGCCGAAATCTCCTAGTCCATTTGTCCATTTTTCTCTTTTTGTTTTGGCCGAAATCTTCAATGCATTCTTGGTCATTTCTCTTGATAGCCGAATTTCAATCATCTTCTCTTCTCCATCTTATTGAGTTGAACACATCTTCTTTAATCGAATCGTGTTCTAGTGTGTGGTAATAAAGCACATTCTTGTCGATCCCTCTCTAGTCTTAAGTCAATCGATTGAAGTCGGATCTATCATCATTAAGGTAAGGGGTTCATTTTTGGATTTTTCGTTATATCTTTATTTTGCTATGCTGCAAATCGGATTGAAGTTCGACTAATCGATTATGTTTTAGGGACGAAATCACTCGATATATTCTATTTGCTAATCCTTCGGATATAGTGGTAAGTGATGCAAGTGTAAGTAATACGTTGGGTATGAAATCTTTTGGAAATCCGAGGCTAACTTTTGGTTGGTATTGTTCTAGGATCAAAGAAGAGTGGTTCTTAAGGAAATCCAAATAAGGTGTGTAATCCCGTACCCTTCCGATTATATGTTTGAAATGGTGTGTAATCTCATACCTCTCTGGATGTTTGTATGAAATGTTCTATGATTCAGTCGAAATACCGAAGAAAATCGGAAACTGGCATCCGAGACCACTCGGGAGTGCGTATGTTCATAGTAGTAATCATATTTTGCAAAGAAACAGTTTGGTCAGCAGTAGTGACGTGATTTTGGAAAAATCACGAAAAATAGGATAAAGGGAATTAGAAAGCAAAAAAGATATCGAATTAAAGCTTACTGTGTCTATTTTTATAAGAAAGAAACAGAGGAGGAAGAGAAAGTTTATTTTCTGGGATATCTTAAATTTAGTGAGACTGGTTCTGATGGACTTCGTGGTTCCCTATTCTGTCTTGGAAAAATTGGTTAAAATTGTACAAAGTTAATTAAGAGTTATAATTAATATGTATGGATTCCTTAGTGAACCTATTTTCAATAGAAACAATTGGGAGCAGCATATGAAAACCGTAATTAAGATATTTGAAATTAAGATAAGAGAGGTCAGAATCATTGGACAATGAAACAAGGGAAACTTTAAGGAATAAACTGTACTAAATGGTTAAGTAAAAAATTCTGGAAAAATTATCGTAATAAGATATATGAATCTAGTTTCAAGAAAAATTTACGGATCTAAATTTAGAGGTTTCTAACTCAAGTTATAGTTAGTTTAATCAATATGATGCAGATGGACAGTTTCAATCTTTTTGCCCCAAATTAGTAATTAAGTCTGGGTTGCGAATTTACCAAATTACCTTTGGAAGGTAAATTATCGAAATACCCCTGGGTTGCAAGATTACCAAATTACCCTTAGTGGGTAAGATTATCGAATATGAAAATGCCCCTAACAGCCGATTATTTAAAATGCCCTAATGGGCCGATTTGATATATTGCTTAATGGGCCAATTTGTTATATTGCCTTAATGGGCCGAATTGATTGATTGCCTTAATGGGCCGAATTGATATACTGCTTAATGGGCCGATTTGATATATATTGCTTAGTGGGTCGATCTGATATAATGCTAAATGGGCCAATTTGATACATGGCTTAGTGGGCCGATTCGATAAAATGCCCTAATGGGCCGATTTTGTAATGTGTTAACGGGCCAAAATGTTTGTAATAAATCCCTGAGTATTAATTATCATTGTTATATTGTAAATATCATGATTTACGATGTATGTTGCATTTACATAAGCTGCATGGGATTGGGATATTGATGATCGGGGAAGTGAAATTTGGTGGCACTGCCACATATTCTGGTGACTCTGTCACATTTTGTATGGTGGCTAAGCCACGTATATTCTGTTATTCTTGTGGCTTGTCCACAATTCGAATTTGATATAATTGGCTAAATACCTATGATTGGTGTGTTAGCGGGGTGGGTTGACAAAAGATCCCCACAGGTGTGTTGGATGGTACGGGTGGTGTGTCGCGGATGGATTATTAGGTTGGTTTGGGATTGCATTACATTCATACATTTGCTTCATTCTAAGATTGTTTTGTAAAAGGGCTTAGGCCCAAGATGATTGCTATATGGGCTCCGGCCCAAGCCCAGTGGATGACGGTAAGGGGATTTCACACTGAGTTCTTGTAACTCACCCCCCTTTCTTTTTAATCTCTGTAGGTAATGCTCCGTAATGAGGACTTGGGCCCATGGATGACTCGGTGGAAGCCATACTTCAGCAATGGTGCTAATGAAATTTTAAATTTCTATTTTCGTTTATTTTATTATTTTTCTATTTTGGTTTAAGTTATAATAAGGCCTCTGGAGTGTTTTATTATTTGCTTGATGGTTGATATACTTATTATTTTGCTTAAATTGTTTAAAACGAGAATTTTCTAAAAACTTAAATAAAGGTTTTCCAAAAATGATTAATAAATGGATTTCATAATAAATTTTATAAATATCTTAACAAGAAAGTTTTCACTCGAACTATCAAACGATATTTTCAAAAGTCACGGTTTTAAAGTTCACTACCTTGATTGTTGACTCATCAATCAATCTTTCAAAAATACTTGTATTTTATCTACGTTTCCGCAACGATTTCAAAATGCTTCTACAACTCTATTTCTAAACATCACATTTTTATTTTGTTCATTTCAAATATGCTTTCGCTACTAAAAAGGTTTTTTAAAGATTATTACGTTTTCAAGTAGTTAACAATTGCTTAAGTGATTTTGGTTTTAACAAAGAGGCTGTATTTCTCAAGCAAGTTTTTAATAATCGCAAAGATGGTTTTTACTTCCATGTGACACACTAGATTCGGGCCTAACTTCTAGGCCGGGTTTGGGGTGTTACACGTGCCTCCTTAAAAGATCTCGAACACGGCCTGGACCACGATTTACGCGGCCGTGCCTCATCAATGAAGTCCATACGGCCTGACCACGATTCACACATTCGTGTGCCATGGCCGTGCCCCTGCCGCGGCGAAGAGGATTTTTACTCTGATTTGGATGCTTGGAGGCAAAGAAACACACTTCAAAGTCTAATTAAACCCCCAATTAGGAATTGCACTCAAATTAGGATACTTGGAGGCCAAGTAACACATCTCAAAGCCTATATAAACACCATAGGGGGCAACTTAATGGGGAGTTCGGCAGGAAGCCTTCGCGGGGGCTTTTGTCAGGCGGTTAGCTAGGCCAATGAGCCAAGTTTGAAAAGGTCGAGTTGTGGGAATCACTCAAGGTAGCCAGTTGATCCATCTCAAGAAGCCGGGATTCTACTCAAGACGGCGGATCTCTCCTTCAATTCCTTTAGGGAGTTTTAGGGATTTCTTATGTTTTGTTTTATCTTTTCTCTTGAGATGTTTTCTTATTTAGTTATGAACTAAATCCTTCAGATACCTGAAGGGGATGAAACCTCTGATGAATCTTGTTATTATTTTCTAAATTATATGATAAATACTTAGTTTGTTCTTAATTATGTGAGCTTTATCCAAATTTAATGTGCTTAGGTGGAGGAGGAATAGACCCTGCCTAAGAGTAGATCTAGCATAATTAAGCGGAGTTGATTGCACGCCTAGAGATAGGGTGACGAGATTTTACCGGATTAGGGTGAAACCTAATATGGGAGTCCATAGATCGATTTACTGCTATTCTAGAGGTTATTATAAGAGAACGAGAGTTCCACTAATTAACCTAGGGTTAGACGTTATTCGCCTCGAGAGAGGGTTTAATATACGATAAGGAGTCTTACGGATCAAACTAAGTAAATAAAATCATATGGTTCAGTGATAGATAACAAGTAAAGTCTAGGTGGATTCTTCCTGAGGGTATTGTCTAAATCAACTGAGTTTTTCTGAAAGTTATCTCCCCAATTTTAGTCTTTTTTCGTCATTGTATCCTTAGCTTAGTAATTCGTTAAATTTAGATTAAAAGCAACTTCACGTATTTTAGGTTAAATAATAAAAAGAAAGTTAGTATTAGTACTTTTAGTTCCTTTGGGTTCGATAATCCGGTCTTGCCTAAGCTATACTACTGTTCGATAGGTTCACTTGCCTTTAATCATTGTCAGAGTTAGTTTCCAGGTTCGATCGTTCTTTTTAGAAATTTTAAAGCTCTGATTCACAGCGATCATAATGTTAAAAGTTTAATAATAAAAAAACAAAAAGAGAAAAAGTCTTCATCTTCACCATTCTTTTATTTTGCAAATCGAAACACCATTTCTAAAGCTTGGGAGCTTCGGTCTTGTATTTGTTCATGCATGTAAGTCCATTTTCACCCGTTTTTCATGAATTTTATTTTTTTGAAATCGTTGTAGCTTAATCTAAGCCCAGGGACTATTTTGAAATATTTTCAAATATTTGAAAACTTTCTGTTGATATTTTTGAAGCTTTTTAGTTGTTAATAGTTTAGTTTGAAGTTTGGTGATGAATTAGGACTAAATTGTAAAGTGATTTTAAATAGTTTTGAGTTTAGGGACCTGTAACACCCTAAATTTTGGGGCTAGAAGTTTTGGGTTTTGTGGTTAGGGTCAGAGAATTGGTGGTGCTATTGTGTTTAGTGGCGCGTTTAAGTATTAGAATGGGCCTGCTGGTCTGGTGGTTGAGTGAGTTTTAATGAACCTTTGGGTTCTAGGTTCGAGTCGCTGTGTACGCATTCTGGGAACCTTTTTATTGTGTTTTATTTTTTTTAGTTTTAAGTTAATATTTCTTTTAATTATTTATTATTGTTTTATTTTTATTTTTATTTTATTTTTTTCTATTTTTCTTTTGCTGGACGTTTCTTCTTTTTCCTTTTTCTTTGTCTTCTTGCTTTTTGGCCTTTGCTCTTTTATTTTTGCAAACGATTTACGCTGGGCATATTTCGAAGAATTTCGCTCCTCCGTCGTCAAACAAATGTGGGTTATGTATCTCTTTCTATTTTAATTGCAAATTCTTCTTCGTCTTTACTAAAATTTGACATCATAGGTGTGGATGTTTGTAAACCTGCTAACCTCGATGTTGTATCATCGTACTATGCTTAGAATTTGTGTGTTTTGGTATATTTTCGAATTATCGAGGGCTGAAGAGTGCTTCAGGGCTGGAAGCACGTTTTCGGGGCTGTTTTTAGGGTGGTTTCGTGGCCACTAGTGTTTCCACACGGGCGTGTGCCAGTTCAAACGGCCGCGTGCTTTTGGGAATTAGGGTTTTCGAGCTGATTTGGGTGCCACACGGCCGTGTGGCCGATTTGGGGATTTTATCGCTTCTCACACGGCCGTGCCTCTCAGAAACACGGGCGTGTGAGTTTTCGGATTAGGGTTTGAGTGATTTAGAGTCACACGGCCTAGCCACACGGTCGTGCGGCTAAATTGGGGATTTAGGGATTCCACACATGCGTGTGTTTTGGGACACACGGCCGTGTCTGGTGGGCACATGGGCGCGTGAGACCCTTACACGGCCGTGTCAGCCCTGTACTCAAATTTAGTGCAAATGGACAGAGAGTTATACGGCCTGTTCTCACGGCCATTTCGTTGGTCCACATAGGTGTGTGCTTCAGTCACACGGCCGTGTGCCTCTCTTCACACGGGCGTGTGCTTCCGTCACACGACTGTGTGCCCCTTTTACATGGGTTTTAGACCTTCCACACGGCTTAGGCATTCCCACACGGCCAGAGCACACGGGCGTGTGGTCCTAAGGCACTTAAATTGGTTCCAAGTGCATTTCTGATCCGAAAATGTATTGTGTGTGCTCCAACCCTTAGCTAAGTTTAGTGAGGGTGTTCATGACTCGATATCTGTGCTGAGTGTGTGTGATGTGTGAGTTTGAATCTAGTCTGTGGAGTGTGTTGTTTATCAGTTTCGATTGACTGACTGTGTAAATGTCTCTGTTCTGTGAGCTTGAATGCATTCATGCATTTGCATAAAGTATTTAGGGTTGGGTTGTGAAGAGAAGGAAGACTGTATCTGTTCTGATCTGGCAATTTAAATGCAATTTTATACGTATAGTGATTTATCGCACTGTACCGCTCGTGCGTCAACTTTGTTGTGCACTATTATCTGATTTGGCAGTTTTCACTGCAACATGATTGTACAGCGGATTACCACATTGCACTATATCAGCACGACGTCGCTTTTTGCGTACCATTATCGACCGCCGCATCTGCTCGCGGTCTACCGCATTGCACAGTACAGCACATACACTAGCCCTGCTGCGTATTATTATCTGAGTGGCTTAGTCCACGTATGTGGTGTGTAGGGTTGGATGGGCCTTCCGAGGTCCTAATTGGTGTGATTAGTTGGATGAGATTTAACAGCTCTTATGATGTGTGATCGGGGGATGGAGAGGTGTGTTGGCTGGATGGGTGGGTTATATTTTCTGACCGCATTTCATTTACATCTGTCTATGAGATTTGTCTGTATTATCGCTTGACTGTACTCTGTCTGTGTGTGTGTGACTTGGTTCGATCTGTTCTGGTGGCGTGTTGGAACATTGGTTCCTTGTCTGGTATCTGTTTCTACTTACATCCGTAAGTATGTTTGTTTTGAACTACCATATGGTGTTCTCTTCTGAAATCTATTTTTAATCGTTTTAGAACTCACACTGAGCTCGTGTAGCTCACCCCCTCTTAATGTTTCCTTTTCAGGTACCTTTTCCTGAATTCTGATGCTGGACTCGGTGTGCGGAGGTCTCGAACAATCTCGGTGGAAATAAATGATTATCGGTTTATATTATCAGTTTATACTTGGTTAAACGATTTTTGGATGGTAAGATTTTATAAAACTGTGGTACAAATTCCATTTTAATTTATTTTCGGTTATATGTTTTACCTAATTATAATTCTATATACTGGGTTTTAAATATTTCTGTTTGACTTGAGAACTTGTTTTGTAAAATTTAACTACGGTTACTTCGGTGACCAATGTGACATCCGGGATTCGGTCTAAACTTCTAGGCCGAGTTTTGGGTGTTACAGGACCAAAATGATTAAATATTGAAATTTGGTGGGTTTTCTTGTAAAAATTCAGAATTAGATTGTTTGTTTAGGGATGTTTAAGAATTTAACACTATAGGTTGTGGATCAAATTGTGAAAATAAGCTTGTTTCGGTCTTAGGGACTAAATTAAATAAAATGCAAAAGTTTAGGGTAATTGTGAAAAATTTTAATAAGAAGTCATATGCATCAAATGGATTGTTATAAAGTATTTGGGATTGATAATTGAAATAAAATTAATGTATAGATCAAGCACGTAGATAATCGTGGAAAAGAGAAAATTACTTATTAGTCCCTGACATTGCCATCTTTGGTGTTTAGCCCTGGTAAGTTCATACGGTATTATTTTGTGTATTTTTGTAATGTTATTATTGAAATCCTATAATTTGATGACATTGGTTTTAAACTAAAATGTTACAGTTGAATTGGTGAGAAAATGCATTGAAATGTAAATTGTTATATGGTTTCGTGTGTCGAGCTTGGATAAACATAGGATAGGATACAATTGACATACCAATAAGTTATTTTTCGCGTTGTATGGGATTGACTTGTGATGGGATGATGATTCATGACTTGTTATTATACACTGAATATATCAAAATCCAGTATTTGTTGCAGATTACCAAGTTATATTTACAGTAATCCTGGCATTTTTCTGGGGACGGATGTAAAGGCTACGGGCTAGGCATTTGGTGCCCATGCATCTTCTTGGTTGGATTGGCTCGGTTGAGCATTCTGGCATGTCTTGGGTGGATAACTACGTATCCGTATACATTCATTCATCAGGTTGAATTTCAATGGTTAAATGACATGATGATGATATGTATTTGATATTTGGTTATGTTACCTTTTAGATTACTTGTATATGTTTTCATGATTTTTGATATTATATCATGACTTGATAAGGATTGATATTGTACAGATGAGATGATTAAATGACTTGTATAAATGAAACTCACCTATTGAATGCTTGTGGTTGACAGGGTTAATGTTAGTTAATGAGTTTGTTAATTATTAAACTATGTTTTCAAGGTAAGTTATATCGTTTTAACCTATGAACTTACTAAGCTCATTGAATCTTACTCGTGTCATTTTCCTTGTTTTCTTGTAGATATCATTTTTCGGAACCGGGCAATCAAATCAAGTTGAAGATCACACTATCCAAATATATTTCGATAGACTTTGAAAAAAATTATTTTTGGATATGTGGCATTTAATAGGAGTATCATGTATTTGCTAATAAGTTTTCTTTATAGGTGACTATATAAGTTGTATGTTTGAGATTAATAATGTGGTTGATTATGGATTGGTGACTGATGATATAATGGTTGGAAATGTTTTGAAAGGTTTATTACATGGTGAATGGTATGGTTGAGTGTCAAAGTTATATATTGGTCATTGGATACTTGATTCATGGTTAATGATTATGGTATTGTACTTTGATTGTTGAATTGGAAATGTTCTAGTTGAATGATTGAATTTGTATATGTGTTGAAAAATGTATGCCTAGATATACAATGGTATATAACTTGTTACTTGTTAGAAAAATGGATGGTATTTGACATTTTGGTACTTTACATAACATAGATTTGCTAAGTATGAGTTTGTTAGAAAATGAAGCTAAACTTTAGGTTGAAATGTTGTTTGTGAAGGTGCCTTATGACATAATGGTTAGAACTAGGGAAATGACATGTTTTGGTATGTTTTTGGTGTAACACCCCTAACCCGTATCCGTCGCCTATTTAGGGTCACGAGGCATTACCGATCTAAACCCAACTCAGAATAGACATTCGTATACATAAATCATACAAATTTGAATTAAATGAACTTCACTCGCATGACTATCAAATTCCGAATCCATTATTGAACATAAAACAATTATATAACGTTACATTATAGCTAATCAAATTTCATTAATAATTATAACTTACTCACTTTCGCATACATAAGAATCAATATAACTATACCATCTCATTCATAGAACATGTTAAAACATTATCATAGCAACTATCTCACATACATGTAGTTGGTCAAACCGGTTACCTAACCAATTTGATACATCTCATAACCAAATACATGAGCACATTATGCCCAATTTAATAAAGCATATCATAAAGCCGAATATACCCAAAGTATTACCTATTCAATCACATTTCATACTTATCAATTCAATACATATACTAAAACCGAATTTCATAGTCATTTACAACTTCTAATCGAACATGTTTTAAGCTTAATAATAGAGCTATTTATAAGTTATGCATATTTTTTACAAAATCTAGTTATAAAACCCAAATTATCATTCATACATATCATGATTTTACTTTACCCAATTACGCAAAGTACCATGGTAAAAATTCCTCAACTATTAACTAACTCAATTTTCAATCAAACCAAGTACATCCACCACACATAATATAATATATGGTATACTTCTAAAATGAGATGGATACGTGATCAAATACATATTATAAATAATTTCATTTGCAGACCATACGACCAAACACAAACATAATTACACTACGAAATATACTTTCATAATAAGTTGATACTATGACAAATTTCATATAAGACCAAAATACCATAAATTAGCCATTTTCGCATGGCATAAGAATATATACATACACACCATTCAAAATGACTTCAAAAAGTAACATAGCCTATACATGCCATAGACTTTGAGTTCATTCTCAAAAAGGTACCAAAATATTGACGATAGTGTGACGAGCTTCAACGATGATCCCCGAGCACATGACGATCACTCAAAAGAAATCTAAAACACGAGAACAACTAAGAACTGAAGAAGCTTTAACAGCTTAGTAAGTTATAAGCAATTACAAAACTACCATACCTTATACTAATATAAAAGTAAATTTGTACATTTTTATCTTAAGGCCGAAATTACACATATTCAAAAAATAAATTCCACAATAATTATATTTCACCCTCATCTCAAGGAAAATACATATACATATTTCTTAATTTCATATGCACATATCATTGAGTGAATTTCTACTTATATTTCAAACCTTCACTAAACACATACTGATATGCAAATTACATAGCTCCATTTCAAACATCAATACTCACTTTACTAACCTTATATGATCTATCATCACATACCTGATCTTTTTAAGTTGCTTAACACTTTTAATTATCGATATCCTTGAAGGGTTAATATTTCCGTACACTTAGTGCCTAAACCTGTAACATATCGCACACTTAGTGCCGTTACATTTAACATCTCGCACAATCAGTGCCAAATTCTCAAAACGTATCGCACACTTAGTGCCGTCACATTTAGCCTCTCGCACACTTAGTGCTAATTGACCGATTTCGCACACTTAGTGCCCGGTATTTAAAATTCGCACACTTAGTGCATTACTTGAACCTGTTATTCGTTTAAATAAATACATATATAAAATTTAAAACCCAATTTCACACACACACATATATATATACAACTTAACTCATATCATACCCATATCAACATCACATTCGGCTATGTCATTGACATATAAAATTAAGTCACATTCGTTTATGTTCATCTCTCAATCAATATCACACATGACTATATCTTTAACATATATATATATACATCACATAGGCTATATTCATCACTCAACCAATATTACATTCGGCAATATCACACTGTACATATATACTACTATTAAAATACATGTACAACATTATAGATAAAAATTCAATTTAACTCAATTGCTTAAAAACTTACCTCGAGTATCGACGGACTAGGTTTTCCGACTATTCAATTATCTTTGCTTTTCCCCGATCCAATCTCGATCCTTTTTGTTCTTGATCTAATAAATTTCAAATTTAGCTCATTCAAACATATTTTCATTCAATTTAATCCAAAAACACATAAATGGACAAATTACTATTTTACCCCTGACATTTACAATTTTTACAATTTAGTCCCTATTGCACAAAACACAAAATACTCAAAATTTGACCACACTTCTTTAGGGCCGAATATTCATAGTCCTAATACAAGCTCATACATTTCATTTATTTAGCATTTTAGTCCTTCAAAAATTTATTTTTGCAATTTAATCAACATCACTCAATTTCATCAAAAATTTAAGAACAAAACTTGTTAATCTAACACATATAATCAATATTTCATCATCAAACCACAAAAACAACAAGCTTTCTTCAATGGCAATTCACGAAATACACAACCAATTCAAAAATTCAAGCATGGGCTAGCTAAATCACATAGCAACGATCTCAAAAACGTAAAAATTATCAAAAATCGAGCTAAATACTCACCTTAATCAAGCTTAATCAAGGCCGAACCCTTTGAAGTGTTTTTCTTTTCTTTTTCTTTTGTGTTTCGGTAGAAGAAAGATGAACATGCAAACTTTCTTTTATGTTTTATTTAATATTATAACTTTATAATATGAAAATTATTATTATTATTATTTTAACTATTATAATTAAACATATAATGGCATAATGCTTTCTTAATGCCGTGCACTACACTTGCAAAAAGGGAAATTTACAACAATAGGCCTTCTCTTTATAAAGACACATCAATTTAACCGCTCAATCAAGCAAAAGGCTACTTATACCACTTAAGCGATTTAGTCCCTTTTCTTAAATTAAACACACAAACGGACAAATTAACCCATGAAATTTTAACACATGCTCAATCATATATCATAGGCACCGAATATAATATTAAAATATTTTTTGACTCAGATTCGTGGTCCCAAAACCACCGTTCGATTAGGGTCAAAATCGGGTTGTTACAACTCTCCCCCCTTAAGGATTTTCGTCCTCGAAAATCTTACCGGTGAATAGGTTTGGATAATGATAAACCGTAAAAGTAACATATTTTAGGCCCACATTTAGTATGCTTTTGGATGAATTATCCCTTATTTTATGTAATTTGGTGCTCTTAATCCTTTCTTTTCATGATATATACTCGTGAAAGCACTGGGGATGAAAAGAACATAAAACGGGCTTAAACGGGACAAATGGGCCAAAGCATGAAATCGACACGGCCTGGACCAAAGATCACACGGCCGTACCTCACTGATCATCTAGAACACGGCCTTCCCTCGATTCACACGGCCGTGCCTCATTAAAGAAGTTCGAACACGGCCTGTCCACGATTTACACGGCGCGTGCCATGGTCGTGCCTCTGCCGTGGACAAGAGCAATTTCATTCGGGAAAGGATACTTAGGGAGAAAGAAACGTATTTCAAAAGCCTATAAATACACCCTAAGTATGACTTGAAAAGGGGAGCCCAAAGCCATCGTCTAGGGGCATCGTGCTAGGCCAGATAAGGCAGATTTGTGGGGATTCACTCAGGGATAGCCAGTTGATCCATCTCGAGAAGCCAGAGTTATACTCAAGATGGAGGATCTCCTCTTCAATTCCTTCAGGGGGTTTTAGGGATTTCTTATGTTTTGTTTTATCTTTTCTCTTGAGATGTTTTCCTTTATTGTTATGAACTAAACCCTTCGGATACAGAAGGGATGAAACCTATGATGAATCTTGTTATTTGATTATTTGAATTATATGATAATAACTTAGTTTGTTCTTAATTATGTGAGCTTAATCCAAATTTAATGTGCTTAGGTGGAGGAGGAATAGATACGCCAAGAGTAGATCCAACATAATTAAGCGGAGTTGATCGCACACCTAGAGATAGGGTGACGAGATTTTGCCGAATTAGGGTGAAACCTAATATGGGAATCCATAGATCGATTTACTACTATTCGAGGGGGTTATTATAAGAGAATGAGAGTTCCACTAATTAACCTAGGGTTAGATGTTATTCGCCTCGAGAGAAGGTTTAATATATATTAGGGAGTCTTACGGATCAAACTAGGTAAATAAAATCATATGGTTCAGTGATAGATAACAAGTGAAGTCTAGGTGGATTCTTCCTAGGGTATCGTCTAAATCAACTGAGTTTTTCCCAAGTTATTTTCCAAATTCATTCTTCTTTGTCTTAGAGTCTTTAGTTTAGTAGTTAATTAATTTAGATTAATAAACAACTTCACTTATTTTAGGCTAAATAATAAAAAGAAAGTTAGTATTAGTACTTTTAGTTCCTTTGGGTTCAACAATCCGATCTTGCCTAAACTATACTAATTTGGTCGATAGGTGCACTTGCCTTTAATCGTTGTCGAGTTAGTTTCGTGTTCGATCATTCTTTTATAAATTTTAAAACTCGATTTACTGATCAAGTTTTTTTGGCGTCATGTTTAGGGAACTAAAATATTAAGAAAGCTCTATTTTTATTACTTTAGCCATTTTTTTTATTTTACGCAATTTAATTTTTTTTTTTACTTTGCTAAATTTTCTTTTATTTGATTTTTGACAGATAGAGAGATGGCATCGAATAACTATCGGTGGCAAATTACGAGACAAAGCCAACAAAAAGCCGATATCTACGACCTCGACCCAAAGAACGTGCTATCAAACCGATTAGAGATGTTACATAAAAATTTAATGGTTTATACGGTTCCTCGCATGAGGACATCGATTATGCATTGTGAAACAAGCGAGGCGTGGCGAATCTCGAGTACCCACCCTACGGACATGGCATGGAAAGCAAACAAGTCCACTATATGAGTAACTATCCTAAACCTCAAAATAATTTTTATAGTGACACTTATAATGCAAGTTGGAGGTACCATCCTAATTTCTCGTGAGATGATCAAAGTAGCCAAAGACAGAACTTCCTTTAAATTTTCAACAACCACCTTACCAACAGGAAGATGAGTCGAACCTTGAATAGATCTTGACAAAATTCATGGCGACTCTCATCGATAACCGTCTCCAAGAAACTGAAACCACCCTTGAGACCCAACAAGCATCGATCAAAGGGATCGAGAGCCAAGTTAGGGAAGTCACCGAGTCGGTTGGGGAACTTACTAAGTCGATTATACAACTTGCTAAGTCGATCTTAGAACTACCACAAGAAAGCTTGCCACATAATCACTTTGAAACTAACCCGAGTGAGCAAAATCAAGCCATTTACGATAGTGAAGGGTTAGACGAACCAAACCCAAGGGAAGAACATGTGGTAGCGAATGTAAGGTTGAAGTGTGCCATGATATATCAAAACCGAGCAATTACAGAGAACCAACCTCATGTGCCATATCCCGATGCAATAAAGAAAGACCACACAGAGGAAGAAGTCGGTGAACTCACACTTCGTGTAGACGATGAAATAATCACTCTTCAAGCTCTTGACTCAGCTAGGACATCGAGTAATAAAGGTACGAACGTTAATTCTATTGATAACCATTTGGTTCAACCTTCTTTCTGAGAAGCATCATGAAATCACCTAGTGAGCTAGATCTTAGACCTCGTACCCATAAAGAAATAATTCATGAAGGACTAAGGCTTGTGTCGAGGAACTAGACAAGTGGAAAACACACTTTAAAGAGAAACTAGGAATACACGAAGTGAAATCGAAGGAAACCCCAGACGAGCTGATAGGAACAACAAATCACTTCAAAATAGGGGATCGGGTATTGTTGAATAATGAAGACCCTCGAATCGCCAATTCAGACCTCAAGACAACCGAAGAAATCACTTTTGAGGTACTTAATGTCTTCCTATATGGGACAGTCGAGGTAAGCAATCCTAAATTCAGCACTTTTGAGGTAAACATTACTCGACTTAAACTTTATATCCACAACCGAATTGATCGCATGAGAAAGGATTTTCACCTCCTCAAACCACCTTGACCATACGAATGAGAGGAGAGTCTAGCTTAAGACTATAAACGAGCGCTTCTCGGGAGGCAACCCGAGCACTAACATAATTTATTCTCATATTTCGCTTTAAATTTATCTTCTTTTTTTTTCTTTTCTTTCTGAACACTTAGTTATAAACTAACAAGGGGTGTAGAATTCCATGACACACGGCATTGTACACGGCCGTGTGGACCATAAGAATCCCCATACTGACATAGCAGAGGCCGTGCGAATCAATTCCAACCACTTTTCGACGTCACGGATCCAACCACTACACCACGGGCACCGACAAAGGGGCACGGCCGTGCCCCATAACCGTGTGAAGCTACTGACTTTCTAAGCACGGGCTGAACATGCCCGTGCCTTAAACCCATGCCAACATACTGACTTGTCAAACACAGGCTAGACACGAGCGTGGGGTAACCAACACGCCTAGGAACACGGTCGTACGATGCGGCCGTGTGAATCGACACACCCTCAACCCATGGACGTGGTAAATTGCCAGACTTGAGATTCTATTTAAATACCATGCCCCTTTCTTTTCTCTCCTTACCTACTCTTCTTCTTCTTCCTTCCTTCCTTTTCTCCCTTTTGTTTTTTTTCCTTTTCCTAATAAATCCTTAGACTCTTGAGCTACAACAAAATCATATCCATAGCAAAGAAGCGTAAAAGGCCAATCTCCTCAAAGGAGACCGATTCACCTGAGTTCATGCCGGTAGCTTCATCCAAACAACAAGCCAAGGGTCTTTGAGACCAATTATATGTTCTTTTATTTTAATCTTCTCCTTTATTTTCCTTATCTTTAACACTCTTATGCTTAATTTAGTTTATTTTATCTTAGTTTCTTGATTTTAGATTCTAAAGGCTGCTTGGGAATCACGCCACCACCACCACCATAACCTCAGCCTTAGAAATCACACCCAACAATAAGGACCTTCCAGTCCATTCATCTTTTCTTTTAATTTTAGTTTTCTTCTTAGTCTCCTTCTCTTTATCTTTCTTGTCTTTAATTACATTATTAGTATAGTTTTAATATTACTCTAGATGTCCTGGCTAATTCTCCACGAGCCTCCCAATTTCTTCATCTAGCGCAGGTTCGTCATCCAGACGGCCCATCACCACCACCAAAGGCACCATCTCCTCTCAAGGAATCATTCGAAAATTCAAGAAGTTTCCCTTCTCTCCCCATCTTACGATTTTATGACTATTTTGATATTATCTACCTTTGTACATTGTAGACAATGTACATCTTAAGTGTGGGGGGGTTAACTATAGTATTATTTGAAAATCCCTGAATTATGCCTTGTCTTAAAGTAAGTTTTTCATATTATGATTAGGATGAAATTTCTGATGATTTATGATTTTTATTGATATGTTTTAGATTAAGTCATTGATAATTGTGCATTGATAATTAAATTTGAAGAATCTTTGGAGAATCAAGCATGATAAGTCTATTTTGAGAAATTAAAAATTTTCTAGGTTGTCAAACCGAGTTTAAATATTATCTTGAAGTTTGAAATTTACGAGGTTGACATCAAAATACCCATAATTTCTATGAGTTTTTGAGCCTTATAGAGCATATATTCTTTTTCTTGCTCACTTTATTGATTATGAGTATGTCAACACTGATTTGTTATTCTAGAACTTGCATCGATTATACATGTCGAGACCATATTTTTTTGATTTGATACACAGAGATGATTAAGGCACCTAGGATTTAACCCACTTATTCCATAAAAAGCCTACCTTCATAATTAACCCCTAGTGAACCCCTTTAAATCCTAACAACCCTATTTATTGACATAACCGCTAATATTAACCAAGAAACCCTTTGTTTTCGTTATGACCATTCCTTTTGACTACCCTTATATCGAGATTTGATTTGATTAGTTGCCTAATTATGAATTTTAGTAATTTATCCTTTATTATGTACTTAGTTTGTTCTTAAAAAAAAGTATATTCATTATTCATCATTAGTTGTGATTAAATGAGCTTATACGCTTAAATTCCAAGTATCGAAGAAGAAGCTCGTATTATTGGTATTCTTAGTTTTCAATTGATGTAATTATTATTATTAGTTCATTATTTCTTAGTTAGGTAATTTGTCAATTCAAACTCGATTCTAACCCTCTAATTCAGCCTTATTCCACACCTTAACCCTAGCCCCGTTACAACCCTAAAAAAGACCTTTTGATTTGTGTTTCATCTCATATTTTAGTGGTGGAGATTTGATTTTCATGCAAGCCTATGGGATTAACTCTTCATGTTTGACTTTTGAGTGCCTAAATTCTGAACCTTAAACACTTTGAGTGATTTGAGTGAATCTTTTGTGAGGATGTCAATCCTTGTCGATTTCAAATTAAAGGTAATTATTTAGATAAGGGGAGACACCAATGTTTTCGAGCTACAAAATCTATGACTTATAATGTTTGAATTTTTAGGACTCTTTGAGTTGAATTATCCATGTATAAATTATCTCTGAATTATGATGAGACACTATCAATAAGAATTATGAATTACAGGAAGTTCATTTTAATTGTAAGTTGAGAATTTTGCTTGAGGACAAGCAAAAGCTTAAGTGTGGGGGTATTTGATAAACCGTAAAAGTAACATATTTTAGGCCCACATTTAGTATGCTTTTGGATGAATTATCCCTTATTTTATGTAATTTGGTGCTCTTAATCCTTTCTTTTCATGATATATACTCAGGAAAGCACCAGAGGATGAAAAGAATGCAAAACAGGCTTAAAACGGGATAAATGGGCCAAAGCATGAAATCGACACGGCCTGGACCAAAGATCACACGACCGTGCCTCACTGATCATCTAGAACACGGTCTTCCCTCGATTCACACGGCTGTGCCTCATTAAAGAAGTTCGAACACAGCTTGTCCATGATTTACACGGGCGTGTGCCATGGCCGTGCCTCTGCCGTGGAGAACAGCAATTTCATTCGGGAAAGGATACTTACGGAGAAAGAAAAGTATTTCAAAAGCCTATAAATACACCCTAAGTATGACCTGAAAAGCGGAGCCCAAAGCCATCGTCTAGGGGCGTCGTGCTAGGCCAGAGAAGGCGGATTTGTGGGGATTCACTCAGGGATAGCCAGTTGATCCATCTCGAGAAGCCAGAGTTATACTCAAGACGGAGGATCTCCTCTTCAATTCCTTCAGGGGGTTTTAGGGATTTCTTATGTTTTTTTTTATCTTTTCTCTTGAGATGTTTTCCTTTATTGTTATAAACTAAACGCTTCGGATACTCGAAGGGGATGAAACCTATGATGAATCTTGTTATTTGATTATTTGAATTATATGATAATAACTTAGTTTGTTCTTAATTATGTGAGCTTAATCCAAATTTAATGTGCTTAGGTGGAGGAGGAATAGACCCTGCCTAAGAGTAGATCCAACATAATTAAGCGGAGTTGATCGCACGCCTAGAGATAGGGTGACGAGATTTTGCCGGATTAGGGTGAAACCTAATATGGGAATCCATAGATCGATTTATTGCTATTCTAGGGGGTTATTATAAGAGAACGAGAGTTCCACTAATTAACCTAGGGTTAGACGTTATTCGCCTCGAGAGAGGGTTTAATATACGTTAGGGAGTCTTACGGATCAAACTAAGTAAATAAAATCATATGGTTCAGTGATAGATAACAAGTGAAGTCTAGGTGGATTCTTCCTAGGGCATCGTCTAAATCAACTGAGTTTTTCCCAAGTTATTTTCCAAATTCATTCTTCTTTGTCTTAGAGTCTTTAGTTTAGTAGTTAATTAATTTATATTAATAAACAACTTCACTTATTTTAGGCTAAATAATAAAACGAAAGTTAGTATTAGTACTTTTAGTTCCTTTGGGTTTGACAATCTGGTCTTGCCTAAAGTATACTACTGTTCGATAGGTGCACTTGCCTTTAATCGTTGTCAGAGTTAGTTTCCAGGTTCGATCATTCTTTTATAAATTTTAAAACTCTGATTTATAGCGATCAGATAACGCTCTTTCATTGTATTCTCTGACTCCCAAGTTGCTTCCTCGACCCCAGCTTATGCCACAATACTTTCAGCAACGAGATTTTCTTATTACGCAACTCTTTCACTTCTCAAGCCAAAATACGAATCGGTTCTTCCTCATAGGTCAAATCAGATTGAATCTCAATTTCTAACAGACTAATCACATGAGTAGGATCGGATCTATATCGTCGAAGCATCAAAACATGGAAATCATTGTGGATCTTTTCTAATTCAGGTGGCAATATCAATCTGTACGTAATCGGCCCGATACGCTCAATAATCTCGTACGGCCCAATAAATATCGGACTTAGCTTGCCCTTGCGACCAAATCTAAGTATTTTCTTCCATGGTGATAATTTTAAAAATACTCGGTCACCAATCTGAAACTCTATATCTTTACGTTTCAAATCGGCATAAGATTTCTGACGGTCTGACGCTGCTTTCAAACTTTTACGGATCACTTTTACTTTCTGTTCAGTCTCTTTGATTAGATCAACCCCGTGTATCTTACTTTCACTTAGCTCGGTCCAATACAAAGGTGTACGACATTTACGATCGTACAAAGCTTCGTAAGGTGCCATTTTGATACTCGATTGAAAACTATTATTGTATGCAAATTCAATCAAAGACAAGTATCGTTCCCACGTACCCTCGAACTCGAAAACACAACATCTCAACATATCCTCAAGTATTTGAATAATTCTCTCGGATTGACCATCCGTTTGAGGGTGAAAAGCAGTGCTAAAATGCAATTTAGTACCTAATGCATCTTGCAGTTTCTTCCAAAACCGCGATGTAAACCTCAGATCTCTATCCGAAACAATAGAAATAGGTACTCCATGTAATCGTACAATTTGAGAAATATACAACTCAGCTAGCTTATCAAGCGAGTAATCTGTACGGACCGGAATAAAGTGAGCCGATTTCGTCAATCTAACAACAATAACCCAGATTGCATCTTTCTTACTCAGTGTCAACGGTAACCCAGATACAAAATCCATCGTGACTCGATCCCATTTCCATTCGGGTATCATAATCGGCTGAAGCAATCCAGATGGCACCTAATGCTCGGCTTTTACTTGCTGACATATCAAACATTTCGACACAAAATCTGAAGTATCTCGCTTCATACCGTGCCACCAGTAATGTTGTCTCAAATCATTATACATCTTCGTGATACCCGGGTGAACAGACAATCTACTATTATGAGCTTCATTACAAATCATTCGAATCAACTCAGGATCCTTTGGTACACATATTTGTTTTTTGAACCGCAAACATCCCTCAGCATCAACCTGAAATTCTGAGTCAGCATTCGAACCACAATGCTTCATTTTCGCCATCAAATTATCATCAACCCTTTGAGCTTTGCAAATCTGTTGAACAAACAACGATCTCGCTTTCAATTCTGCCATAATTGCACCATCTTCAGTCATGGCCATATCCGCATTCATTGCACGTAAAACAAACAGTGATTTTCGACTTAAGGCATCAGCAACCACAATAGCTTTTCCCGGGTGATAATCAATCACAAGCTCGTAGTCTTTTAACAATTCCAACCATCGTCGTTGTCTCAGATTCAGATCCTTCTAAGTCATCAAGTGCTTTAGGCTTTTATGATCGGAATAGACATGGCATTTTTCACCGAACAGATAGTGGCGCCATATCTTCAGAGCAAAAACTATAGCGGCTAATTCAAGATCGTGCGTCGAATAGTTCTTTTCGTGTGGCTTTAACTATCTCGAGGCGTAGGCTACAACCTTACCCTCCTGCATCAAAACACAACCCAAACCATTCAAGGATGCATCATTGAAAATAATGAACTCTTTACCCGACTCTGGCTGAACAAGCACTGGGGCTTCAGTCAACAAGGTTTTCAACTGATCGAAACTCTTCTGGCACTTCTCCGTCCACTCGAATCTAACATCTTTTTGAAGTAGCTTTGTCATCGGAGTTGCAATCATTGAGAAACCTTTCACGAAGCGTCTATAATAACCGGCAAGTCCTAGAAAACTCCAAACTTCAGAAACATTCCGCGGGGGTTTCCAATCAAGTATAGCTGAAACCTTACTCGGATCAACCCAATAATACGATTTGAAATAACATGCCCCAAGAAGCTAACTTCGCGTAACCAGAACTCACACTTACTGAATTTTGCGTACAACTGCTTATCACACAAAATCTATAGCACAAGTCTCAAGTGTTCGGCATGCTCGGTTTCGTAGCGTGAATAGATCAGAATGTCATCTATAAACACAACTACAAACCGATCCAGATACTGTCTGAATACTCGATTCATCAAATCCATGAAAATAGCAGGGGCATTAGTGAGTCCGAACGGCATCACCAAAAACTCGTAATGGTCGTATCTCGTTTGGAAAGCAGTCTTAGGCACATCAGAGTCTCTAACTCGCAACTGATAATAACCCGATCTTAAATTAATCTTCGAAAATACTGAGGCTCCCTTTAACTGATCGAATATATCATCAATGCGCGGCAACAGGTATTTATTCTTTATGGTCACTTTGTTAAGCTGTCGATAGTCGATGCACATCCTCAAAGTTCCGTCTTTCTTCTTCACAAATAACACTGGCGCACCCCAGGGAGAAAAACTTGGTCGAGCAGAACCTCTATCTGTCAACTCTTGCAACTGGGCTTTCAACTATTTTAACTCAGTCGGTGCCATTCTATACGGAGCTATCGAGATCGGAGTCGTCCCTGGTACCAACTCAATACCAAACTCTACCTCACGAACAGGTGGCAATCCCAGCAATTCTTCTAGAAACACATCCGGATACTCACATACAACAGGTACAGCTTCAATCTTCTTTTCGGTCACTTTATTATCAATCATATAAGCAAGGTAAGCTTCGCAACCCTTTCTCATATACTTTCGAGTCAACATCGAAGATATCACTGTTGGTAGCCCATTTAAATTCGTAGATTCAATCTGAATTATTTCATTATTCTGGCACCGCAGATCAATAGTCTTTCATCTGCAATTCACTATGGCATCGTGCACAGTTAACCAATCCATACCGAGGATGATATCAAACTCATCAAATGGTAGTAACATCAAATCAGTCGGAAAATGTGAATCTCGAATCATCAAAGGGCAATTCTTGCACATCTTATCAACTAGCACACACCGCCCGGGGGTTCAAATCGAATCACAAATTGAGTGAGACTCAACAGTAAAGTCTTCATCAATACTAATGTTTCACACACATAGGAATGAGTTGAACCAGGGTCAATCAAAGCAATTACACTAGTATTAAAGAGAGTAAATATACCGGTGATGACATCTGGAGATGAAGCCTCCTCTCGGGCACGAATGGCATAGGCTCTAGCTGGCACACGAGCCTCTGATCGAATAGCTGTATCCGAAGTCCCTCTCTAAGTGCCGCTCCTACCTCCCGCATTTCGGGGTGGTCTACCTCTAGCTGCAGTACCGCTCGGTCTTGCACTCTGAGCATTATCCTTCTCAGCTAACTCCAGGCAATCCCGAATGAAGTGATCCTACAAACCACACTTTTAGCAAGGTCGGTTGCTGGACTTGCCCCAACATTCACCAAAATGTCGCCTACCACACTGTTGATACTCGGGTTTATTCGGTCGAGTATTGCCAACACTAGTAATTGACGTAGCTCGTGAACTCACTAGTGGTTGCTCTCGTATGGAAATCCCAGCATTGGTCTTAGATCGGCTACTGTCATTTCGGAACTTCTTTGATGCTATCTGAGAAGTTTTACTTGCTGATCTCTTGCGAAAATCTCTAGCTTCGAATTCAGCTTTTCTTTTCTCTTTTCCGAGCTCTTCGGCCTTGCAAGCTCGCTCGACAAGTACTACGAACTCTTTTATTTCAAGTATGTCGACACGCAATTTTATGTCTTCATTCAGTCCTTCCTCGAATCTTTTACACATAGCATCCTCGGTTGCGACACACTCTCGGGCATACTGGCTGAGTCTTACAAACTCATGCTCATAATCAGATACGGTCATACGACCCTATTTTAACTAAAGAAATTCTTTGCGTTTCTGATCAATGAATTGCTGACTGATATACTTTTTGCGAAACTCCGTCTGAAAGAAATCCCAAGTAACCCTTTCCTTCGGAACAACCGAAACCAAAATGTTCCACCAATAGTAGGCAGAATCCCGTAATAAAGATATAGCACACTTCCTGCACTCTTCGGGTGTACAAGATAGTTCATCAAAGACACAAATAGTATTATCGAGCCAAAATTCAGCCCATTTCGGCATCATCGATGAGTTGTGGCCCTAAACTCTTGACTCGTATTTTTGATTTTATCAACAGGAGGCTTATTTAATCTCTCAGGATTAATGATCGAAGGTACCACAGGCACTACAGGTGGATTATTCGGATTCGGGGGTTGTTGAACAGACGGATTTGTCCGGATATACTGATTAAACCAATCGTTCATTATGCTAAAGAAGGCTTGCTTAGCCCCCTCATCTGGGTTACTCGTAGCTAGTTGAGATTCAACCGGCAAGGTTCCTTGCGCGAGAGCAGGCGACACACTCTCAACATCATCTGCTACGGCTCATTCGGGATCAGGATCCATTTACTATAAGAAAGAAGAAAGACATATTTTCTTGTCAGAAGTCATCACACTATCACAATAAAAATTATGGCTTGTATAGCTAGACTCACACGCGCTACGTTAGTCCAAGAACCGACTAAACCGTAGCTCTTATACCAATCAAATGTAACACCCCTATCCCGTATCCGTCACCAGATTAGGGTCACGAGGCATTACCGATCTAAACCCAACTCAGAATAGACATTCGTATACATAAATCATACAAATTTGAATTAAATGAACTTCACTCGCATGACTATCAAATTCCGAATCTGTAACACCCTAAACCCGGCCCAAACACTACAGCCGGATCTGGCATGCCACTCAAAATAGTTTTGTAAAAGATGTCGCAATCTTCGGGAAATATTTTTCTTGTATTTAATCTTTTATTCGGGAAAACTTAATAACTTGATAAGTTTAAATAATATATAAATTTCACTTGTTGTTTTATGAATAAAAACCAAAATCTTAATACATGCCTTAGTTTAGTTAAAGTTTAAATGTCAATAATGAAAGCCCAAAATAAAACCCAAAGCAAAGTATAATAGTCTAGTGGCCCATGGCCTTATTACAACGAAACTTAAAACCCACTTAAGATAAATTTCTTAAAAATAAATAAATAAAGTGAAGTCTTTTCTTTGAATCCTCAATGCTCTGTCGCATGGCCACCTTGCTCCCTCCTCGGCCGGTCCGATGCACTAAGTGTCACCTGAAATTGTTAAAATAATTGGGTGAGTCACGAAACTCAGTGTGCAACCCTCATGCACCATCAAATTGGGCCTTAGCCCACAAATCAGCAAATAAAACATAATTTAGCAAATGACATACATAACCCAACCCAATCCTAGGTTTCCATCCGCTACACACCACCCTTACCTGCCAATCACACCATTGGGGATTTCTACAATCAACCCACACCGCTACACACCATCGATGGCAGTCATGCTGCAGTTAGTTGTTCATCGTCAAATCGTGACAGAGTCACCAGGCTAAAATGGCATAAGCCACCAGAACAGATCACTTCCCCTTTCATCAATCACCCAACCCCAAGCATATATAAAAATAGACATATAAAACACATCGTTGTTAACAGAAACATTCACTGATGAATGGCAGAAATCACTAACCTGATATTTAGCCTTTACCCTTCTCGGGTTTCCAAATGTTATGCTTAGGGATTTTGGCATTTAATAGAGTATATGATTTATTACACATATACATATATATATATATACAATCAATCTAATGGTGTGAAAAGTTACACACATTATCGCTAAGTACTAAACTCTTAGTCGGTATCCTTGCTATCCGGATTTATAACTTGGTTCAACCAAAAGCCAAAAAATCACGAAAATTGACCTCCCCTATAATCGGCCAAAGGTTAGTAAACCCCGAATTTACACACTAAAATCAATAGATCTCCTTACCTTAAAATCTCGAAATTGACACGATTCGGGTATTACTGAACTTATGACTTAGAGATCTACACGATTGACTCCTCTTCAGATCCCAGAATGCCGAAAATAAGAGAAAAATAAGAGATTAGTTCCTAAATAGCCATTCGGCTAGGGACTTTGAAAAGCCGAGAAAGATTTAGTTTTCTCAAATCAACACTTACCTAAAGTTTCCTTCAGATTTCGGCACAAGTAGGCACCCCAGACTGATTTCGGCACACACAGAAGACTAGATCTCACGATTTCGGCTTTTATGAAAAATCCCAAAAGATAACCTATTGCGTTTTGCTTTTTTTTCTATTAGAAGATCCAGTGGTATGTTTGGCTAACAAGGGAAAGTGAGAAGAGAGTAAAGAGAGGCTTGATGATTCGGCTAAGGTGTCTCAAATAGATGAGAAAGAGAGGATTCGCCAATCAAGAAAAAGAAAAGAGAGGAGAATAGAGTAGAGATTTTTGGCAGAGAAAAAGAAAAGATGGGAGCTTTAGCAGCAATTTTGGCACCCCCTCGCATATAGAAAACCGATTCCTCCCCTTAACAGAGATTGATTTTCGCCAACACTGCAACACACTGATAGCTCCTATCCCTTTTCCCTTATCTCAATCTGTTATCTCCTTAAAAATAGCCCCTAATTATCACCAACTCCTTCTCCCTTTATCCGCTTAATATCCACACAATAAAAATCCCTAAAATTTTGCCTTGTTGTCGTCCCCCTTAGTCCCTTATGAGTGCCGAATTTGGCCTATAACTTGGGCTCCAGCAGCCAAAATTTGGGCCCTCCTCATGTACTAGTGACGCCAACTATAGCTCCCCTTTCTTTGTGCTCATTTGTTGGGCCACAAGCTCAATATGTCAATTAAACTACTAAAACTTTAATTCAAGCCCCTAGAGTGTCTAAACAGATATTTAATCAAAGCCTCAAACCCAAACTGAGCCCCATTTGCACATCCAACCCTTAAATTAATATTTTAAGCACACACTACACAAAATGCACAAGCCCATAAATTCAGGATGTTACAGTTCTACCCTCCTTAAAATAAATTTCGGCCTCAAAATTTACCTGATCAAAAGAGATAGGGATACTGCTGCCGTATAACATCCTCTGGCTCTCACGCCGCGCCTCTTCTGCACCGTGATTTCGCCACAAATTTTTGACCAAAAGGACGGACTTCCTTCTCAACACTTTTACGTCTCAATCCAAGATTTGCACTGGTTCCTCCTCAAAGGATAAATCTGGCCTTACTTCAATCTCTTCCACTGGCACCACATGCGATGGATCAGAACGATAACGTCTTAGCATTGAGACATGAAATACGTCATGTATCTGTTCCAATTCTGAAGGCAACTCCAAACGATAAGCCACTGGCCCCACACATTCCAATACCCGATAAGGGCCAATAAACCAGGGACTTAGCTTACCCTTTCGTCCAAACCTCATTACCTTCTTCCATGGAGATACTTTCAAAAAGACTTGGTCTCCTACTGCAAATTCCACCTCCTTTCGCTTTAGATCCGCATAAGACTTCTGTCGATCAGACGCTTCCTTCAACCGAGCCCGTATTAACTTAACCTTCTCCTCCGTTTCTGAAACTAAATCTGGACCTAGTACCTGACGTTCACCCAACTCCGTCCAACAAGTAGGGGTACGACATCTCCTTCCATATAACGCAAATGCGGCGCCATCCGAATACTAGCTTGATAACTATTATTGTATGCGAATTCAGCCAAGGGTAAATACTCCTCCCAACTACCCCTAAAATCGATTATGCAACCCCTTAGCATATCCTCCAAGATCTGGAATTACCCTCTCGGACTAACCTTCATTTGTGGGTGAAAAGCGGTACTAAAGTCTAACCTTGTTCCCATTGCACGATGAAGAGCCTTCCGGAATCGTGGCGTGAACCTAGGGTCCCTATCGATATGATCGATCTCTGGTACACCATGTAGTCTCACAACCTCGCCACGCACAACTTAT
The DNA here is from genome assembly GCA_025698515.1 of Gossypium sturtianum. Classification (NCBI taxonomy): domain Eukaryota; kingdom Viridiplantae; phylum Streptophyta; class Magnoliopsida; order Malvales; family Malvaceae; genus Gossypium; species Gossypium sturtianum. The sequence continues at coordinate 129,054,941 of CM046943.1, forward strand.
CCAACCTCTCAGAGGATAGTCGAATCCGAACCGGTATAAAGTGTAAGAACCGTCGATCGATCCACAACTACCCAAATTGAATCCTTCTTAGTGGGCGTAAGGGTAGCCCACTAACAAAATCCATCGTGATTCTCTCCCATTTCCATCTGCGGAACCTTCACGGTTGCAACAACCACGAAGGCAACCGGTGTTCGCCTTCACTTGCGAACATGTCAAACACTTTCCTCTGATTCCGTTACCTCTCGCTTCAAACCCGCCACGAATTGTTCCGCAAATCACGGTACATCTTAACCCCTCAAGGATGCATAGCGTAAGGACTACTATGCGCCTCCTGAAGAATCATCTGCCTTAACTCCATATCCTTTGGCATACAAACTTTCTTACGAAAATACAGAATTCCATCACCATTCAAACTATAGTCCTCTCCTTCACCATTCTGCACTTGTCGGATTCGAGCACCCAAAACATCATCCAAAAGTTACTTCTCTCTGATCCGTCTTGTCCACGTAGGTCTTACTTGAAGTTCGGCTACCAAATTGCCATCTTCGTACAGACTGAGATGAGCGGACATCGCCCTCAAATCCGCTATCGCCTTCCTACTCAGCGCATCCGCCACCACGTTAGCCTTACCTAGGTGGTACTCAATCGAGCAGATCATAATCCTTTAACGACTCGACCCACCTTCTCTGTCTTAGGTTCAACTCCTTCAGGTAAGGATATACTTTGTGCTCTTATGGGCCGTATAAATAACCGACTTCTCCCCATACGGTAGTGCCTCCAAATCTTCTTGAGCAAACACTACATTGCTAATTCTAAATTGTGCGTAGGGTAGTTCAATTCATGCGGTCTCAACTGCCGAGACGCATATGCAACAACTCTTCCATCTTGCATCAACACACAACCTAAACTTGTGTGTGACGCATCTGATGAAACGGTAAATTCTTTTCCCGCCTCCGTTGAATTGCTGCAAGTGCTTCCATCAAAATCTTCTTCAGCTTCTCAAAGCTCTCATGTTGTTTGTCAGTCCAAACAAACGGTGCTCCCTTCCTCAACAACTTAGTTAGAGGTGTCGCAATTGAAGAGAACCCCTCAACAAACCTCCTATAATACCCTGCCAATCCCAAAAAACTTTGGATTTTCGCCATGCACTTCCGGCTTGACTTCCAATCTAATCTGACTTCTATCTTCCGAGGGTCTACCCTGATTCCCTCTACAGAAACTACATGCCCTAAGAAAGTCACTTCCTTTAGCCAAAACTCACACTTACTGAACTTTGCGAACAACTACTTCTCCCTCAAAGTTCGCAACACCATACGAAGATGTTCATCATGTTCCTCCTCCGACTTGGAATAAACCAAGATGTCGTCAATGAACACCACGACGAACCGATCAAGATATGGTTGGAACACCCGATTCATCATATCCATAAATGCTGCTGGCACGTTCGTCAAACCGAACTACATTACCAAGAATTCATAATGACCGTAACATGTTCAAAATGCCTATGAATGTCCCCTTCCTTCACCTTTAACTGATGATACCCCGACCTCAAGTCAATCTTAGAAAAGATCGAAGCTCCTTTGAGCTGATCGAACAGATCATCGATTCTCGATAGTGGGTACTTGTTCTTAATCATCAACTTATTCAGTTGATGATAGTCCACGCACATACGCATGGATCCATCCTTCTTTTTTACAAATAGGATCGGCGCTCCCCATGGAGACACACTCGGTCGAATAAATCCTCGATCCAAAAGCTTATGGATCTGAGCTTTGAGTTCCACCAACTCCTTCGGTGCCATTCGATAAGGAGTAATGGATACCGGAGTTGTACCCGAAAGTAGCTCTATTCCAAACTCCACCTCGCTATCCGGGGGTAATCCTGGAAACTCCTCCGGAAAGACATCCGCGAAATCCTTGACTATTCGAACCTCATCGACAGTCACCTCCTTAGCATCCAACGCACTAATAAAAGCTAAGAATGCGTTGCATCCTTTCCGAATCATCTTAACAGCCTTCAATGTCGATACTACGTTGGACAAATAGTTCCTTCTTTCTCCTAACACCACCACCTCCCCGCCTTCCGGGGTACTCAACACTACACGCTTGGTCTCACAATCCAACTTGGCACGATGCTTAATCAACCAATCCATTCCTAAAATAAGATCAAACTCTCCAAATGGCAATTCCATTAAATCTGCCGGAAACACTACCCCTTGAGTTTCTAACGGTACATCCTTAAATAGCTTGTCCACTACCCTAGATTGTCCTGGGGACTAACCTGATCATCTTCCTAGTGGTTGTTTTGAGTCTATACTTAGGGTCTCGAGATCATTGAACATGCAACATATGAGTGGGTTGACCCAATATCAATCAAGGCAAGAAAAGGGCTATCAACAATAAAAAACGTACCGGTTATGACGTTCGATGCGTCACCATCCTCCTGTCGACGAACTGCATAAACTAAACTCGGTTGCCTCGCGTCTACGTTACTTGCACCTCTACCAGATGCTCCACGACCTCGACCAGCCCCATTTCCTCCTCTGCAGGCCACGACCCTCCTGACTTTGGCCGACCACCTCTCCCGGCCGGTCGGTACCTCACCGTTAGGCGTACGATCCACCGCGCGGACGGTCCTTAATCGATGCTCGTGGATCCACACAGAAACATCCACCCGTTCTTCTTCTACACTCCCCGAATGTGCTTTCCGCACCAATTACATAATCGATTCTGGTTCCCCACAGTGTCGAACACGAGCCGCCCATCGAACCTAGGCCTTTTTTGTGAATTCCCAGATGCTCTTGTCGGCCCAGATTTCTCTTATTCCTTCCCTGCTCCTTATCTCTTTCTTGTCTTTCAGTCCATTTTACCTCTTCAGCTATCTTAACTTTCTCAACCAGAACTGCAAAGTCCCTCTCTCGCTGCGGAGCTATCAACACCTTTAACTCATTCCGCAACCCATCCTCAAACTGCACACAACGTTCATACTCAGTTGCTACCATTCTTCGAGCGTAGCAACTCAGACGCAGAAACTCCGCCTCATATTCATCCACAGATTTACTTTCCTGCACCAAATTCAGGAATGCCTTCCTCTGTGCATCCACATAGCTGGCCCCAACATACTTTCCCTAGAACGACTCCTTAAAGAAGTCCCAGTTAATCTGATCTACAGCAGTACCTTCCTTCACTGTGAGCCACCACTGATAGGCCTCGTCTCGAAGAAGAGACACGACCCCTTTCAACTTCTCCTCCCCCGTGAAATCTAAATCGTCCATTATGCGCTCAGTTGCTTCCATCCAATACTCAGCTGTATTAGGGGCTACGCTAGAAACTCCCCTAAACACTTCTGCCCCATTGGCCCTAAGTTGCTCCGGCACAGATTTTCAGGCTCCTGTGCCCATGCCTACTCCAGCAACCCTCTCTAAAACCCTCAACATCGCCTGAGATACAGCATCATCTCCGGGCGCCTCATCCTAAAATTCTCCTTCTACAGCCGACAGATCTGGCATCTCGTTTCCTGACCCATGGCCAGACCCTACTGGCTCTGACACGGTCCTCCTACCCCTACCGTATCCATGCGGTGGACGTCCTCTACCCCTTGTACTCATTCTTTCGATCGACGTTTATCTGATTAAGAATTTTATGAATCATTAATTCTTTCCACTGGTTAACCACGAACAATCTTATGAATAGCAGTTTTAAGGGTAGTTCTTTCGAATTCGCATTCATAATTTAGTCTCATGTTCGTACCCTCTAGTTCTAGGAAACACATACACTCAATTAACATACAAAGAATCATCCATGAACTTACATTCATCAAATAAAGGTGTTTTCATTGTTTCACTACCCAGGGGTATTTTCGTCATTTTATCCTACAGGGGTATTTTCGTAATTTTCCAAAATAGGGTTCCTTGGTGATTTTTTGAAATAAGGGTATTTTGGTAATTTTGACATACGGGGGGTATTTCGGTAATTCTGACATCCAAGGGTTTTTCGGTCATTTTGAAATCCGGGGGTATTCTGGTCATTTCGCACATCAGGGGTGGTTTGGTAATTTTACAAATCAAAGGTATTTTCAAAGGAAAATTTTACAAAATTAAGAAGTTCTTTTTTTTAAAAAAAAAATAGGGGTGCCTTGGAGAATTTGATTTCGGAGGAATAATAATAGTGTTCAGGTGTTTGTGGGTTTGTTGTCGTGTGTTGTGTGAGTTTTTCTTTACTAGGGGAAATTTCGCTGACTTTGTAAATTGGGGTGTATTTGCAAATAATGAGTATCTTGGTATTTGTTTTCGAAGTAAGGGTGTTTTAGCAATTTGCAAAAATAAGGTGGTTGGTCCTTAGGGTTTTAATTATAAGGTTTAGCCTGTCAACAAGTCCTCATGATTAGGGTGAGCAGTCACTACGCACTGTAGGATTCAATGAAGAGGAGGTGAGTCCTCAGGATCGCTTAAATACCAAGCTCTCCTGAATCCACTCCTAGACATGCGTATGCCCGTTGCCACACCTTAACTCGGCTAAGGTGAACAGTCACTACGCACCAGGTAGGATTCCAGCGAAGAGGAGGTGAGTCACTAGGACTGCTTAAGTGCCAGCTCTTCCGAATCCAAGCCTAGACATGCGTATGCCTGTTACCACACCTTAGTCTTGTGGCTCGTTCACGGGTTTGTTTAGTGAAGTTAAGTCTTATGAGATTTTAGGAGTTATTTCAGCTAGGCCTAGAGTCCATCAAGTTCTAATCTAACTAATCTACGTCCCATAGAGCCCATCAAGTCCACATACATATAACACTCAATGAGTTCAGAATACTTACCTGGCGGACTTGGGCCGGAGACGCAGGTGCCATGCCGAGAAAACCCTCCTGTGTTATTTATAAACATGCATGTTTTCAAAAACCCATCTTGAGAAAATGTTTTGGGCCCAAAAACCCAAAGCCGAGTTTTGAACCGGGCTCTAATACCAATCTGTAACACCCCAAACCCGGCCCAAACACTACAGCCGGATCTGGCAACCCACTCAAAAGAGTTTTGTAAAAGATGTCGCAATCTTCGGGAAATATTTTTCTTGTATTTAATCTTTTATTCGGGAAAACTTAATAACTTAATAAGTCTAAATAATATATAAATTTCACTTGTTGTTTTATGAATAAAAACCAAAATCTTAATACATGCCTTAGTTTAGTTAAAGTTTAAATGTCAATAATGAAAGCCCAAAATAAAACCCAAAGCAAAGTATAATAGTCTAGTGGCCCATGGCCTTATTACAACGAAACTTAAAACCCACTTAAGATAAATTTCTTAAAAATAAATAAATAAAGTGAAGTCTTTTCTTTGAATCCTCAATGCTCTGTCGCATGGCCACCTTGCTCCCTCCTCGGCCCGGTCCGATGCACTAAGTGTCACTGAAATGGTTAAAATAATTGGGTGAGTCACGAAACTCGGTGTGCAACCTTCATGCACCATCAGATTGGGCCTTAGCCTACAAATCAACAAATAAAACATAATTTAGCAAATGACATACATAACCCAACCCAATCCTAGGTTTCCATCCGCTACACACCACCCTTACCTGCCAATCACACCATTGGGGATTTCTACAATCAACCCACACCGCTACACACCATCGATGGCAGTCATGCTGCAGTTAGCTACTCATCGCAAATCATCGTCAAATCGTGAAATGGCATAAGTCACCAGAAAATGAGTTGTGGCATCAAGCCATGGCATAAGCCACAATGCATCACCTCCCCTTTCATCAATCACCCAACCCCAAGCATATATAAAAATAGACATATAAAACATATCGTTGTTAACAGAAACATTCACTGATGAATGGCAGAAATCACTAACCTGATATTTAGCCTTTACCCTTCTCGGGTTTCCAAACATTATGCCGGGATTTTGGCATTTAACAGAGTATAGCAGATTTATTACACATATACATATATATATACAATCAATCTAATGGTGTGAAAAGTTACACACATGTTATCGCGAAGTACTAAACTCTTAGTCGGTATCCTTGCTATCCGGATTTATAACTTGGTTCAACCAAAAGCTGAAAAATCACAAAATTGACCTCCCCTATAATCGGCCAAAGGTTAGTAAACCCCGAATTTACACACTAAAATCAATAGATCTCCTTACCTTGAAATCTCAAAAGTGACACGATTCGGGTATTACTGAACTTATGACTTAGAGATCTACACGATTGACTCCTCTTCAGATCCCAGAATGCTGAAAATAAGAGAAAAATAAGAGATTAGTTCTTAAATAGCCATTCGGCTAGGGACTTTGAAAAGCCGAGAAAGATTTGGTTTTCTCAAATCAACACTTACCTAAAGTTTCCTTCAGATTTCGGCACAAGTAGGCACCCCAAACTGATTTCGGCACACACAGAAGACTAGATCTCACGATTTCGACTTTTATGAAAAATCCCAAAAAAGATAACCTATTGCGTTTTCGGCTTTTTTTCTTTTAGAAAATCCAGGTGGTATGTTTCGGCTAACAAGGGAAAGTGAGAAGAGAGTAAAGAGAGGCTTGATGATTCGGCTAAGGTGTCTCAAAGAGATGAGAAAGAGAGGATTCGGCCAATTGAAGAAAAAGAAAAGAGAGGGAGAATAGAGTAGAGATTTCGGTAGAGAAAAAAGAAAAGATGGGAGCTTTAGCAGCAATTTTGGCACCCCCCTCTGCATATAGAAAACCGATTCCTCCCCTTAACAGAGATTGATTTTCAGCCAACACTGCAACACCTGATAGCTCCTATCCCTTTTCCCTTATCTCAATCTGTTATCTCCTCAAAAATAGCCCCTAATTATCACCAACTCCTTCTCCCTTTATCTGCTTAATATCCACTCAATAAAAATCCCTAAAATTTTACCTTGTTGCCGTCCCCCCCTTAGTCCCTTATGAGTGCCGAATTTGGCCCTATAACTTGGGCTCTAGGCAGCCAAAATTTGGGCCCTCCTCATGTACTAGTGACGCCAACTATAGCTCCCCTTTACTGTGCTCCTGACTGTTGGTCCACAAGCCCAATATGTCAATTAAACTACTAAAACTTTAATTCAAGCCCCTAGAGTGTCTAAACAGGATATTTAATCAAAGCCTCAGCCCAAACCTGAGCCCCATTTGCACATCCAACCCTTAAATTAATATTTTAGGCACACACTACACAAAATGCACAAGCCCATAAATTCAGGATGTTACAGAATCCATTATTGAACATACAACAATTATATAATGTTACATTATAGATAATAAAATTTCATTAATAATTATAACTTACTCACTTTCGCTTACATAAGAATCAATATAACTATACCATCTCATTCATAGAACATGTTAAAACATTAGCATAGAAACTATCTCACATACATATAGTTGGTCAAACAATTTACCTAACCAATTTGATACATCTCATAACCAAATACATGAGCACATTATGCCCAATTTAATAAAGCATATCATAAAGCCGAATATACCCAAAGTATTACCTATTCAATCACATTTCATACTTATCAATTCAATACATATACTAAAATCGAATTTCATAGTCATTTACAACTTCTAATCGAACATGTTTTAAGCTTAATAATAGAGCTATTTATAAGTTATGCATATTTTTACAAAATCTAGTTATAAAACCCAAATTATCATTCATACATATCATGATTTTACTTACCCAATTACGCAAAGTACCATGGTTAAAATTCCTCAACTATTAACTAACTCAATTTTCAATCAAACCAAGTACATCCACCACACATAATATACTATATGGTATACTTCTAAAATGAGATGGATACGTGATAAAATACATATTATAAATAATTTCATTTTCAGACCATACGACCAAACACAAACATAATTACACTACGAAATATACTTTCATAATAAGTCGATACTATGACCAATTTCATATAAGACCATAATACCATAAATTAGCCATTTTCGTATGGCATAAGAATATATACACACACCATTCAAAATGACTTCAAAAAGTAACATAGCCTATACATGCCATAGACTTTGAGTTCATTCTCAAAAAGGTACCAAAATATTGACGATAGTGTGACGAGCTTCAACAATGATCCCCGAGCACGTGATGATCACTCAAAAGAAATTGATCGTGTGTCAGAGTCTTAAAAATTTATATAATGAATGATCTAGCCTAGAAACTAACTATGACAATGATTGAGGAAAGCGCACCTATCGAACAGTAGTATAGTTTAGCGGCAAGACCGGATTGTCGAACCCAAGGGAACCAAAAGAACTAATACTAACTTTCTTTCTACTATTTAGCCTAAGAATTGAAGTGAATTATTGTTTAATCTAAAATTAACTAAATACTAAGCTAAAAATGCTAAGACAAAGAGGATGAATTGGGGAAATACTTGTGGGAAAAACCAATTGATTAAGACAATAACCAAGGAAGAATCCACCTAGACTTCACTTGTTATCTAAATCTGAACCAGACGATTTATTCACTTGACTTGATCCGTAGGATTCCCTAATGTATATTAATACCTCCGTCGAGGCTACTAACGTCTAACCCTAGGTTGATTAATTGAAATCTCTTTCTAATTAAAACCCCTAGAATTGCATTAACTCGATCTATGGACTCCCATATTAGGTTTGACCCTAATCCGGTAGATTTTCGTCACCCTATCTCTAGGCGCGCGAGCAACTCCGCTTAACTATGCTAGATCTACTCTTAGACAGGGACTTTTGCTCCACTGCCTAAGCACATCAATACTTGAATCAATATCCTGAAATATCAAAACAAGAATTAAGAACACATAATTAAGAACAAATCAAGTATTTATCATATAGTTCAGAAAACAATAACAAGATCCGTCTTAGGTTTCATCCTCCTCGTATATCGAGGGTTTAGTTCATAATCATAAAAATACACATCTTAGAAGAAAAGATAAAACAAAACATAAGAAAACCCTGAAACCCCCTGAAGGAATTCAAGGAGAGATTCGCCGTCTTGAGTATGATTTCAGATTCTTGAGATGAATCAACTGGCTTTCTTCGAGTAAATCCCACGATTCTGACCTCTCCGGCTTGGCTCCTTGGCCTAGCTGGACGCCCCCGACAGAAGGCTTCTGTTGACTCCCCTTTTTAGGTCATACTTAGGGTGTTTATATAGGCTTCGGAATGTGTTTCTTTACCTCAAGTATCCTAATCCAAGTGAAATTCCTCTTTGTCACGGTAGGGACATGCCCGTGTGGCACGCCTGTGTGAATCGACTTCAGACCTTGTTCGAGCCTACTAAAGGGGCACGGCCGTGTGGTGAAACCCCAGGCCGTGTCGATTTCTCACTTTGGTCCATTTGGCCCGTTTTAAGCCCGTTTTTTGTTCTTTTCATCCTCCTATGCTCTCCTGAGTATAAAACATGAAATTAAAGGATTAAGAGCACCAAATTCCATAATTCAAGGGATAAATCATCCAAAAGCATGCTAAATGTGGAGATAAAATATGTTACTATTACAGTTTATCAAATACCCCCACACTTAAGCTTTTGCTTGTCCTCAAGCAAAATTCTCAACTCACAATTAAAACAGAATTTCCTCAATTCATAACCTTCATCAACAATGTTTCATCATATTTCATAGGTAATTCATACATTGATAACTTAACCGGAAGGTTCCTAAAGATTCAAACAATCAAAGTCATAGTTTTTATAGTACGAAAAATAGGTGTTTCCCCTTACCTAAATAATTACCTCTGATTCAAAATCGACAAAAATTGACATCCTCACTAAAGATTCACTCAAATCACTCGAAGTGTTTAAGGTTCAAAAATAAGTACTCAGAAGTCGAACATGAAGAGTTAATCCCATAGGCTTGCATGAAAATCAAATCTCCACCACTGTAAAATGATATGATACACAAATCAAAAGGTCTTTAAAAAGGGTTGTAACGGGGCTTGGGTTAAAGGTGTGGATAAAGTCTTGAATTAGAGGGTTAGTATCGAGACTGAATTGACAAATTACCTAACTAAAAAGTTGTACTATTACTAAATAATTACATCACGAAAACTTAATACTAATAATATGAGCTTCTTCTAAAGATAATGAAATTAACAGTTTGAGCTCAAATAACATAGAACTAATAATGAATATACTTCGTTTTTTTAAGAACAAATCAAGTATTTATAATAAGATAGAATTTAACAACTGATATAAAGAAACTAGTTAAGTAACCGATCAAATCAAATCTCGATATAGAGGTAGTCAAGAAGAATGGTGATAACAAATACAAAGGGTTTTGGGTTAATATTAGTGAGTGAGTCAATAAAATGGGTTGTTAGGATTAAAGGGGTTCACTAGGGGTTAATTATGATGGTAGGTTTTTAGTGAAGTAAGTGGGTTAAAACCTAGGTGCCTTTATCATCTTAGTATATCAAATCAAAGGTGTGGTCTCGACATGTATAATCGATGCAAGTTCTAGAATAACAAATCAATGTTGACACACTCATAATCAATAAAGTGAGCAAGAAAAAGAATATGCTCTGAAAGGCTCAAAATCTCACAAAAATTATGGTTTTTTTTATATCAACCTTGTAAATTTCAGACTTCAAGATAATAATTAGATTCAGGTAGACAACCTAAAAATTTTTAACTTTGAAAATAAACTCATCATGCTTGATTCTCTAGTCTCCTAAAGTTTAAATCATCACTGCACAATTAACTATGACTTAATCCAAAGCATATCAATGAAAATCATAAATCAAAAGAAATTTCATTCTAACAGTAATATGAGAACATTTACTTAAGAACAAGGCATAATTCAGGGATTTTCAAATAATATTAATAGTTCCCCCCCCACACACACTTAAGATGTACATTGTCCTCAATGTACAAAGATATATATGAACAATATTTTAAGAAAATCAAAAGAGAGGGAGAATTGAAACTTCCTGAATTATGGATGAAATCCTTGGAGGATGATCAATAATGAACATGATGACTAGGCATAGGTGAAGGTGGTGGAGAATACTCCGGTGGTGTGTTCGTTCATTGAGTGGCACCTTGAACCTTTTTAAACTGCGAAGTCATCAGTAAAGTTTTTAGGGAGTTCTTATTTAATGGACGTTTGTTATAGTTACTCGAGAGTTAAACAGCCAAAGATAAAAGAAATTAAATTATACTTAAAAATTTAAAGAGTTTAATAATAAAGGAAAATGAACTAAAATAAAAATAAATAAATAAAAATAAGAATAAGAATAAGGAAAATAAAAAGGACTCAAAGGTCCTCATCATCGGAGTGATCTCGAGGTGGTGGTGGTGGCGATATGTGAAAAAGCTGATAATATCGACCACTACGCCTCGCTGCGGCCGTGTGGATTTATCTCGGCCCGTGTTCTTTAGGGCGGTTTTCGACCACACCGCATTGCACGCATCGTGGCATTTAGTCGGAGCCCGTGTCTTGGGGAAAATTTTCATCCTGTTTCTGCACGATATCCGCCACGCCGATATGCATACTCGTGGTGTCCACACGGCTACGCCCGTGTGCAAGGCCATGTCGTATGGGAACCTATGCCTAAAAATTTGGTTATTTTTTAGTGAGATGCTAAAATTCAAAAATATGGACGTTAGTGGGGTTAGTGCTCGGGGTGCCTCCCGAGAAACGCTCGTTTAAAGTCTTGAGCTAGACTTACCTGTTATTCGTATGGCCATGGTGGTTTACAGATTCGAAACTCCTTTTTCTTACTATCAATTCTATCAACATATGGTTTGATTCGGGTAATATTTACCTCAAAAGTGTCGAAATTAGAATGTGTTACATCGACCGTTCCGTATGGAAAGACCTTAAGTACCGTAAAAGGAGTCGCACCGTTTGTATTAAGTTCTGAAGTGACTATTCGAGGGTCGGTTGTATCTGACAAGATCCTGGTCCCCAACTTTGAATTGATTGGTTCCACCTTTGATACCCGATGTTCTAGCTGTGTCAAGAACCTGAAGAGTGATCGTTTCGTCACTTACACGAAATGTGAGCTCACGTGGTAGTTTATTTCGTAGAATTGTTGGGCACACTGCGTTTAGCTCCACATGCGACGTATCGTATAACTTCCATTTTTTTGTCAAAAACTCTTTTGAAAATTTCCTTGAATCTGGCATCTACGAAAGAGCTTCAAGAAACGACAAGTTAATATGTAATTTCTTTGGAAGTTTAAGAAATTTACCGAATTGTTCCTCTGTGTGGTCTTTCTTTATCGCATTGGGGTATAGTATGCGAGGTTGGTATTCTTTGATTACCGGTTTTGATTTATCATGGCTTACCTCGACCTTACCTTCCACATCCTCTTGCCTTAATTTGGGCTCATCTAACCCTTTACTATCATGAGCGGTTATGGCTTGAAGTTGCTCCTTTGGGTTAGTTTCAGTGTTGCTTGGCAATCTACCTTGTGGTCGTTCTGACATGATCTTGGTAAGTTGACCTACCTGATTCTTGATCTCTTGAATCGATGCTTGTTGATTTTTAAGTGTTGCTTCGATGTTTTGAAAATGGGTTTTTGACACTGCGATAAATTTTGTTAGCATCTCCTCAAGGTTCGGCTTCTTTTCCTGCTGGTAAGGTGGTTATTGAAAGCCTGGGAGGGGTTGTTGTCTCTGATTTCCTTGGCCATCCCACGAGAAATTGGAATGGTTCCACCAACCTGCATCATAAGTGTTACTATAGGGATTATTTTGAGGTCTAGAATAGTTACTCATATAGTTGACTTGTTCGTTCTCTGTGCTAGGGTTGTAGGATAGATATTCTGTGTGGTTCACCCTCCTCCATTTGTATCGTCATGTAGACACTGGGATGTACTGCGTAGAACCATACCAACCATCAAATTTTTTATTTAAAAGCTCTACCTGGTTAGATAACATGGCGACCGCGTCAAGGTTGAAAACACCGTCTGCTTTATTAGGCATTGTCCTCATGTCTTGCCATTGATAATTATTCAGTGACATCTCTTCGGTTTGAGCGGTATGTTCTATTTCACTGTCAAAAGTCAAGGGTCCTGACGGGTTTCTTCTAGAGATACCTATCAGAAACAAATAAGAGAAAAGTTAGCAAAGTTAAAATAAAATAAAAATAAATTGTAAATAAATAAAATGGCTAAAGTAATAAAAATTGAGCGTTCTTAATATTTTGGTTCCCCGGCAATGGAGCCAAAAACTTTGATCGTGTTTCAGAGTTTTAAAAATGTATATAATGAATGATCTAGCCTAGAAACTAACTATGACAACGATTGAGGAAAGCGCACCTATCGAGCAGTAGTATAGTTTAGCGGTAAGACCGGATTGTCGAACCCAAGGGAACCAAAAGTACTAATACTAACTTTCTTTCTATTATTTAGCCTAAGAATTGAAGTGAATTATTGTTTAATCTAAAATTAACTAACTACTAAGCTAAAGACGCTAAGACAAAGAGGATGAATTGGGTAAATACTTGTGGGAAAAACCAATTGATTAAGACAATACCCAAGGAAGAATCCACCTAGACTTCACTTGTTATCTAACTCTGAACAGACGATTTATTCACTTGACTTGATCCGTAGGGATTCCTAATGTATATTAATACCTCCGTCGAGGCTACTAACGTCTAAAACCTAGGTTGATTAATTGAAATCTCTTTCTAATTAAAACCCTAGAATTGCATTAACTCGATCTATGGACTCCCATATTAGGTTTGACCCTAATCCCAGATTTTCGTCACCTATCTCTAGGCGCGAGCAACTCCGCTTAACTATGCTAGATCTACTCTTAGGCGGGGACTTTTGCTCCCTTTGCCTAAGCACATCAATACTTGAATCAATATCCTGAAATATCAAAACAAGAATTAAGAACACATAATTAAGAACAAATCAAGTATTTATCATATAGTTGAGAAAACAATAACAAGATCCATCTTAGGTTTCATCCCTCGGGTATCGAGGGTTTAGTTCATAATCATAAAAATACACATCTCAGAAGAAAAGATAAAACAAAACATAAGAAAACCCTAAAACCCCTATAGGAATTGAAGGAGAGATCCGCCGTCTTGAGTATGATTTCGGCTTCTTGAGATGAATCAACCGGGCTTTCTTCGAGTAAATCCCACGATTCGACCTCTCCGGCTTGGCTCCTTGGCCTAGTTGGACGCCCACTGAGAAGGCTTTCGACTCCTTTTAGGTCATACTTAGGGTGTTTATATAGGCTTGTAATGTGTTTCTTTGCCTCTAAGTATCATAATCCGAGTGAAATTCCTCTTTGTCACGGCAGGGACACGCCCGTGTGAATTGACTTCAGGCCGTGTTCGAGCCTGCTAAAGGGGCACGACCGTGTGGTGAAACCCCAGGCCGTGTCGATTTCTCACTTTGGTCCATTTGGCCCGTTTTAAGCCCGTTTTTCGTTCTTTTCATCCTCCTATGCGCTCCTGAGTATAAAACATGAAATTAAAGGATTAAGAGCACCAAATTCCATAATTCAAGGGATAAATCATCCAAAAGCATGCTAAATGTGGAGATAAAATATGTTACAATTATGGTTTATCAGAAATCTAAAACACGAGAACAACCAAGAACCGAATAAGCTTTAACAGCTTAGTAAGTCATAAGCAATTACAAAACTACCATACCTTATACCAATATAAAAGTAAATTTGTACATTTTTATCTTAAGGCCGAAATTACACATATTCAAAAATAAATTCCACAATAATTATATTTCACTTCCTCATCTCAAGGCAAATAGATATACATATTTCTTAATTTCATATTCGCATATCATTGAATGAATTTCTACTTATATTTCAAACTTTCATTAAACACATACTGATATGCAAATTACATAGCTCCATTTCAAACATCAATACTCACTTTACTAACCTTATACGATCTATCATCACATACCTGATCTTTTTAAGTTGCTTAAAACTTTTAATAACCGATATCCTTGAAGGGTTAATATTAGACTTAGTGCCTAAACCTGTAACATATCGCACACTTAGTGCCGTTACATTTAACATCTCGCACAATCAGTGCCAAATTCTCGTAACGTATCGCACACTTAGTGCCGTCACATTTAGCCTCTGCACACTTAGTGCTAATTGACCGATTTTGCACACTTAGTGCTCGGTATTTAAAATTCTCACACTTAGTGCATTACTTGAACCTGTTATTCGTTTAAATAAATACATATATAAAGTTTAAACCCCAATTTCACACACACACATATATATATATACAACTTAACTCATATCATTCCCATATCAACATCACATTCGGCTATGTCATTGACATATAAAATTAAGTCACATTCGTTTATGTTCATCTCTCAATCAATATCACACATGACTATATCTTTAATATATATATATATATACATCACATAGGCTATATTCATCTCTCAACCAATATTACATTCGACAATATCACATTGTACATATATACTACTATTAAAATGCATGTACAACATTATAGATAAAAATTCAATTTAACTCAATTGCTTAAAAACTTACCTCGAGTATCGACGGACTAGGTTTTCCGACTATTCAATTATCTTTGCTTTTCCCCGATCCAATCCCGATCCTTTTTGTTCTTGATCTAATAAATTTCAAATTTAGCTCATTCAAACATATTTTCATTCAATTTAATCCAAAAACACATAAATGGGAAAATTACTATTTTACCCCTGACATTTACAATTTTTACAATTTAGTCCATATTGCACAAAACACAAAATACTCAAAATTTGACCACACTTCTTTAGGGCCGAATATTCATAGTCCTAATACAAGCTAATACATTTCATTTATTTAGCATTTTAGTCCTTCAAAAATTTATTTTTGCAATTTAATCAAAATCACTCAATTTCATCAAAAATTTAAGAACAAAACTTGTTAATCTAACACATATAATCAATATTTCATCATCAAACCACAAAAACAACAAGCTTTCTTCAATGGCAATTCACGAAATACACAACCAATTCAAAAATTCAAGCATGGGCTAGCTAAATCACATAGCAACGATCTCAAAAAGGTAAAAATTATAAAAAATCGAGCTAAATACTCACCTTAATCAAGCTTAATCAAGGCCGAACCCTTTGAAGTGTTTTTCTTTTCTTTTTCTTTTGTGTTTTGGTAGAAGAAATATGAACATGCAAACTTTCTTTTATGTTTTATTTAATATTATAACTTTATAATTGGAAAAATTATTATTATTATTATTATTATTTTAACTATTATAATTAAACATATAATGGCATAATGCTTTCTTAATGCCGTCCACTACACTTGCAAAAAGGGAAATTTACAACAATAGGCCTTCTCTTTATAAGACACATCAATTTAACCGCTCAATCAAGCTAAAAGGCTACTTTTACCACTTATGCAATTTAGTCCCTTTTCTTAAATTAAACACACAAACGGACAAATTAACCCACGAAATTTTAACACATGCTCAATCATATATCATAGGCACCGAATATAATATTAAAATATTTTTTTGACTCAGATTCGTGGTCCCGAAACCACCGTTTCGATTAGGGTCAAAACTGGGCTGTTACATTTGGTGTGATTTGAGCGGGTTGAATGATAGGTTAATGGTATACTTTTCTATTTTGTTTCGAATTAGTCCATGCCTGTTTTTGAATTGATTCTAGAGTTTCTTAGGCTCGGTTTAAGTCTTATTTTTGTATGATTACCATGATTATCAAATGTTTATCTATTAATGATTGTTTAAATTAAATTTTGAGTTGAAATTGTATATTCATGACTTGTTAATTGTCGTAGCATCCCGTAACCCTAAACCGATGACGGAGACGGGCGAGGGGTGTTACATAATGTCAATAGTTATAAAGAAGTACGAAATTTCATTTGTGTTTTGTTTGAATGGCTTAGGAATTGGTTAATAAGAAATGAAACTTGGTACATGTTGAACAACGTTCATATATTTATGTTTTGGTACATTGATTTGGTATAGATTAGCTGAAAATTTATTGGAATAAGTATACTTATTGGTTTGGAAAGTTACAGGTTTTAATCAAAGGTAATATTGCAAAAACAGTGTGTGATGTCGATCCGAGATCTGGGCTCTAGGCCACAGCATGACAACCAACCCCGTCGTCGTGATGAGGTCCAAATCAATATGTCACGTCGTGACATCAATACTATATTTTGAAACTTTTACAATTCAATCCTAATTTGATCTTGAGTTAAATTTAAAGCTTTTGTAAGCCCATATATGTAACACCCTAACCCGTCTCCATCGCCAGATTAGGATTACGGAGCGTTACCGTACAATAAAAAACATTCAAACATTATATCATCAATAATTTAATCATATCATCAACCATTCATATAGATACATATTGTCCTTAAATCGAGCCCTCGAGGCCCTAAAATATCTTAGAAGCAAATCGGGACCAATTTGTAACAATCTGGAAACGTAGGAAAAACATGCAAAATTTATAAAACATGGGTCACACGGCCGTGTGCCTCACACAGCTGAGACACACACCCGTGTCTCAGGCCATGTAACTTTCGAACTAGGGACACATGGCCGTGTCCCAGCCCGTGTAACTCTATGATTAGGGTCACACGATCGTGTCACATGCCCGTGTGCCAGGCCGTGTAACTCTCTAAGTTGCCCCACACATCCATGTGCTAGGTCGTGTGTTAGGCCGTGTAACTCATTGACTTGCACCCTAAAGAAACCATCATATGACACACGGTCGTGTCCCTAGGCCGTGTGTCTCACATGGCTGAGTCAGACGCCCGTGTCTCAGTGCCGTGTAGACCCAAAAATTTACCTAAACTCAAGCCATTTCATACCATTATATGCGTAACCTTTCAACCCGTTTAGGCACACTTTAAAGAGACCTAAACATCACTACAACACACATCAAAATGCCATTTCAAAATCCTAATTAAACTAACCAATATGCCAATCAAAGGCATCTCAAATGCATACAAACAACACCTATCTAAACATGTCAATGTTACCACATTTCAAGCATACAAACCTAATCCATTTAGGTGCTAAAACATACCACATTTAACCATTTCCAAGCCATTCAAAACATACCAAAAGATCCATGTTTACAATCTTTAATAAACACTTAGAATGACAACATTTGGTAAACATAATGTGCATCAACCAAACATAATCTTTAATACTTAACACATCAAAGTACCATTACACAACATCCTATACATGTTAATATTGCCAATTCCAAACATAATAACCTAGTTCAAATATGAACTAAAACATGTCACAAGTAACCATTTTCAAACTATCATCAACATGCCAAGAGAACCATATCAACAAGCACTTTAAAGTAACCATAATCACATAACTTGGTAAGGTATCAAGGTGTACCAAACCAACATAGCTTTCCAAAGCTTACACATACAAAACCCCATTAACACATGCACCATATTACAATTAAAAATCACCCTATACGCAAAACCTTAGCCAAATTACTCAAAAACCACTTATTTTTCCACTGGATAGTGTGATAGATCTCCGACGAACTTCATACCGGTCGAGCTTCTGATAATTTGTAGAACAAAGGAAAATAACTGCGTAAGTAAAGAATGCTTAGTAAGCTCGTATAAACTTAAACATAACATACCATTTCAATATTGAACTTTATAGAAGAAGTATAAACCTTTACCAATGCCATAAGCTTAATAAAAGCCTATATAACACTATCAAACTCACAAGTTAGTATACTTGTTCATGATACATATGAAATCAACCATATATAAACATAAGATTTAATTTATCATCGTTACCATTCGGTCATGATTCATTCCATTTGCTTACTTACCATTTCTAATACCATGAGTTTAATATAAGCCTATTCAAGCATCATCAAGCTCACATGTTAGTAGATTCATTGACAATCATATAAGCTCATTTATAACATAAATAGATTTCATAAGATACATTATATAAGCATCTACCTTTTCATATAGTTATGAACCTTTCCAATAAGTCACTTACCATTCCATTCCTTTTCTTACCCGTTGAACCATCTAGAATTACATCGGATACTCAGGAAAGCTCACACAAAGTGTGCCTTTACATATAACTGTAACCTTTCCTTTACATCATTACTCACACGAGCTGTGAAATGAGCCTGCTCACATGAGCTATAGGTCGGAATGTAAGCTACACGATGTTTCTCACACGAGCTGTGGAGAATCTGCAAAAAATGCAGGACCTCAGCCATCGGTAGGACATTCATGACGAGCACCCGAAACATGAAATCCCTAATAACATGTCATTTGTATCCTAAGATTTCTTAAGGTTCAACCAGGACTCGATATCCGTCAATTCGTCATAATGTGGATACATTCACATATATATTAATTCAACAACATAGTAAACATTTAATTTAATTAACATTATAATGATTATAGTTCATACGAACTTTACCTGACTAAATTGCAACAATGACTAAGTATAGGGGCTATTTGGTAATATTCTCTTCTCCTCGATTTTCCACTCGTCCTTGATCTAAAATAATAATTCCATTCAATTCACTAATTCTAACAGAGAAATCAATTCATTTTATGCAATTAAGTCCTTTTTGACATTTTACAAAATTACCCCCAACATTTTACTTTTATACAATTAGTCCTTAAGCCCAAAACATGCAAATTAACCATTTTCATTCAATTAATCTCATTCCAGCATTTAAAATAATTAATTTAGCTTATAACCCATAATAATAAAATTTTACAAAATTACCCTCAAAGTTTACCCTTTATGCAATTTAGTCATTAAACCCGAAACTTGCAATTTCATCATTTTTAATCATAAATCATGCTAGCTGATTTTTACCCAATATTATAATAGCCCATATTAATCCATAATTTACACTATTTCCTAAAAATTTACCTTTTTCGTAAATCAATCCCTAAACTTGAAAATCATCAAAAATTACTTAACAAAATACTTATATTTAACAATCAAGCTTAATAATCTATTATAAAATTTCAAGAACACTTCAATTTCATCCATGTTAAAATTCTAAACATTTAACAATTTAAAAAATTGATCCTCAGGTTAGCTAGATTAAGCTGCAACGATTTCAAAAACGTAAAAATTACTAAAAACGGGCCTCAAAATCACAAGCATGCATGAGAAAGAGTTGGCCAAACCCAAGCTACCATGAATGGATTTTTCTTCCCCCTTTCAATCGGTTGAAGACCAAAGTAAAAGATGAAGACATGTTTTAATTTTATTTTTTCATGTTTTAATTTTATTTTTTTATTTTAATTTACTTACTAAATTACCATTATAACCTTTATAAATTAGCTAGAATTGCTTAAATCCATACCTTGAAACCGTCCACTATATTAAACAAGGTATATTTAACGTTTAAAACCCTTAATTCATGGTTATTTATCCATTTAGTACAATTAAGCTAATAGTGATTGACTTTTGCATCCTTTACGATTTAGTCCTTTTTCCTTAATTAACTATCTAAACATTAAAATTTCTTAACCAAATTTTAATACGAACTTGATAACATTCCAAAAATATTTAATAAATATTTATGGCTCGGTTTATAGAAACGAGGTCTCGATACCTAATTTTCTAAAACCACTTGACTTTAGGGTCATACCACTTAAACCTAAGTATTCATTCAAATAGCATAAATTCAAAATTCAAAATTTATTATAATACCATATTTGACTCGTAATTATTAAATAATAACATTTACAAACTTACTCATCAGATTTGTGGCCCCAAAACCACTGTTTTCGACACCATTGATAAAGGGCTGTTACAATATAAGTCCCGAGAAAGTTAGTATATCATGTTTTTATACTGAAATGCTTATGTCTACATGAATTGATACATAAAATTAAATAGTTTATATTCGTAGTTGCTCTGACAATGAATGTGTAACACCCCAAACCCGGCCTAGACGTTACGACCGGATCTGGCATGTCACATGGAAGGGTTATTAAAGAAACTTCACATTCGATAAAAACTTCGAGTTTTGTTGCTTATGAAAAATCCAACTTGTTTTATAGTTCTCTTGCAAAAACATCTTTGATGCTGTTTTCGATGACTTTGTTTATAAACAATCAGATTCAATGAATTCCAGGAAAAAAGGTTATTTTGAAAAGAGTTATCATTGTTAAGAAAATCCAGACTTTCATCAATTATAACTTGTAAACCGTTCGTTAACATTTTGGAAAAATAGTTGTTAATGTTTTAAGAAAATCCCGTATTGAACATTTATTAATAAGCAATAATCAAATCAAAAACTAAAACCAAATAAAATACCAAAGGCCTTATTACAAAACATAAACCCAGATTAAAATAAAATCTTTAGTAAAGTAAAACAAAATTTACTAAAGTAGTGATGTATGGCCACCACAGAGTCTGTCTCAGCTCCAAATCCTCAAAGCTAGGGATTACCTGCAAAATTGAGCAGAGGGGTGAGTTACAAGACCTCAGTGTGTAATTCCCCAATCGGACATTAATTGGGCCTAAGCCAACAGAAGCAGCTTGGGCCTTAGCCCTCACATAAGCAATCTGGCCGAAGCCCATATGGAGACGAATTGGGCCTTGGCCCTATCAACATGGTATAACAAATAATGAATGCAATGCAATGTAACTTGACCCACCTAGTAATCCATCCGCTACACACTACCCGTATCCAACCTAACACACCTGTGGGGATTTCTACAATCAACCCTCCATCCGCTACACACCTCGATGGCAGTCACACTGCTCATCACCAAAATTGTGGCAGAGCCACCGGATTGCACTTCCCCGATCATCAATATCCCAATCTCATGCAGAATGTCATGTATGCAAAGCATATATTAAATATGATGTATGAGATGAATTACCATCATAACCAGATAAAAAGAATACACACAATCATGCTAATCAACCCTTAAGGGTATAACAGTAATTTTACCCAACGAGGGTATTTCAGTAATTTACCTACCAGGGGTATTTCGATAATTTACCCTCCAGGAGTATTTCGATAATTTACCCTCCAAAGGTATTTCGGTAATTTACCCACTAAGGGTATTTCGGTAATTATACCCATCGAGGGTATTTCGGTAATTTTGTCAACCCATCAGAAGGGCTACAGTCGCTTCGAGCGACTCAATTATTCTAAACAGAGATAACGATGTGAATGGGCCTAAGGCCCATACTCGGCCCAAGTGGGCCCACATGCTCGTGTGGTCCATTTAGCCCAAATCTAGCCACAGATATATGATTCACCTAGACTAATTCAATATATACTACACAATCATACAATTTATTCATATGGGTCCACGGGCCCATTGGGCCCACTCAGCCCAAGGCTGCTTAAACCCATGAGAACACTCATGAGGGCCTCAACTATCGCGTCGAAGCTCCCACACGTGCGCTCGCACGCTCGTGTGGCTACCATCGCCGTGTGACCGACATTTCGGCATTTGCCGCTCTATAGCTAGAGTAGGGCGAAATACACACCTGATAGGAATCTGGAGTTAATTCGCGCTCCAAAAACTGTTCTGCGCAGAAGCCAACAATGATCGCACCCTTGACCCCCTAGGGGGTGTGTCGATCAACTTCGGTCACCACCACCGTGACCCAACGGCTAACCCAAACGAGCACGCCACAAAGCGAAGGGATAAGCCAAGAAAGGTGTGCCTCCTCTCCTCATGGTTTGCTCTATTTAAAGCTAGCTTCTCATCTTCCCTCTTGCTATCTTTCCGATTTGGGATCCTTCCTTCAGTAGAGTTTAAATCCAACACAAACTCTGGCCGTCCAATCCGCAAAATAAATACTCCCTTGCTTGTCATGAGATTCGAACCAGGCTCCCCTGTAGCATAATCCACGCCGCTAGCCACTTTACCAACTAGCTCTTTGTTGTCTTAAAACATGCGCAACTTAATATAAGTCTATGGCCAAAGTCTAAGTTCATTTAAAAAGAAAAACAAAATGCAAGCGCCAAGACTTGAACCTTGGACCCCTTGCTCCCATTATGGCGTCACTTCCTTGCTCCCTAAGTGGCGTCACTTTTGCCACTTCACCACAACTCCTCTTCTGTCATTTTTCTCCTCATTTTATTTTTAAAGCCTACCTTCTAACTCCCAGGGTTTTATTGACCTAAAACTAAAATTTTTCCTAAAGCTCAGGTTTGATTCCGGGACTTCATGGAAGCCCCCTAACCTTCCAAAAATCACTCACCTAATAGGTCCAACTTGCATTAAATCCGTTCTCTTGTTCTCAAAAATTTTTAAATGCTCTCGTGCCTAAGGCCCAATGGGCCCAAATTCTACTAGGCCCAAATTTGGGTCGTTACAGAATGTGACATCCTATTGCTCGGACCCAGCGATCGGGTCGAGTAAAAGGGTGTTTCATTTAATGGTATCAAAGTTATAGGTTTAGCAGATACTCAGACTAAATCAAGCTCGAAAATTGAGTCCAAAGGTACATGCCAAGGCTGACTCAGTCTAAGTCAAGATTTAGATGCTGATGGTTAATTATTTTGCCTTATATTTGAAAATGTTTGATGAGTCGAAGTATATTGTTGAGTGTCCAATGAGAAATGTGACCATTCCAACATGTGAACACTGTGGAAAGAAGCACAGAAGTGAATGCTGAAAGAAAATAGGAGTATATTACTGGTTTGGATCCTTAGAGCATTTAGCTCAATTTTGCCCAAAAAATAATAAGAATGTTTCTACTACTATTCAGAGATCTAGGCATTACTTCATGTTTGACTTTTCTGTATTAGGACAGTACACCGATTTCATTGACATAGTAATTACATCACACAACTGGTTTACTTAAACTTTACACATTTCCCTCAGTGATACCATCGCTTATTTGTTCTTTTAATATGGAGAACAATTCATCTTATTTGATTTCAATTGATCTATTGTTGATGACTTGAAAGCAAAAGATTTCATGTTTGGCTATACGAATCCTAGCATACATATAGCTTCCACCAATGAGATCTCATAGATGCATTACCATAATGCCGATCTAATAATAAATGATTACTTGGCGGATTTCCCTTGCGATTTCTATTTTCACTAGTTGCCTTCATGGCTCCTTACGCATCTATTTCCTCGAGAGGAGAATCCTCACGGATTCTTACTTGCAAACTTATAAAAGATACTCCATAAATAGTTTTCGTAACATGCTTGCACCAATGATTAAAGATATTCACATAAGGCGGATCTTGGCAAATAGTCCCTGTTGCGAACTATTAATAACGATTTGTCTTATCAAACTCAAGTTCATATTACAACCCTCCTGGATCCATAAGGAAGACTCAGTCACAACTTAATATAGAAAGTCTACTCATATCAATCAAGGAGACAGATCTAACGATATGTCTCATCCCGCCTTTGTTTCACAATCAAATAGCCCATTCCCGATGGTCTTTTCTTTGAAATAGATAATATGTAGGCGGAATCTTAAGAGCGAATCCCCTAGTTGCAGATTCATCCATGTGAGATAGTCATGGCAGACTATCATACCTTTCATATACGATTTTGTGAAATCAGATAGCTCGCACATAGTAATGGATTACAGGAGAACAAACTCATTCTTGGCGAACACATACATGCGAATCCCTTCATTGTGGAGTCTTATTTGTAATTGTTAGCTCGATAAATCAATCTGAAATCGCTAAGAGGGGGTGAATTGGCTTTTAAAAATTTGTTGAAGCTTGAGCAAAATGATAAGAAAATTGAACACAGTAATTTAAAGTGGTTCGACCCCAATTGCGTACTTCACTGCCCTAACTTTCCACAACTAAGGATTTTCTCAAATTTACTAATTTGATCAACATTTGAGGACAAGGTTTAACCTTATAACTCCCTTAAGATTTCTATACAAATCTTAAAACTCAAACCCTCTCAAAGAGAAACAAATAAGCAAACAAAGAAATAACCCTTACAAGATCAAAGTGTTTGCCAATTAAGCACAATTACAAAGAAAAACACTTGAGTTAATAGAAAAACAATGGAAGCTCACAAGTGTATACAAGAAAAGTATGAAAACTTTAAGCACGAAGGTTGATTGATTGGAATTTTTTTCTTTGATAATCTCTCTTGTTGTTGTAGGACCTTTAGAAGCTGGTATTTATACCCTCCAATTGATTTCCTACCATTTTGGTTGTTGGGATATTGAATAGAGTCGTTGGGGATGAAAATACCAGTGCATTAATGTCACTTGCAACAACAAGTATCGATACTTTTTCTACGAGAATCGATACCAATACCATTTTAATGATTGTTGTAACCATTAATATCGATACCAAGAAAATTCTATCGGTACCAAATAGAATGTATTGGTACCGTATCAATACTTGATGAATCCTTCGGAAGTTAGAATGTCAATTTCATATCGATACTGAAAAATGTATAGATAAAAGTATACCATTATCGATACTTGAAGAAATTTATCCATACCAAGCAAAAGGTATCGATACCAGATCGATACTTGGTAAATATTTTGGAAAATATAATGTCATTTTTGTATTGATACTGAAAAATGTATCGATAAATTTGTGAATTGATCGCTGTAAATCAGAGTTTTAAAAATTTATAAAAGAATGATCGAACCTGGAAACTAACTCTGACAATGATTGAGGCAAGTGCACCTATCGAACAGTAGTATAGCTTAGGCAAGACCGGATTATCGAACCCAAAGGAACTAAAAGTACTAATACTCACCGTCTTTTTATTATTTAGCCTTAATATAAAGTGATGATTGTTTAAACTAAAACTAATCTACTTACTAAGCTAAGACGCATAGACAAAAAGAATGAATTCGAGAAATAAATTTTGGGAAAACTCAGTTGACTCAAGCGATACCCTTAGGAAAAATCCACCTAGACTTCACTTGTTATTTAAACTTGAACCATATGATTTATTTACTTAGTTTGATCCGTGAGATTCCCTAACATATATTAAACCCTCTCTCGAGGCGAATAATGTCTAACCCTAGGTTAATTAGTGGAACTCTCGTTCGCTTATAATAACCCCCTAGAATAGCAGTAAATTGATCTGTGGACTCCAATATTAGGTTTCACCCTAATCCGGCAAAATCTCGTCACCCTATCTCTAGGCGTACGATCAACTCCTCTTAATTATGTTGGATCTACTCTTAGGTAGGGTCTATTCCTCCTCCACCTAAGCACATTAGATTTGGATTAAGTTCACACAATTAAGAACAAAGTTCACACAATTAAGAACAAACTAAGTTATTATCATATAATTCAAAAATCAAATAACAAGATTCATCATAGGTTTCATCTCCTTCGGGTATCCGAAGGTTTAGTTCATGACAATAAAGAAAAACATCTCAAGAGAAAAGATAAAACAAAACATAAGAAATCCCTAAAACCCCCTGAAGGAATTGAAGAGGAGATCCTCCGTCTTGAGTAGAATTCGGCTTCTTGAGATGGATCAACTGGCTATCTTCGAGTGATTCCCACTAATCGACCTTTCGGCTTGGCTTCTTGGCCTAGCTCACGCCCCTTTTCTTTCACCTGGTACCTAGGGTGTATTTATAGGCTTTTGAAACACGTTTCTTTCTCCCTAAGTATCCTTTCCTGAATGGAATTGCTCTTCTCCACGATAGAGGCACGGCCATGGCACACGCCCGTGTAAATCGTGGCCAGGCCGTGTTTGACACTGTTGAATGAGGCACGGCCGTGTAAGTCGTGGTAAGGTCGTATTCTAGTAGGGCTGGTGGCACGGCCGTGTGGCTTGAAGTCCAGGCTGTGCTGATTTCGTTGGCTTGGCCCAATTTGGTCCGTTTTAAGCCCGTTTCTCGTTCTTTCCGTCATCGGGTGCTTTCCTGAGTATAAGACATGAAAAGAAAGGATTAAGAGCACCTTTTTACATAAATTAGGGCTTAAATCATCCAAAAGCATACTAAATGTGGGCTTGGAATATGTTACTTTTACGGTTTATCATGAATCTATCGATACTCATTTAAATTTATCGATACTTGACAAAAAAATATCAATACTGGATCAGTACTTTTTGGCCTGGAGCAATTTTAAAATGTTTGAAAGTTTGCTTAACAACTTGGACTTAAAATATTTTTTAAGTATAAACAACTTATCTTTTTAGATATCATTTAAAATGAAATTTTTGTCAAGTTTTGTTTAAATTGATTTTTATTCAAAACATAATATTTGTTATATCAAAATAATTTGCCAAGTAAAGCTTAGTTCAACAATCTCCCCCTTTTTTGATATAATAAAACATTTTGGTAAATTCAGTTTTGAATAAGTTTTCTCCCTTTTTTCTAAAAATCATTTTCAATTTAAGGCTTAGATAAAATTTGTTGTTCATATCAAAATTTGGCATTCATTTATAAATTGGCCATTCATTTTCAGTTAAAGACATTGTGACACAAGTATAAAGAATCAATCATTAGCCAAAATTTACCTTTCTCTTCTCCCCATTTTTGTTATATCAAAAAAATAACAAGTAAAGCTTAAGAGAGAGATATTGTTTGTTCAATAAAAGAAATTGAAAATTCAGAACAAAGAATTAACATATGCAAAGTAAGCATGCAAGTATCTAAAAAATACTAATATAGACATTAAAGTGCATTCATTCATAGTCATAGGAAACAAAGGCATAATGAACCAATGATGCAAATACGAATGAAAATGCTAGACTAATCCTTTTAAGGAGGAGGAGGCGGTGGAGGAAAATTAACCATAAGATGAGCTAATTGATCCTCCAAAGAGGACAAACTAGAGCCCATGTTATCCTCCATCCTAGACACCCTAATGTTTAAACCTCTGATGTCCTCTCGTAATGATCCAATAGCATCAAGTATAGCAAGAGTATCGACTGAGAACGTTGGTGCTTGCGGTGGAGCAGATGAAGTGGCAAGTGTCGGAGCTGGCTCGAGTGGAGGAACATCATCATGCTCACCTCCAACTTCTTTATCATCAAACTTGTGCGGTTCTGGTTGAACACCCTTGACCCAATTGTCGGTAAGTGGATCTTTCTTATAGCCGACATGATGAAGAGCACCAATGCCAAGAGGAGTAGGCGAGGCCAAAGGAGGGTCGCCACGGGTTGGGAGTTTTAGACATTTAAAAATATAAGAGAGATACGTTCTAGAGGTAAAAGTAATGGAGTTGGAAAGTATTGGATCACCGGTACACCCCATGGTGCAGCAGAAAATTAAGTCCTGCGATCACATCCAGGGTTCCATGTGCAAGGAACAAATTAGTGTGAGAAGGGTATGAACGATTACCTTTAATCGTCTAAAAAATTGAAGAAACAGATTGCACAATTGTATGTCGATTCCAAGCCGCTACGAAACATTTCAGCCTCTACGTAATCCACCCGGTGTGACAACGAACGATAAGCACTCTCTAAAACTTTTTCAGAGAGAGAAAAATCTCTTGACGGCTGCTAGACCTCACACACACCTTATTTCAGGTATTTTAGGTTTTTCTTAAAAACCCTATATATCCTAATTCGGGAATATTTTATATTTTTATATAAATCAAATCATAATAATTAACCGAATATAATAATTATAATTACCATAATTATAATAATGTTTGACCAAAAAATTACAATTATAGTAATTATAATAATATTCGATCCTAAATTATAATTACAATAATTATAACAAGGATTTCGGTAAATTATTTTTAGTTAAATTTTATACGAATCAAATTCATATATTCATTTAACCATATTTTCCATTATGTGTACAACATACTTGTACATATAATTCGTTCGATATTTAACTGCCCAATTAAATTAATTCTATAATCAATTTAATTCATGTGACAGCTAAACACAATACCAACTATGTTTGGATTCCGTTCGTTTCAACCATAGGGTGCGACCCCGTAGGTTCTTGTAACGTTAGCAGTAATACTAGAATGATTCTAATATTACAAACAATGAGTGGCATCTAGCAATACATCATTGCTACCTAAGTTACAATAAGTCATGATTCGACATAACCTCTCTGTGATTAACCCTTCATGTATTAAATCCTTTTGTCCTGTACATATAGAATGGGCACAGGTCATGGAATACTCACACTTGCATAGTCCATCTAATGTTTTTTGATATCCTAAGTAGACTATGAAAAACAAATAAGTATGATATCTCATATCAACTTATTCGAGCATGGTCATGCATTTCTAGTCTCACTCAATCAAGTGGCCTAGGATATTGCTCCCATTATGTAGGAGGGACAAATTCTATATTGATCAACCATATCCCACTACATAGATTGTGGTATATCCAACATTAGCCTTTATAGAACAACTATTTACGGTGGACATTTGACTGTATCAAAATATACGACTCACAATGTTGGGATAATGATGATCTCAAGTCTGAGGATCGTACACATAGTAATCACTATGAGTAATGTTGTGACTATTACATAATAATCCAAGAAACATACTCATAGCGGGTCAGTCCAATATGTTGTTCTCTAACACACATACTCATGTATTGATTTTGACATCTCATATCAATGACAACACTTTTTCATCAATCAAGTACACATTAGCCTTAATGCATTATTGTTGTCCAAGCCTACAAAAATACTTGACTAAGAACCTTTTAAGAATAATCATATTATTTTCAGGACATTATCATAAAACAGTTTATTTATATACATAGAAAACAAACTGAAATAATAATGGTTATGCCTTATATTAATAAATGAGGTAAAATAAGTATGTTATTATAATCATCTCATGATTGGTCTTTAGGCATACTCTAACAGAAAGGTCCTTACCAATAACATTGGTAATGTCATTAAACATGATAAGTGCAAGGTCAAGACGCCTATTGTTTTGAAAGCAACCAATCCACCAATAATCAATGGATCGAATAATAACATGTTTAGAAATAGGATGTAATATCCATGTAAGTATTAAATGAAGAAAACAATCATGGATATTGAGCCCAGATGCATTTGAGCTCAGAATGGTTAAAGCTGGATTATAAGGGCCTTTTTCATCCGACACCCTACCAGAGGGAAGTGTTCAAATTCTCCAAATTTTTCTACGATGAGACGAATAAGGGTATTCATTAAAAAGGATTTGATAGCAACAAAATCTCACTCGTTTCATCATGTTCGAGCAAGGCATTCGAATAAAATGCTTGAATGAGATTGGCATGGGTTTGAGAGTGAATTTTGAAAAAATCAACCCTATCCATTCAACCAAAGTAGTAAGATAGGCAAAGTTGAAACCGGTTAAATAATCCAAATCGAGTGGCCGTGAAACATTTACTTTGCGAGTAGAAAAATAAATATTAAAACGATGACGTTCGTCGAAGGTTATAAAATAATCGTTTATCGAAACGGTCGGACCACTAGGTGGGTTAGAGACGAGGTATTGGTACGAGCACGTTTCTTTAAAGGCATATTAGCTAAATGGATGCAATAGACTCACTAAATGACTTAAAAATATGGTTGGGGAATTTTTTTCGAATAATTGGCGGGCAAGGGTTTTGAAAAAAGTGCAAGAAATTTTTTTTGGTTTTAGGCAACCTCCTATATCAAAACAACAATATATAGATCTTAAATAAACCCATTAACACAATTTTTAGCCAAATAAAAACCAAATATTGAGTAAAAATTTGAAATGAAAACAAGTGATTTTTACCTCAAAAATGGCTTGAAAGAGATGAAATTCTAGAGCAACCCTTGTTGAAATCTTATTGAGAGGAGAATGTGGGTTGTTTTGTTTGAAGATTTAAGGAAAAATGAAGGATTTGAGAGTTTTTGAGTGTTAGGGTTTTGTGGGTGTTTAAAATTGGTAAAAAGAGATTTAGGAATAAAGTGAAATTGATTTTGAAAAACACGGTGTAGGAACCTTTAAAACTCGATGGATATTAATAAAATTTCGTAAGTATCGATACTTTTTATAAAATATCGATATTTTTGTATCGGTATCGATACCAAATGCCCATTATGTTTTACAAATGTAAAAAAATTTCCCAAGTTAACTTTTAAGTCCTAAAAACATCTTAAACTATCCTAAAATGACTTAGCAAATTATAATGATTTCATATGCTTAAAAATGCAGAATTTAAATATGATACATATGAATAATAGAATGTCATAAATGCATTAAAAATTGATTATATCAACTAAGGAAAGTCTATTCAAACACATTCAAAAGGCATTGGAAACATAGCATACTAGAAAATGTTGGCCAAAATAGATTAAACATGCAACATTAACTCCACTTAACTATTTGCATATAAGAGCCATAGAAATCATGCATACATGCTTTTGCAATCAACTTTAAGTCATAAAACATTTTGAAAACATCAAAGTGCAAAAATTCATTTGAACACAAAATCAAGGTAAGTTAGTAATACCTAGTTCTCTCCTAAGTGTCCAAAATCTTTCCTTATCTAATAGGTTAGTAAAAATGACTGCTAATTGGTGCAAAGTGTCAAAAAATTCTAGAACTACATCTCCTCTTTGGACATTATCTCTAATGAAATAATGTCTAATTTCAATATGCTTAGTTCTAGAGTGTTGGATGAGATTCTTAGTGAGACAAATAGCACTAGTCACACTTGATAAGAATGGTATCTACATCAATTCCATAGTCCATAAGTTTTTATTTCATCTATAAAACTTAAGCACAACAACTACCATTGGAAATGTAGGTGGTGGACAATGCAACATTATTTTTTTTAAAACCATGATACGAGCATGTTGCCTAGAAATTGACAAGTACTAGAGGTTCTTTTCCTATCTAATTTGCAACCTCTAAAATCCGTAAATGAGAATGCATGCAAGCTAAAGAATGAGTCTCTAGGATACCAAAGACCTAAGTTAGAAGTGTCTTTAAGGTATCTAAAGATTCTCTTAAGGGCTTGTAAATGTGATTCCTTAGGACATGATTGATATCTAGCACACAAACAAACACTAAACAAAATATTGGGTCTACTTGCAATAAGATAAAGCAAAGAGCCAATCATATACCTATATAACTTTAAAACGACACATTTACCTTCCTCATCTTTTCAAGCTTTGTAGAAGAGTTCATGGGTGTATCTTGTGGTTTGAGATTGTCCATCCCAAAATTCTTTAGTATTTCCTTTGTGTACTTAGCTTGATGGATGAAGATTCCATCCTTTCTTTTCTTGATTTGGAGTCCTAAAAAAAATTTAGTTCTCCCATCATGCTCATCTCAAATTCACCTTGCATTAGCTTTGAAAATCATTCACAATGAAAATCATTAGTAGTGCCAAAGATAATATCATCAACATAATTTTGTACTACTAATAAATCTTTATCTTATCTTTTAATAAAAAGTGTTGTGTCAACCTTCCCTTTACAAAAACCTTTTTCAACAATAAAAATTGATAATATTTCATACCAAGCTCTAGGAGCTTTTTTTTTAAACCGTATAAGGCTTTTGAAAGTTTGAAAACATGATTTGGAAATTTTGAATCTTGAAAATCGGGTGATTGTTCAACATACACTTCTTTATTTATAAAACCATTTAGAAAAGCACTTTTAACATCCATTTGATATAATTTGAAATTATTAAAGCATGCAAAAGCTAAAAGTATCCTAATGGCTACAATCCTAGCTACGGGAGCATAAGTTTCATCATAATCTATTCCTTCCTCTTGAGTGTAACCTTGAGCAACAAGCCTAGCCTTGTTCCTCACTATATTTCCATCTAGCTTGTTCCTAAAAACTCATTTAGTATTTATTGTAACACCCCTAACCCGTGTCCATCGTCGGAACAAGATTACGGAGTATTACCGGAACATTCAGAACATTTTCAGATAAATCATGTCAATCACAATTCATTAACCGAGATCATTCGTAAAGTCCCTTAGATGGACCCTTGAGGTCCAATACGAGCATTAGAATCGATTTGGGACTTAATCGAAAACTCTAAGAATTTTTCGGGACATTTCAAAAAAAATTCCAAGGTTCAAGGCTCACACGCCCGTGTGGTCCAAGGGACACGCCCGTGTGACCCTTAGACACGCCGTGCCTCAGGCCATGTTTGATTTAGGTTACTCTCTGACTTGTGCCACACGGCCATACCACACGCCCGTGTGCTAGGCCGTGTGGTTAATTAATTCAATTTGAATTAAGTACAGGTTTCACACAGCCAAAACACACGCCCGTGTTCAAGGCCATGTCACCCACACGACTGAGACACACGCCCGTGTCTCTGCCCGTGTGCTCAATTCTGAGCATTATGTTTTATCAAATTTAAGGTGCAGGGGACACACGGCCTGGTTACACGCCCATGGGGTAGGCCGTGTGTCACACATGGTGTAGACACACGCCCGTGTGTCTGCCCGTGTGGACAAGATAAAGCCATTTCCTAGCCTCATTTGTCACCAC
Organism: Gossypium sturtianum; assembly: GCA_025698515.1. Taxonomy (NCBI): domain Eukaryota; kingdom Viridiplantae; phylum Streptophyta; class Magnoliopsida; order Malvales; family Malvaceae; genus Gossypium; species Gossypium sturtianum. The sequence continues at coordinate 129,088,310 of CM046943.1, forward strand.
AATTTACCATTTTCCTGCACCAAAACATACCAAGTACAATCCAACCATTCCAAGCATTCAAATAGAAAATTTCATCATTCAACATGGCCTATCGTTGCATGCATACATGTTTACTATCTTACCTTGGTTCGATTCATGTGTTAAACATGATTTGATCAACTACTTAACATATACATACGATATCAAACCAACCATTACTAGCCATTCCAATGGCTAGATTACAAGCATCATTTATATTTACATGCCAATATGGCCAACATATCCTATACATGCCATTACAACCGTAACTGATTTACCATATTGTACCGACATTGACTGATGGATAGTGTGAGTGATCTCCACCGAGCTTCCAATCCAACGAGCTTCCGATTTACTCTAAAATAGGGGGAAATAAAAAGGGGTAAGCATTGTATGCTTAGTAAGTTCGTATAACATGGTACTTAACTTACCATTCATTCTATTTTGAGGTAACTATGTAAGGCACATTCATTCAATTTGACTTCAAGCCCTATACATATCCTCATTGCCCTTGTTAGTCATATATTCCATAATAACCTCAAAACATGTTTGGCTCTACAACAATCAAGTTTCCATGCACATTTGCATTCCATAACATTTGTTCATTTAACATGCATAAATCATCTCTTTATATTTCAAGTATAATTTCATAATAGTTCATCTCAAGTTCAGATTATTTCATATCAGAACTTTATTCATATTTCTCGAAATATCAATGTCACACGATTCATAGTACACTCAAAGTATACAAGTCTATAATCAAGGATGACATATTCATCAAATGAATTTCATGTACAAGTATCATCATCTCATGTTTTCTTATATCAATCATCATGTATCATCATTTTTGTGTATTTCAGACATATATGTGTAATAACTCATTTCTTGTTCATATTCATCTCATATCAAGAGTTTTACCCGTTGAATTTATTTGGAATATTGATGGATACACCGGTAGTACACTCGAGGTGTACAAATTAGAATTCGTCAATTTATACTTAGTAGTACCTTGTAGGTACACTCTCGAGCCACGTATCATACAGTAGAAATACCAGTCCGGGCTAAATTCTAGCTGTAACATATACTCTAAGGGCTTTGTCGGATTACCAGTCCAAGCTAAATCCTTTATATGACAAAGAATTCCCTATAGAGTCTGATTTGGATTACCAGTCCAGGCTAAATCCAGTCAATTAGGATTACCAGTCCAGGCTAAATCCTAATTGAAACATATACTCGAGAGACTCATTTTGAATTACCCGTACGGGCTAAATCCATTCTGCAACACATGTAGTTTTATCAGGGAAATCACCTTTATCCATCAACTTCCATTTATTCAAATGGAATTTAATATTTATCAGGCAATTGTTGGGTATGTGATCATTTCATACATCTTTAACACCACATAATTCATATGATAATATTCCGCATCCATTCCGGGCATGAAAGTAACATTTCTATCGTTTACCCTTTTAACATCTATCGGGCATTATCAATGTAACATCCTGAAATTTGGGATTTTAAGTTTTGCATTATACCATGCGTTAGGCTAGTTAAAATGTTAGTTGTGTATGTTTAGGGGCCCTAAGAAGGCTTGGGGTTGAGTTGGGCCCTAGTAGAAATTTTTGTGTTTAAGTACTTAAAGGGGAGAAGGTAAGTGGCGTCAAGGCATAAGGGAATATGTGTGTATTTTGCTAGCACAAGAGGAGCTAGTAGCAAGGTGGTGAGGCATCACATGAAAGGGCTTAAGGGGTGGAGTTCGAATCCCACCTATTGCAACTTGTGGATTTAATTTTTTTTTTGTGCTAATCAGGAAGAAGATGGTAAGTGTCGGCCATGGCTCTAAAGAAGGTAAGGAAGACTTTCTAATGATGGAAAGAACACTAAGGAGAAGAGTAAGGAGGAGATCAAGGAGAAAATAAGGAAAGAAATAAAGGAAAGAGATAAGGGGGGATATGTTGGCCGAATTTTGGGAGGTGCTTAGGGAAAGAATTTTTGGTCAACCATTACCTTTAGGGTGTTAGAGGTATACGATTTTGGTAGGGGAATGTGGGAGCCGAATTTCCTATAGCATATTTGCAAGTTTGTACATGAAAGGTTTTGTTTCTTTTTAACATTTTGGTACTTTCTTTTCCAACCTTTTTCCCTTGTTTTGCCGAAACACTCAAGCCATTTTGCTCTTCTTTTCTTGTTTTTTTCTCACCGTTCCTCCTATCTTTCTCTCTTCTTTCTTTAGTCGACCATATTTGGAGGACGAATCTTCCTCTTTTCTTTCTCTCAAAGTAGCTGAATACTCTTAGCCATTATCTCTTCTCCATTCTTGCGCGTTGGACATTTTTTCCTTGGTTGAATCGGGTAAGTGGCTTCATTCTATTCCTTTCATCTTATTTTCTCCCTAGCCGAATATGTGTCCATCATCATTCGGTTGTTTCACTTTGTTTCTAAACCGAAAAACCATTCCCTTCTACTCCCTCATATCGCGATCATCTTATTTTTGTAGTGCTCTAATAGGTTGGTCGAATATCACATCCTTGCCGACTCATCTTTAGCCTTAAGTCGAATCGGTGGGAGTCGGGTTCATCATCGATAAGGTAAGGAGTTTCTTCTTGGTTCATTCGATATCACTCTACTCGGTTATTTTTCAAATCAGATCGAAGGTTATGACTAATCGATTATTTTAGGGACTAAATCACTCGTTCTTCTCTACTCGTTGACCCTTCCAAAGTAGTGGTAAGCCGAAATCCTCTCCCTAAACAACTACTTTCTCTCATCGTAGTATTATTCTGATCGAGACTCTTTCAATGGAGGCAAGTGGTAGAGTTATTAAGGGAAAATCGATAGGAGGGCAAAAAGGGAGTGGACTTGCAATCTCTACTCCCAAGTTCAAACGTAGGGCGGTATCGGCAGTTCGGGATTTTCCACCAGGTTGTGGACCATCTTTTGGTGAGAGTAGGCAAATCGTGGTCGTTCACGATACTAAGGGTAAGCATTTCTTTAGATCGTTTGATTTAGATTTGGATTAAGACACTATTTCTGTTAGTTAATCGAGTGTTATGGTGACATAGGTGCCGACGATCAAGAAGGTTTAGTCCTTACCGTAATCAGGTGTGTAATCTCACACCGAAATCCTGTAAATCCGTGATTCACCATCATATTGGAAAAATAGATCGATGTTGCTTACGAATCTAATAACCATAATATGGCATGAATCGAGTAACTTGCTTAAACAACGTTAATTCTAAGATCTGTCAAAATCGGTATTAATTTGTAAAATTACCAAAATGCCCCTATGGGCCGATTTACCAAAATACACTAACGGGCCGATTTGCTAGAATGCCTTAGTGGGCCGAATTACCAAAGTGCTTTAATGGACCGATTCACCGAAATATTTCATTAGATTAATGGTTGTTATATATGTGGATATATTTTTATTATGTTGCATCTTTACATATTGCATGGGTTGAGAAAAATTGTATGGAGAGCAGTGTAGCCTGGTGGCATAGCCACAACTCATTTATTCTTGTGCTTAATTATGATTTTGATGGCTTGACCACAAAATATTATACAAATAGCAGCTCGACTGCAAATTGGTGTGAGCGGTGGGGTGGGTTGACTTGATCCCCACAGGTGTGATTGGCTGGCCGGGGGTGTGATGGATGGATGGGCTGGGTTGCATTCATTTCATTTATTTATTACTATGTAAATGGGCTTAGGCCCAATATTATGCTATGCGGGTTCAGGCCCAGTGGATGACGGTAAGAGGATTATGCACTGAGTTCTTGAAACTCACCCCCCTTTTCTTTTTCTAAATCCTTGCAGGTGATGCTCAGTGACGAGGACTTGGGACCATGGATGACTCGGTGGAGGCCATACTTTTGGAATGATATTTTCAAACTTTAGTAAATTTCTTTTCCGCTTTATTTCGTTACTTTTACTATTTTAGGTTTAAAGTTGTAATAAGGCCTCTGGGATTTTTATTTTGTTTTATGTTTGACGTACTTATTATCTTCCATGAATTGTTTTAAACGGGGATTTTCTGAGATCATAAACAACGATTTTTCTTAAAATTTATCAACAAACGGATTTCATAACAAATATGTACGAATAATTTAACTTGTATTTTCCTTCGAATTATCAACAATTTTTTCAAAAGTCACGGTTTCTAAAAGATCACTAATTTGAATATTGATTCTTCAATCAACCTCTCTAGATTAGTAGTATTTTTATCGAATATTTCTAATCAAACTTGTTTTCTTAACTATAACCAAATAACGCCTACTTTAGTAAGAATCGCAAATTCTTTATACGTTTTCTTCATGTGACATGTCAGATCCAGTCATACCGCATGGGCCGGGTTTGGGGTGTTACATTTTATGGTATCAGAGCCCGGTTGTAAAACTCGGCTATGGTTTGGGTTCAAAAATATTTTCCAAAAAACTATTTGAAATTCGATTTATAAATACATGTTTTAGAGAAAGTATGGCACCATGGGTATCCGGCACCAAGTCAGTAAGTTTTGTTTTCATTTTATGATTATTGTGGTATGACTGTAAGAAAACTTCACAAAATAGAGATACTCTAGAACTTTTAGCTTTAGGAGCTGAAACTATAGAGATTGAGACTTTAGGATACGTTTTGCGAAAATAACTTTACTTTCTATACTCCATAAAACATTGTTTAATAAACATTGAATAGCATACTGATTCATAAGACTTTTAATCAGATTAAATCGACTTAGAAAACATGAGCGCTAGAGGACGTGGACGCGGTAGACGTGGACGTGGTAAAGGCCAAGGTGCTAGAGTTGTATCTGAGGCATCTGGACATATACCGAAAATGGATGCACCTGCGTCACCGGTGACTGAAGCTGGGTCACATGATCGAATGAGAGAGGACGAGGCTCTGTCCCAAGCGATGTTGTAGGTTCTGGAAAGGGTTCCTGGGGCAAGAACTGGGTCGACAGCTCGTGGGTCGATATTTGAGCGACTTAGATCGAATGGGGCCGAAGTTTTTAGGGGTATTTCGGGTGTAGCCCCTAGTGTAGCGAGTCATCGGCTTGAGGCGGTGGGAGCGGATTATGGACGATCGGATTGTACAGTGAGCAGAAACCGAAAGGGGTTATGTCATTCGTTGAGAGACGAGGCGTATCAGTGGTGGCTCACAGTTCGGGAAGGCACTCAGGCTGATCGTATTACCTTGGATTTCTTTAAGACAGCATTCTAGGGGAAATATGTCGGGCCTAGCTATGTGGATGCCCGAAGAAAAGAATTCCTGAATCTGGTTCAAGGAAGTAGATCTGTGGCAGTATACGAGGCGAAGTTTCTGCGTCTGAACCGGTATGCCCGGGGAATAGTGCCGATTGATTACGAACATTGTGTGCGATTGGAGGATGGGTTGCGTGATGAGTTACGGGTATTGATAGTCCCACAGAAGGAGAGGAATTTTGCTACACTGGTGGAAAAAGCTAAGATTGCTGAAGAAGTAAAACACTCGGAACGGTAAAATTGAGACAAGGATAGAGGCGGGAACAAGAGATACTCTGGATATTCAGGTCCTGCTAGAGGATTTCAGAAAAAGCCCAGGAATGAGGTGCCAGTTCGAGTGGGTGCTCCAGCTACTACCAATCAGTTACAACCTTGTGGGGATTGTGGAAAACTTCACTCGGGTGAGTGCTGGAAGAGAACTGGAGGTTGTTTCAGATGTGGATCCAAAAACCATCGGTTTAGGGATTACCCTCGAGAGCCTGTTCAGACTCAGGTAGTTCGTAATAGATTTGCGTAGCCAGCAAGGGGCGCTCAGCAGCCGCCGAGAGGTCGTGGGCCAGGTCGAGGTGGTAATGGTGTAGGACGAGGTCAGGGTGCACCGGGTAGAGGTACCGGTAACAGGGGTAACGCGGAGGCGAGACAGCCAGGTTTGGTCTATGCGGTCAGACGTCGAGAGGATGGCGACGCGCATCGGGCGTCATAACCGCGTGCGTTTTCATATCTGATGTACCTTTTTCTGCTTTGATAGACATTGGATCCACCCATTCGTATGTTGCATGTGCTGTGTCTGGAACTCTGAATATTATATCTGAGATTACTGTTAGAGAAAAAACTGTGATTAGTCCTTTAGGACAGTCGGTGGTAGTAAATAAGTTGTTTAGAGATGTGCCCTTAGAAGTTCAGGGGATAGTATTTCTGGCAGATTTGATGGAACTGCCGTTCGGGGAGCTCGACCTTATATTGGGCATGGAATGGCTGGTTAAGCACCATGCGAACTTGGACTGTGCTGCAAAGCGGATGGTACTAAGAACTTCAGAGGATAAGGAAGTGATGATGATAGGTGAAAGAAGAAATTATCTATCTAATGTGGTATCTGCTTTAAAGGCGGAAAAGTTGGTACGAAAGGGGTGTGAAGCGTTCTTAGCCTTCATCAGTGCTTTGGATGCCAAAGAGTTGTCGGTAGAGAGTGTTAGAACGGTGAAAGAGTTTTCAGACGTCTTTCCCGAGGAGCTTCTAGGATTACCTCCGGATTGGAAAGTGGAATTTGGTATTGAGCTGTTGCCAGGAACGGATCTGGTGTCCATTGCTCCTTACAGAATGGCGTCAAAGGAGCTAGTGGAACTTAAAGCTCAAATTCAAGAGTTGTTGGATCATGGATTTATTCGACCAAGTGTGTCACCATGGGGAGCGCCGGTTTTGTTCATTAAGAAAAAGGATGGGTCGATGCGTATGTACATTGATTATAGACAATTGAATAAGTTGATGATCAAGAACAAGTACCCATTACCGAGGATCGATGATCTGTTCGATCAGCTGCGAGGAGCTTCGGTTTTCTCGAAGATAGACTTGAGATCAGGGTATCACCAGCTTAAGGTTAAGGAGGCGGATATTCACAAGACTGCGTTCCGAACTCGTTATGGGCATTACGAGTTCTTGGTGATGCCATTTGGGTTGACAAATGCACCAGTTGCATTTATGGACATGATGAACCGAGTCTTCCAACCCTATCTAGATCGGTTTGTGATGGTGTTCATAGATAACATCTTGGTGTGCTCCAAGACAGAAGAGGAGCATGATTCGCATCTACGGGTCATATTGTAGATATTAAGGGAGAAGCAACTGTATGCCAAATTCAGTAAGTGTGAATTTTGGCTAAGGGAAGTGACCTTTTTGGGGCATGTTGTGTCTGCCGAGGGAATTAGGGTTGATCCCCGTAAGATTGAGGCTTTTTTAGACTGGAAGCCACCGAAGTCAGTGGCAGAAATCCAAAGTTTTCTAGGTTTAGCTGGGTATTACAGGCGATTCATTGAGGGGTTTTCGTTGATTGCTGCACCCCTAACTAAGCTGCTGCGTAAGGGAGTACTGTTTGTGTGGTCAGATAAGCAGCAAGAAAGCTTTGAGAGATTGAAGAAGATTCTGATAGAAGTGCCAGTATTGATTCAGCCTGAGGCTGGTAAAGAGTTTATTGTTTATTGTGGTGCATCACACACGGGCTTGGGATGTGTATTGATGCAAGGGGGAAAGTGGTGGCTTATGCATCTCGTCAATTAAGGCCGCATGAGGTGAACTATCCCACTCATGATTTAGAGTTAGCTGCAGTGGTATTTGCTCTGAAGATATGGAGGCACTATCTGTACGGGGAGAAGTCGATTATCTACACGGACCATAAGAGTCTGAAGTACCTCCTTACCCAGAAGGAGTTGAACTTAAGACAGCGGAGGTGGATAGAATTATTGAAAGATTATGACTGCTCAATCGAGTATCACCCAGGTAAAGCTAACGTAGTGGTAGATGGGTTGAGTCGTAAGGTGATATCGGATTTGAGAGTGATGTTCGGTCATCTCAGCCTTTATAAAGATGGTAGCTTATTAGCTGAACTTCAAGTGAAGCCTGCGTGGGTAAGTCAGATTAAGGAAAAGCAGTTGTTAGATGAAAGGCTGGGTTCTCGGCTTCAGCAAGAGGAAGGTGGTGAGAAAGGGGATTTTGGATTGAATAGTGATGGAGTATTGTGTTTCCGCGGAAGAGTTTGTATGCCCAGGGATTTGGAATTGAGACAAAAGATTCTGCGTGAGGCGCATAGTAGCCCATATGCTATGCACCCCGGGGGAAACAAAATGTACCGAGACCTCCATGAGCAGTATTGGTGGCCAGGGTTGAAACGGGAGGTTACTGATTTCGTGAGCAAGTGCTTGACATGTCAGCAGGTGAAGGCGGAACATCAACTACCTTCAGGGTTGCTACAACTGGTGAAATTCCCACTATGGAAATGGGAAAGGATAACGATGAACTTTGTTAGTGGGTTACCTTTAACGCCTACTAAGAAAGATTCAGTATGGGTGATAGTGGATCGGTTAACGAAGTCTGCTCATTTCCTACCTATTCGTACGGATTATACGTTGCAGAAGTTGGCCAAGTTGTATATAGCAGAAGTCGTGAGGTTGCATGGGGTACCAGTGTCTATTATATCGGACAGGGATCCTAGGTTTACATCACGGTTCTGGAAGGCTTTACATGAAGCGTTGGGTACAAGACTAAATTTCAGCACGACGTTTCATTCGCAGACTGATGGTCAGTCGGAGAGAGTAATCCAGATTTTATAAGACATGTTAAGGGGTTGTGTGATCGACTTCAGGGGTAGTTGGGAAGATTTTCTACCATTGACAGAGTTTGCTTACAACAACATCTATCAATCCAGCATCCAGATGGCACCCTACGAGGCGTTGTATGGTCGTAGGTGTCGTACTCCTACTTGCTGGACTGAGCTGGGGGAGCGACAGTTATTGGGTCCAGAGTTGATCTCGGAGACGGAGGAAAAAGTTAAGGTAATTCGGGCTCGGTTAAAAGAAGCTTCAGACAAACAGAAATCATACGCGGATCTGAAGCGGAAGGAGATAGAGTTCTCTGTGGGCGATCAGGTCTTTTTGAAGGTCTCACCTTGGAAAAAGATCTTAAGATTTGGACGGAAGGGCAAGTTGAGCCCTAGATTTATCGAACCTTATCGTGTATTGAAGCGTGTTGGGCCAGTGGCTTATCAGCTTGAGTTACCTCCGGAGTTAAGTCAGATACATAGCGTATTCCATGTCTCGATGTTAAGGCGTTATCGTTCGGATCTGTCTCATGTAGTGCTAGTGGAGGAAGTTGAGATAAGACCTGAGTTGTATTTTGAAGAAGAGCCAGTGCAGATTCTAGATCGGGATATAAAGGTGCTGAAAAGGAAATCGGTTCCGTTAGTCAAAGTATTATGGCGTAATCACGGGTCAGAGGAAGCTACATGGGAGCCTGAGGACACGATCCGGCATCAATACCCTTATCTCTTTTAATCAGGTAAATTTTGAGGCTGAAATTTCTTTAAGGGGGTAGAATTGTAACATCCTGAAATTCGGGATTTTAAGTTTTGCATTATACCATGCGTTAGGCTAGTTAAAATGTTAGTTGTGTATGTTTAGGGGCCCTAAGAAGGCTTGGGGTTGAGTTGGGCCCTAGTAGAAATTTTTGTGTTTAAGTACTTAAAGGGGAGAAGGTAAGTGGCGTCAAGGCATAAGGGAATAAGTGTGTATTTTGCTAGCACAAGAGGAGCTAGTAGCAAGGTGGTGAGGCGTCACATGAAGGGGCTTAAGGGGTGGAGTTCGAATCCCACCTATTGCAACTTGTGGATTTAATTTTTTTTTGTGCTAATCAGGAGGAAGATGGTAAGTGTCGGCCATGGCTCTAAAGAAGGTAAGGAAGACTTTCTAATGATGGAAAGAACACTAAGGAGAAGAGTAAGGAGGAGATCAAGGAGAAAATAAGGAAAGAAATAAAGGAAAGAGATAAGGGGGGATATGTTGGCCGAATTTTGGGAGGTGCTTGGGGAAAGAATTTTTGGTCAACCATTACCTTTAGGGTGTTAGAGGTATACGGTTTTGGTAGGGGAATGTGGGAGCCGAATTTCCTATAGCCTATTTGCAAGTTTGTGCATGAAAGGTTTTGTTTCTTTTTAACATTTTGGTACTTTCTTTTCCAACCTTTTTCCCTTGTTTTGCCGAAACACTCAAGCCAATTTGTTTACATTTTTCCTTTGTTTTACCGAAACACTCAAGCCATTTTGCTCTTCTTTTCTTGTTTTTTTCTCACCGTTCCTCCTATCTTTCTCTCTTCTTTCTTTAGTCGACCATATTTGGAGGACGAATCTTCCTCTTTTATTTCTCTCAAAGTAGCCGAATACTCTTAGCCATTATCTCTTCTCCATTCTTGCGCATTGGACATTTCTTCCTTGGTTGAATCGGGTAAGTGGCTTCATTCTATTCCTTTCACCTTATTTTCTCCCTAGCCGAATGTGTGTCCATCATCATTCGGTTGCTTCACTTTGTTTCTAAACCGAAACACCATTCCCTTCTACTCCCTCATATCATAATCATCTCATTTTTGTAGTGCTCTAATAGGTTGGCCGAATATCACATCCTTGCCGACTCATCTTTAGCCTTAAGTCAAATAGGTGGGAGTCGGGTTCATCATCGATAAGGTAAAGAGTTTCTTCTTGGTTCATTCGATATCTCTCTACTCAGTTATTTTACAAATCGGATCGAAGGTTATGACTAATCGATTATTTTAGGGACTAAATCACTCGTTCTTCTCTACTCGTTGACCCTTCGGAAGTAGTGGTAAGCCGAAATCCTCTCCCTAAACAACTACTTTCTCTCATCGTAGTATTATTCTGATCGAGACTCTTTCAATGGAGGCAAGTGGTAGAGTTATTAAGGGAAAATTGATAGGCGGGGAAAAATGGAGTGGACTTGCAATCTCTACTCCCAAGTTCAAACGTAAGGCGGTATCGGCAGTTCAGGATTTTCCACCAGGTTGTGGACCATCTTCTGGTGAGAGTAGGCAAATCGTGGTCGTTCACGATACTAAGGGTAAGCATTTCTTTAGATCGTTTGATTTAGATTTGGATTACGACACTATTTTTGTTAGTTAATCGAGTGTTATGGTGACATAGGTGTCGACGATCAAGAAGGTTTAGTCCTTACCGTAATCAGGTGTGTAATCTCACACCGAAATCCTGTAAATCCGTAATTCACCATCATGTTGGAAAAATAGATCGATGTTGCTTACGAATCTAATAACCATAATATGGCATGAATTGAGTAACTTGCTTAAACAACGTTAATTCTAAGATCTGTAAAAATCGGTATTAATTTGTAAAATTACCAAAATGCCCCTATGGGCCGATTTACCAAAATGCACTAACGGGCCGATTTGCTAGAATGCCTTAGTGGGCCAAATTACCAAAGTGCTTTAATAGACCGATTCACTAAAATATTTCATTAGATTAATGGTTGTTATATATGTGGATATATTTTTATTATGTTGCATCTTTACATATTGCATGGGTTGGGAAAAATTGTATGGAGAGCAGTGTAGCCTGGTGGCATAGCCACAACTCATTTATTATTGTGCTTAATTATGATTTCGATGGCTTGACCACAAAATATTATACAAATAGTAGCTCGACTGCAAATTGGTGTGAGCGGCGGGGTGGGTTGACTTGATCCCCACAGGTGTGATTGGCTGGTCGAGGGTGTGATGGATGGATGGGTTGGGTTGCATTCATTTCATTTATTTATTACTATGTAAATGGGCTTAGGCCCAATATTATGCTATGCGGGTTCAGGCCCAGTGGATGACGGTAAGGGGATTATGCACTGAGTTCTTGAAACTCACCCCCCTTTTCTTTTTCTAAATCCTTGCAGGTGATGCTCAGTGACGAGGACTTGGGACCATGGATGACTCGGTGGAGGCCATACTTTTGGAATGATATTTTCAAACTTTAGAAATTTCTTTTCCGCTTTATTTCGTTACTTTTACTATTTTGGGTTTAAAGTTGTAATAATGCCTCTGGGATTTTTATTTTTTTTATGTTTGACGTACTTATTATCTTCCATGAATTGTTTTAAAATGAGGATTTTACGAGATCATAAATAACGGTTTTTCTTAAAATTTATCAACAAACGGATTTCATAACAAATATGTACGAATAATTTAACTTGTATTTTCCTTCGAATTATCAACAATATTTTCAAAAGTCACGGTTTCTAAAAGATCACTAATTTGAATATTGATTCTTCAATCAACCTCTCTAGATTAGTAGTATTTTTATTGAATATTTCTAATCAAACTTGTTTTCTTAACTATGACCAAATAACGCCTACTTTAATAAGAATCGCAAATTCTTTATACGTTTTCTTCATGTGACATGTCAGATCCGGTCATACCGCATGGGCCGGGTTTGGGGTGTTACAATCAATTAATTAGAATATTTTTATTTATCGAGCTTGATCGGATATGTAATCCTTTCATATATATATGACATTTATACAATTTAAATAATCATAATCAAAATAAACATATAAATAAACATAATTTAGTTACACGAACTTACCTCGACAAAGGTTTGTGTACAAACATCTACTACTCCGACAATTTCCTCTTTTTCCTCATTCTAACCCTGAATTTGGTCTATCCGGATCTATACGAGTAAATTTTACATAAATTTCACATATCTCATATTTATTTGGACTCAATTTACATTTTAGGCAAAATTACCATTTTGCCCCTAACTTTTCCATAAATTTCATTTTGTCCCTAGGCTCGAAAAATGAAACTTGTGCAAATTACTCCCTATTCCAAGCCTAACCAAAGCCCCATTACAAATTTTACAGCACATGTATTCATAAAATTTCAGAATTTTTCTTCAAATTTTACAACTTTTCATTTTAGTCCCTAATTCATGTTTTCATCAAAAATCACTTTGTAAAAGTTGTTTATCTATCAATAATCTTTCATTTTCTACCATAAATTTCTAATTTATAGCATATAAATCCATGACCCATTGTCATTCTTTGATAAATTTTTAAATTAATCCCCCAAATAGAGAGATTAAGCTATCCCGATTCCAAAAATATCAAAATTACTAAAAACGGGACAAGGAAACTTACCCAATTTGGCCATGAAAGTCTCTTCTCTCTCTCCTAGGGTTTCCATGTTTATTTTGGGGAAGAAGATGACATAAAATAAGATGATATCTATTTTATCATCTTTTAATTAATTAATATTTTCACTTTCCAATTTAGTCCCTAGCCTTTTTCTCATTTTCCATGGATGAGTCACCAAGAAAAATCTACATACTTTTCTTAATGGTCTAATTACCATATAAGGACCTTTAGTTTTGAATTCCATAGCTATTTAATCCTTATAGCTACTAGAATTCAACTTTCACATTTTATGCGATTTATTCCTTCTCGTAATTAGGCACCAAATCGATAAAATTTTCACGTCAAAATTTTCACATGTCACGTCTATTATATTACGGACCATATAATAAAATAAAAAATAAATATTATTTTTGGCTCGGATTTTTGGTCCCGAAACCACTGTCCGATTTCACTGAAATTGGGTTGTTACAACTCTCCCCCTTAAGAAATTTTCGTCCTCGAAAATTTTCCCAGTAAAGAAATTTAGACATTACTCTTTCTCATAATTTCCTCCAGTTCCTAGGTAGCTCCCTCTATATCATGTCACTGTCAGAAACTTCTACTTCACATGTCAAAATTTTAATAAATCTTTCAGTGTAAATCAGGTCAGGCTAAATTTCAATATCTATCGGAGAAATAACATGTGATGGATTAGATCGTTACCTTCATAACATAATTATAGGAAAACATTATAAATTTTGTCAAGCTCTGACAAATATGCAAATCAATACGCAATAGGTCTGATTCCTTTCAATATTCTCATATGACTCAGTAAGCCGCAGACTCAATTTTGCCTAAACAGTCAATCTAAATAACTTTTTTTCATGGTACATTTTCAGAAATACCTTGTCACTATCAGAAATTCTATTTCTTTTCATTTTAGATCCACATTAGATTTTCTGACGATCAAATACTGCTTTTAAACTGTCTCAGATAACTGATCATGTGTCAGAGTTTTAAAAATTTAAATAACGAGAATGATCGAACCTAGAAACTAACTATGACAACGATTGAGGCAAGTGCACCTATCGAATAGTAGTATAGCTTAGGCAAGACCGGATTGTCGAACCCAAAGGAACTAAAAGTACTAATGCTAACTTTCTTTTTATTATTTAGCCTAAAATAAAGGGAATTTGCTGTTTTAAATCTAAATTAATTAACTACTAAATTAAAGACTCTAAGACAAAGAAGAATGAATTTGGGAAAATAACTTGAGAAAAAAACCAATTAATTAAGACGACACCCAAGGAAGAATCCACCTAGGCTTCACTTGTTATCTAACTCTGAACCAGACGATTTATTCATTTGACTTGATCTGTAGGATTCCCTAATTTATATTAAACCCTCTCTCGAGGCGAATAACGTCTAACCCTAGGTTGATTAATTAAAATCTCTTTCTAATTAAAACCCCTAGAATTGCATTAACTCAATCTATGGACTCCCATATTAGGTTTCACCCTAATTCGACAACGCCTCGTCACCCTATCTCTAGGCGCGCGTTCAACTCTGCTTAACTATGCTAGATCTACTCTTAGGCAGGGACTTTTGCTCCTCCACCTAAGCACATCAAACTTGAATTAATATCCGCGAAATATCAACACAAGAATTAAGAACACATAATTAAGAACAAATCAAATATTTATCATATAGTTCAAAGAAACGATAACAAGATTCATCTAAGTTTCATCCCCTCGGTATCTCGAGGTTTAGTTCATAACAATAAAAGAAAACATCTCAGAAGAAAAGATAGAACAAAACATAAGAAATCCCTAAAACCCCCTGAAGGAATTGAAGAGGAGATCCTCCGTCTTGAGTATAATTCCGGCTTCTTGAGATGGATCAACTGGCTATCCCTGAGCGAATCCCCACAAATCTGTCCTCTCTGGCCGAGCAAGACGCCCCTAAATGATAGCTTTGGGCTCCCCTCGACAGAGGGTTTCTGTCGAACTCCCCGAATAAGTTTCCCCCTAGGGTGTTTATATAAGCTTTGAGATGCCTTACTTGGCCTCCAAGTATCCTAATCTGAATTAAATTCCTATTTGGGTGTTTAAATAGACTTTTGAATGTGTTTCTTTGCCCCTAAGTATCCAAATCCGATTGAAATTGCTCTTTTCCACGGCAGGGACACGGCCATGGCACACGCCCGTGTGAATCGTCTTTAGGCCGTGTTCGGACTTTTAATGAGGTGACACACCCGTGTATCTCGTGGCTAGACCGTGTTCGAGATTATTGAGGAGGCACGACCGTGTGGTCTTGGGCCCAGGCTGTGTCGATTTCGTGCTTTGGCCCATTTGGCCCGTTTTAAGCTCGTTTCTTGTTCTTTTCATCCTCCGGTGCTTTCCTGAGTACATAACATGAAAAGAAAGGATTAAGAGCACCTTTTTACATAAAATAATGGATAATTCATCCAAAAGCATACTAAATGTGGGATTAAAATATGTTACTTTTACGGTTTATCAAATACCCCCACACTTAAGCATTTGCTTGTCCTCAAGCAAAATTCTCAACTTAGAATTAAAACGAACTTTCCATAATTCCTAATATTCATTAATAGTGTTTCATCATAATTCAAGGATAATTTATACATGGATAATTTAACTCAAAGAGTCTTAAAGATTCAAACAGTCTAAGTCATACATTTGTAGCACAAAAACATAGGTGTTTCCCTTGATCTAAATAATTACCTCTGGTTCAAAACCTACAAGGATTGACATCCTCACAAAAGATTCACTCAAATCACTCGAAGTGTTTAAGGTTCAGAATTAAGCACTCAAATGTCAAACCTGAAAAGTTAATCACATAGGCTTGCATGAAAATCAAATCTCCACCACTGTAATATGAGATGATGCACAAATCAAAAGGTCTTTATCAGGGTTGTAACGTGGCTTGGGTTAAGGTGTGGATAAAGGCTGAATTAGAGGGTTAGAATCGAGATCGACCTGACAAATTACCTAACTAGAAACAACGAACTAAAAAATAAATAATTACATGAATTGAAACTTTGAAACTAATAATACGAGCTTCTTTTTCAATAAATAGACGTTAAATGTACAAGCTCGCTTTTCATCATACTAATACTGAATATACTTCGATTTTTTTTAAGAACAAATATTCATATATTTACAATAATAAGAAAGTACTTTAACAACTAAAATATAGAACATAGTTAGGCAACTGCTCAAAATCAAATCTCGACAAAAAGGGTAGTCAAGAAGATTGGTGATAACAAATACAAAGGGTTTTGGGTTAATATTAGTGGGTGAGTCAATAAAAAGGGTTATTAGGATTAAAAGGGGTTCGCTAGGGGTTAATTATGAAGGTAGGCTTTTAGTGGAGTAAGTGGGTTAAATCCTAGGTGCTTTTATCATTTCTGTATATCAAATCAAAGATGTGATCTCAACATGCATAATCGATGCAAGTTCTAGAATAACAAATCAATGTTGACACACTCATAATCAATGAAGTGAACAAGAAAAAGGATATATGCTCTTATAAGGCTCAAAATCTCACAAAAAATTATGAGTATTTTGATATCAACCTCGTAAATTTCAAATTTCAAAGTAATATTCAAATTCAGGTAGACAACCTAGAAAAAAAATTTAATTTTCTGAAAAATAGACTTATCATGCTCGATTCTCTAGTATCTTAAAGTATAAATCATCAATGCACAATTATCAATGACTTGATCTAAAACATATCAATAAAAATCATAAATCATGGAAATTTCATCCTAATTAGTAATATGAGAAAATTACTTAAAAACAATACTAAATTCAGGGATTTGAGAATAATGCAGAAAGTTAGGCATCCTTAAGATTCACACCCCCACACTTAAGATGTACATTGCCCTCAATGTACAAAGATAGATAATATCATTATAAAATCTTAAGATATGGGAAGAAGTGAAACTTCCTGAATTTTTGGATGGCATCCTTGGGTTGGAGGTGAAAGATAGGTCAGAGGGGTCGTTCTGGATGACTTATGTAGCAGTGAATTACTCCTAGTGATTTGTTCGTTTATACGAAGTGTGCAATTAAATCTACGAAGTCATCAGTTAGATGTCTCGGGGGCGTAAAAAATGTTAGGCATGCTCGAAGGTTAGATAACCAATGATAAAAATAGTTCGAAATATAAAAAAAAGTTTAACTTAAAAATTAAAATGAAAAACTTAATATAAAGAAAAGAAAACTAAAAATAAGAAAAAATAAGAGGACTCAGAGGTCCTCATCATCTGTCGGGTCTTGCGGTGGTGTCGGTGAAGAAATATGGAAGTGATGGCATATCTGCTGGAGGGTGGCCTCGATCCCGTCAAAACGTCGAGCGGTGTCAGTGAAGCTGCCGAGTACTGATCTTGCTTTCGAATCGGGAAAAGCATGCAGAGATATCCGTCAGTAAAGTTGCCGCATGAGAGGACCGCTGGCTCGAGAATGGTACCTCCTGTGGGACATCGTCAGTAATGTCCTCAGGCTCATCCTCGTCAGGAAAGATGGCTAATCGGTACTGAGGAGGGTCGGTCCCACGATGATATTTAATCATCCTCATGTGTAACATCGTTTGGATGCCCTGAGGTACCATCTGGCCTATCAGTGTTAGGGAGGAGGTCTGAGTCTCGGTGTTATGGAGGCCAAAGTGTCGAGCCAGCCGGGTGATGTATGGCCCCATCGATAGAATCCCAGTTCTGTGCGGCTTCGTTTGGTGCTAAATCAGGACTTACCCAATTGCTATCAGAAATAGGATAAATTATTCCAGCATCTACAAGTTTAATTACCTCAGCTTTCACAACTTCTTTTACGTTGGGATTCAATCGTCTTTGAGGTTGCACACATGGCTTGTATTCCTCTTCCATTAAAATTTTGTGGGTGCAAAACGATGGGCTTATTCCCTTAATGTCAGAGATTTTCCAAGCTATAGCTTTCTTATGTTCCTTTAGTACCTGTATTAACTCCTCTTTTTCCTTGGGTTCTAATTCTGAAGAGATAATTACTGGTAGCATAGAATTGTCCCCAAGGAATGCGTACTCTAAATGTTTCGGTAACTGTTTTATTTTTAATTTGGGTGGTTCATCAATGGAGGGTTTTTGTTTTAGTTCGTCACTGACTTCAATGATCTCTTTTTTCGTTTGTCTAGATGAAGATGTTTTTAAATTTAGCTCATCGACTTCATCTTCTTCCTCCTCTTCTTAAGTAAGACACAGTTCCATCGTGTCATCATGTATGATTTCCTGTAATGAGTTTTGAATAATATGATCAGTGGTATCAACAAAATAACAAGAATCATCTTGTTCTTTAGAATATCGCATAGCATCATAAATTTGAAAAATAATTTCCTACTCGCCTATCCTTAATGCAAGTTTACCATCACCTACATCTATAACAGCCCTAGCAGTAGCTAAGAAAGGGCGCCCTAAAATTAAAGGAACTTCAATATCCTCATCCATGTCAAGCACAATAAAATCAACAGGGAAAATAAATTTATCAATTTTTACCAAGACATCTTCAATAACTCCTCTAGGATATTTGATAGATCTATCAGCTAACTGAATACTCATCCTAGTGGGTTTCGGTTCCCCAAGATTTAGCTGTTTAAACATTTTATAAGTCATTAAATTAATACTGGCACCTAGATCAGCTAATGCTTTCTTAATATTTAAACTACCAATTAAACAGGGAATAGTAAAACTTCCTGGGTCTTTTAATTTGGTTGGTAATTTGTTTTGGAGGATGGCTGAATATTCTTCATTAAGCTCCACTGTTGATATTTCTTCGAGCTTTCTTTTATTTGTCAGGAGTTCTTTTAAGAATTTTGCGTACGTCGGCATCTGTGAAATGGCTTCAACAAAGGGTAAGTTAATATGTATTTGTTTAAAAAGTTCTACCGTATTGGGCATCTAATCGGTCTTTCTTCAACTTTGCCGGATATGGGATTGGTGTTTTACTTTCTTTGTGCACTGGAGTTACATCCCCAAATCCCTCATCCTTTGCTTTGTCATCTTCATGTGGTATTTTTTTCTTTGGTTCGACTAACTCCTTTCCACTTCTCAGTGTAACCGCCTTTACCTGTTCGGTTCCTTTAGAAAGAATCTCTGATCGAATTTCAGAAACTATCTCAGTAAGTTGTCCAACTTTGTTAGCAAGTTGTCCAACTGACTTAGTGAGTTCCCCAACTTGGCTCTCGATCCCTTTGATTGATGTCTGTTGATTCTTAAGGGTGGTCTCAGTGTCTTGGAGACGGTTATCTGTAGCTGCCATGAATTTTGTCAACATCTCTTCAAGGTTCGACTTCTTTCTCCGTGGATAGGGCTGATTTTGGAAATTTTGAGGAGGTTGTTGTCTTTGATTTCCTTGATTTCCTTGTCCTCCCCATGAAAAATTTGGGTGGTTCCTCCAACCTGGATTATAATTATTACTATAAGGGTTATTATTAGATCTAAAAATATTACCTATATAGTTCATCTGTTCGCTTTCTGTGCCTGGTTGGTAGGGTGGGTACTCAGGATTTGCCATAGTTCCACTTGCATCGCACTGCATTACTGGATGTACCTGCAAAGAACACAAACTATCAAGCTTTTTATTCATCATCTCTACCTGTGTTGATAGCATGGTTACTGCATCGATGTTGAAAACTCCGGCTGATTTTGTTGGTTTTGTCCTTGTAACCTGCCACTGATAGTTATTCTATGACATCTCCTCTATGAATTCGTAGGCTTCTTCAGGAGTTCTGTTGTTCAGGGTTCCACCGGCGGCTGAATCAATTAGTTGCCTCGTTGAGGGGTTTACACCGTTATAGAAAGTTTGGACTTGGAGCCACAAGGGTAAACCATGGTGCAGACACCTTCTCAAGAGATCCTTGTATCTCTCCCATGCGTCGTATAATGTCTCTAAATCCATCTGCACAAAAGAAGAGATATCATTCCGTAATTTGGCCGTTTTGGCGGTGGGAAATATTTTAATAAAAATTTTTGGTCATTTGATCCCATGTAGTGATTGACCCCGTGGTAACGAAGTTTAACCACTATTTGGCTTTATTCCTTAATGAAAAGGGAAATAACCAAGCCTTATGGCATCATCGAAACACCATTTATTTTGAAGGTATCACAGAACTCTAAAAAATTAGCTATATGTGTGTTTGGGTCTTAGATCCGCAAACCATCAAATTGAACAAATTGTTGAATCATTTGTATAGTGTTAGGCTTTAATTCAAAATTATTAGCGGCTATAGCGAGCCTAACAATACTTGATTCTCGCTCTGTTAAATGAGGTTTAGCATAATCATACATAGTACGTGGAGCATTATTTTCGCCACATCTTGTGGTGGTGGATTATTCTCGTCCATTCCTTGAAGAGGATTGGATTCGCCTTCTCGCTCTTTTCTCGTGTAATTTAGGGCTCGTATAATTTCTCTACGATTTCTATGAGCGGTAGCTTCAATATCACTGTCGTATACTAAAGGTCCTCTCGGGTTCCTTCTAGTCATAAACTAGAGGTACCTGGAAGGAAGAAGTAATAAAAGAAGAAAAATTAGCAAATAAAATAAGAAATAAATTAAATTGCAAAAAATAAAAATGGCTAAAGTAACAAAAATAGAGCTTTCTTAATATTTTAGTTCCCCGGCAACGGCGCCAAAAACTTGATCGTGTGTCAGAGTTTTAAAATTTTAAATAACGAGAATAATAGAACCTGGAAACTAACTATGACAATGATTGAGGCAAGTGCACCTATCGAATAGTAGTATAGCTTAGGCAAGACCGGATTGTCGAACCCAAAGGAACTAAAAGTACTAATACTAACTTTTTTATTATTATTTAGCCTAAAATAAAGGGAATTTGTTGTTTTAAATCTAAATTAATTAACTACTAAATTAAAGACTCTAAGACAAAGAAGAATGAATTTGGGAAAATAACTTGAGAAAAAAACCAATTAATTAAGACAACACCCAAGGAAGAATCCACCTAGACTTCACTTGTTATCTAACTCTGAACCAGACGATTTATTCATTTGACTTGATCCGTAGGATTCCCTAATTTATATTAAACCCTCTCTCGAGGCGAATAACGTCTAACCCTAGGTTGATTAATTAAAATCTCTTTCTAATTAAAACCCCTAGAATTGCATTAACTCGATTTATGGACTCCCATATTAGGTTTCACCCTAATCCGGCAACGCCTCGTCACCCTATCTCTAGGCGCGTGATCAACTCCGCTTAACTATGCTAGATCTACTCTTAGGCAGGGACTTTTGCTCCTCCACCTAAGCACATCAAATTTGAATTAATATCCGCGAAATATCAACACAAGAATTAAGAACACATAATTAAGAACAAATCAAATATTTATCATATAGTTGAAGAAACGATAACAAGATTCATCTAAGTTTCATCCCCTCTGTATCGAGGGTTTAGTTCATAACAATAAAAGAAAACATCTCGAGAAGAAAAGATAAAACAAAACATAAGAAATCCCTAAAACCCCCTGAATGAATTGAAGAAGAGATCCTCCGTCTTGAGTATAATTCTGACTTCTTGAGATGGATCAACTGGCTATCCCTGAGCGAATCCCCACAAATCTATCCTCTCTGGCCGAGCAAGACGCCCCTAAACGATAGCTTTGGGCTCCCCTCGACAGAGGGTTTCTGTCGAACTCCCCGAATAAGTTGCCCCCTAGGGTGTTTATATAAGCTTTGAGATGCCTTACTTGGCCTCCAAGTATCCTAATCTGAATTAAATTCCTATTTGGGTGTTTAAATAGACTTTTGAATGTGTTTATTTGCCCCTAAGTATCCAAATCTGATTAAAATTGCTCTTTTCCGCGGCAGGGGCACAGCCATGGCACACACCCGTGTGAATCGTCTTTAGGCCGTGTTCGGACTTTTAATGAGGTGACACGCCCGTGTATCTCATGGCTAGACCGTGTTCGAGATTATTGAGGAGGCACGACCGTCTGGTCTTGGGCCCAGGCCGTGTCGATTTCATGCTTTGGCCCGTTTTAAGCCCGTTTCTTGTTCATTTCATCCTCCGGTACGTTCCTGAGTATATAACATGAAAAGAAAGGATTAAGAACACCTTTTTACATAAAATAAGGGATAATTCATCCAAAAGCATACTAAATATGGGATTAAAATATGTTACTTTTACGGTTTATCAATCACTTTCACCTTTCTTCGGTTTCAAAGAATTAAACCTACTACATGTATTTTTTTCTAACTGAACTCCGTCCAAAACACCGAAGTTTTACATTTGCGACCATATAAAGCCTCGTACAATATAATTTTATACTTGACTGTTAACTGTTATAACAATCAAATTCAACCAACAGCAAATATTTCCTTTTCAATTACCTTTGAATTCAAGTTCACAATATCGAAGCATACCTTCCAAAATCTGAATCATATGTTCAGATTGATCATCCGTCTGAAAATGAAATACGGTACTAAAATGTAACCGTACACCTAGAGTTTCTTATAACTTGTTTCAGAATTAGAATACAAACCGTAGATCTCTATTAGAAATAACAGAAACTAGCGCATCATGAAATCTGACAATCTCAAAAACAGGTTATTCAAGCAATCTATCAAGTGAGAAATCCATTCATACCAGGATAAAATGTGCAGGCTTCGTCGAACAATCAACTATTACTCAAATCGTATCTTTCTTTTTCATAGTCAGGGATAATCCCGATATAAAATTTCATAGTAACTTTGTCTCATTTCCATTTCAGTATTTTCACTAACTATAACCATCTTGAAAGTATTATCTCCATCTTGCTGATACATCCATCATTTGAATATAGATTCAGAAATACCACATTTCTTTACGGGCTACCAGTACATCTCTTACAATTCATTGTGCATCTTATCATTTCCCAGATAAACAGACATAGTACCACTATGATCATTCATGTAAAATTTTCATGTACAAGCTCTAATTTCTTCAATACACAGACTCTGTCTTTGAATAACAGACATTTACCGAATCTATTCTAAAATTCTGATTCATAAATTATTTCACACTGTACTCATTTAACTCATAACTCTTTATCACTTTTTTGAGTTTCACTAATCTGTTGTAGAGACACCAGCTTAGCTTTATACTCAGCAAAAAATAAGTTATTATCAGACAATCATATTCGATACCCATGGCTTGCAAAATATATAGAGATTTGCTACTCAGAACATCTGTAACCACATTCGCTCCTTCCGAGTGATATTCAATTATCAAATCACAATCTTTCGACAATTCAAGCCATAGACGAAAGCTCAAGGTCAAATCTTTTAGCAATATCAAATACTTCAGATTTTTATGATCAATACTTATATGATATTTTCACTATACAGATACTGTTATCAAATTCTCAGTGCAAACACAATAATTGTCAACTCAAGATCATATTTCGGGAAATTCTTTTCCCGTATTTTTATCTGGCTGGAAGTATAGACCATTTCTTTATCTTTCTTCATCAAAACACAATTTAATCCATTCAATGATGTATCACTATAATAATAAATTCCTTACCCGATTCAGACTGAACCAGAACTGAGGTTTCAATCACCAGGGCCTCCAACTGATCAAAGCTTTACTAACATTTATCAGTCCATTCAAATCTTACATCTTTTCCGTAATAACTGGGTCATCAATGTAGCTAATTCAATTATTAGCATTGAAGCTTTGAGTTTTTCCCAAAACCACAACCATTAGATAGATTTTAAACCATTGTGTAATAATATGACTGACATTTCAGCTGTATAGATAAAGTAACACTTAAACATCAATAGTGCACTTCAACTTAAAATAGGGAAAACCAAAAGTGGCCCAAATATTAGCCAATACAGTAATACAGTTTCTATAATCTGTGATCTCTATCACTATACCTCATGGTCGAGTCAATATTTATAACGGTAATGAATGTTGATAAACCAAAATAGTAACATATTTTAAACCCACATTTAGCATGCTTTTGGGTGATTTAAGCCTTGAATTGTGTAATTTGGTGCTCTTAATCCTTTGTTTTCATGTTTTATACTCAGGAAAGCACCAGAGGATGAAAAGAACAAGAAACGAGCTTAAAACGGGCCAAATAGGCCAAATCATGAAATTGACACGGCCTGGGCCCAAGCAACACGGCCGTGCCTCCCTAATTAGACCTGAACACGGCCTGGCCACGATTCACATGGGCGTGTGCCAAGGGCGTGCCCCTGCCGTGGAGAAGAGTAATTTCACTCGGATTTGGATACTTAGGGGTAAAGAAACATATTCCAAAAGCCTATATAAACACCCTAGATGCCAACTTTTTCAGGGCGCCCCCAGCTAGGCCAAGGAGCCGAGCCAGAAAGATCGAATTGTGGAAATTACTTGAAGAAAGCCGGTTAATTCATCTCAAGAAGTTCTGAGTTATACTCAAGACGGAGGATCTCTCTTCAATTCCTTCAGGGGTTTTAGAGTTTTTCTTATGTTTTGTTTTATCTTTTCTTTTGAGATGTATTCTATTATCATTATGAACTAAACCCTCAAATACCGAGGGGATGAAACCTAAGATGAATCTTGTTATCGTTTCTTTGAACTATATGATAAATATTTGATTTGTTCTTAATTATGTGTTCTTAATTCTTGTGTTGATATTTTTAGGATATTAATTCAAGTTTGATGTGCTTAGGTGGTGGAGCAAAAGTCCCTGCCTAAGAGTAGATCTAGCATAGTTAAGCGGATTTGATTGCACGCCTAGAGATAGGGTGACGAGATTTTGCCAGATTAGGGTGAAACCTAATATGGGAGTCCATAGATCGAGTTAATGCAATTCTAGGGGTTTTAATTAGAAAGAGATTTCAATTAATCAACCTAGGGTTAGACGTTATTCGCTTCGAGAGAGGGTCTAATATACATTAGGGAATCCTACGGATCAAGTCAAGTGAATAAATCGTCGGGTTCAGAGTTACATAACAAGTGAAGTCTAGGTAGATTCATCCTTGGGTATAATCTTAATCAATTGGTTTTTCCCAAAAGTATTTCCCCAATTTCATTCTTCTTTGTCTTAGAGTCTTTAGTTTAATAATTAGTTAATTTAGATTAAACAACAAATTCCCTTTATTTTAGGCTAGATAATAAAAAGAAAGTTAGTATTAGTACTTTTAGTTCCTTTGGGTTCGACATTCCGGTCTTGCTTTAACTATACTACTGTTCGATAGGTGCGCTTGCCTCAAATCGTTGTCATAGTTAGTTTCCAAGTTCGATCATTCTCATTATAAATTTTAAGACATTGACATCGCAAAACACAACGATCAAATGTAACTACCTCCGATCAAAGAATATCTTTCACAAGTAACCCATGTTTACATAATAAAGAGATTTATGATATCTCAGAGAAAATTTAGAAGTATAATGTCACACATACTTAGTAGACACAACTGTGATAAAGACAATATAACTTGCACATTTGCAATTCAGGGCTCCAAAAAATAGAAGTAGAAAATAACATCACATGAATCTTATCCTCAAATCTTATATCATTCATGATGAATTAGCAACCCAAGTAAAATAGAGCAATACCGCTCATGAATCAACCCGACTTTCAGTAATTCCATCTATCATAATTTACTAGCCTTTCAATACGATAAATATTGCATCTGTACATGCACAATTTCATATGCCTTTGAAAATAACAAAACATATAGAATACCCAGAAGAGATTGATGTAATATACTTATTTATAACAGCTGTAGTCAAATATCTTTGCAATTTCATCACTATTCCACTAACCAATAAGGTTATCAATAATCTTACATCATTCAGTTCACTGAAAGAGTCAATTCAAAAGAATTTTCGGCTAATCCGTTCTGTTATTATCATATCTGGATAAGTCAATTACTCATGAATAACTTCTTCCTTAACAATGACATCACATATTCAGAATAATCTTCAGAAAAATTTGATATCTCTTTAATACCATCTTTACTTATTAACCTGTTCTCATTCTTACTACATTGTCGGTCATTCAGCCGTTGAACACTTTAGTTCCACATTCATGAGCTTAATCCATATAAATCTTGTGAATTTCATTATATAACACTATACTAGTAAGGGGGTGGAAATTGTAAGCCTCAAAATACTTTCATATATATACTCATATAACATAACACTTATCATTTTCATGTACTATAAAACATCTATCCAAACCTTTTCAAATTTAATTCCATCATCAGTAACATTTTCCTCAGATACTTGAGTATCTCTTTCGGAGTCATCGGAATTAGCTCGATTGGAAAGAATCTCTGTCTATTTGTAAAATAATTTTTCATCAGAGTCGGGAGATATCACACTATCACAGGTTAAATAATGGCATGTATTTCTAGACTTCACATATGCTACGTTCAGCCCGAGAACCTACTAAACCGTAGCTCTTATACCACTAAATGTAACACTCCTAACCCGTGTCCGTCGCTGGAACAGGATTACGGAGTATTACCAAAACATTCAGAATATTTTCAGATAAATCATGTCAATCACTATTCATTAACTAAGATCATTCGTAAAGTCCCTTAGATGGACCCTCGAGGTCCAATACGAGCATTAGAATCGATTCAGGACTTAATCGGAAACTCTAAGAATTTTTCGTGACATTTTAAAAATTTTCCAAGGTACAGGGATCACACGTCCGTGCCTCAAGCCTTGTTCAATTTAGGTTGCTCTCTAACTTGTGCCACACGGCCATACCACACGCCCGTGTGCTAGGCCGTGTGGTTAATTAATTCAATTCAAATTAAGTGTAGGTTTCACACGGCCAAGACACACGCCCGTCTTCAACGCTGTGTCACCCACACGGCTGAGACACACGCCCGTATCTCTGCCCGTGTGCTCAATTCTGAGCATCCTATTTTCTCGAATTTAAGGTGCAGGGGACACACGGCCTGGTTCCACGCCCATAGGGTACGTCGTGTGTCACACACGGTGTAGACACACGCCTGTGTGTCTGCCCGTGTGGACAAGATAAAGCCATTTCCTAGCCTCATTTGTCACCACAATTTACCATTTTCCTGCACCAAAACATACCAAGTACAATCCAACCATTCCAAGCATTCAAATAGAAAATTTCATCATTCAACATGGCCTATCGTTGCATGCATACATGTTTACTATCTTACCTTGGTTGGATTCATGTATTAAACATGATTTTATCAACTACTTAACATATACATATGGTTACCATAGCGTAACCTTACAAGTATATCAAAACAACCATTACTAGCCATTCCAATGGCTAGATTATAAGCATCATTTATATTTACATGCAAATATGGCCAACATATCTTATACATGCCATTACAACCGTAATTGATTTACCATATTGTACCAACATTGACTGATGGATAGTGTGAGTGATCTCTGTCGAGCTTCCAATCCAACGAGCTTCCGATTTACTCTAAAATAGGGAAAAATAAAATGGGGTAAGCATTGTATGCTTAGTAAGTTCGTATAACATGGTACGTAACTTACCATTCATTCTATTTTGAGGTAACTATGTAAGGCACATTCATTCAATTTGACTTCAAGCCCTACACATATCCTCATTTCCCTTGTTAGTCATATATTTTATAATAACCTCAAAACATGTTTGGCTCTACAACAATCAAGTTCCCATGCACATTTGCATTCCATAACATTTGTTCATTTAACATGCATAAATTATCTCTTTATATTACAAGTATAATTTCATAATAGTTCATCTCAAGTTCAGATTATTTCATATCAGAACTTTATTCATATTTCTCGAAATATCAATATCACAGGAGTCGTAGTACACTCAAAGTATACAAGTCTATAATCAAGGATGACATATTCATCAAATAAATTTCATGTACAAGTATCATCATCTCATGTTTTCTTATATCAATCGTCATGTATCATCATTTTCGTGTATTTCAGACATATACGTGTAATAACTCATTACTTATTCATATTCATCTCATGTCAAGAGTTTTACCTGTTGAATTTATTTGGAATATCGATGGATACACCAGTAGTTCACTCGAGGTGTACAAATCAGAATCCGTCAATTCATACTCAGTAGTACCTTTTAGGTACACTCTTGAGCCACGTATCATACAGCAAAATTACCAGTCCAAGCTAAATTCTAGCTATAACATATACACTAAGGACTTTGTCGGATTACCAGTCCAGGCTAAATCCTTTATATGACAAAGAATTCCCTATAGAGTCCGATCTGGATTACCAGTCCAGGCTAAATCCAGTCAATTAGGATTACCAGTCCAGGCTAAATCCTAATTGAAACATATACTCGAGAGACTCATTTTGGATTACCCATCCGGGCTAAATCCATTCTGCAACACAAGCAGTTTTATTAGGGAAATCACCTTTATCCATCAACTTCCATTTATTCAAACGGAATTTAACATTTATCAGGCAATTGTCGGGTATGTGATCATTTCATACATCTTTAACACCACAAAATTCATATGATAATATTTCGCATCCATTCCGGGCATGAAAGCAACATTTCCATCGTTTAACCTTTTAACATCTATCGGGCATTATCAATTAATTAGAGCATTTTTATTTATCGGGCTTGATCGGATGTGTAATCCTTTCATATATATATGAAATTTATACAATTTACATAATCATAATCAAAATAAACATCTAAATAAACATTATTTAATTACACGAACTTACCTCGACAAAGGTTCGTGTCCTAAAATCTACTAATCCTCTATTTTCCTCTTTTTCCTCGTTCTAACTCCGAATTTGGTCTTTCCGAATCTATACGAGTAAATTTTACATAAATTTCACATATCTCATATTTATTTGGACTCAATTTACATTCTAGGCAAAATTACCATTTTGCCCCTAACTTTTCCATAAATTCCATTGTCCCTAGGCTCGGAAAATGAAACTTGTGAAAATTACTCCCTATTCCAAGCCTAACCAAAGCCCCATTACAAATTTTACAGCACATGTATTCATAAAATTTCAAATTTTTTCTTCAAATTTTACAACTTTTCATTTTAGTCCCTAAATAATGTTTTCATCAAAAATCACTTTGTAAAAGTTGTTTATCTATCAATAATCTTTCATTTTCTACCATAAATTTCTAATTTATAGCATATAAATCCAAGACCCATTTTCATACTTTGATAAATTTTCAAATTAATCCCCCAAATAGAGACATTAAGCTATCCCGATTCTAAAAATATCAAAATTACTAAAAACGGGACAATGAAACTTACCCAATTTGGCCATGAAAGTCTCTTCTCTCTCTCCTAGGGTTTTCATGTTTATTTTGGGGAAGAATATGACATAAAATAAGATGATATCTATTTTATCATCTTTTAATTGATTAAAATTTTCACTTTCCAATTTAGTCCCTAGCCTTTTTCTCATTTTCCATGGATGAGTCACCAAGAAAAATCTACATACTTTTCTTAATGGTCTAATTACCATATAAGGACTTTTAGTTTTGAATTCCATAGCTATTTAATCCTTATAGCTACTAGAATTCAACTTTCACATTTTATGCGGTTTAGTCCTTCTCGTAATTAGGCACCAAATCGATGAAATTTTCATGTCAAAATTTTCACATGCCACGTCTATTATATTAAGGACCATATAATAAAATAAAATAAAAATTATTTTCGGCTTGGATTTGTGGTCCCGAAACCACTGTTCCGATTTCACCGAAATTGGGTTGTTACATTTATAGTCAATTTATCACAAGGTCTTTCAACTAGGGTCCATACTTTACTTCTCTCAAATTGATTTAACTCTTCTTGTATAGCCAATATCCAATATTAATCCTTCAATGCTGCTTTGATATTTTTAGGCTCAATGCATGATATAAATGCAATATAGCTAGGTTCTGACTAACCCCTCCTGTCCATGTGGACTAATCGGTGTTCTTTCAATCAATCACCAACATACAAGGTTCCTTGAACACCCTCTGGAGATTCTTGATGGCAGATCATTATCTAATATCCCTGGTTACACTCTATTTTGTTTGTTTGTACTCCAGGTAACACTAGTACGTCAACTCCCGTACTACTTCCCGTTAGTTATCATCCTTATACCCTGCTATTTCACACGATTACTATTCCGCAGTCCTTTCTCATTTTCATTACATTCACATTAATGAGCGGATTCCTTCGACCAATTACTCGACTTTTTCATGTCCATACTTCCATTTTCCTTTCAACCATTTTTCCTTATTTGCGGGTTGTCTCATGCTTTCTATCTAATTTTTCACCCATTTATTGTCTCAGCAAACTATCTATGCTGCCATAGTCGATCCATTGTCTAATTATGTCTTAGCAAACTCCATTGGTTGCCATAGTCTAACTATGGTCCTTCACTTTATTATTCTCGTGTTTATCATCCCGGTGGACTATCTACGATGCCATAGCATCTTTCAACTAGTCTTACATGATATAACCTCGTGTTTACCGTCCCAGTGGAGCATCCTGTGTTTAGTGTCTTGGTAGACTACTAGGATGTCATAGTGTCTTTCAGCTATGGTCTTAGTCCTGTTTACCATGATGCCATAGCATCTTTCAGCCATGGTCTTATTCATTTATATCATGATGCCATAACGTCTTGCAGCTATGGGTTTACTCATATTTATGGTGATGTCATAACATCTTTTAGCTACGATCTTACTCATCTTTATCATGATGCCATAGAATCATTTAGCTATGGTCTTACTCATTTTATGCGTATAGCCTTCGATCAGTCCCATGGCCTAGTCATGATAATTATTTACTATTTCCTATTGCAATCCAATCATTCCTCCATTTGCCATCCTATCCTTGATACTCAAACATCGTAGTGTCCCCTTTGCAAGGCCCGGAGCTTCGTTCATCATATTTTGCACTCAGCAACACCGAATGGCGGTATCTAACGAAATCACTCTTTTTCCCATTCCTAACTTCGTCTAACCCGTCAGTGTTTCCCATTCATGTAATGCTTCAATAGAGATGCAGTGTATGCATTTCTTAGATGAACTACCATGGAATCATAGTTAATTCATGCTTACTGAACTAACATGGCGGATACTTTTAGACCATGCAATCTTACTGCATAATTAGCTTTTTAACGGTTTAGTGCAGAAACTCACCTAATTTTTTCTGGCCTTGTCCGCTTAACTTTTCCTGACGCTGAAGCTTCCATTCTCCTAAAAACCAAGCAAGACAACAAATTCATGCATTAACCTCGACAAATCCCAGTTTAAACTCAGTTTTCCAGTAACATACAGAACCTTTAAAATGGTTCTAAAAACTTTTAATTTTATTTTTTAAATCTTACGTACCACGAAGGACTTAGAACCTTACCAGCTCGCTGAATTTTACACTTTTCCTACTGAAATCCCACTATCATCGCTCCATGCAGAGCTTTCCTTAGCCACCACTTCCTCGGAGCAACCCAAGAAAGATGATGAAGAAGAAAAAGAAATAGATTTGGAGAAAAAGTCTCCCTAGGAAGTCACTCTCCAGCTATTTATAACCCTTCCCACACAGTCTTCAACCGTGTAAAATATACTCATTTTCAATCATTTTTCCCCCACTAAGAGGTTAACTGGTTCTAATCCAACCGAACCAGAATTGGATTTCAAGCAAGTCCTATTTCGTTTATAACTTTTCCTAATTTTCCAGAAGGTCTGCTAACTTATGATATCTTTCAATTTAACCCTTAACTTACTTCTAGTTTCCAAATTTAAAAGGAAACTTGGTGGGACAAAAATTTCGTCCTCGAGATTTCCTCTTTCACTCAGCCGCAAAGGCAGACTTAAAGATACTCTCCCTTATCATAGCCTTCTTATGGCTTATAGAACCTCTAGCTTGGTTCATCATTCATACATTTGTGTTATCTTACTCCGCCCAACTTGCGGATCCTTTCAAGCATTGGACAAGTGTGAATTCTTTTTTATTGGCGGGTATCTAACCCTTCCGTCGTTAAACTTATCCTAGTCCATAAGTTCCTTTAAGTCCAACTTTTGGTGAATGCACTGTAATAAACATTGTCTGACTATCATCCTCTTGTCTTAATTTTTGGCAGATAGTCTAGTTATTTCAAAATTCATTTATACACTAGTCTCACCCACCTAATGGGTCAGTTCCTTCCCTATCACAGGGCAGTTAAGTTTGCCCAAAAAACGTTTTCACTTCTACTTTTGTGGAATACCAAAGTTATTACTCTGATTCTGGATTCCTATTTCAACAATAAAAATGGCTTACAAACCCTGCCTGAAAAGATTGGTCACTGAATAGACTTATGACGAGCTCTACTTTCATGAGGGTCACACCCTAATGGACAACATTTGGCAGTTCTTCTCACCTTGGAATCTTAAAGGATACTTCATTCTCCCAATGCCAATGTAACATCCTAAAATTGAGGCTATTTGAGATTGAATTATTTTTTTGTGTGTTTGAATTGCTGTGATGTTATTTATGGAATAATAAGGCCTAATTAGGGGTCTCGAGTAGGCTCGGAATAGGAGAAAATTTAATTTGGTAAGCTTTAAGGTAGGGAGCCTTAGTAGGAAGGGGTTACAAGAATAAATGGAGGATTATCTGACACTAAAAAGACCTTGGAAAAGTGGCAAAAGGAAGGCCACTTGGGAGCTGGAAGTGACGCCACAATGAGCAAGGGAGAGCCTGTGTTCGAGTCGCGAAAATCCCTCTTTTTGCTCTTTGAATGGGACGGCATAGGGGGAGAGATTTTCTCTCTTTAAACTCTTTTTTTGATAATAAGGATAAATAAGGATTTAACTAGATATTATGTGAATAATCTAAAAAGGTGGCAAGAGAAAAAGTAGGCATGTGTTAATTCAAATTCTTTTGAATGATTTCAAATTAGTGGCCAAGAGAGAAACAAGGAGTTGGCCGAAATTTGAACTCCTCATGAGAGGAGTGGACGGCAAGTATAGGGGGGATAGTGCCGAATTTTTTTTTAAGTTTTTCCTTTCTAATTTTCGGCTAGTCTTCATCTCTTTTGTTTTTTTTTCATTCTCTCTCAAACCGAAAACACCATTGCCATCTACCTCTCTTATTCTTTTTGACCCTTAGCCGAAACACCTACTCTCTTTCCCTCTCTTTTTCTTTTCTTTTTCTCAAAACCGAATCCCTATCTCCTTTTCTCACTATTTTCTTTTCACTTTAGCTTGAATTCTTTTCTCCTTATTTTGTGAAGTCTTGGTCGAATATCAAGCAAGGGTAATCCCTTTTAGTTTTTCCAATCGGTCATAGAAGAAGGTAAGTATGCTGAAACTCTTCTCCCACATTCTTTTCTCTATCGACTATCAACAAGGGTAAGAGCCGATTTGGCATTGGATTGCAAGTATGAACCACCCGATTTGGAATCGGTTGTTGTAGGGCCTTCGAGGTGTTGATCTAGTGAAGTCGTCACCTTCGAGTAATTGGTTGGTAAGTAGTGGTAAGGATGTGTTAATAGTTTAATCTCTTTAGTATTATAAGCCGAAGGCTATTAAGTGGCTACTAATGGTTGTCGATTGTAGGGTGGAAGCAGAGGTGTAAAAAGTGTACTAAGATTAGTACCGAAGGTATTAGGTAAGGTTTTTGGGTTCAATAATTAACCCTTTGGATATTGTGGTTTGGCCGAATGGCCAAGGACACTAAACCTTTGAGTTTGGCCGAATATAGGGACAAGAGAGCAGGAGGTGGCTGATTGACTCTTTGGGATTTGGAGTTAGCATTTGAATTAGGTGTGTACATACACACTTTATAACTAATAACTGTGCTAAACGCATTGTGTATGCTAAACTGAATTGGTGTAGATTTGGATTTAATACCATCATGGTATAGGCAAGGATTCAGGTAAGTCCTTGTTGTTATGAGTTTTCTTTATGATGCTTTTGGGAAGCATGACATATTTGGTATATGTGGCAAATAAATATGTGGCTGATGATAAATCCAGTATATGTTGTTAAATAAACATGTTGGCATGATTTTTGTTAAATGCATATCATTGATTGATGTGGGTTAAACGAGTGGAAGGGGCAATGATATTCGTGTCGACGGACACCAGAGGTTTGGTACCACATTGTGACTACGGTCACCAGAGGTTTGGCACCTCCAGAGGTTTGGCACCTCATAGCGTCTCGTCCCAGTGGCTTAGCACCACAGTGGGTTGGCCCCACAGTTTACATTATGGGATTGACGCCAGTGATTTGGTATCACACGATGGGTTGGCCCCATCATTTGATTTGTGACTTCGAGTCACCAGTGGTTTGGCACCACCCGGTGGTTTGGCACCACAATATGGCGGATTTCGTGGACTTTAAGTCACCAGTGGTTTGGCACCACCAGTGGTTTGGTACCACACGGGGTAGAGAAAGGTGTTTGGATGGCTAGGTTGGGTGCATGGTTTAGTGCATGTTAATTTGTTATAAATTGTGTATGTTGTTGCACTAAATGGGGGAAGGGTTACACATTGAGTCTTGGTGACTCACCTTTTCCTTAACATTTTTGGGTGACACGTAGATTGCGGATGAGGAGGATGGACTCGAGGTGGCCATGCAAGTGGGATTTGAATTTAATGAACTTGAATTTTAGTTTATTTTATTTTTATTGTTGGTTTTATTTTAATCAAATTGTAATAAGGCCTCCTAGAATTATTTTTATTATTTTACATGTTTGAATGATTTGTTTCAAACTATTTAATGATATTAAAATAAGTTCACATGTTTTCTCAAAATTCCTACGCAAAGTGTTTTATCGTGCCATCGGGTACATTTAAAATCTATAATAACCCGACTTAATAAATATTATTTTTAAACAAACTAAGTGTGGTTTTAGCAAGATAATTGAAAATGAAGATGATTTCATCAACACTCAAATCGGCTAAAGGGATTTTCAAAATGGTTTTCTCTGTGACATACCAAGTTCTGGTCGTAATGTTTGGGCGGGTTTGGGGTGTTACAAAATTGGTATCGAGCCCAGTTCAAAAGCTCCTTGTGGGGCCCAAGGCCCAAAATGTTTTGGTAGGCCTTTTGGAATTATTTTGGGTTTTTGAACAAAGATGGCACCGAGTCTCCTAGCACCAATCCGCCCACCTAAGTACTTCCAACTTCTTTGTGAATTATTACTTGAAGAAAGGGTAGGTGCGGGACGTAGCTAGTATGATAAGTGTTTGAACCTTAGGACTAGTCTACCCCAACAAATACATAAGACTTAAGAAGCCTAATTAAACAAACCTACGACCAAGTCGAGTTAGGGTGTGGTAACCCTGGTGCGCATGTCAGGATTGGATCAGGAAGAGCTTGGTATTTAAGAAGTCCTCGTGACTCACCTCCTCTTCGCGGGATTCCTACCTGGTGCGTAGCTTCAGTTCACCCTAACCAAGACGACTCGGTCATAGGCTAAACATACTAAATAAAACCCGAAAGGGGTTAGCCATGTTTTATGAAAACCCTAATTTTAAAATCATTAAAATATCTCTTTAAAATAGTAGGACAAATTTATTTTTGGAAAAAAAATTTTAAAATATTCTTGGCTTATCAAAATTACCAAAATGCCCCTAGTGACAAAATGACGAAAATACCCCTGGGATAGAAACGGACAGAAATGCCCGAAGAGTGAATAGGTATGAAAAGTATTAGGGAATGGATGTGCTCTTCTGTGTAAACTAGGATAGAGGACTTAAAACTTTGATTGATCGAAGGAATCCCTATTGAACTTTTCATAAAATTTTTCGCGAGTAACCAAGTGGAACAATTACTAATCCATAAAAATTTCTTAATCAGATTAAAGCGCGATAGTTAGAATGAGCTCTAGAGGACGTGGCCGTCATGGGGACGCAGAGGCGAGATGACCGTGTCGAACCTGTTAGGTCGGGTCAAGGGTCGGAAAATGAGGTACCACCGCCACCACCACCTCCAACTTTTGGAGCCGAGGATCGAGGATCGGGATGGGGTGAGCGGTGATCGCAAGTGTATTGCGAGTCCTTGAGATGGTGGTGGGGCTAGTGGAGGTATGGGAGCTCGAAAACTGTTTCCGGCGACTCCGATCCAACGGAGCTGAGGTATTTCGGGAGTGTCGGGAGTGGCACCCGGTCTTGGCGGAATACTGGTTAGAATCGACTGAGAGAATCATGGATGATCTCGACCTGACGGATGAGGAGAAGCTGAAAGGAGCGGTGTCACTTCTAAAGGATGAGTCATATCAGTGGTGGCTCACCGTTCGAGATGGTGCTACGGCAGATGATCTTACTTGGGAGTATTTCAAAACTGCTTATCAGAAGAAGTATGTGGGCACCAGCTACACTGATGCTCAGAGGAAAGCCTTTTTGGGATTGGTATAAGGAAATAAGTCAGTATCTGAGTATGAGGCAGAGTTCTTAAGGCTGAGTCGATATGCTAGAGGCATCGTGGCTACTGAACATGAACGTTGCGTCCGCTTTGAAGACGGACTTAGAGATGAGTTAAGGTTGCTGATTGCTCCACAGCAGGAGCGTGAGTTTGCCGCGCTGGTAGAAAAGGCTAAGGTAGCCGAAGGAGTCAAGGAGTCTGTGAAACAGAACTATGATAGGAACAAGCAGAAGAGAGGCTTTGGGTCGTTTGGGTCAAGTGGTAATATTCAAAAAAGGGCTAGGCAGAGTGGGTCAAATCAAACAGGAAGGCCCATGGCTACTAATCAGAGACCGGCCCAGTGTAATCGATGTGGAAAATCACATTGGGGAGGTTATTGGACTGGTGAGAAGGGTTACTTTGAGTGTGGGTCGTTGGATCACCGTGTAAGGGATTGTCCTCGGAAGTTAGCCAAGAATCAGCCAGAGGCAAAACCGTACTCGAGGATAGAACTATGGGACCACGGAGGGTCGTGGTAATGGTAGAGAGAGGCAGTGGTCCTAATCCAGGTCGCGAATTCAAGGCGCGGAGGCGCAGAGCAACACGAGGCAAGGCGGCTGGCTTAGTCTATGCAAATGAGGCATCGCGAGGAGGGTGACGCACCGGACGTCATAACCGGTACGTTCCTAATTTTTGGTCTCCCATATGTT
The DNA here is from genome assembly GCA_025698515.1 of Gossypium sturtianum. NCBI lineage: Eukaryota > Viridiplantae > Streptophyta > Magnoliopsida > Malvales > Malvaceae > Gossypium > Gossypium sturtianum. The sequence goes on from CM046943.1 coordinate 129,125,325, forward strand.
GCATTAATAGATGTGGGTTCGACGCATTCATACGTTGCTAGTAGTGTGGTAGAGACTGTGAACCTAGACTTTGAGATCGCTTCTAGGGAAATGACCGTAATTAGCCCTCTAGGACACTCTGTAGTTGTAAATAAGCTATATGAGGATGTACCCCTAGAACTCCAAGGGTCGTGTTTATGGCCGATCTGATGGAACCGCCGTTTGGGGAGTTCGATTTGATTCTTGGAATGGATTGGTTGGTTAAGTATCAAGCAAGGTTGGATTGTGCTGCTAAGCGTATGGTTCTTAAGATGGCTGAAGGTGATAAGGTGGTCATGATAGGTAATAGAAGAGATTACCTATCCAAAGTGGTGTCGGCCTTGAAGGCCGGAAGATGGTCAAAAAGGGTTGTGAGGCGTTTCGTTCGAATATGTGCCTTGGAGGCTAAGGAGTCAGCAGTTGAGAAGGTTCGAAGCGGTAGAGGAGTTTGATGTGTTCCCGAGAAGAACTTAGGGTCCGCCTCAGGATCGGAAGTTGAATTTGGTATAGACTTGTTACCGGAAGCGCGCTGTGTCTATAGCACCCTCTTGAATGGCACCAAAGGAATTGGTGGGTGAAGGCTCAAATTCGGGAGCTCTTGGATAGAGGGTTTATTCGACCAAGCATATCTCCGTGGGGAGCACTGTGTTGTTTGTCAAGAAAAAGGACGGTTCGATGCGGATGTGTATCGACTACCGCCGATTAAACAAGTTAACGATCAAAAACAAGTATCCGTTGCCTCGGATCGATGACTTGTTTGACCAATTGAAGGGTGCGGTTTTTCGAAGATAGATCTTAGGTCAGGTTATCATCAACTTAAGGTGAAGGAGGTGGATGTGCACAAGACGGCATTCCGTACTCGGTATGGGCATTACGAGTTTTGGTGATGCCATTTGGGTTGACCAACGCACTGCGGCGTTCATGGACTTAATGAATAGGGTATTTCAAAGAAGATTACTTGGATCAATTTGTCGTGGTGTTTATAGGCGACATATTGGTTTATTCAAAGACAGAGGAGGAGCATGATATGCATTTGCGTATAGTTCTACAAGTATTGTGGGAGAAGCGATTTATATGCCAAATTCGGTAAGTGCGAATTTTGGCTTAGGGAGGTGGCTTTCTTAGGTCACGTGGTATCGATTGAAGGATTAGAGTGGACCCTCGCAAGGTTGAAGCGGTATTGGATTGGAAATCGCCTAGGTCGAGTGGCGAGAAATTCGAAGTTTTTCTGGGTGCAGCGGTACTATCGAAGATTTGTGGAAGGTTCTCTCTAATCGCAGTGCCGTTGACTAAGTTATTAAGGAAAGGAGTTCCATTTTGTTTGGTCGGAGAAACAGCAAGAAAGTTTCGAGAAGTTAAGGAAGATTTTGACTAAGCTCGGTTCGTACACGACTGAGCGGGAAGTTGTTCACGATTTATTGCGATGCATCCCATCTGAGGTTGGGATGTGTGTTGATGCAGAAGGGAAGGTAGTGGCTATGCATCCCGTCCGTTAAGATCGCATGAGGTTAACTATCCAACTCACGACTTGGAGTTAGCGGCGGTGGTATTCGCTTTGAAGATATGGAGACATTACTTGTATGGGGAGAAGTCGATAGTCTACACGGATCACAAAAGTCTGAGGTATCTTCTGACTCAGAAGGACTTGAACTTGAGGCAGCGCCGATGGATTGAGCTGTTGAAGGACTACGACTGTTCAATTGAGTACCATCCGGGTAAGGCTAACGTGGTGGCTGACGCGTTGAGTCAAAGGTCGTGACAGACTTAAGAGCGATGTTTGCTCACCTCAGTCTATACGATGATGGAAGTCTTTTGGCAGAACTTCAAGTTAAGCCAACTTGGATTGAGGAGATTAAGGAAAAGCAATTGGTGGATGATGGTTTGAACGCAAGGAAGTTGCAAGTTCAAGATGGTGGTTTAGAAGGGTATAGTTTGGTGATGATGGTGTACTATGTTTTCAAAGCGCGGCCTTGTATGCTAAAGGATGTGGAGTTGAGGCAAAGAATTCTTCAAGATGCACATAGCAGCCCCATACGCTATGCATCCCGGAGGTAGTAAGATGTATGGAGATTTGCGGGCGATTTTGGTGGCTGAGGTTGAAGCGTGAGGTAACCGAATGCATCGGTAAGTGTCCGGACGTGTCGCGAGTTAAGGCGAACATCATTGCCATCGTGGTTACTTCAACCGATGAAGATCCCGCAGTGGAAATGGGAGAGGATTACTATGGATTTTCGGTGGGCTACCCTCACGCCCGGCCAAGAAGGACGCCTTGATTTGGGTGATTGTGGACCGTCTGACCAAATCAGCTCACTTCATACCGGTGAGAGTGGATTACTCACTTCAGAAGCTAGCTAAGCTGTATGTGTCAGAAATAGTGAGGTTGCATGGAGTGCCAGTATCAATCATCTCGGATAGGGATCCCAGATTTACGTCAAGGTTCTGGAAAGCGTTGCATCAAGCTTTGGGTACACGACTGGATTTCAGTACAGCTTTCCATCCACAGTCTGACGGGCAGTCGGAAAGGGTCATACAGATCTTAGAGGATATGCTAAGAGGATGCGTTTTGGATTTCAGCGGTAGTTGGGAGGAGTATCTACCGTTGGCAGAATTTGCTTATAACAATAGTTATCAAGCAAGTATTCAAATGGCACTGCATTTGCGAAGCCTTGTATGGACGAAAATGCCGAACTCCTACATGTTGGACGGAGTTAGGTGAGCGACAAGTTGCAGGTCGAGTTGGTGATGGCGAGGACAAAGTCAAGGTGATTCGGGCTCGTCTCAAGGAGGCATCAGACAGGCAGAAGTCTTATGCTGATCTTAAGCGTAAAGAAATGGAGTATGCGGTAGGAGATAAAGTCTTCCTGAAAGTGTCACCTTGGAAGAAGGTGTTGAGATTTGGGCGAAAAGGAAGCTAAGCCCAAGGTTCATTGGCCCATATCTACGATGTTGAAGCGAGTGGGACCGGTAGCTTATCAGCTCGAATCTGCACAGAGTTGAGTCGATTCATGACGCGTTTTCATGTATCAATGCTTAGGCGGTATCGGTCGAGATCCATCACACGTTGTGCGATGGTCGAGATTGAAGTAAACTCGGACTTATCTTTCGAGGAAGAACCGGTTCGGATCTTAGATCGAGATGTCAAAGTTCCTGCGTAGGAAGTCGATCGTTGGTAAAAGTACTATGGCGAAACCATCTTTGCGGAAGAAGCTACGTGGGACCCGAGGATGTGATGCGCGGCAATACCCCACCTCTTCTAATCGGGTAATTTCGAGGTCGAAATTATTTTTAAGGGGGTAGAAGCGTAACATCCTAAAATTGAGGCTATTTGAGATTGAATTATTTTTTGTGTGTTTGAATTTCTTTGTGATGTTATTTATGGAATAATAAGGCCTAATTAGGGGTCTCGAGTAGGCTCGGAATAGGAGAAAATTTAATTTGGTAAGCTTTAAGGTAGGGAGCCTTAGTAGGAAGGGGTTACAAGAATAAATGGAGGATTATCGACACTAAAAGACCTTGGAAAAGTGGCAAAGGAAGGCCACTTGGGAGGCTGGAAGTGACATACAATGAGCAAGGGAGAGCACGTGTTCGAGTGAAAATCCCTCTTTTTGCTCTTTGAATGGGACTGGCATAGGGGAGAGATTTTCTCTCTTTAAACTCTTTTTTGATAATAAGGATAAATAAGGATTTAACTAGATATTATGTGAATAATCTAAAAGGTGGCAAGAGAAAAAGTAGGCATGTGTTAATTCAAATTCTTTTGAATGATTTCAAATTAGTGGCCAGAGAGAAACAAGGAGTTGGTAGAAATTTGAACTCCTCATGAGAGGAGGACTGGCAAGTATAGGGGATAGTCCGAATTTTTTTAAGTTTTCCTTTCTAATTTTCGGCTAGTCTTCATCTCTTTTGTTTTTTTCATTCTCTCTCAAACCGAAAACATCATTGCCATCTACCTCTCTTATTCTTTTTGACCCTTAGCCGAAACACCTACTCTCTTTCCCTCTCTTTTTCTTTTCTTTTTTTCTCAAAACCGAATCCCTATCTCCCTTTTCTCACTATTTTCTTTTCACTTTAGCCGAATTCTTTTCTCCTTATTTTGTGAAGTCTTGGCCGAATATCAAGCAAGGGTAATCCCTTTTTAGTTTTTCCAATCGGTCATAGAAGAAGGTAAGTATGCCGAAACTCTTCTCCCACATTCTTTTCTCTGTCGACTATCAACAAGGGTAAGAGCCGATTTCGGCATTGGATTGCAAGTATGAACCACCTGATTTGGAATCGGTTGTTGTAGGGCCTTCGAGGTGTTGATCTAGTGAAGCCGTCACCTTCGAGTAATTGGTTGGTAAGTAGTGGTAAGGATGTGTTAATAGTTTAATCTCTTTAGTATTATAAGCCGAAGGCTATTAAGTGGCTACTAATGGTTGCCGATTGTAGGGTGGAAGCAGAGAGGTGTAAAAGTGTACTAAGATTAGTACCGAAGGTATTAGGTAAGGTTTTGGGTTCAATAATTAACCCTTTGGATATTGTGGTTTGGCCGAATGGCCAAGGACACTAAACCTTTGAGTTTGGCGAATATAGGGACAAGAGAGCAGGAGGTGGCGATTGACTCTTTGGGATTTGGAGTTAGCATTTGAATCAGTGTGTACATACACACTTTATAACTAATAAGCTCATGCTAAACGCATTGTGTATGCTAAACCGAATTGGTGTAGATTTGGATTTAATACCATCATGGTATAGGCAAGGATTCAGTGTAAGTCCTTGTTGTTATGAGTTTTCTTTATGATGCTTTTGGGAAGCATGACATATTTAGTATATGTGGCAAATAAATATGTGGTGATGATAAATCCGGTATATGTTGTTAAATAAACATGTTGGCATGATTTTTGTTAAATGCATATCATTGATTGATGTGGGTTAAGCGAGTGGAGGGGGCAATGATATTCGTGTCGACGGACACGGTGGTTTGGTACCACATTGTGACTACGGTCACGGAGGTTTGGCACCTCTCAGAGGTTTGGCACCTCATAGCGTCTCGCCCCGGTGGCTTAGCACCACGGTGGGTTGGCCCCACGTTTACATTATGGGATTGGCGCTAGTGATTTGGTATCACACGATGGGTTGGCCCCATCATTTGATTTGTGACTTGAGTCACCGGTGGTTTAGCACCACGGTGGTTTGGCACCACAATATGACGGATTTCGTGACTTTAAGTCACCGGTGGTTTGGCACCACCAGTGGTTTGGTAGTACCACTGGGGTAGAGAAAGGTGTTTGGATGGCTAGGTTGGGTGCATGGTTTAGTGCATGTTAATTTGTTATAAATTGTGTATGTTGTTGCACTAAATGGGGAAGGGTTACACATTGAGTCTTGGTGACTCACCTTCTCCTTAACATTTTTAGGTGACACGTATTGCGGATGAGGAGCCGGATGGACTCGAGGTGGCCATGCGGTGGGATTTGAATTTAATGAACTTGAATTTTAGTTTATTTTATTTTTATTGTTGGTTTTATTTTAATCAAATTGTAATAAGGCCTCCTAGAATTATTTTTATTATTTTACATGTTTGAATGATTTGTTTCAAACTATTTAATGATATTAAAATAAGTTCACATGTTTTCTCAAAATTCCTACGCAAAGTGTTTTATCGTGCCATCGGGTACATTTAAAATCTATAATAACCCGACTTAATAAATATTATTTTTAAACAAACTAAGTGTGGTTTTAGCAAGATAATTGAAAATGAAGATGATTTCATCAACACTCAAATCGGCTAAAGGGATTTTCAAAATGGTTTTCTCTGTGACATACCAAGTTCGGTCGTAATGTTTGGGCCGGGTTTGGGGTGTTACAGCCAACTAGTGGCTTACAAGCATTAATGGGTTTGAACAGTTCCTTAAAACCCATTAAATTTCTCCACAACTCCCCACACTCTTCCTTGGTTATAAATAAACCAAAACGTCAAGAGGATTTTTACAACTCCTCAAACCTTCTGCTTGATCATCTTGCCTAATGTTTCTCACCTCTCCTTTCCTAGCTTTCTATCTCTCATCTGAATACATCCTTGGGGAGCAGTTCTCGAGTACTCTTATTGCAAAAATCCTAAAAATAAATCTTTTATTCTCTACTTTCCTTACTTTCCCATCAGCTAAATCCTTTATAGAATTCATAGACAAGGCAATAGTTCCCAACAAATAGCTCCTAATTTTCAAGTATAAGCTTACCGGTTACAACATGGTGATTTACCTATTCCTTCGAGAAACCTACTTTCTCATCCCTGTTTTTTTCTTGAGGTGAGCCAAGAAAGGGGTCGACTAGGCGACGCTAAAGGCTACTTCTTTTCCCGAATGAGATATTTTATCATAGGGAGTTATGCACCCTCTCCGTTTTTATCATCCTAGAACAAGGTAAGTATTTGTCTATAGGCCCAAGGAAGTTTTGTTCTTTAGCTTCCTAGATACTTCCTTAGTCTCGACTCATTACGACTTCTTTTGCAACTTTGTGGGGAAGCCCGTCAGTACCACTCACCTCCCTAATTAGTCCCCATTCAAACCCGACACAAGGGTCCTCCTTGCCAAGTTTCAAACTCATGGCTAAGTTTTCCCGCTACTAAGGGCCCTTCCAAGATGAATCTCACTATTCTTCTAGTTCCTATAAGGAGATTGACGAGAGGAACCCGACGACTTCTTTTGTTTCTAGCATTAGCTCAACCATCCCTACTCCTTCCGAAGGAGTCAACCGAAAAGAGTGAAGACAGCGTTGAGGCCACATTCCACTAAACGAGTAAAAATATTTATTTCCCATTGTATCTTTTCTCTATCGTAATTTCCTTTCTTCGGTAATTGTAACTTCAACCACTGTACTTACTTAATTATACTTTCCTTATAACCTTTCAATTAATTTGTCTCTTCTATCATTACTATTCGTCTATCTAAGCAAATGCATCCATACTCACCACTTATGGATTTAGTAATTTAAGGACTCTAGGGGCTCAACTAGATTAATCATCATGCACATAAGGGGTACTTCTCCCAATTCCTAGGTCCAAAGGACCAACTAAACCGTGCTCTAGTAGCACTTAACTTGTAACAGCCCCACCTGACCCGTTTGTCGGATCCGAATATGGGCGTCACCACTAAATCGGGTTAATGTACATACACAGAACGCATTATTTTAGAATCGTATTGTATTACCTATTTATAAAATAAACTTACAATAGAGACTAAATTACTAAATAAAGTTCATTGTCCCGACTCCAGACCTTAAAGAAACTATTCAATTACAACATATTCACCCCTTGGCGAAGTCTCAATGGTACCCCCTCCTTATGTGCATGACACTTTCCCTACGTATTTTCTTAATCCCGCACAGTTTGGCTTAGTCCCTCATCAAGTTCCTTATTTCGTGAATCCTACAATCACCGATCTAATGTTTGTAAGTTCAAATAAACTTAGTGATTTTCCACTTTACACAAAAACAGGCCCCATCTTGCAAAGGTTTAAATAAATATATTTAGATACAGTAAACTCCTTGATCTATCTGGGAAATTTATTTTAAACCCGTCATAATATATTTTATCTTATTCTCGATCCTATCTATTGGCGGACAAATCGTTGAGTGATTCCCCTTTCGACCATTCTACTAGTCTTCAATCAACCTTACAATTCCACTAAATTTGTAACACCCCAAACCCGGACAAGACACCACGTCCGAATCTGGTATGCTACGGGGAAAGCGCTTTGGGAAAACTAGATTTTTCGTTTAAAAGTGGAGTGAAAACACGGTGTGTTTGAAACAAATTTGAGTAGTCTTGTTTGGAAGGCAGTTGATGTATTTGAAACCCGGAGATTTTGAAAACTTAGCTAGAATTTGTAGTTAAAACAAGTTAAAACCATTTAAAACCTCCTTAGTTTCTTAGTGATACATAAAGCGCTTCTAGACTTAAATGAACTACAAGTTTGGTTTGGGAACCGATTGTATTTGTTTGTCAAAAGACTTAGTGTGATACCCGATGGTATAGTTTAAAAACACGTCGCGTTATAATTTTGAGAACATTATCTTTCCGAGGTTTTAGTAAAATTTATTCGAAAGTTATTTTGTTAAGGCATATCAAAATCACTTAAAATATAAACAACATAAAACATAACTTAAAAGGCCTTTTACAAACCGAAATAAAACCCAATGTAAAGTAATAACTAAAGTACCCAAATAGTAGAGTCTGAGTAAAACTTTATTAAAGCATGGCATGTGCACCCAGAGTCCATCAGGCTCCAAGTCGCGTCTCACGAGTCACACTGAAATGTCAAAGGAGAGGGTGAGTCGAGTGACTCGATGTGTAAATCCCGCTCCCAAAGAATCAACATGCTAACACACATCATACATAGCAACATGATTAATGCAACCCGAACCTAACCATCCATATCGCCTTTTCTACCCCGTGTGGTACCAAACCTTTGGTGGTGCCAAACCACCTGGTGACATATAGTCACAATGTGCTACCAAAGCACTGGTGTCCCAAAGACACAATATCCGTCAATGTGCTACCAAAGCAACTTTGGTGTCCCAAAGACACAGTTGTGCTACCAAAGCAGCGGTGACGAAGTCACGAATCCAATGATGATGGGGCCAACCCATCGTGTGATACCAAATCACTAGCGAGCGATCCCATATCTCTAGTGGGGCCAACCCACGGTGGTCAAACCACGGGGACAAGTCGCAATGAGGTGCCAAACCTCCGTGTCCCAAAGACACAATGTGCTACAAAAAGCGGTGACCGTAGTCACAAATGCGTGATGGGGCCAACCCATCGTGTGTTACCAAAACAACGGCGTCAATCAGTATAATCATCGTGGGGCCAACCCCTTTGTGATGTGAGTACCGAGCCACCGAGGCGACGAGGTACCAAACCTCTGGAGGTGCCAAACCTCTGGTGACCCAAAGTCACAAAGTGTGCTACCAAAGCAACGGTGCTCACAAGACAAAATATCATTTGCTCCTCCTCTCGTATCACCCATCAACATGCCAAACTCATGTAATCATGAATATCATGCTATCATGCATATCATACTATCATGCATATCATGCCAATATGTCTAATCTCATACCCCATGTCACATATCCATAACCATGATATCATACGGATCATCAATAACTCATAATAATAGTAATCGACTTACCCGAGTCCAAACTCGCACTCCATGAGGGTACCATATGATCACCACTTTGTTTCATTAGTCATTGCGGGTTATTCACAATATTACTAAATATAAGTGTGTTAGTATACACACACGATAGCTACGAGTCTAAAATCCCAACGAGCGATCTCGTCCCTCGATTGCTAACTCCTACAATCGACCAAACATAGGGGTTAGGTACTAAGACCATTCGCCAAAGACATCTAAACCCAAAGGGTTAGTTTCAATCCCTAACCTTGCTATTGGTTTGCTTCCTAACCAATATTCGAACGATAGTGGTTCTTTTTGACAATCGGCCTCCACCTAAAAGAAAATGGAATCATTAATCACTTGAACCTTAATCAAATCAACTAATTGTATGCGACACAAATATACCAAGCGCTTACCCTTTTACTTACCAATCGGCCACTTGCGGTCAAAGCTCCAATTGATCGCCTCTCTAACACACCCCACGATCAAAAGGCCCTAAAAAGCAGAATCGGTTTCCAAACCGACGATTTTCTCTTATTAGCAAAGACTGGAATCGGCTCTTAACAGAACCATAACCAACAAAGAACCAAAACAAAAGAAGATATGGCCATTCGGCCTTGCACTTACCAACACCCAATATTCGGCCAAACCGGGACTTCGGGGAGAGGGGAATATTCGGCTAAGTTGTAAACAATAGAAAGGAGAAATCGGCACTAGGTGTTTAACACTCTTGTTTTCGGTTTTGGATTAAAAGAGAAAGAAAGAACATAGGTGAGAAGAAATGGAGATTACTGGCACTAGGATTTGAGAAAATCGAAGAACGTTTGGGAGCAAGTTGATATGGTTTCGGCTAGCAAGAGAAGAGATGGAAATGTTTTGGAGAGGTGGAGTTTCGGCTCAAGTGTTTTAAGAGAAGGAATGAAAAATACGAGGAGAGATGGGTAGCTAGTTTCGGCAACGCAAGGGATTAAGAGAAGCAATTGCACCCAATCGGCTAGATGCCCAAAAGAAAAGTCGGCAAGGTATGGTTGCTTGAAGCTTTCGGTTTCAAAGAGGAATAGAAAATAAGAGACTTATTTTGAGAGAAGAATCGGCTAACAAAAGACCAAGGGAGAGCTTTTGCTTGGAATTGACTATGACCGAAAATGCCTAGCTTGGCAAAGTGAGTTTCGACACTACCACTTACCACACCAAGCCGTCCACTTCTCCTCCCACTCCCTAAAATTCTGGCTAGAATCCCCCAAAACACTCCAAGCCACAAGTTCAAATTGTTTTGAACAAGTCAACACCCTAAAATTCCTCTCCACCCACCATTCGAATGTGAAGACCAAGTCAAAGCGAGTTTGAACCGCCTACAAACTCCTCCCCTCCATGCCGTCAAAATGAGTGCCAAAAGTGGCCACTCCGCAGCTCAACACAAGGCCTCCACCTTGCTTTAGGCGTTACCCACTCCAAGCCTTAGTGGCGCCTACATTGCCACTCCACCAACTTGTTTCTTGTGCTAACAAACTCCCAAAATAAATTTAAAAGCCCCACTTCCTCACTCCTAATACCTTAGCTCAAAAACTAAAATTTCTTACCTACTCAGTGCACACACCTATCCTACAATTAAGCCCCGATACAACACCAACAACAACGCAAAGATAACAAACTCATGCAAAACATGCAACAACAAAAAAATAGCCCCTAACCCGGGATATTACGGTTCTACCTTCTTAAAAATAATTTCGCCTCGAAATTACCCGATCAAAAGAGTTGCGAAGGTATTCTTTGTCTCATCATATCCTCGGGTTCCCATGTGGCTTCTTCCACACCATGATTCCGCCAAAGTACCTTAACCAAAGGCACGGACTTCCTACGTAGAACCTTGACATCTCGATCTAGAATCAGACCGGTTCTTCCTCTATGGTCACATCCGGGTTCACCTCGATCTCCTCATCTTGCATTACATGAGTCGGATCCGAAGCGATACCTCGAGAAGCATTGAAACGTGAAAAACGTCATGAATCGACTAAGCTCTGCTGGCAACTCAAGCCGATACGCTCATGGTCCAACCCGTCTCGGTACCTTATACGCCCAATAAACCTCGGACTAAGCTTGCCTTTCTTCCGAACCTCGCACCTTCTTCCAAGGCGAGACCTTCGTAAACACTCGATCCCCAACAAAGAAACTCTATATCTCTTCGCTTAAGATCGGCATAAGACTTTCACGGGTCAAGCTTCCTTCAATCTAGCTTGAATCAACTTAACCTTGTCTTACGCTCTCACCACCACCAACTCGGGTCCCAACAATGGCGTTCACCTAACTCCGTCCAACATGTAGGTGAGCGACATTTCCTACCATACAACGCCTCATACGGTGCCATCTTGATGCTCGCTTGGTAACTATTGTTATAGGCAAACTCACTAACGGTAGAAACTCCTCCCAACTACCTCTGAAATCCAAGACACAACCTCTCAAAGATGTCTTCTAAGATCTGAATAACCCTTTCGATTGTCCGCCGATCGCGGGTGAAAAGCCGTCTTTGAAATCCAAACGAGTACCCAATGCTTGGTGCAATGCCTTCCAGAACCTTGAAGTAAAACAGGATCCCTATCCGAGATTATCAAACCGGTACACCGTGCAACCTCACTATCTCTCGAAACATACAACGCTTAGCTTAGCTTCAAGTGAGTAGTCAACCCTCACCGGAATAAAGTGGTGATTTAGTCGACGATCCACCACTACCCAAACCGAATCCTTCTTGCTTGGCGTAAGCGGTAACCCACCGACAAAATCCATGGTTATCCTTTCCCACTTCCATCGAGGAATCTTTACAGTGAAGCAAACCCGACGGCAAAATCGATGTTCGACCTTGACTACGACAAGTCGGACATTTTCCAACAAACTCCGTCACCTCTTTCTTCGAGACTGTGCCACCAAAATCGCTCTCTAAGATCCTTATACATCTTGCTACCTCCGGGATGCATAGCATGAGGATCGCTATGTGCGTCCCAAGAATCTTCTCGCCTTAGCTCAACATCTTTAGGCATACAAGCCTTACCTGAAAACACAACACCTCATCACTAGATAAGTCAGTAACCCTCCAAACCATCATTCTCTGCACTTGCAACCTTCGCGCACTCGTAACCTCATCCTCTAAACTGCTTTCTCTCGACCGCTTCAACCCAAGTAGGCTTAACTTGCAGCTCGCCAAAATACTCCCGTCGTCATACAAGCTCAAATGGGCAAACAAAGCTCTTAAGTCCGAACAACCTTACGGCTCAACGCTGCCTCGCCACCACGTTAGCCTTGCCGGATGATACTCAATAGAAACGGTCATAATCTTTCAAAGCAACTCAACCCATCTACGCCGCCTCAAATTCAAATCCTTCGAGTCGGTAGATACTTGCACTCTTATGATCCGTGTAGACTATTGATCTCTCTCCATATAAGTAGTGCCTCCAAATCTTTTAAGGCGAAAACTACTACCGCTAGCTCCGAGATCATGCGTCGGATAGTTGACCTCATGTGGCCTCAATGCCTAGAAGCGTAAGCCACAACCTTACCTTCTGCATCAAAGACACAACCTGCACTGTATGTGATGCATCGCAAGAGTGTGTATTCCTTACCAAACCTCAAAGTTGAATTAGAACCGAGCTCTCACCAAGATCTTCTTTAACTTATCGAAGCTTTCTGTTGTTTCTCCGTCCATACAAACGGAACCTCTTTCCTTAACAACTTGGTCATCGGCTTTGCTATTAACGAGAAACCTCAACAAACCTTGGTAGTATCCACCAAACCTGTAAAACTACTAATCTCACCATCCGACCTAGGTGGCTTCCAATCCGAATCGCCTCAATCTTGCGAGGATCTACTCGAATACCCTCTCACGACACTACATGACCCAAGAACGTCACTTTCTAAGCGTAACTCACACTTACTAAACTTAGCATAGAGTTGCTTTTCCCTCGTATCTGCGCAAGCACCACCCTCAAATGCTTATCATGCTCTTCCTCCGTCCTTGAGTATACTAAGATGTCGTCTATAAAAACCACCACGAACCGATCCGGATCATCATTGAAACACCCTATTCATCATATCCATAAACGCTGCCGGGCGTTAGTCAACCCGAATGGCATTACCAGAATTCGTGAGTGCCCATACCGAGTCCAAACGCTGTTTTATGGATATCGACCTCTTAACCTTTAGCCGATGGTACCCGGATCTCAAGTCGATCTTCGAGAATACGCGCAAAGACGCCTTCAAATTGATCAAACAAATCATCTATCCGTGGGCAGCGGATACTTGTTTTTAATCGTCACTTGTTCAATCTGGCGGTAGTCTATGCACATCCGCATCGCACCATCTTTCTTCTTAACAAAGAGTACCGGGCGCACTTACACGCGAAACACTCGGCTTGATAAAACCTCGATCCAATAACTCCGGATCTCGAGCCTTAAGCTCCACCAATTCCTTTGGTGCCATCCTATACGAGCAATAGACACCGGCGCCGTCTGAGGCAACAGATCAATCCCGAACTCTACCTCTCGACCGGCGGCAAACCGGAAGTTCTTCAGAGAAACACATCAAGAAATTCCCTAACAAGATTTAACCTTCTCTACCATGAGACTCTTTAGCCTCCAAGGCATACACATGAACCACATATGCTTCGGCACTCTTCCCGACCATCTTCTCCACTTTCAGAGCAGATACCACATTTGATAAGTAATCCCTCCTATTACCTATCATAGCCACCTCAACGCCATCAACCGTCTTAAGAACCATACGCTTTAGCCGCGCAATCCAACCTCGCTCGGTACTTAACTAGCCAATCCATCCGAGAATCGATCGAACTCCCCAAACGGCGGTTCCATCAGATCGCGAAGAAACACTACCCTTGGAGTTCTAGGGGTACCTCTAAACGCTTTATCTACTACTACAGAGTGACCTAGAGGACTAATCACGGTCATCCGCCTAGAAGATATCTCTCGAGTCTAAGTCCATTGTCTCTACTATACATCGGCAACATAAGAGTGCGAGAACCCACATCGATTAAGCAAAGATAAGGAGTACCAAAAATCAAAAACGCATCGGTTATGACGCCCGGCAAGGCCGTCTCCTCTCGGCGCCTCAAAGATACACCAATCCAGCCGTCTAGCATCGAACTACATTTCGCACCTCTCGCCGGTGCTCCACGGCCCCGAGCGGATCCAAAACCCTCTCGCCATTACCACGGCCCCTCTGCGGTGGCGGTCCATTACCTCGAATCGATTACGCCCGACTCTCGATGAATCTCGCCATCCTACGCGGACAATCCCTAATGCGATGCTCGCAGAACCACACTCGAAGCAACCTTTACCTCCGGTCCAAAGAACCACCCCAATGAGATTTCCCACATCTGGTTACATCTGCGGCGGTCCCTACCTAGCGAGAACCAAACCTAGCAGACCGATTACGCCCACTCGGCCTAGCCCTCTTCTTCGCGGATTGCCGAGACGAACGTAAGACCCAAAGCTCCTCTTAAGCCTACTCCCGTCCATACTCGCCTCACCGACTCCTTAACACCTCGGCCACCTTAGCCTTCTCAACTAAGACAAAGAACTCGGCGCTCCGCTGAGGAGCAATCAAGAGCCTCAACTCGTCTCGCACCATCCTCGAACGAACACACCTCTCATGCTCGGTGGCCACAATGCCCCGGCATACCTACTCTTCAGGAACTCACCAGACTCGCATATGATTTACTCCCCGAACAAGCCTCTAAATGCCTTTCATTTGGGAGTCGATGTAACTAGCCCCGATGTACTTCTTTTGATATGCACGGCTGAAATAATCCCATGTCAAATCCTCGCCGCCATTAATCGTCCCGCATCGTGAGCCACCACCGATATGACTCATCCCGAGAAGCGCACGATACCCTTCACCTTCTCTTACGTCGCCAAGTCCAGATCATCCATGATCCGCTCGGTTGCCTCCGGCCCAATATTCAAGCAGGTGCTAGGAGCAACACCGATACACACCTCGGAAAAATTCGGCCCCGTTAGCCCGAGTCGCTCAGAACCGATTTCCTAACTCCCCGCACCACCACTAGCCCCGGCTACCCTTTCCAACACTCGCAAAGATCGCTCGTGACATCGCTGCGTCGTCTCGTCGATCTTGGAACTCACCACCTCCGGTGGTGGTGGCGAACCAGTATCTCATTTTCGAACCTTGCCTGGATCCTACGGGCTCGTAAACCGTCATTCTACCCCTACCTCTACCACGAGTATTACGACCACGTCCGCCTCGAGTGCTCATGACTAATCTTCCTACGTATTCGATTAAAGAATTTTATGCATCAAGATTTATTCCACTTGTTTAAAAAGCAAGTCTTATGAATATTAAAGAGGATTGTTCTCGTAAGTTTCACAAAATCCTATCGGTTTGGGTCTCTAAGGTAGCATACTACAACTATTCATCAACTCATATCCGATCAAATCACAAGTAATAGTACAGGTACTTACCAAGCGAATCAGTGCCTGAGACGCGGTGCCATGCCTTTCAAAATCATATATTCCAAAACAACACTTAAATGCAGGACTTTTGAAAACATTTTGGGCCTCAGGCCACAAATGAGCCTTTGAACTTGGCTCGATACCAAAAATGTAACACCCCAAACCCGGACAAGACACCACGTCCGAACCGGTATGCTACTGGGAAAACGCTTTGGGAAAACTAGATTTTTCGTTTAAAAGTGGAGTGAAAACACAGTGTGTTTGAAACAAATTTGAGTAGTCTTGTTTGGAAGACAGGTTGATGTATTTGAAACCAGGAGATTTTGAAAACTTAGCTAGAATTTGTAGTTAAAACAAGTTAAAACCATTTAAAACCTCCTTAGTTTCTTAGTGATACATAAAACGCTTCTAGACTTAAATGAACTACAAGTTTGGTTTGGGAACAGATTGTATTTGTTTGTCAAAAGACTTAGTGTGATACCCGATGGTATAGTTTAAAAACACGTCGCGTTATAATTTTGAGAACATTATCTTTCCAGGTTTTAGTAAAATTTATTCCGAGTTATTTTGTTAAGGCATATCAAAATCAGCTTAAAATATAAACAACATAAAACATAACTTAAAAGGCCTTTTACAAACCGAAATAAAACCCAATGTAAAGTAATAACTAAAGTACCCAAATAGTAGAGTTCGAGTAAAACTTTATTAAAGCATGGCATGTGCACCCGAGTCCATCCCGGCTCCAAGTCCGCCTCACGAGTCACTGAAATGTCAAAGGAGAGGGTGAGTCGAGTGACTCAAAGATGTGTAAATCCCGCTCCCAAAGAATCAACATGCTAACACACATCATACATAGCAACATGATTAATGCAACCCGAACCTAACCATCCATATCGCCTTTTCTACCCCGTGTGGTACCAAACCACTTTGGTGGTGCCAAACCACGGTGACATATAGTCACAATGTGCTACCAAAGCACCGGTGTCCCAAAGACACAATATCCGTCAATGTGCTACCAAAGCACTGGTGTCCCAAAGACACGGTTGTGCTACCAAAGCACCGGTGACCGAAGTCACGAATCCAATGATGATGGGGCCAACCCATCGTGTGTGATACCAAATCACTAGTGCACGATCCCATATCTCTAGTGGGGCCAACCCACGGTGGTCAAACCACGGGGACAAGTCGCAATGAGGTGCCAAACCTCCGGTGTCCCAAAGACACAATGTGCTACTAAAGCACCCGGTGACCGTAGTCACAAATCTGGTGATGGGGCCAACCCATCGTGTGTTACCAAAACACTGGCGTCAATCCCGTATAATCATCTGTGGGGCCAACCCACTGTGGTACTGAGCCACTGGGACGAGACGCTGAGGTACCAAACCTCTGGAGGTGCCAAACCTCTGGTGACCCAAAGTCACAAAGTGTGCTACCAAAGCACCGGTGCTCGTCAAGACAAAATATCACCGCCCTCCTCTCGTATCACCCATCAACATGCCAAACTCATGTAATCATGAATATCATGCTATCATGCATATCATACTATCATGCATATCATGCCAATATGTCTAATCTCATACCCCATGTCACATATCCATAACCATGATATCATACAGATCATCAATAACTCATAATAATAGCACTGACTTACCCGAGTCCAAACTCGCACTCCATGAGGGTACCATATGATCACCATGTTTCATTAGTCATTGCACAAAGTTATTCACAATATTACTAAATATAAGTGTGTTAGTATACACACCTGATAGCTACGAGTCTAAAATCCCAACGAACGATCTACGTCCCTCGATTGCTAACTCCTACAATCGACCAAACATAGGGGTTAGGTACTAAGACCATTCGGCCAAAGACATCTAAACCCAAAGGGGTTAGTTTCAATCCCTAACCTTGCTATTGGTTTGCTTCCTAACCAATATTCGAACCAGTAGTGGTTCTTTTTGACAATCGGCCTCCACCTAAAAGAAAATGGAATCATTAATCACTTGAACCTTAATCGAAATCAACTAATTGTACTCGACACAAATATACCAAATCGCTTACCCTTTTACTTTACTAATCGGCCACTTGCAATCAAAGCTCCAATTGATCGCTCCTCTAACACCCCACGATCAAAAGGCCCTAAAACAGAATCGGTTTCAAACCGACGATTTTCTCTTATTAGCAAAGACTGGAATCGGCTCTTAACCGAACCATAACCAACAAAGAACCAAAACAAAAGAAGATATGGCCATTCGGCCTTGCACTTACCAACACCCAATATTCGGCCAAACCAGGACTTCCAGGAGAGGGGAATATTCGGCTAAGTTGTAAACAATAGAAAGGAGAAATCGGCACTAGGTGTTTAACACTCTTGTTTTCGGTTTTGGATTAAAAGAGAAAGAAAGAACATAGGTGAGAAGAAATGGAGATTACGGCACTAGGATTTGAGAAAATCGAAGAACGTTTGGGGCAAGTTGATATGGTTTCGGCTAGCAAGAGAAGAGATGGAAATGTTTTGGAGAGGTGGAGTTTCGGCTCAAGTGTTTTAAGAGAAGGAATGAAAAATACGAGGAGAGATGGGTAGCTAGTTTCGCAACGCAAAGGGATTAAGAGAAGCAATTGCACCCAATCGGCTAGATGCCCAAAAGAAAAGTCGGCAAGGTATGGTTGCTTGAAGCTTTCGGTTTCAAAGAGGAATAGAAAATGAGAGACTTATTTTGAGAGAAGAATCGGCTAACAAAAGACCAAGGGAGAGCTTTTGCTTGGAATTGACTATGACCGAAAATGCCTAGCTTGGCAAAGTGAGTTTCGGCACTACCACTTACCACACCAAGCCGTCCACTTCTCCTCCCACTCCCCTAAAATTCGGCTAGAATCCCCAAAACACTCCAAGCCACAAGTTCAAATTGTTTTGAACAAGTCAACACCCTAAAATTCCTCTCCACCCACCATTCGAATGTGAAGACCAAGTCAAAGGCGAGTTTGAACCGCCTACAAACTCCTCCTCCATGCCGTCAAAATGAGTGCCAAAAAGTGGCCACTCCAGCAGCTCGAACACAAGGCCTCCACCTTGCTTTAGGCGTTACCCACTCCAAGCCTTAGTGGCGCCTACATTGCCACTCCACCAACTTGTTTCTTGTGCTAACAAACTCCCAAAATAAATTTAAAAGCCCCAGCTTCCTCAGCTCCTAATACCTTAGCTCAAAACTAAAATTTCTTACCTACTCAGGCACACACCTATCCTACAATTAAGCCCCGATACAACACCAACAACAACGCAGCATAACAAACTCATGCAAAACATGCAACAACAAAAAAAATAGCCCCTAACCCGGGATATTACAAAATTTCTCGCCACTTCTGTGGACTCTACCCTTTCTTATACTCAACTTCTTTTTTCCACTTATCCTCAATGTGGATTTCTTCTTCCCACCATCATGCCCTATTGATGCAACCCTCCAGACTTCCTTCTAAAGGTTCTTAAGTATATTTCTTTTAGCTATCACTCCAAATTTGAATAGCCTATGGCGGACTCGTATTATCACCCTAACCACAATGGGCTTGCTATCATCCCATCCATTAGGATACCTAGAAGATTTCCAGCTACTCTGGCGGATTAAGTCTCATTTGCAACAAGTCGTGGTTGGATCACATCTTGATAATCCATATTGTTCGAGACACTATACTCATAAGTGCAATATATTTGTCTGTTGTGGGTCACTCTAACCTCTAGTTCACCCCTGACTATCATCGGAGTGGTTATATGTGCCTACTATCCCTCTCCAATTGTTCCCCTATGGAACCAACCATATGGCGGGCACTTTCCCAATGGTTTCCCCCTTTTGGTAACTCTCTCTATGATTGGTATCTGACTAACCCCTCCTATCCATGTGGACTAATCGGCATTCTTTCGATCAACCACCAATATACAGGATTCCTTGAACACCCTCTGGAGATTCTTGATGGCGGATCATTATCTAAGATCCCCGGTTATACCCTGTTTTGTTTTTCTATACTCCAAGTAACACTAGTACGTCAACTTCGTTACTACTTCTCGTTAGTTATCATCTTTATACCCTACTAGTTCACACGACTATTATTCCCGCAGTCCTTTCTTATTTCCATTACGTTCCTATTCATGGGTAGATTCCTTCAACCCGTTGCTCGACTATTGCATGTCCATACTTACATTTTCCTTCCAACTCTTTTTCCTTGTTTATGGGTTGTCTCACACTTTCTATTAGATTTTTCACCCATTTATTGTCCCAACAGACTTTCTATTTTGCCATAGTCGATCCATGGTCTTCCACAGTATACCCCTCCCATGTTTAATGTCCTAACGGACTCCATTAGTTTCCATAGTCTAACTATGGTCTTTCACTTTAGTATTCTCGTGTTTATCATCACGGTGGACTATCTACGATGCCATAGCATCTTTCAAATATGGTCTTACACGATATAACCCCGTGTTTACTGTCCCAACGGACCATCCCATGTTTAGTGTCCCATCGGACTGTCTCGTGTTTAGTGTCCCTGCAAACTGTCTATGATGGTATAACGTCTTTCAGCTATGTTCTTACAAAGTTTAACCCATGTTTACCATCCTAGCGAAGTATTAGGATGCCATAGTGTCTTTCAGCTATGGTTTTAGTCTTGTTACCATAATTCCATAGTGTCTTTCAGCCATGGTCTTACTCATTTATATATGATGCCATAGCGTCTTTCGGCTATGGTCTTACTCATCTTTATGGTGATGCCATACATCTTTCAGTTATGGTCTTACTCATCTTTATCATGATGCTATAACATATTTCAGCTATGGTCTTACTCATTTTAGGCGTATAGCCTCCGATTGGTCCCATGGCCTAGCCATGATGTTTATTTACTTTTCCCCGTTGCAGTCCAACCATTCCTCCATTCACAATCCTAATCTTGATACTCGAACACCATAGTCTCCCTTCCGCAAGGCCTGGATCTTCGCTTATCACGATTAGCACTCAACAACACCATATGGTGGTATCTAACGAAATCACTCTCTTTCCCATTCCTAACTTTGTCTAACCTGTAAGTGTTTCTCATTCATGTGATGCTTCAACAAGCGTGCAGTGTATGCATTTCTTAGATGAACTACTATGGAATCATAGTTAATTCATTCTTACTGAACTAACATGGTAGATACTTTTAGACCATGCAATCTTACTGCATACTTAGCTTTTTAGAGGTTGAGTGCAGAAACTCACTTGATGTTTTCTGGCCTTGTCCGCTTAGCTTTTCTGGATGACGGGGCTTCCATTCTACTAACAAATAAGCAAGACAACCAATTCATGCGTTAACCTTGACAAATCCCAATTTAAACTCAGTTTTCCAAAAACATGCAGAACCCTTAAAATGGTTCTAAAAACCCTTAACTTTGTTTTCTAAATCTTATGTACCATGAAGGACTTAGAACCTTACCAGCTCACTGAATTCTCCTTCTTTCCTATTGAAATCCCATGATCATCACTCCATGTAGAGATTTCCTTAACCACTCCTTCCTCGAAGTAACCCAAGGAAGATGATAAAGAAGAAAACAAAATAAATTTGGAGAAGAAGTCTCCCAAGAAGTCATTCTCCAACTATTTATAGCCCTTCTCGCACGGTCTTCAACCGCGTAAAATCCACCTGTTTTCAATCATTTTTTCCCCCACTAAGGGATCAGCTGGTTATAATCTAAAAAAACCAGCATTGGATTCCAACCAGGTCCTATTTCATTTCTAACTTTTTCCTGATTTTCCAAAATAGTCTGCTAACTTACGGTATCTTTCAATTTAACCCCTAACTTGTCCCTAGTTTCTGAATTTAAGGGGAAACTGAGTGTGACAAATTTAGACATCTTAATTAAAATAAGAAAACTTGAATTCAATTTTGTAACACCCTATACCTGACCCGGTCGCTGAGCCTGAATTCTAGGACGCTACACCACCGTCTCCCTTCATATTCATCACAAACTGTCACATTATTACACATGCATCTTTTTTTCTTTTAATATAATAGCATTCACATGAAACGTAAGTCATACACACTCTAAGGAGGTTGAATCATGCTAAACATTCATTGAATAATCATAAAATAAGTACTAAACATGCATTAGGACCATTTAGCAAAATTTATTTAAACTATTACGTAGGTATCGGTACTAGAAGTGTGGTATCGATAATTCTCTCAAGTGGTATTGATACCGCTTGGAAAATCGATACCAAATTAGCTTACTGTTTCTCATCTTAAGAACCCAACTTTCAAAAAATATTGGTACCACTGGAAAAGTATCGATAATTTTATCCCGAGTATCGATACTCGTACTAAAATATCGATACCAACTAGCAAAACTGACTTCCTGCACTTCAAAAATTTCAGAGGTATCATTTTTTAAAACCCGAATATCGATACCTCTATTCCAGACCTTAAAAACACAACTATCATCACATAGATCATTCCAAATTAGTTTTAAACATCATGCATCAAATACCACATAAATTTAGCACCAAAATGTCCCAAATATTAGTCTCAACATCATATTTTAATTCTACAACTTACCAAGCACATTTGGCATGCAAACAACTAAATATCATAGCAAAACCAACGCAAAGTCTACCACATTGCCTTTTATTTCCTGAAACATAATTAAACAAATAACACCTACTAATAGCAACCATAATATTTGGCTTGGATCACCTCTCGAGACCACACCGCTCACACCGGTACTACTTATCTGCAATGGTTAAAAAGGTGTGGGTGAGCTTAACAAGCTTAGTGAATGCTCAGAATAACCACTATGTAAACAAGTCATTATGCAACAGTGAAACATCTCTAACTCTAATATCATATTTCACACGTTTAAACATCTTCCATGAATTCTTTTACACATTAATCACATGAATATTTAAGCATATAACACAGCACATATAAATCACATCTAATCACATTCAGTCACATTTTATGCTAGTTTGGCTCTTAAGGTTATGAAACATAAAGTGGACTCTATCACCATACATCATATACACAGATCTCCAACACACCAAAATAACTCATAGAGTCGAACATGTCCCATAAGTGAAGCATATAACTAACACACCAAACACACATATCCCGGTGAATGGAGCTTAGCTCATAGTCCCTTATCTCTATGAAAATTGTCCCTGAGCCTCAACGCCTCAAAAATCACATCACAAAGATGAGTACTCACAATATTATGACATGCTAACTATATCCAACGGTCTCATAAGATCACAAGGCCAAAATATCCACATTATTATCACATATTTACTTATCATTTTTCGCACATATTCATTGCATATTCACATTGTTAGCACATTATAATCACTGTCACAAGGTATGGAAACATACCCACATATTTACTGTCACATGGCATGAATAACATACCCACATATTCTCTTTCACAACAATCATCATAAGCTTATGGTACATGTCATAGCATCTCATATATGTTCATATTTTCACAATTGCACAAGCACACATATATCACATTTAATCATAGGTGTGAGAACACTTACACTCAGAATTTTGAGTAGGGGTTTAGGCTACCTTTAAATTCCCAATTACACAATGAATCATCTACGAGCAGTGATTCCAAAACACTCACCAAAAATACAGTTTCGCCGGAAAATCGAAAGCTCGGACAAGCTTTTCTTTGCCATTTTCTCTAATCGTTGAAGGTCCTATTGACTCAGACACTTCAACAAGACAAACCACACAATCATACAATCAACAATCAGTCATTAACTCACCTTAAACAGTCAAAAACAATAGTCTAAGCTACGTTCTCTTTTAACCAAAACCTTCGACATAGAAAACTTTAAATTCGTATATCTCAGCCTACACTTGATCTTTTTCACACGAAACAAATTCCATTCATCTACATATTCATCAATGACTAATTCACAACCTTTAAACTATTCGAAATTACACGTTTCACGGTATTGAAATTTTTTGACGTGCAATGGCTATTATGACGAAAATTCATTAAAACTTGAGAAATCTTTAATGAAACTTCAAAGTAACTTTGGAAACCTTCTAATTATATTAAAACAAGTTAAAAAAACACCTTGAAACCACGCTTTAATCCACAATCCCGAAATCCACCATTAACGACCCAAATTTTGGCTTTTATTTAAAACATGCGTTTTAATGGCTAAAAATTCAGTTTAAGAGACTAGATATCATTTAAAACTAATAGAAAGACGAATGGTTACCTTTGATGGGAGAAAAATGGCTTTGACGCAAATCTGGAAAACCCATAGGTAAAGATAATGATGAAATTAATGAGACTTTTAGATGTTTTTCTTGGTTTCAATCAAGATTTATGGTTAGGTTGATGGTAGAAATCAATAGGAATTAGGATTTGGAAGTAAAAATCAATTGGGAGAGATGAGAGAGTAGAAAGGACGGCAACACAACAAAGGGGAGTTTTTCTGTCGTGAACAATTTGGAGAATGGGGGGTTTTTAGGTTGAGTTTAAAAACTGGTTAAATTGCGTCATAAAAGCTCTCAATTTTTACTCTTTTATGAATCAGTCCTATTTTCAAAATTAAAGGTCGTAAGAACCCATTTATAGAAATTGATTTAATTTCCTAATAGCCATTGTCGAAAACATTATTGATTACCAAACTTACAAAATTCCGAACACATTTTGGCTAAGATTCCTATTTTACCCTCAAAACTTCTAGGTCAAATTGTGGGGTGTGACAAATTAAGTATTTACCTATTCTCTTCACTTGAACTTAACCTTTCTCTTTTCAATTCAAAACTTTCATTTACTTTGATCACCTTTCCTTCATCTTTTCCTCTTTCTCTCCATGCATACATATACAAAACTTAACTATTATCTTGTATCCAACATAATCTTTTCATGATTCCATATCAAAATAGCATGAAAACCTTAAAAAATCATAAAATCTAACCTTTATCCTTTACTTTTTCTTCACTTTCCCAAGCTTTTCCTTCACTTCCTTCTTCAACTAAGTAGTTTTCATGGTAGAAAATATTTCTGTAACACTCTAGGATATGAAATTTGGCTATGTTTTTAAGGAAAAATTCAAGAAAAATGCATGAAAACTTTTCCTTTCTTTTCTCTCTTTTTCTTTTCTTTTCTTTCTTTCTTCCTCCCTTCTTTCTTTCCTTTATTTCCCTTTTATTTTTGTTGTCTCAAGCTACCGCCGTTCAACCTTCCACATGTGTATAAGATTCTACACTTTTCTTTTTATTTCAATTTAGTCCATATTTCACCAACCAATCAAATTTCACCACATTTCAACCTTAATTTTCATAAATTCTCTCTCATTTACACCTCAACACTTAGATATTCTAATCTCGTGATTATGTCTCCAGACATCAATTAAATATGTTAAAATTATAATTAGGTCCTTTTCATATAAAATGGGAAATTTACACTTTAAAACCTATACTTTTCCACTTTATTCAATTTAGCCCATATCTTGATTTTCCAACTCCACATATCAATACATATCCATGTTAAAATAATAAAAAATATTTCTTAAAATTTCGCTCCTTTTCTTAAAATGGTAAATCTATACTTTTAGTCCTCCAACTTTTAAATTTTCACAATTTAATCCTTATCAAATTTTATTATTCATATTTTCTCTCCAAATACTTATTTTACTTTTGAAATATTTATTCTTTCTTGAAAACCAAATGGGCCAGGCTCGGGCCTTGAATGTTCAAGCTCGAGCCCGGTCCATATTTAAATGACCTTAATTTTTTGTCCAAATTCATTTTTCTGATATAATATTTTTGCTCAAACCCTCCCAAATTTTGGGCAAGCCTTCGAGCTTAGGCGAGTAGCCCGACCTATGAACATGTCTACCATTGATGTAGTTTATTATTATTAAGGTTAATATATATGAAGGTACAACAACTTAGCAACTTGTGTCTATTTGGTACCTAAACTATTTTTTACCTAACGGGTATCTATCTAAACTTGAAAATTGTAAGCCAATTTGGTGCTCTTTTTAGGAATTTGACTAACACCATTAAATATTTAATCTCAACCGATCATATTATGCCACATGTATTAAAGAGCCAATCATATTGTGTTACCTGTATTAAAAATATTTAATTTAATTTTTTAAAATTTTCTTTAAATTTTTATTAATTAAAAATAAAAAACTTAATTAATTAACCTTTTCAATTATTTCTTTCCTTTTAATTTTTCATCCTTCTTCTTCCATCTCATCACCATCATCTTTCACCATCACCGTTCAAATCGTCACCACTCAAGTCCCGACCCAACACCATCACCATCACAAAAGGTTTGTCTAAGTCATACCGAACTTAATTTTTTAATTCTAAAATTTTTATAATTTTTTAAATGTGTAAAACATTATTAAATTCTATACAAATTTTAAGATCAAAAAATAAAAATTATTAAAAATCATTTAAAAATTTAAGTTCAAAGTGAGTCTAGGTAACCTCATGTCCAAATTCATTCAAGAAGATTTTTCTAAACTATATAAAGTTTTAAAAGTTACTTTTCTTAAAAAATATATATGACATGTGTATTGGTGTTTTAATTCTTATAGTACTTTTAGACTATATGTAACAGCCCGTTTTTGGTCAAACTGGAACAGTGGTTTCGAGACCATAAATTTAAGGTCAAAATTATTATTTTATTATTATTTTAATGTTTACAGCATGATAGCATGTATGTGTGAAAATTTCGTGAAATAATTTTATCGTTTAAATGGTCGATTTTTGAAAAATGACTTAATCGCGTAAAATGCAAAATAGGTGTTCTATTAGTTAAAGGTGTCAAATAGCTTTGGTTTTTAAATATGGTGGCCTTAAATGGTAATTAAACCATTTGAAAGATTAGTGGACATATATGGACACATTTTAGGTGTTTTAAATGGTTTATTATTAAAGGTTAATTATGTAATTTGGTTATTAAACATAAAATAAATAAAACAAAGTTAATTAAAGGCTTCCATTATCATTTTATAACTGAAATTAAAGAATAACAAGAAGAAAATAGGGTTCTTCATTCGGCTAAGCAAAAATTCAAGCAAATAGGTATGTGTTTTGTCCCCTTTTTAATGATTTCTATGTTTTTGAGATCGTTGCAGCTAGGTCTAGCTAGCCCAGGGACTATTTTGCAAAACTGTTAAAGATTTTGAATGATGTCATTGATGAATACATGTGTATTTTGAAGTTTCTTGATAGATTATGAATGCTTGTTGATAGATATTGTAACACCCCTAACCCGTATCCGTCGCCAGATTAGGGTTACAGGCATTACAAAGCCTCACACAAGTTCAAAGTACTCTTTAAGAACAACTATCATGATAAATGCATACCAAATTCTAGTATCATTAATATGCATGTATATTTCAATTAATAACAAATCATTCAATTGCATAACACAATTAATATCATACCATCAACTAAGGACTAATTACAATCAAATAACAATTTACCATTTGATAGGCCATTCGAACCCAAATATCACATATGCATATAATGCTTATTCATTTATTTCATTTCTAAAATCATCAATACATTCAAACACATATCATTTGTATACATATGCTTCACTTTTGTCTAAAACATTCTTCATTTCACTTACCCATAATTTTAATAACTAACACAAAAAATCCATTAATATCATTTTCTTACCATATTCGGCCATGACCTTATACACATGAGTATTCGATCATTTCATGATTTCCACTTTGTCAATTCATTTCGTTTTTATGCCTTTAACTAATAATGCATACAAACCGTATGTATACCATTACTAGTATACACCTATACAGTACACAACCCTTATCAATTATCTCTAGTCATTTAACTATACTTATAACAACATGCCAAATCTAGCTTTCACCATTCAAATATCATATAGACAATTAGATCATATCACATAAACCAACATTGATTATCATTTATCATGACATATAAATCTATATGTAACATCCCCAAACCCGGCCCATTCACTACGACCGAATCTGGTTATGTCACTGGGAAAAGACGGTTGAAAATCTTCTTAATTTAAAATAAAACATCGTAGTTTGCTGAATTTTGGAAAACATATCTTTGGAATAAAACTTTGCTATTAAACTCATTCATTTTTAAAACTTTAGTTTATAATATCCAATTTGAATAAATAGGTTGCAAACCATAAATCATTTTCACGTAGCAATTTAATTTAAATAAACCATAGTTAAAGTAATACCAAAAACATAAAATGGCCGTTATTACAACCCAACAATTCAAATAAAGTACTTATATCAAAATCAAGCATGAAATAATTGAACATCATCTTCGGCATGGGCCACCTTGTCCTCTCCGATCCCGGTCGACTTTATGCACTACGAAATGGTTAAGGAAAAGGTGAGTCACCCGGACTCGATGTGCTACCCTTTTTCCCGGATTAGCAAAATATCACATACAAACATAATCATGATCATCATGCATCCCAATCATATGCACCCAATCCTAACCGTCCATACACCTTTTCTACCCCGTGTGGTACCAAACCACTGGTGGTGCCAAACCACTGGTGACGTATAGTCACAATGTGTTACCAAAACACTGGTGACCGAAGTGTAACATCCCAAAAATGGGGTTATTTGGAATTTAATTATTTTTCTTATTACGAACTGCTGTGATATTATTTATGGAATAATAGAGCTTAATTAAGGCTTTGAGTTGGCACGGTTTGGTGGAAAATTTCAGTTTTTAACTTTAAAGGCGAGGAGCCTTAGCGGGGAGGGGTTATAAGAATAAATGGGTGTAATCTGACACTAATAAGGCCTTGGCAAAGTGGCAAAAGTGAGGCCACTTTAGAGCTAGCATGTGACGCCACCAAGGAGCAAGGAAGAACCTTGGTTCTGAGTCACATAAATCCTCCCTTTTGCTCTTTATTTGGGATCGCGGCACAAGGGAGAGAAATTCTCTCCTTAAATTCTTTTTATTATTATTATTAAAAGATAATATGAGCATTTAAAATTTGATTTTTATTTGTTCAATTTTAAGGATAATAAGGAGGCTATTTTATTCATGGATTATCATGGGATTAATTAGAGTTGGCAGAGGAAAAATAGGCATGTGGGTATTCAAATTATTTTGAATACTTTCAAAGGGAGTTTAGCCGAGATTTGAACTCCTTTGGAAGGAGTGGACGGCAAGTAAAAGAGGGGGGGGATGTGCCGAATTTGCTAGTCTCTTCCTCCTAATTTTCGGCTAAGCAATCACCTCTCTTGTTTTCTTTCATTCCTTCTCAAAACCGATTTCTACATCACCATCTTCCTCTTCTTCTACTTTTGATTTCTGACCAAAACACCTACCCTCTCCTTTTCTCTCCTTTTCTTCTCCATTATTGCCAAGCCGATATACCCATTGGAAGTGCCGAATTCCTTCCTCATGTTTTAAACCTCTTTGGCCGAATATTCCCTCTCTTGTTGCCGAAACTCCATCTTCTTCTCCCACTGTTTTTATTCTTCTTTTTCCAATAGCCAAAAACCACACCTTTGGTCGCCGAAATTCCCTCCTCTATTTTCAAGTCTTGGCCGAATATTAAAGCAAGGGGTAAGTATGCCTGAAATCTTTCATCTTATTATCTCCCTATGTCGACTTGGTAAAAAGAGAAAAGCTGAATTATCATGGTGGCTAATTAATCGATTCTGTTTAGGTGCCGGGATTTTAAGGTATTCGATCTAAGTCTCCATCCTCTGTCCACCGAAGTTGGTAAGTATGGGTAAGGCCTATGTTAGTATTCAAAAGCCGAAAGCTTTGGTTATGAGTAATAGTGACTAATCGATTATTTTGGAAAAGCAGATTCAAGTAACGAGTGCCGTGGGTAGTAGCAAAGCGAGGAAAGGTAAGAAACCGGGTTCATAAGGAACCCCGCTAATGGTTTAATTTGGCGAATAGGCATTAAGACTAACCCATGGATTTGGCCGAATATAGGACAAGTAGATCTAGGGGAGGCCAACGTTTCTTTCCGGGATTTAGAACTTCCAAGGGTGACAGGTGTGTACATACACACTTATAGCGATTAATGCTTGTGTTAAATATATTTTGTATGTAAACTCGCTTGATGTAGATGCGATTGGTACCTTAACGGTACAAGTGAGGATCCGGTAAGTCTCTGTTAATATGAGATTATTTTAATGCTTTTGGGAAGCATGGCTTAGTGATACATGTGATAAATGCATGAGATGTTGATAAATCGTTTATCTATCTGTGGGTTATATGAGAGGAGGGGGCAGTGATATTTTGTGCTGGCGAGCACCAGTGTTTTGGTAACACACTGTGACTATATGTCACCAGAGGTTTGGTACCTCCAGAGGTTTGGTACCTCATAGCGACTCGTCCCTGTGGTTAATACCACCGTGGGTTGGCCCCACTTGAGATATGGGATCGTCTGCCAGTGATTTGGTATCACACGATGGGTTGGCCCCATCACCCGATTTGTGTCTACGGACACCAGTGTTTTGGTAACACATCGTGACTATATGTCACCAGTGGTTTGGCACCACCAGTGTTTTGGTAACACATTGTGACTACGGTCACCAGTGGTTTGGTACCACATGGGGTAGACAAAGGCGTTTGGTTGGCTAGGTTGGGGGCACATAATATTCTGCATATTAACTGTTATATGTTGTGTATGGAAATGTTTTTTTTAAAACGGGGGAAGGGTTACATACTGAGTCTTGGTGACTCACCTTCTCCTTTAACATTTTTCAGGTGACTCGTAGATGGCGGTTGAGGAGCCGGTTGGACTCGAGGTGGCCATGCAGTGGACTTGAACAAATTGAACTTTAAACTTAGCTATTCTATTTTATTATTGGTTATTTTTATTTTGGTTGTAATAAGGCCTCCATAAACTTTACTTTTGTTATTTCTGATATGTTGGATACTTTGTTTAAACTATATTATTAAAATTAAATTAAAATCACATGTTTTTCTTAAATTAACACGAAAATGTTTTATCGTGCCATCGGGCACACTTGAAATTTGTATAATAACCGGACTCAATTAAATTTCCAAATTAAATCTAAGTATGGTTTCGGCAAGATAACCAAAAACGAGAAATTTTCAACAAAACTTAAATTGGTTTAAAAATGGTTTCAAAAGATTTTTCCTCCGTAACAAACCAAATTCGGTTAGTAATGTTTGGGCGGGTTGGGTTGTTACAAAATTGGTATCGAGCCAAGTTCAAAGCTCGGCTGTGGGGGCCCAAGGCCCAAAAATGTTTTGGTAGGCCTTATGGAATGATTTTTGGTTTTTGAACAGCATGGCCCGAGTCTCCGGCACCAATCCGCCCAGGTAAGTACATCTAAACCTCTTTGTGAATTATATTCAGTAGAAGGGTAGGAAGCATGGGCGTAGATAGACTTATAGGACTTGGACCCTAAGGTTAGATTACTCAAACACAAAGCAGAACATAAGACTTAAGGAACTAAACCAACCTATGACTTAGTCGGTGAGCTAGGTGTGGTAACCCCATGACGCATGTCTAGGATTGGATCGGAAGAGCACTGGTATTTAAGCGGTCCTCGTGACTCACCTCCTCTTCGCGGGTATCCTGCAGTGCGTAGCTTCCGGTTCACCCTAACTCGGAGGGCTCGGTGGTGTGGCAACCTGCGTGCGCATGTCTAGAAAGGTTCGGTGAGAGCTTGGTATTTAAGCGGTCCGCGTGACCCACCTCCTCTTCACTCGAACTGCACTGGTGCGTAGCTTTGGTTCACCACGACCAGGAGGGCTCGGTCATAGGCTAAACACAATGATTAAAACCGAAAGGGAATTAGCCATGTTTTGAAAAAGGATGAAACAACAAACCTAATGTTTTCAAAACTTGTGCAATAAACTTTTTCAAATCCAAGAACATTATTGTTACAACGTTATTTCTCGAAAAACTTGATGGTGGAAAATTACAGAAATGCCCTTAGGGGGTAAAATTACTAAAATGCCCTCGGTTCATAAAATATCAGTACAATGGTTTTGCTCAAAAATTTCAACTATTTTACAAATATTCAACAACTTAGCTTTGGAAATCATCATCAAAATATTTTGGTTCTGGAAAATTACGAAAATACCCCTGTAGGAAAAAGACGAAAATACCCCCTGGGTTAGAAATGGGCGAAATGTCCGATGAGCGAATAGGTATGGAAAGTATTAAGGAATGGATGCATGAACTTCTTTGTGCGAACTAGGATAGGAAACTGAAACCTTGTTTGCTCGAAAGAATCTACGATTAAACCTTATCCATAAAATTTCTTGCGAGTAATAAAAGTGAAACAAATGCTAACGCATAAAATTTTTCTTAATCGATTAAAAGCGCGGTAGATAGAATGAGTTCTAGAGGACGTGGACGCCGTGGACGTGGTAGGGGTAGGATGACGATGTGTGCGAACCGTCAGTCGGGACAAGGTTACGAAAATGAGGTACCACGCCACCACCACCTCCTACTTTTAGAGTCGAGAGCGGATCGGACCGGTGGTGAGGCGGTATCGCAAGTCGCTTTTGCGAGTCTTGGAGATGGTGGTGACGGGCTGGTGGAAATGTGGGAGCTCGAGAAATCTGTCCCCGAGCGACTCCGATCTAACGGAGCGGAGGTATTCCGAGGTGTGTCAGGAGTGGCACCCAGTGCAGCAGAATACTGGCTAGAGTCAACTGAAAGAATCATGGATGACCTTGACCTGACTGAGGAAGAAAAGCTGAAAGGGGCAGTGTCGCTTCTAAAGGATGAAGCGTATCAGTGGTGGCTTACGGTTCGAGATGGGGCTACAGCAGATGATTTCACTTGGGAGTATTTGAACCACCTATCGAGGAAAAAGTATGTGGGCACCTAGCTACAACGCCCAGCAGAGAAAGGCTTTTCTGGGATTAGTGCAAGGAACTAAGTCCGTGTCGGAATATGAGGCGGAATTTTTAAGGCTGAGTAGGTATGCTAGAGGCATCGTGGCTACTGAACATGAGCGCTGTGTCCGCTTTGAGGACGGACTCCGAGATGATTTGAGGTTACTGATTGCCCCACAGCAGGTTCGTGAGTTCTCATCTCTAGTGGAAAAGGCTAAGGTAGCCGAAGGGATCAAGGAGGCTGTGAGGCAAAGCTATAGTAGGAATAATCGAAGAGAGGGTTTGGGTCAATTGCTGGATCAAGCGGTAGTGCTCGAGAGAAAAGGCTAAGTGAGTGGGCCAAATCGGCGGCAAGGCCCACGACTACTAATCAAAGGCCGACTCAGTGTAACCGCTGTGGAAAGACCCATTGGGGAGGTTGTTGGACCGGTGATAAAGGATGTTTTGAGTGTGGGTCTTTGGAGCATCGTGTCAGAGATTGTCCCCGGAAACTAGCTAAGAATCAGCCGGAGGGGCAGAATCGTACTCAGAATAGAAGTGTGGGACCACAGAGGGGTCGTGGTAATGGCGAGGTTCGGGCAACACAGAGGCTAGGCGGCTGGCTTAGTTTACACAATGAGGTGTCGCGAGGAAGGTGACGCACCGGATGTCATAACGGCACGTTTCTAATTTTTAGTTTTCCTTATGTTGCATTGATCGATGTGGGCTCGGCGCACTCGTACATTGCTAGTAGTGTGGTAGGAACTATGGACCTAAACTCAAAGCGCTTCTAGGAGATGGCGTAGTTAGCCCTTTAGGTCACTCTGTAATAGTAGACAAACTTTATGAGGCGTACCCTAGAACTCCAGGGGTAGTATTTGTGGTGATCTAATGGAACTACTGTTTGGGGAGTTCGATTTGATCCTTGGAATGGACTGGTGGTTAAGTATCAAGCGAATTTGGATTTGCGGCTAAGCGCATGGTTCTTAAGACAGTGAAGGTGATGAAGTGGTTATGATAGGAGATAGAAGGAATTACCTATCCAATGTAGTATGCGCCTTGAAAGTCAAAAGATGGTCGGGAAGGGTTGCGAGGCGTATTTGGTTCGAATCTGTGCTTTGGAAGCTAAGGGGTTAGTAAAGCGAAAGGTCCGAACGGTTGGGAATTTGCTGATGTGTTCCCGGAAGAGCTTAAGGTCCGCCTCCGGATCGGAAGTCGAATCAGTATAGACTTGCTACAGGCGGCTTTTTGTGTCTATAGCACCATACCGAATGGCACCAAAGGAATTGGTGGAGCTAAAGGCTCAAATTCAGGAGCTCTTGGATAGAGGGTTTATTCGACCAAGTATATCTCCGTGGGGAGCACCTGTGTTGTTTGTCAAGAAGAAGGACGGTTCTATGCGGATGTGCATTGACTACCGTCAGTTAAACAAGTTAACGATCAAAAACAAGTACCCGTTGCCTCGGATCGATGATTTGTTTGACCAACTGAAAGGTGCGTCGGTATTCTCAAAGATTGACCTTAGGTCAGGTTATCATCAATTAAGGGTGAAGGAGGCTGATGTTCACAAGACGGCATTCGAACTCGGTATGGGCATTTCGAGTTCTTGGTGATGACATTCGGGTTGACCAATGCACCGGCGGCATTTATGGACTTAATGAATAGGGTATTTCAACAGTACTTGGACCAATTCGTCGTGGTGTTCATAGACGACATATTGGTTTATTCAAAGACAGAAGAGGAGCATGACAAGCATTTACGGATAGTTCTGCAAGTATTGAGGGAGAAACAATTATATGCCAAATTGATGAAATGCGAATTTTGGGTGAGGAAGTGGCTTTCTTAGGGCACGTGGTCTCGCGGAAGGAATTAGAGTAGACCTCGCAAGATTGAAGCGGTATTGGAGTGGAAACCACCTAGGTCGGTGGGTGAAATACGAAGTTTTACGGGTTTAGCGGTACTATCTGAGATTCGTGGAAGGATTCTCTCTAATAGCGGCGCCAAGTAACCAAGTTACTAAGGAAAGGTGTTCCATTTGTATGGACGGAGAAGCGACAAGGAAGCTTTGATAAGCTAAGGAAAATTTTGTGGAAGCTCGGTTTTGGTACTGACTGAAGGGGAAAGTTATTCACAGTCTATTGTGATGCATCTCACTTGGGTTTGGGATGTGTGTTGATGCAGGATGGGAAGGTAGTAGCCTATGCATCCCGTCAGTTAAGACCGCATGAGGTTAACTACCCAACGCACGACTTGGAGTTAGCGGCAGTCGTCTTTGCTCTGAAGATATGGAGACATTATTTGTATGGGGAGAAATCGATAGTCTACACGGATCACAAAAGCTTGAGGTATCTTCTGACTCAGAAGGATCTGAATCTGAGACAGCGTCGGTGGATTGAACTACTAAAGGACTACGATTGTTCAATCGAGTACCATCCGGGTAAGGCTAATGTGGTAGCTGACGCGTTGAGCCGGAAGGTGGTGACGGACTTAAGAGCAATGTTCGCTCGGTTGAGTCTATATGATGATGGGAGTCTTTTGGCGGAACTCCAAGTAAAGCCAACATGGATTGAGGAGATTAAGGAAAAGCAGTTAGTGGATGAAGGCTTGAGCGCTAAGAGGTACAAGTTCGGGATGGTGGTTTGGAAGGGTACTGATCTGTCTAGTGATGGAGTGCTTTGTTTTCAAGGACGAGCTTGTATGCCAAGGGATACTGAGAATTAAGGCGAAAATTCTCCAAGATGCACATAGCGGCCCATACGCTATGCATCACCGGGGCGACAAAATGTATGGAGACTTGCGGAAATGAGTTCGTGGCCGGGGTTGAAGCGTGAGATAAGCGAGTTTCAGTAGGAAAGTGTCGACATGCCCGGAGTTAAGGCTGAACATCGATTACCATCGGGACTACTTCAACCGATAAAGATCCTCAATGGAAATGGGAGAGGATCACCATGGATTTCGTTAGTGGGCTACCCTTACGCCCAACAAGAAGGATGCGCTTGGGTAATTGTGGATCGCTCGACTAAATCAGCTCACTTCATGCCGGTGAGAATGGATTACTCACTCCGAAGCTTAGCGAAGTTGTATGTGGGTGAAATAGTGAGGTTGCATGGTGTGCCGTGTCGATTATCTCGGATAGGGATCCCGATTCACGTCGAGGTTACGGAAAGTGTTGCATCAAGCTTTGGGTACACGGTTAGATTTCAAGACGGCTTTCCATCCACAATCTGACGGACAATCGGAAAGGGTTATCTGATTTTAGAAGACATGTTAAGAGGTTGTGTCTTGGATTTTAGTGGTAGTTGGGAAGAGTACCTACCATTAGCGGAATTCGCATATAACAATAGTTATCAGTTTAGTATTCAAATGGCTCCATATGAAGCCCTATATGGATGAAAATGCCGCACTCCTACATGTTGGACGGAGTTGGGGAACGACAAGTTACGGGTCCGCACTGGTAACGGAGGCAGAAGACAAAGTCAAGGTGATTCGGTCTCGTCTCAAAGAAGCATCGAGATAGGCGTGAAGTCTTATGCCGATCTCAAACGCAAGGAAATGGAGTATCTTTGTGGGAGACAAAGTCTTTACGAAGGTGTCGCCTTGGAAAAAGGTGTTAAGATTTGGACGAAAAGGGAAGCTAAGCCCAAGGTTCATCGGGCCATATCTGATGGTAAAGCGAGTAGGGCCGGTAGCTTATCACCTAAAGTGCCGCAGAAGCGAATCGAGATCCATGATGTCTTTCATGTGTCGATGTTGAGACGATGCTCGGTCGAGATCCTTCGCATGCGTCGTGCGATGAGCGAGATTGAGGTGAATTCGGATTTATCATTTGAAGAGGAACCGGTTGATTGTAGACCGAGATGTGAAGGTTCTCACGTAGGAAGGCGTGCCTTTAGTGAAAGTGATATGGCGGAACCACGGAGTGGAAGAAGCTACGTGGGAGCGAGGAGGTGATGCGGCAAAGCAATACCCCATCTCTTTTGATCAAGGAATTTCGAGGACGAAATTTATTTTAAGAGGGTAGAACTGTAACATCCCAAAAATGGGGTTATTTGGAATTTAATTATTTTTCTTATTACGAACTCTTTGTGATATTATTTATGGAATAATAGAGCTTAATTAAGGCTTTGAGTTGGCACGGTTTGGTGGAAAATTTCAGTTTTTAACTTTAAAGCGTGGAGCCTTAGCGGGAGGGGTTATAAGAATAAATGGGTGTAATCGACACTAATAAGGCCTTGGCAAAGTGGCAAAAGCTGAGGCCACTTAAGAGCTAGCATGTGGCGCCACCAAGGAGCAAGGAAGAACCTTGGTTCGAGCCACATAAATCCTCCTTTTGCTCTTTATTTGAATGGCACAAGGGAGAGAAATTCTCTCCTTAAATTCTTTTTATTATTATTATTAAAAGATAATATGAGCATTTAAAATTTGATTTTTATTTGTTCAATTTTAAGGATAATAAGGAGGCTATTTTATTCATGGATTATCATGGGATTAATTAGAGTTGGCGAGAGGAAAAATAGGCATGTGGGTATTCAAATTATTTTGAATACTTTCAAAAGGAGTTTAGCGAGATTTGAACTCCTTTGGAAGGAGTGGACTGACAAGTAAAAGAGGGGATATCATTCAATTTGCTAGTCTCTTCCTCCTAATTTTTGGCTAAGCAATCACCTCTCTTGTTTTCTTTCATTCCTTCTCAAAACCGATTTCTACATCACCATCTTCCTCTTCTTCTACTTTTGATTTGACCAAAACACTTACCCTCTCCTTTTCTCTCCTTTTCTTCTCCATTATTGCCAAGCTGATATACCCATTGGAAGTGCGAATTCCTTCCTCATGTTTTAAACCTCTTTGGCCGAATATTCCTCTCTCTTGTTCGAAACTCCATCTTCTTCTCCCCAATTGTTTTTATTCTTCTTTTCCAATAGCCAAAAACCACACCTTTGGTGCCAAATTCCCTCCTCTATTTTCAAGTCTTGGCCGAATATTAAAGTAAGGGTAAGTATGCGGAAATCTTTCATCTTATTATCTCCCTATGTCGACTTGGTAAAAGAGAAAAGCCGAATTATCATGGTGGCTAATTAATCGATTCTGTTTAGGTGCCGGGATTTTAAGGTATTCGATCTAAGTCTCCATCCTCGTGTCCAGAAGTTGGTAAGTATGGGTAAGGCCTATGTTAGTATTCAAAAGCCGAAAGCTTTGGTTATGAGTAATAGTGACTAATCGATTATTTTGGAAAAGCGATTCAAGTAACGAGT
The DNA here is from genome assembly GCA_025698515.1 of Gossypium sturtianum. Lineage (NCBI taxonomy): Eukaryota > Viridiplantae > Streptophyta > Magnoliopsida > Malvales > Malvaceae > Gossypium > Gossypium sturtianum. Next base: position 129,163,083 of record CM046943.1, read on the forward strand.
CTGCAGTGGGTAGTAGCAAAGCGAGGAAAGGTAAGAAACCGGGTTCATAAGGAACCCTGCTAATGGTTTAATTTGGCCGAATAGGCCCTAAGACTAACCCATGGATTTGGCCGAATATAGGACAAGTAGATCTAGGGAGGCCAACGTTTCTTTAAGGATTTAGAACATCCAGGGTGACAGTGTGTACATACACACTTATAGCGATTAATGTTTGTGTTAAATATATTTTGTATGTAAATCGCTTGATGTAGATGCGGATTGGTACCTTAACGGTACAAGTGAGGATCCCGGTAAGTCTCTATTAATATGAGATTATTTTAATGCTTTTGGGAAGCATGGCTTAGTGATACATGTGATAAATGCATGAGATCCGTTGATAAGCTGTTTATATCTGTGGGTTATATGAGAGGAGAGGCGGTGATATTTCGTCGCGGCGAGCACCGATGTTTTGGTAACACACTGTGACTATATGTCACAGAGGTTTGGTACCTCAGAGGTTTGGTACCTCATAGCGACTCGTCCACGTGGTTAATACCACGTGGGTTGGCCCACTTGAGATATGGGATAAATGCGCGCTGATTTGGTATCACACGATGGGTTGGCCCCATCACCCGATTTGTGTCTACTGGACACGGTGTTTTAGTAACACATCGTGACTATATGTCACCGGTGGTTTAGCACCACCGGTGTTTTGGTAACACATTGTGACTACGGTCACCAAAGTGGTTTGGTACCACATGGGGTAGACAAAGGCGTTTGGTTGGCTAGGTTGGGGCACATAATATTACGCATATTAAGCGTTATATGTTGTGTATGGAAATGTTTTTTTAAAACGGGGAAGGGTTACATATCGAGTCTTGGTGACTCACCTTCTCCTTTAACATTTTTCGTGGTGACTCGTAGATGGCGGTTGAGAGCCTGGTTGGACTCGAGGTGGCCATGCAGTGGACTTGAACAAATTGAACTTTAAACTTAGCTATTCTATTTTATTATTGGTTATTTTTATTTTGGTTGTAATAAGGCCTCCATAAACTTTACTTTTTGTTATTTACGATATGTTGGATACTTTGTTTAAACTATATTATTAAAATTAAATTAAAATCACATGTTTTTCTTAAATTAACACGAAAATGTTTTATCGTGCCATCTCAGCACACTTGAAATTTGTATAATAACCGGACTCAATTAAATTTCCAAATTAAATCTAAGTATGGTTTCGGCAAGATAACCAAAAACAGAAATTTTCAACAAAACTTAAATTGGTTTAAAATGGTTTCAAAAGATTTTTCCTCCGTAACAAACCAAATTCGATTCGTAATGTTTGGGCGGGTTGGGTTGTTACACGAAGTCACAAATCCAATGATGGGGCCAACCCATCGTGTGATACCAAATCGCGGCGACAATCCAGTATCTCAAAAGTGGGGCCAACCCACGGTGGTGTTAACCACGGGGACGAGTCGCAATGAGGTGCCAAACCTGCGGTGTCCCAAAGACACAAATGTGGTACCAAACCAGCGGTGACCGTAGTCACGATAATCGAGTGATGAGGCCAACCCATCGTGTGATACCAAATCACCGGCGTCAATCCTCAATACCGCCTTGTGGGGCCAACCCACGTGTGGTGCGAAACCACGGGGGACGAGGCGAGGTGCCAAACCTCTGGAGGTGCCAAACCTCTCGGTGACCCAAAGTCACAAAGTTGTGTTACCAAAACAACGGTGCTCGTCGGCACAAAATATCCTTTGCCCCCTCCACTCGTACAACCCACATCAATCATGCACATGTATCATAATATACCATCATCTTTGGTTTAGCAACATACATATTGTTTATCACAAACAAGTATTATAGTACACATATTGGATATACTATGCTTACCAAAAGCATCAACATGACAACTCATAGCAGAGATCTGACATGCTTACCAAAAAGCATCACAACAGAGGACTTACTTGACCCTTTGCCTCACACCTTAATGGTATTTAATCCACCTTCTCATGGATCCAAACAACACACAATAATAAGCATATTTATTAATAGAAAAGTGTGTGTATGAACACACTGCAAGCCTCAAATCGAAGAACCAACTAAGACCCTTGATCCTCTTGCTCCTAAAACAATCGGCCAATCAAGCATTAGCACTCATATCATTCGGCTACAACCATTTTAAACCAAAGGGGTTATCGTTTAACCCTTACCTTGCAGATGGTTTGGTTTCCTACCAAACCGAACCAACAATGGTTCCTCTTTTAACATTCGACACACCCTATTAAAAGAACAGTTAAACCTTTGTCACCCTTGACTTAATCGAAACCAAAAGATTGAACTAAAAGAATCCACTCTTACCACCACTTACCAATCGACTACACAAAAGTGATAGCTTCACTTGATCGCCACCAAAATCAGGAGACCCTATAACGAAATAATTACCAAACAAGATATTAATATCCTTCCAAACGGATGCCAAAAACGCACTCTTACCCTTGTAGATGTCGTGAGAGAACAGAGAATAGTCCATAGGGCATTCGGCCTTACCTATATATCATGTCCAAGACTTGAAATCACAACCCAAAAGCAATCCACACCACCCTTAGATTCGGCCAAAGAACAAACAAAAGGGAAGGAAGATTAGGCCAACACTAAAATCAAATGGAAGAGAATATTTGGCTAGATCCTTTAGAGGGTTGAAACAAAAGGAAATAATCCAAGGAGAAAAAAGAATCGGCAATGGAGATTAGCAATGAGAGGGAAGGTTCGGCTTTGCAAGAAAGAAAACAAAGAAGAAAGCTAAGGGAGAGTAAGTGTTTCGGCCATGGGTAGAAAGAAAGCCATCAAGCAAAATGACAAAACCAAGTGTCTTTGTATTCAAGAGAACATTCAGCCACCACAGACATTAAAGAACAAATGTAGCTTTCGACAAAATTAAGGTTACTAAAGGTTTCGGTATAAAATGAAAACCAATAGAGAGACACTATGAAAAATCGGCTTTGGTACCCACAACTAAGGCTGGCCGAATATACCCAAAAATGCTAAAGAAGCAAACAACATTCTCCCCTCCTTAACCCTCCAAAAACCGGCCACATACCCCCCATGAAGATTCCCACAATCGGCCACCTCTTGAAACACTCCAAGCCACACATTTGAATTAAACAAATCCCTATCTTACTCATCATCATCCATTCAAAACCTATTCAAACTAACTAAAATAATCCATAATTATCTAAAATAATAAAATAATAAAAACCACCCACCAGCCGAATTTAAAAACCAAACAACCTTAGCTTAAACTTTATCTAATTGGGACTCCCATGTGCCGTCCAACACCCCCAAACCTCTTTGCCCAAAAAGAGTAAAAGCAAACCCCGAAATGCAACTCCTTGATTCGAACCGCTGCACACCTCTCCTTCAACGCCCTGTGCCACTCGGCCACTTTGATTTTTATGCCATAAAGCCACACCATTTAATTTTAAACCCTTCTTACTCCAGCCCCATAACCGCATATAAAATAAATCACGCCCAAGATCTTGCTCCAGCCCTCGAACTCGCGCCTTTCACTCTCCAGCGCCTAAGTGCACGCACGGAGCCACTTGGACAAGTTCTTTGCTTGCGTCAAAACACGCCCCCACTTCTTTTTTAAGGCCTCCCACCTTGTAACGCCAAGATCCAAAAATTAAAACCGACCTCTTGCCTCTTTGGTCGAACCCAAGACCCTCAAAAGCGCTACTTCCAGCCCCTTAAGCAGCGCATGAAGCCACTTTGCCAAAGCCTCTCATGTGTCCTATTCTCCCAATTAATTCCTTTAAGGCCTCCCAAAGCCAAGCTCCCCTTTATTACTTAAAAATCCAAAATTTTCCAAAGCCTTCCCCTTTCATCCAAACATTCTTAAAACCTCTAAAACTCACCCAAGCACTCCCAAAAACCTACTAACACTTTATTTATACCCAATACGCACAGCCCCTAAACCAGGGTGTTACACTATAATTCTTTAACCATGACCGAATCCATGTAAGTTCAGAATGACCTAACTTTAGCCATCTTCGCATGGCTTTTATATACATTCCAACCAAAAGAAACCAAAGAGCAATCAAGCTTATACATGCCATAATTTCTAAGATTTGACACTAATGGAAATACCAAAAGTAGGTGATAATGTGCTTGACTTCGACAGGATCCCCGAGTGCGAGCTTCAACCCTCAAGATCTATAAAAAAAACAACCAAATACACATCCGGTAAGCTATAATAGCTTAGTAAGTTATAAGCAAAAAAAAGTAAGTATAATCAAGCATTATAAAAGTTTCTATTCAACTCAACTTAATCATTAATTAACTTATGGAATCAATCCACATACCAAATTACCAATCACTCATATCATATTCATTAGGTCACCATAATAAAACCAAATATCCAAAATTTTAATCTTTATAAATCTCAATGACTTACCTAACTTACCAATTTAAAAAGCTAACATACCATACATACATACCTGACACTCTCGTTTACCTCCGTCAAGAGTTTTCATTCTTTACAAAATCTGATAACCCGCACACATAGTGCAATTCCCGTAACGTATCGCTCACATAGAGCCGTTACTTATCATCTCCGCACACTTAGTGCTAACTTTCCGTAACGTATCGCTCACATAGAGCCGTTACTTAACATTTCTGCACATTTTGTGCCAACTTCCTGTAACGTATCGCTCACATAGAGCCGTTACTAAACATTTCTGCACACACGGTGCTATACAACCGATTCCGCACACACAGTGCTCGGTATAACAAATCGCACACACAGTGCCCATTAATTAATCTCATTCTCTTGATTTCATAATACACATATACAAATGCTCACATTTCGGTACATATGTCATACACATATACCTATATTCGAATCAATTCTTCTTTCTATGTCTATCATCACATTCGGCCTCTTTCTTTAAACACATAGGTAATTATTCAGTTATAATCATCACTTAATTCAAGGTTCACATTTAATTACTACTCCATCCATAAGTATATATCCAACCTAAATATACATTTTCATACATGATTCAACACACATTCGGCTTGTGTATATATTGAATTCCATACTATGTCACATTTGGCAATTTGTATACCAATATACTCATTTCAACTAATCAAAAGATCTAATTAAACAATTATATGTACATGATAACATCACATTCAACCAACACATTTAAAATTTCATGTCTCATTCGGCAATTGAGATCTTTATATATATAAAAATTCGATTGAAAGTATGCATTTCACTATAGTAGTTATTTGCTTAAATTCAATTGCTTATAAACGTACTTTGGTGATTGATGAGTTAAGATTTTCCGGCTGCTCGTTTAATTTAGCCTTCCCCCGATCCGATTCCAGTTCTTTCCGTTCTTAATCTAAAATAGTTTCAAAAAGAGCTCCTTCAAATCAAGTTTCATTCATTCTAGCTCAAAATACAAATTTGGAAAATTTTCTAATTTATCAATCATTCGAAAATATAACAAATTTGCACACTTTTGAGTTAAAGCCGAATACTCCTTAAACTCATTCAAGTCCCTATATATCATTTAAATTAATCATAACATATAATTTATAATTTACCATTTTACCCCTACAGTTTCAACCTTTCTGCAATTTAGTCCCCAAAGCAAAGAACACAAAATATCAAAAATCCAACCACACCAACTAAAGGCCGAATATCCATAGTTCATATATCATTTGATTTCTTTCATTTTTTTCTTGCTATATAGTTCACGCATGAATTTTCTTTTCATGAATTCCTCATTAAAATAAATTCCATCAAAAATTTCAAAGAAGAATTTGGTAATCTAACATACATATATCATGTTCTAGCCTTAAGCACATAAACACCAAATTTATAACCATGGCAACATTCGAATGATACATCTAAAACAAAAATTCGAACATGGGTTAATTAATTTACAAGGCTACAACCTTAAAAACATTAAAATTATCAAGAATCAAGTTTAATCACTCACCTAATTAAACCATGCAAATGCCGAAAATATTGAAAGCCATTGTTCTTCTTCTTCCTCAAGGTTTCCGGCAATAACAAGGAAAATAAAAGATGAACCCCACCCACTATTTTTTATGTTTTTATTATAATAATCATCTCATGCATATATTATTATTCTTTTCATTTTATTACAAATAAAACAATCATATATCATAATTTTAGTGCCTTTCTTTGTCCACTATACTCCAACAAGGAGAATTTACAATTTAAATCCCCATGCATGAAGAAACAATTCAATTTAATCACCTCTTTAATAATTAGCTACTTCACTAATTATGCAATTTAATCCTTTCACCTAAATTAGTCACCCAAACACACAAACTAATATATATTACTTTAACACATGCTTGACCACATAACATAAATATCAAATTAATAAATAAAAAATACTTTTCAAATTCGGATTCGTGGTCCCGAAACCACCGTTCCGATTAGGGTCGTAATTGGGCTGTTACAACTCCCCCCTTAAGGAATTTTTGTCCCCGAAAATCTTACCCGCGAATAAATGTGGATAACGTTCTTTCATTGATTCTTCGGTCTCCCAGGTTGCTTCTTCTATCCCGTGTTTATGCCACATCACTTTAATCAATGATATCTTCTTATTTCGCAACTCTTTTACTTCACGAGCTAAGATACAAACCGGTTCTTCCTCGTACGTCAAATCGGGCTGAATTTCAATCTCGGAGGGACTGATCACATGTGAAGGATCGAATCTGTATCGTCGAAGCATCGACACGTGAAAAATGTTATGAATCTTGTCTAAATCAGACGGTAACCTCAATCTATACGCAACCGGTCCAATTCGCCGATAATTTCATACTGCCCAATAAATCTCGGACTTAGTTTTCCCTTTCGACCAAATCTAAGTATCTTTTTCCACGGTGATACTTTTAAGAACACTCGATCACCCACTTGAAACTCTATATCCTTCCGTTTCAAATCTGCGTACGATTTCTGACGATCTGAAGAAGCTTTCAAATTTTCCCAAATTACTTTAACTTTCTGCTCCGTTTCTCTAATCAAGTCAACCCCGTGTATCTTGCCTTCACTTAGTTCCGTCCAATATAAAGGTGTACGGCATTTTCGACTGTATAGTGCTTCGTAGGGTGCCATTTTAATACTTGATTGAAAATTGTTATTATACGCAAATTTAATCAAAGGCAAGTATCGTTCCCATGTACCCTCAAACTCAAGAACACAACATCTCAACATATCCTCGAGTATTTGAATAACATGCTCGGATTGACCATCCGACTGAGGGTGAAAAGCTGTACTAAAGTGTAACTTGGTACCTAAAGCATCCTGCAATTTCTTCCAAAACCGCGATGTGAACCTCGGATCTCTATCCGAAACAATAGAAATAGGTACTCCGTGTAACCGTACAATCTGCGATACGTACAACTCAGCCAACTTATCAAGTGAGAAATCCATACGTACCGGAATAAAATGAGCCGATTTCGTCAATCTATCTATGATAACCCAGATTGAATCCTTTTTACTTGGCGTCAAAGGTAAACCCGATACGAAGTCCATGGTGACTCGATCCCACTTCCACTCAGGTATCAAAATCGGTTGAAGTAGTCCCGAAGGCACTTGATGCTCAGCTTTCACTTGTTGACATACTAAACACTTCGACACATAGTCTGAGATGTCTCGTTTCATACCATGCCACCAATAATGCTGTTTCAGATTGTTATACATTTTCGTACTACCCGGATGAATTGACAATTTACTACTATGAGCCTCATCACAAATCATTCGAATCAAATCAGAGTTCTTCGGTACACAGATCTGATTCCTGAATCCTAAACATCCTTCAGCATCTATCTGAAAGTCTGATTCCACATACGAGCCACAGTGACTCCTTTTTGCTTTTAAATCATCATCAACATCTTGGGCTTCTCGAATCTGCTGCTCAAACAATGGTCTCACTTTCAAATCAGCAACGATCGCACCATCTTCGGTCATAGCTATATCCGTATTCATTGCGCGTAGAGCAAATAGCGACTTTCAACTGAGTGCATCTGCAACTACATTAGCCTTTCCCGGGTGATAATCAATCACGAGCTCATTGTCTTTCAACAATTCTAACCATCGTCGCTGTCTCAAATTCAAATCCTTTTGAGTCATTAAATACTTTAGACTCTTATGATCCGAATAGACGTGGCATTTCTCACCGAATAGATAGTGACGCCATATTTTCAGAGCAAAGACTATAGCGGCCAACTCAAGATCGTGCGTCGAATAATTTCTCTCGTGAGGTTTCAACTGTCTCGAAGCGTAGGCTACGACTTTACCCTCTTGCATCAATACACAATCGAGTCCATTTAAAGATGCATCACTAAAAATAATAAACTCTTTACCCGACTCTGGCTGAACAAGCACTGGAGCTTCCGTTAGTAAGATCTTCAGTTGATCAAAACTCTTCTGACACCTTTCTGACCATTCGAATTTAATATCTTTCTGTAATAGCTTTATCATCGGTGATGCTATCATAGAAAACCCTTTCACGAAGCGTCTATAATATCCGGCAAGTCCCAGAAAGCTACGAACCTCAGAAATATTCTGCGGAGGTTTCCAATCAAGTATAGCTAGAAATTTTACTCAAGGTCAACCCGAATACACGATCTTTGAAATGACATGCCCCAAAAAGCTGACTTCTTTCAACCAGAACTCACATTTATTGAATTTTGCGTACAATTGCTTGTCACGTAAAATCTGTAACACTAGCCTCAAATGCTCAGCATGCTCGGTTTCATCGCGCGAATAGATCAGTATGTCATCTATGAATACCACCACAAACCGATCTAGATAGGGTCTAAATACCCGATTCATCAAATCCATGAAAACTGCAGGAGCGTTAGTGAGTCCGAATGGCATCACTAAAAACTCGAAATGGTCGTATCTTGTTCGAAAAGCAGTCTTTGGTATATCTGAGTCCCTCACTCGCAACTGATAATAACCTGACCTCAAATCAATTTTTGAGAACACCGAGGCTCCCTTAAGCTGATCAAATAAATCATCAATACGTGGCAACGGGTATTTGTTCTTAACTGTCACTTTTTTGAGCTGTCGATAGTCAATGCACATTCTCAATGTTCCGTCTTTCTTCTTCACAAATAAAATGGGCGCACCCCAGGGAGAAAAACTCGGTCGGGCGAAACCTCTATCTGTCAATTCTTGCAACTGAGCTTTCAATTCTTTTAATTCGATCCGATTGCCATTCTATACAGAGCTATCGAGATCGGAGTGGTCCACGGCACTAACTCAATGCCAAACTCTACTTCCCAAGCGGGTGGCAATCCGGTAATTCTCTCGGAAACACATCTGGATATTCACTAACAACCGGCACAGATTCAATATTCTTTTCGGTTATCTTGCTATCAATCATATACGCAAGATAAGCTTCGCAACCTTTTCTCAAATACTGCTGAGCCAACATCAAAGATATCACAGTAGGTAGTCCATTCAAATCCGCAGACTCTATTCAAACGATCTCGTTATTTTGGCATCTCAAATCAATAGTCTTTCATCTGTAATTCACTACCGCATCATGAACGGTCAACCAATCCATACCGAGAATAATGTCAAACTCATCAAAAGGTAATAACATCAGATCCGCTAGAAAACACATGTCTCGAATCATCAAAGGGCAGTTCTTGCACACTTTATCAACTAATACACATCTACCCAGGGGGTTCGAAACCCGAATCACAAACTCAGTAGACTCAACAGGTAGAGTCTTACTGGATACTAATGTCTCGTACACATATGAATGAGTTGAACCGGGATCAATCAAAGCAGTTACATTAGTATCAAGGAGAGTGAAAATACCGGTAATGACATCTGGGGATGAGGCCTCCTCTCTAGCACGGATGGCGTAAGCTCTAGCTGGTACACGAGTATCTGATCGAACAACCACATCTGTAGTCCCCCTCTGTGCACCATTCCTACCTCCCCCAAAACGAGATGATCTGCCTCTAGCTGTAGTCCCGCTCGGTCTCGCACTCTAAGTGGTACCCTTTTCTGCGGTCTCCGGGCAATCCCGTATGAAGTGATCCTGTGAGCCACACTTGTAACAAGTGCGAGAAATGGATTTACCCCAACACTCTCCAAAATGTCGTCTGCCACAATGCTGACACTCTGGTTTGCTCGATTTTACATTGCCAACACTAGCAACTGACGTAGCCCGAGAACTCACTGGTGGTTATTCTCGTATAAAAATTCCGGTGTTGGGTCTGGATCGACTACCGTCATTCTTGAACTTCTTTATTGCCATCGGTGAAACTTTACTTGCAGATCTCTTTCGAACGTCTTTAGATTCAAGCTCAGCTTTCCGTTTTTCTTTTCCCAGCTCCTCTGCTTTACAAGCTCGTTCAACTAGTACAACGAACTCGTTAACTTCAAGAATGCCAACCAGAAGCTTTATATCTTCATTTAAACCATCCTCAAATCCCCAGCACATAGCAGCCTCCGACAACACACATTCGCGAGCGTAGCGACTAAGTCGCACAAACTTGCACTCATATTCGGATACGGTCATACGACCCTGTTTAAGTTCAAGGAATTCTTTGCGCTTAGAATCTATGAAGCGCTGACTTATATAGTTCTTCCAAAATTCCGTCTGAAAGAAGTCCCAAGTAACCCTTTCTTTCGGAACAACTGCTACGAGTGTATTCCACTAATAGTAGATAGAATCTCGTAATAATGATATGGCACACTTCAGACACTCATCGGGTGTGCAGGACAGTTCATCGAAAACACGAATAGTATTATCGAGCCAAAATTCAGCTCTTTCTGCATCATCGTCATCCTCTGCTCTAAATTCTTGAGCTCCGTGCTTCCTTATGCGATCAACAGGAGGTTTAACTATTCTTTCAGGATTGGCAATTGGAGGCACCATCGGTGCTACAGGGGGTACATTTGAATTTAGGGGTGGTTGAACAGCCGGATTGGTTCGTATGTAATGACTGAACCAATCGTTCATCATGTTATAGAAGGCTTGTCTGGCCCCCTCATCCGGGTTACTCGTAGCCGGTCGAGATTCCTCTGGCGCGTGAGCGGGCGCCACACTCTCAACGTCATCAGCTACACCTCGCTCAGAATCGGGATCCATTACTATATGAAAGAAATAAACACGTTTCACTGTCAGAAGTCATCACACTATCACATTCTACATTATGGCATGTATAGCTAGACTCATACGCGCTACATTAGTCCGAGAACCGACTAAACCGTAGCTCTGATACCAATCAAATGTAACACCCCTAACCCGTATCCGTCGCCAGATTAGGGTTACAGGCATTACAAAGCCTCACACAAGTTCAAAGTACTCTTTAAGAACAACTATCATGATAAATGCATACCAAATTCTAGTATCATTAATATGCATGTATATTTCAATTAATAACAAATCATTCAATTGCATAACACAATTAATATCATACCATCAACTAAGGACTAATTACAATCAAATAACAATTTACCATTTGATAGGCCATTCGAACCCTGTAACACCCCAAACCCGGCCCATTCACTACGACCGAATTTGAAATGCCACTGCGGAACACGTTCGAAAATATTCTTACTTAAGAGTAAAACCGTTAAAAAATTTGTTGCCTTTAATAAAACATTTTTTTGTGACTTAAAATAATCTAAGTAAAAATTAAATTGTTATAAAAATACCGGATTCAGAACTTTATTATACATACTTAAGAAAATAAAATCATTTGCAATTAATATTTAAAGTGTCAATCCATAATAGAACATAATAATAAAAATACTTAATAAAAATACTTAAACACACTTTAAATACTTTTAGGGGCCTTATTACAATAATTGAATAATCAAAGTACTGAAAATATAAATGCTTAATTAATTAAAAATATCTTTCTGCATGAAAATCTGCTTCTGCATGGCCACCTTTGTATCCACTCCAACCCGGCCCAATCACCACGAATCATCTGCGATGTTTAATAAAAATTGTGTAATTAGTCCACTGAATTCCACCCACATGTTAACCACATATTAACCCATATATCAGATATCAATTATCAAGTTCACATGTTATCACATTCTGGGCTTGGCCCATATTCATATCACATTCATCTAATAGGGTAGCTAACCACATAATTTCCACATACTGGGCTTGACCCATTTCATCATCAACCCATATGACAGATAATGAGTTTATGCAAAGTGCACCCAACCCAACCTAGGGTCCATCCGTTACACCTACCTTAGCAGACTCCCTGCCCAAGGCCGTGGCTAATCCACCGATCAACTAAGTGATCCCACATATCTTACCTTGGCGGACTTGTTTGCTCAAGGCGTGGTGAGCCACCGATCACCTAAGTGATCCCACATATCTTACCTTGGAAGACTTGCTGCTCAAGGTCGTGGTGAGCCACCGATCACCTAAGTGATCCCACATATCATTCAGTCCACGGTGATGCACACAGCTATCAACCGCCGAGGTGGGCACCTAGCCAACACCTCCCTTGATGAAGCACATAGCTAACATCAAGCGCTAACGTAGCACAAGGCTAACATTAGACCACGTACATAAAGTACACCCTTTCCTTCTTTCATATCCCAACCCATGCACATGCCACATAAAATAATGATACAATGTAATGATGCATGAGCATGTTCATCAAGCATATTATCACATATTCATATTAATAATCTCATATCATCAGGTTTGGTACTTACCGGATTATCGACATACCCCTTGAGGGTATCCTTATCACAATTTCCACTGCACTAGTTAGCACATTCATAACACATACACATTTCACATACATATCATATACCCGGAAAACGGTGGGTTAATCACACACCTGATCACTTGGAGAACTATGCTTTCGATACTGATGCTATCACTAGGCGATACTACGGCTATTTGCCTACTTTCTTGTTCTGACGCTGGTCCACATCCCGGTGGCCAATCCCTAACTGCAGAAACAGATCTCTTCTTAAACTTGGGGACAGAGACCTTCCCTTTCCCTTCTTGAATGGTATTCGCCTCCATCAACACACTTAATCAGAACAATCGATTTAATCATCAATATACGAATTCTTAACCAAATATCCACAACTTATCATACTTACGAAAAGTCTTGAAATCCCGAAAAGCTTGATCTAATGCTTGGATCCTTAATCCCTACATTTGATTAATCACCTACTACTTTAATAAAAAGCCATTCGGCCATAAATCCAAATCCTAGTAGGATTAGTATACTTAAACTTACCTTGTGGATTTTAAATCCCGAAACTCACCGAATAACTAGGGAACACGTGGCCTATGGTGTACCTTCGGGAAAAGAACTTCTCCTTCCTTGTAGTCGACACTTAGTAAATCCCGAAAGATCTCTTCAAAGTTTCAACAACAAGATATTAATGGGGTTAGTCCTAGATTTGGCAAATCTTAAGAAAAAGGATGAAACAGAATGAGATCTTACCCTTACTTGAAGAAATTGATTGCACCTTCACTTCAACCTTCAGAGAGATTGGCTATGGCTAGATGATGATCTCACAACTTTCGGCTTTTGGGGATTAGAAAGAAAAGAAAAGGAAGAATAAAGATGGAGGATTCGGCTATGGCTTTTAATGGAGAGGAAAATATATTCGGCTAGGTTCCAAAATTACTTAACCTCGACTTGACAAAAGAAAAGAAAGAAAAGAAGAGAAGAGAGCACTAAGAATTCGGCAGAGAAAGGAGGAAGCACAAATTGATGAGTAGCCCTCCTTCCTTCCTTTTATAGCCAAAATTATCATCTAAGGAGTCCCTTACTTGGCCACCACTCCTCTATCGATAACTTTATCCTTTAATTATCACTTAAATTAAAAGATAATTCAGCAACTATCCTTACTTAGCCGAAATTATTAAACTCAAAGTCCCTTACTTGGCCATCACTTCTCCCTTATTTTCCTCTTTATCTCTTTATTCAAATTAAAAGAATTTAATCCAACAATTATTCTTGAAAATAATGATAAATAAATCCCTTATTTATCCACTATTTATAAAATAATAAAAGCTCCTAATTTATAGCCATGTGCCGTCCACCTCTCTGCTCCTTGTAGCAAAATAAAATTTCTTTTATTTGCTTCCCATGTGACTCGAACTTAGGCCCATTCCTCTTGCATATGGCGCCATTTCCATAGGCCCTAAGTGGCATCTTGGACCACTTTTCCAAGCCTGTTTGTGTGTCAAATTTCACAAACTTTTTCTTTTAAGGCCACCTTGCCTTAATTTTCCCTTTTAAACCTTAAAACTCGTCATTTCTAGGTCATTTCTAAGTTTCCAAAATTTTCGATCGGCTCAGTAAACTTGACATTTCCTTAAATTTCCATGACATTTCCTTACAAGACATTTCCTTACATTTCCAAGACATTTCCTTACATTTCCATGACATTTCCTTACAAGACATTTCCTTACATTTCCAAGGTTCTAAAAATGTTCACTTTCCTCTTTTAAACTTAACATTTCCATACATTTCGTGTTTCCAAAAGTGTTCAAAATATATTCATATGAGATAAGATATGTCATTTCGTACAATTAAACCAAAAATGCATAGGCCCTTTTCGAGGATGTTACAGTTCTACCCTCCTTAAAAATAATTTCGTCCTCAAAATTACTTATTAACGAATAATCGTACATCTTAACTCACCGTACTACGCTTATGCTACGCACTCTGATCTTAATAGAACCATCATACTTTCTAGGCACGAGTCTCTAAGTTCACGCCCCTAGAACTCATTTCTAACGTCGCGATTTAATCTGGATTAAAAGTTTTATGAATTAGTCCTTGTTTCACTTGATTACCGCGAAGAAGTTTTATGAAAAGAATCTTAGGAGTGGTTCTTTCGTATTCATACATGCACACGATCTTTTCATTCATACATACATCCATCAACAATTATGAACTTTTCGTTCATTCAGAGAAAGGTTGTAGTTTTCATTGTTATTGTTTTTCCACTACCTGTAGGTATTTTGGTAATAAATCGGGGTCAATTCGAAAATATTTTTCAAATTAAAGGTATTTCAGAATTTACAAAATCTCTCAGGTTATTTTGTTTTCCAAATCGAGAGGTGTTGCAAAAATTTTGTAAATCGAGGTTATTTCGGTAATTTTGGAAGTCAAAGCGATTCAGTAAATTTTCCAAATCGAGGGTATCTTGTTATTTGTAAAGCAGAAGTTTTGATATCTTTGTAAAGTAGAAATATTTTAATAAAAGTTGAGGGTATTTTTTGAAAATCTTAAAACTAAGGGTATTTTAGTAATTTACAATGCAAGGGCATTTTTTGTAATTTTGTAAATCGGAGATATTTTGGAAAAATTTTCACAATAATCTTTTACTACAATTAAAAGCGTAATTTAGGGATTTTAAAACTAGGAATTTTATAAAAGCTGCATGGCTAGTCCCTTTCGGGTTTTAATGATTGGTTTAGCAGTGAATAAGTCCTCTTGGTTAGGGTGAGCAGTTACACTACGCACTGTAGGATTCGAGTAAAGAGGAGGTGAGTCACTAGGATTGCTTAAATACCAAGCTCTTCACTGAATCCACTCCTAGACATGCGCACAATGATTTGCCACACCTAGCTCTCGCGACTTACTTCACAAAGTTTGTTTAATAGTCCTTAAGTCTTATGCATGTGTTTGAGTGCACTAGCCCTAGGGTTCAACAGATCCTAGTTCACTAATCTACGTTCCTTCATACTTATAACATTCACATACACATTTCACTTGGTAGTCAAGGGTACTTACACTGGTGGATTTGCTGGTCGGAGATACAGTGCCATGCCGAATAACTGAAAAGCTTATGAAAGCCCATACTTTTGAAAAGCCCATCTTTGAAAAAAATTATTTTTGGACCCAAAACCCTCAAAGCCGAGTTTTGAACCGGGCTCGATACCAATTTGTAACACCCCAAACCCGGCCCATTCACTACGGACCGAATTTGAAATGCCACCTGCGAACACGTTCGAAAATATTCTTACTTAAGAGTAAAAACCGTTAAAAATTTGTTGCCTTTAATAAAACATTTTTTTGTGACTTAAAATATTCTAAGTAAAAATTAAATTGTTATAAAAATACCGGATTCAGAACTTTATTATACATACTTAAGAAAATAAAATCATTTGCAATTAATATTTAAAGTGTCAATCCATAATAGAACATAATAATAAAAATACTTAATAAAAATACTTAAACACACTTTAAATACTTTTAGGGGCCTTATTACAATAATTGAATAATCAAAGTCTTGAAAATATAAATGCTTAATTAATTAAAAATATCTTTCTGCATGAAAATCTGCTTCTGCATGGCCACCTTTGTATCCACTCCAACCCGGTCCAATCACCACGAATCATCTGCGATGTTTAATAAAAATTGGGTGAGTCATACAGACTCAGTGTGTAATTAGTCCACTGAATTCCACCCACATGTTAACCACATATTAACCCATATATCGGATATCAATTATCAAATTCACATGTTATCACATTGGGCTTGGCCCATATTCATATCACATTCATCTAATAGGGTAGCTAACCACATAATTTCCACATACTTGGGCTTGACCCATTTCATCATCAACCCATATGATGGATAATGAGTTTATGCAAAGTGCACCCAACCCAACCTAGGGTCCATCCGTTACACCTACCTTAGCGGACTCCCGCCCAAGGCCGTGGCTAATCCACCGATCAACTAAGTGATCCCATATCTTATCTTACCTTGGCGGACTTGAGCCACCGATCAAGTGATCCACGAGCCACCGATCACCTAAGTGATCCCACATATCATTATCAGTCCACGGTGATGCACGACTATCAACCGCCGAGGTGGGCACCTAGCCAACACCTCCCTTGATGAAGCACATAGCTAACATCAAGCGCTAACGTAGCACAAGGCTAACATTAGACCACGTACATAAAGTACACCCTTTCCTTCTTTCATATCCCAACCCATGCACATGCCACATAAAATAATGATACAATGTAATGATGCATGAGCATGTTCATCAAGCATATTATCACATATTCATATTAATAATCTCATATCATCAGGTTTGGTACTTACCGGATTATCGACATACCCCTTGAGGGTATCCTTATCACAATTTCCACTGCACTAGTTAGCACATTCATAACACATACACATTTCACATACATATCATATACCCGAAAAACGGTGGGTTAATCACACACCGATCACTTGGAGAACTATGCTTTTCGATCATCGATGCTATCACTAGGCGATACTACGGCTATTTGCCTACTTTCTTGTTCTCGATTTGGTCCACATCCGGTGGCCAATCCTCAATCTGCAGAAGCAGATCTCTTCTTAAACTTGGGGACAGAGACCTTCCTTTCCCTTCTTGAATGGTATTCGCCTCCATCAACACACTTAATCGAACAATCGATTTAATCATCAATATACGAATTCTTAACCAAATATCCACAACTTATCATACTTACCGAAAGGGTCTTGAAATCCGAAAAGCTTGATCTAATGCTTGGATCCTTAATCCCTACATTTGATTAATCACCTACTACTTTAATAAAAAGCCATTCGGCCATAAATCCAAATCCTAGTAGGATTAGTATACTTAAACTTACCTTGTGATTTTAAACTGGAAACTCACCGAATAACTAGGGAACACGTGGCATATGGTGTACCTTGAAAAGAACTTCTCCTTCCTTGTAGTCGACACTTTAAAGCTACCGAAAGATCTAATTTCAAATTCTTTAAGTCCAACAAGATATTAATGTACCCGGTTAGTCCTAGATTTCGTGCAAATCTTAAGAAAAATGTGATAATTCAATTTAATGATATAGATCTTAAGTAAATATCTAAGAAAAAAATTGCACGCAACTATAGTTTATGGAGGCCTTATTACAACCCAAAATAAAATTAAACAAATTTAAAGTTCTCAGAAATTAAAATCCTTTGCATGGCCACCTCGAGTCCCACCCCTGGCTCCTCAACCGCCATCACGAGTCACCTGAAAAATGTTAAGGAGAAGGTGAGTCACCAAGACTCGATATGTAACCCTTCCCGGTTAATACAACATTTCATACACAACATATAACAGATTAATTAAGCAAAGTATCATGTACCCAACCTAGCCAACCAAACACCTTTGTCTACCCCACGTGGTACCAAACCACTTTGGTGACCGTAGTCACGATGTGTTACCAAAACACTGGTGGTGCCAAACCACTTTGGTGACATATAGTCACTATGTGCTGCAAAGCCTTTGGTGTCCGTGAGACACAAATCGGGTGATGGGGCCAACCCATCGTGTGATACCAAATCACCGCGACGATCCCATATCTCAAGTGGGGCCAACCCACGGTGGTGTTAACCACGAGGACAAGTCGCTATGAGGTACCAAACCTCGGAGGTACCAAACCTCCGGTGACATATAGTCACGAGTGTGCTACCAAAAAGCAGCGGTGCTCGTCGAGACGATATCACTGCCCCCTCCTCTCATCAACCCATATCAAGCAGTTAATAACAGAACATACATATATCACATGTATCAAATAGTCCATGCTTCCCAAAAGCATTATTATCAATCTCATACAATAGAGACTTACCAGGATCCTTGCTTGTACCACTAAGGTACTATTGCCACATCTACATAGAGCAGATTTACACATAACATACACTTAATTAACTATTATAAGTGTGTATGTACACACGATATCGATGGTAGTCCTAAATCCCAAAGAAAGCGTTGGTCACCACGGATCCACTTGCCCTATATTGGCCAAATCTATGGATTAGTCTTATGGCCTATTCGGCCTAATTAACTTATTGGGGAGGGTTCTTGTGAACCCGAGATCTTACCTTAAAACCCTTTACTACTATTCACCGTACTCGATACTCGAATCTGCTGTACCCAAAACAATCGGTCTAAGCGATGTTAGTAGCCTTCGGCTTTAATCACTTAAAGAATAAATCATTACCATAGATTCCTTACCCTTACTTACCAAAGCCGAATGCTAGAGGTTGGAACTCGGGTTGACCGCTTCACCAACCTGGAGTACCTAAGAGAGACCGTTTACAAAAGCGTTTTAGAAGCCTTACTTACCATTGCCGAAATCGGCACTTATCCTCCCTTAATAGGAATCGGCAAGAATAGGAAGGAGAATCCATGGGGTTTCGCACACTTACCTTTACAACCGATTTGAATAACGGAGAAATCCCGAAGTATCTATGCCAGCATCTTTGTTCGGCCAAAGTGTGTTAAAAAGAGGAAAGGAGATCGGCACCTTCAAGGGAGTGTATTCGGCCAAAGGGAGAAAGAAAATAATAGGAAAGAAAAGTGCTAGGAGTTTCGGCTTGAAGGGGTTTGAAGGAATGAAGAAAATACGAGAAGAATAGGGAGGGTTTAGGGATTTTGCACTTCAAAGCAAGAATGACAAAAGAGAAGCAAGGAGGTTAAGCTGATGCTTTTATAGGCATTCGCCCCCCTTTCAAGCTTGCCGTCCAACCTTGGCAACAAGGAGTCCAACTCTAGCCAACTCCTCTTTACCAAGGAGTCCCACATTCGGCCATCACCTATTTTTGCTCCAAGCCACCCATTTAATTTAATTCAAATAATTTTGAATTAATCACCTAATAATCCCCTTTAAAATAAAAATATCCTTGATGCAATTATCATATCTCTTATATTATCAAAAAGGTTTAAGCAAATTAAAACTAATTAAAATGCTTAAATTATCCCTTGATAATTACACCTAAAAAAAAAAAAAGAGTTTGAAGGGAGAAAAACTCTCCCCCCTTGTGCCGTCCAAATAAAAACAAAAACAAAAGGGGATTTCCGTGACTCGAACACAAGCTCTCCCTTGCTCCTTGGTGGCGTCACATGTAGCTCTTAAGTGGGCTTCTTTTTGCCACTTTACCAAGGGCTTTTTAGTGTTAAATTACCCACACTTATTCTTATAACACCACTTACCAAGGCTCCCTTCTTTTAAAAGTTAAAAACTAAAATTTCCTACCAAATCGAGCCAACACAAAGCCTTAAATTGATCATTATTATTCCATAAATAATGACACAGCAGTTCATACATAAGAAAAATAACTTATTTCCAAATAGCCCCACATTTGGGATGTTACAAATCCAAATCCTAGTGGGATTAGTATACTTAAACTTACCTTGTGGATTTTAAATCCCGAAACTCACCGAATAACTAGGGAACACGTGGCCTATGGTGTACCTTCGGGAAAAGAACTTCTCCTTCCTTGTAGTCGACACTTAGTAAATCCCGAAAGATCTCTTCAAAGTTTCGGCAACAAGATATTAATGGGGTTAGTCCTAGATTTCGGCAAATCTTAAGAAAAAGGATGAAACCGAATGAGATCTTACCCTTACTTGAAGAAATCGATTGCACCTTCACTTCAACCTTCAGAGATTCGGCTATGGCTAGATGATGATCTCACAACTTTCGGCTTTTGGGGGATTAGAAAGAAAAGAAAAGGAAGAATAAAGATGGAGGATCTGGCTATGGCTTTTAATGGAGAGGAAAATATTCGGCTAGGTTCCAACAATTACTTAACCTCGACTTAACAAAAGAAAAGAAAGAAAAGAAGAGAAGAGAGCACTAAGAATTCGGCAGAGAAAGGAGGAAGCACAAATTGATGAGTAGCCCTCCTTCCTTCCTTTTATAGCCGAAATTATCATCTAAGGAGTCCCTTACTTGGCCACCACTCCTCTATCGATAACTTTATCCTTTAATTATCACTTAAATTAAAAGATAATTCAGCAACTATCCTTACTTAGCCGAAATTATTAAACTCAAAGTCCCTTACTTGGCCATCACTTCTCCCTTATTTTCCTCTTTATCTCTTTATTCAAATTAAAAGAATTTAATCCAACAATTATCTCTTGAAAATAATGATAAATAAATCCCTTATTTATCCACTATTTATAAAATAATAAAAGCTCCTAATTTATAGCCATGTGCCGTCCACCTCTCTGCTCGCTTGTAGCAAAATAAAATTTCTTTTATTTGCTTCCCATGTGACTCGAACTTAGGCCCATTCCTCTTGCATATGGCGCCATTTCCATA
The DNA here is from genome assembly GCA_025698515.1 of Gossypium sturtianum. Classification (NCBI taxonomy): domain Eukaryota; kingdom Viridiplantae; phylum Streptophyta; class Magnoliopsida; order Malvales; family Malvaceae; genus Gossypium; species Gossypium sturtianum. Next base: position 129,184,211 of record CM046943.1, read on the forward strand.
GGCCCTAAGTGGCATCTTCAGACCACTTTTCCAAGCCTGTTTGTGTGTCAAATTTCACAAACTTTTTCTTTTAAGGCCACCTTGCCTTAATTTCCCCTTTTAAACCTTAAAACTCGTCATTTCTAGGTCATTTCTAAGTTTCCAAAAATTTTCGATCGGCTCTGTAAACTTGACATTTCCTTACATTTCCATGACATTTCCTTACAAGACATTTCCTTACATTTCCAAGACATTTCCTTACATTTCCATGACATTTCCTTACATTTCCAAGGTTCTAAAAATGTTCACTTTCCTCTTTTAAACTTAACATTTCCATACATTTCCAGGTTTCCAAAAGTGTTCAAAATATATTCATAACACATAAGATATGTCATTTCGTACAATTAAACCAAAAATGCATAGGCCCTTTTCAGGATGTTACAAACCCAAATATCACATATGCATATAATGCTTATTCATTTATTTCATTTCTAAAATCATCAATACATTCAAACACATATCATTTGTATACATATGCTTCACTTTTGTCTAAAACATTCTTCATTTCACTTACCCATAATTTTAATAACTAACACAAACAATCCATTAATATCATTTTCTTACCATATTTGGCCATGACCTTATACACATGAGTATTCGATCATTTCATGATTTCCACTTTGTCAATTCATTTCGTTTTTATGCCTTTAACTAATAATGCATACAAACCGTATGTATACCATTACTAGTATACACCTATACAGTACACAACCCTTATCAATTATCTCTAGTCATTTAACTGTACTTATAACAACATGCCAAATCTAGCTTTCACCATTCAAATATCATATTGACAATTAGATCATATCACATAAACCAACATTGATTTCCATTTATCATGACATATAAATCTATAATTCTTTAACCATGACCGAATCCATGTAAGTTCAAAATGACCTCCTAACTTTAGCCATCTTCGCATGGCTTTTATATACATTCCAACCAAAAGAAACCAAAGAGTAATCAAGCTTATACATGCCATAATTTCTAAGATTTGACACTAATGAAAATACCAAAAGTAGGTGATAATGTGCTTGACTTCGACAGGATCCCCGAGTGCGAGCTTCAACCCTCAAGATCTATAACAAAAACAACCAAATACACATCCGGTAAGCTATAATAGCTTAGTAAGTTATAAGCAAAGGAAATTAAGTATAATCAAGCATTATAAAAGTTTCTATTCAACTCAACTTAATCATTAATTAACTTATGGAATCAATCCACATACCAAATTACCAATCACTCATATCATATTCATTAGGTCACCATAATAAAACCTAATATCCAAAATTTTAATCTTTATAAATCTCAATGACTTACCTAACTTACCAATTTAAAAAGCTAACATACCATACATACATACCTGACACTCTCGTTTACCTCCGTCAAGAGTTTTCATTCTTTACAAAATCTGATAACCCGCACACATAGTGCAATTCCCGTAACGTATCGCTCACATAGAGCCGTTACTTATCATCTCTGCACACTTAGTGCTAACTTTCCATAACGTATCGCTCACATAGAGCCGTTACTTAACATTTCCGCACATTTTGTGCCAACTTCCTGTAACGTATCGCTCACATAGAGCCGTTACTAAACATTTCCGCATACACAGTGCTATACAACCGATTCCACACACACAGTGCTCGGTATAACAAATCGCACACACAGTGCCCATTAATTAATCTCATTCTCTTGATTTCATAATACACATATACAAATGCTCACATTTCGGTACATATGTCATACACATATACCTATATTCGAATCAATCCTTCTTTCTATGTCTATCATCACATTCGGCCTCTTTCTTTAAACACATAGGTAATTATTCAATTATAATCATCACTTAATTCAAGGTTCACATTTAATTACTACTCCATCCATAAGTATATATCCAACCTAAATATACATTTTCATACATGATTCAACACACATTCGGCTTGTGTATATATTGAATTCCATACTATGTCACATTTGGCAATTTGTATACCAATATACTCATTTCAACTAATCAAAAGATCTAATTAAACAATTATATGTACATGATAACATCACATTCAACCAACACATTTAAAATTTCATGTCTCATTCGGCAATTGAAATCTTTATATATATAAAAATTCGATTGAAAGTATGCATTTCACTATAATAGTTATTTGCTTAAATTCAATTGCTTATAAACTTACTTTGGTGATTGATGAGTTAAGATTTTCTGGATACTCGTTTAATTTAGCCTTCCCCCGATCCGATTCCGGTTCTTTCCGTCCTTGATCTAAAATAGTTTCAAAAAGAGCTCCTTCAAATCAAGTTTCATTCATTCTAGCTCAAAATACAAATTTGGAAAATTTTCTAATTTATCAATCATTCGAAAATATAACAAATTTGCACACTTTTGAGCTAAAACCGAATACTCCTTAAACTCATTCAAGTCCCTATATATCATTTAAATTAATCATAACATATAATTTATAATTTACCATTTTACCCCTACAGTTTCAACCTTTTTGCAATTTAGTCCCCAAAGCAAAGAACACAAAATATCAAAAATCCAACCACACCAACTAAAGGCCGAATATCCATAGTTCATATATCATTTGATTTCTTTCATTTTTTTCTTGCTATATAGTTCACGCATGAATTTTCTTTTCATGAATTCCTCATTAAAATAAATTCCATCAAAAATTTCAAAGAAGAATTTGGTAATCTAACATACATATATCATGTTTTAGCCTTAAGCACATAAACACCAAATTTATAACCATGGCAACATTCGAATGATACATCTAAAACAAAAATTCGAACATGGGTTAATTAATTTACAAGGCTACAACCTTAAAAACATTAAAATTATCAAGAATCAAGTTTAATCACTCACCTAATTAAACCATGCAAATGCCGAAAATATTGAAAGCCATTGTTCTTCTTCTTCCTAAAGGTTTCGGCAATAACAAGGAAAATAAAAGATGAACCCCCACCCACTATTTTTTATGTTTTTATTATAATAATCATCTCATGCATATATTATTATTCTTTTCATTTTATTACAAATAAAACAATCATATATCATAATTTTAGTGCCTTTGCCGTCCACTATACTCCAACAAGGAGAATTTACAATTTAAATCCCCATGCATAAAGAAACAATTCAATTTAATCACCTCTTTAATAATTAGCTACTTCACTAATTATGCAATTTAATCCTTTCACCTAAATTAGTCACCCAAACACACAAATTAATATATATTACTTTAACACATGCTTGACCACATAACATAAATATCAAATTAATAAATAAAAAATACTTTTCAAATTCGGATTCGTGGTCCCGAAACCACCGTTCCGATTAGGGTCGTAATTGGGCTGTTACAGATATACAAGTTTTGTTTAGTGATTTTTAGTAAAAATGCAAAATAGGGATTTAATTGATAAATGTGTAAAGTTAGTGGTTAAAATGTGTAGTAAATGAAAATTATGGGCTGCTAAGGGCATTATGGTAATTCGGCTAGCATGGGTTAGTCTTGAATTTCATGAATTTGTGATTTTATGAAATAAGGACTAAATTGTGAAATATGTGAAATATGTGGGGCAAAAGTGTAAAAATGCCTTAAAGTATGTTTTGGACTAAATATGTTTTGGACCATAGTTGGACTATGGCATCGAAAAATTGAAGTATTTTGTATCGTAAACATTTATCAACTCGAAGTGATTTGGTAAGAGAGTTGGTGGTAAATAGATATATATCGGTACAGGTATGTACTGTAAACTATTCTAGTAACTAGTTAGAAGAAGTTGAGGACTTATGAGTTACGATATGGTTAAACTTTATGTTAGCTCATTGATTGATGCTTTAAATGTTAATTATGTTATCCATTTTGAGTGTTAATGATTGTTGAGATTATTTCATATTTACATACGAACTTACTAAAGCTTTATAGCTTACTTCGTTTAATTTTCGATGTTTTATAGTTATACGAAGCTAGCTCGAATCCGGGGATCGTCAAGGACTTCATCGCACTATCGGACATCTATTTTGGTACTTTTGAAGTGTGTATATATGGTATATGGCATGTATAGGCTTGAGTCATTTTGGTATGTTTGATGAACATGTATTTAGGCCATTTGAGTTGGCTTGTGATGGTGAATTTGATGTTGTTTATAAATGTGCAAATGGTATTATTTTGAGTTAGGTAATTGACCTATAATGAGTGATTGAGGTTGAATGGATATTGCATGTTTGGAATGGTTTAGTTAATTGAATGGTATATGTGAATTAGGTATAAAAGTATATGGCAAATTGTGGTATATTTGTGATTTATATTGATGGTAAAGAATTGGTATGATTTGAACTTTGGTTGATGACTTTTGGCTACTTATTTGTGTCTTGAAATGGAACTATTTGAGCTTATTTAGGTATGTGTAAAATGGGTGGCAAAATGGCTTGGTAAATAGCCTATTTTTGTCCACACGGGCAGAGACACGGGCGTGTGTCTCAGCCGTGTGTGACACATGGTCATGTTACACGGCCGTGTGTCCCCTGGTGTTGAAATTGAAATGAAGTCAGTATGCTCCACACAGTCTCACACACGGGCGTGTGATCAGCCATGTGGCACAAGTCAGTATACCCCCTAATTGGCACACGGGCGTGTGACTTGGCCGTGTTGCATAAGTCAGTATACCCTACAGGTTTGGCACGACCTAGCACACGGCCTGGCACACGGGCGTGTGTGGCCACTTCGACGGGCACACGGGCTAGACACACGGGCGTGTGGTTGGCCGTGTGACCCAAGTCAGTAAGCTCACTTGTTTAGACACGGGGTAGGACACGGGCTGGGACACGGCCATGTGATCCCATTTCGAATGTCCACACGGCCTGTGACACGGGCGTGTCTGGTGGCCGTGTGTCTCACACGGGCGTGTGTCCCCTGTTTTAGAGAAAAAATTTCTAAGTGCTCAAATTGTTTTAAAAGTTATCGGTTTAGCCCCGAACCACTTCCAGTGCATGAATAGGGCCTCGTAGACTCGTATTAGGGACATATTGATTGAGGTTGATTGACGAATGTTTGAATTGATGAAATGTATGCTAATAGTATGTATAATTGAGTTGTAAGTCCACTAATGCTCCTTAACCCTATTCTGACGTTGAATACGGGTGAAGGGTGTTACACTATATAAAATAAAAAATATAAAAATATATATATATAATTTTTTTGTAGTTTTATTAATTCTACTCATAGAATTTAAAAAATGAATGTATCCAATTATTTTCTGACATGTGTAGCACTAAATGTACTTGACCATAAGTAATAGAATTTAAAAAATAAATAAACTATTTCTACGAATATTTCATATAATGTTTTTTATTTTATTTGAACAAAAAGAACAATTTAGAAGAATTTTAAAATTACTAAATTTTAAAAGAGTCTTAAATATAAAAAAATAATCAAATAACTTGGAAGAATGAACAATTTAAAATTTATTATATTAAAAATATTTTTTTTATAATTTTAAAAATTATCCCGAATAAATCTCGACACATAGTTGTCAAAATTCCAAGAAGATTAGGAAAATCATGTACAAATTCATTCTAGAATTAAATTTTTGAATGATTTTTAATAAATTTTTATTTTTAAATTCTATTTAACATTTTATAATTTTTAATAATTTTTTACAAATTTATAATTTTCTAAAAGAATTAAAATATTTTATAGTTTTAAAAGGAAAAATTTCTTGATGTCCAAGTTAGCTACGGGCATAACGAAAATGTTGATCAAAGAACCTAATTAATACAATTCGAAAATTTGAGGACTTAATTAAATTTATTTTTCACGAAAAAACTTAAATTTTTTTTTGTCAAAATTTGGAACTTTTTACATTGAAGCCATAAAATAATTGAACCATATCTATAAAAAGATTATATAAGAAACAATGAGACTTAAATTGGAATAGCAAAGTTCAGATTTTGAGACTCGCAGTGCTAAGTTCAAGGTTTTTTTTTATATATAAAGTAATTTTTAATCCATTAAAAAAAAAACTAAACCAACACGATAAATAATTGAGCGATTAACTAGTAATAGCTTATTTTGACAGTCTTACCAATTCTGAATTTAAATTTTATATTTCTTAAGAAAATATAATCAGTTGTTCATTCTTATGAAATTACAATCGTATAATTATATTCACATACGTATTCATGTATAACATAAATCATAAAAACCTTAAAAACAAATACATATCGAAGATTAGAGTTCATCGATTGTTCTATATATATATATATATATATATATAATGTTTTGTAGTAAACTATTTAACAAATTGATTTATATATTTGTGCCGATAGATTTGATATTAATACACAAATTTAATTAGAATATCAATATCACAAAATGTTACTCCAAAATCAACAATAATATATATTTTTGATTGATATTACATCTAACATGCAATAAAGAAAAAAGACTTAACCCGAATAAAAATCTAATAGAAGATGTAACCCAAAATTTCAACCACATCACAGTTTTACTAAATATATAGCAAGTAATTGTTTTGTGAAATTAGAGACCTAAAAAATGCAGTATAAAGAAGAAACAAAGATACAGACAACACAACACAAACAATAATCCCTACCTAAAGCACATGCAACACAATATTTGAACTTACTGATCATTTCCAACACCAAGTATCCACTGTGCAAGATGTGTCAAATATGGTTCTGCTTGGGAGCTGCTGCTCAAAATTGGTCTCAGGCTCTGAAGCTCAGCATTGAATTCTCTCTCAAATTTACTGCAATGTATATTAGTTCAAGTTAGAGTGATGAGAGAAAGAGGTCATCATAGCCACCCATTCTCCACACTTACAGAATGGAATCAGTAACGGCTGAGTTTCTAGTCATGACTTTTTGCACTTGAGATGGATTCTTTGATTTCAATTTTCCTGAGCCAACCGAACCATCAGACTGCTCATCTAACTTGGGAATGTCAATAGACGACGAGATTAACCATTGTGTTGCTGCTGCATATTGTAGGCACAATGATTTCAACTTCTCCACTTTCTGCGACAGTAAAAACAAACAAACATGAATAATGAAAGTGAATTTCCCACAATCAAATCTTGTGTATTCAAGGGCTGTTTCAGACTTCATTTCCAACTACATCTTTTTTTTCACTTCAAAAATTGAAATATACTTCATTCACCAGTTCTTATTAGATTCTAATAATATAACTCTAAAACACCATTTTAGTCTAACAAATAGCAACAGACTAGCATGTCCAATTTATTAAAAGCTGTCCCAAAAATACTGATAATTGAGAAGCAACAAACCTTTATCAGTTCAGGCAAAAGAAGTAAGCATTCTTTCAGACACTTATCAAGGAAAAAATCATGATGCTGGATGACCTGTTACAAATGGAAGGATGTTCAAATATAACTTGTGATGCACTAGTTTATCACCAAAAAAATTATATTTTATATTAAAAACAGATATGCAGCATTTAGAAGTCTAATTAGGATAATACCTCGTCAATGCTTTTTGCAGTCTGGAGTCTACCATGCATCACATGCCAATTGGGTTCAAGAACCTGAAAAGAAGGATTTCAAGAATGTTACTTAAAAGCACCAAGCCAACTAATTGAACATCTCAATATAAGTTCATATTTTCTTCCTCATCCTTTTTTGTGCCTTTCCTTGATAAAGCTAAGAGTCAAAACCCAAAGTCCATCTTGCTAGTGGCTTTGACTACCACAAATGCAGAGATTTCCCAAAGTAAAGAAATACTGAGGTTCAGTTATGCCCAAAACTGAAATAAAGTGGAATGGAAGATAAAGAGTATGTAAGACTCGTCTGACTTCATGAGCTGTTCCTTCTAGGCCTTACAAAAGTATTCAGAGCTGCTATGGTGCAAAGGATACAAAGAAACCTACCTCAAATGTTAGATAATGCAGAAGACTGTTAATAAATCTCAGCATGCTACGACAGAGGAGAGATGATCTAGAGATGACAGTTCCATGAGAATTAAGAGCACGAACTCCCTGCAAAATTTGTAGAAGTTATAGGATAGCATAGAGCAAACACATAGAAGGTCGCCAGATTACAACAATTAAGTTCAAGTCCATACTTGATGCATTTGCCAAGCCCCACAGAGCTGGCGTTCCACATGCTTACAATGAAAAAGGAAGCGGAAAATCAACTGATATTTTGTTAAAGCTTTTCTTGATATAACAATTGACAGTGGCCACTGAATCTGAAAACACACAAAATATCATAAGCATAAGGATGAAAATACATGGTTGCACCGTGAAATGATGTAAAAGTGATGTCACCAATGGATTACAATATAAGGAGCTTCCACTCACAATAAACCATCAAGCAAGTATAAAGAAACAACTAGGGCAGAGCACAATTTGGTCAAAAACAAAGAAACCTATGTATTACGTACTATCATTTACTGTGTTTTCTAAAGTGTTTTATGTGAACCAGTTTATATTTATGATGCTACAAATTCAGTTCTTAGTTGCCCATTTAGGCAGGCTTCATCTGTTGCATGACTCTAGTGTTGGGGGAAATGAGGTGAGAATGAATTCCCAATACACTGAAGCCATTCACAGAACAGGCACTTAGACTGTTGTTTTCTATTTTAATTTAACTGTTTATATTTGACTTGAATTTGTTGCATGACTCTAGTGTTGGGAGAATGAGAAGAGAATGAATTCCCAAAACACTGAAGCCATTCAGTGAACAGACACTTAGACTCTTGTTTTTATTTTAATTTAATTGTTTATATTTGACTTGAATTGAGGGCTCCTTTAATTTTTAATTATTTGATTTCTTTTTTTTTTTTTTTTTTGCTTATTTGGTCAAAACGAAATAAGAAACCAAACCAAACTAAAATACTTCAATTGGGTTTTCATTATAATATAGTTTGGTTTGGTTTCAAAAAAAAAAGTTAGAAATCAATTTCTTGGTTTGTTTTTTATTTAACCAAAGTAAAAGTGCACACCCCGAGAAACTACCACGCAAATCATGTAATTCTTACGATTGACTATTATTTCACCTTGAAAAAGAAGTTTAAACACAATCCAGAAAAAATTGGAAGAACCAAATATAATTTTACTAAAACATTTTAACCTTAAAAGAAATCACAACATTCAAGAGACTCACCAACAATGGCTATACTCCCTGCAAGTAGGTCCCTTTAATTAACTTGTAATTTGAAGACTTATGCAAGAACGGACATTGTACAGTAACTACAAAAAAAAAAAAAAAGCCTACCTTATAGCTCAAGGAAAATGTCTCAAGACCAGTAATGCTTATTGGCTCCTCTAGATCATTACTATGAGAAACATTCTTGATGTCAAGATCCTTCAGTCTGCTCAATCCTTTGAGAACCGAAGACCTCTCCTGAGAGTTAAAACATTAAATAATAATACAATATAGATACAATCCAAGTTTTTCCCATACAAAGAAATGAGGAACAGAGGAACCACTTACCACACAACATGTTAAGTCCTCATGACAAGGATCTGCTGCAGCAGCCGTGGTACGCAAAGCTAGATCCAGCAGAGACTACATATTCAAGAAAAAATGGATGAAGAGAAATAAATTCACATATGTCAGATAGCTTGCCTTTTTAATAACATTTATTTTGCAGTTTCCTTTTTAAATTTTATTGAGTAGAGATGTAGAAGCCTTGTCATATGCACCTCACATGGTGAACAATCAAAGAAAAAGACGGGAAAGATGATAAAACCTGCAGTTTCTCTACAGATATCTCATCATGCTTTTTCAAGAGCTCCTCTCGAGCTATATCCATAAAATGAACCAAGAAATCACCCTGCAATTTGATAGCACCTGAATTAGAATGACTACATAAATCATTATGAAAACATATGTCTATCATACAACTATATACAATCACTCTCTAAATGTTGGACAGGAATAGGAATAGAATATTAATTTTATTCTAGATCCTATTATTCCAAAATGTAGTGCTGTGTTTGCATATGATCACTCCAAGAAAGAACACAAATTTAAAACTATTTTAATCTATAAAGCAAATTACCTTATTTGTCTAAAACATAGAAAGGATTTTCAAAATGCTCCAGCACTTTAAGCATGTATTTGGTAGCCAGAATCAGGCATTATCTGAGACTGCCTTCATCTTCCTTTTATCTCTCCCTACTCGGACTCCTGCCCTCTCTCAACTATTTCTATCCCTCACTCTATCAATCCCTCCCTATGATGCTAAGTCAATACTTTTCCAGTAAACCAACTATTTTCACAGCCGCCAATATGTTCTTCTCAGTTTTGCAAACATCTATGTGTTTTCTTGTTCTTATTATCTTCTCAGTTTTGCAAGCATCTACGTGTTTTCCTTTTCATATATCTTCTCAGTTTTGCAAACACATTGTCTCAGGCTCTTCTTGATAGGAATGATTGAGGGGGCTAAGAAAGGAAAATGTTACTCCCATGGTTAGGTAGCCACTTTTCTACTTTGTAGCTTTAAACATTGGATTAACAGTTTTTTCATCCGTATCCATTTCCATTATTCTTACCAAGCAAAGAGATAATAAAAGCTGAACCAAACTAGTTGTGTTTACAAGTGCTTAAAATGGTGTAGAAGAGAGGAAAATAGGCACTTACTAGAGTTTTAGCAACTTTGAGAACTTCTAAAGGACCCTCCGAGAGGAAATTAGGGTGCCTCTCAAAGCCCTTTGAGAGGAAAATAGGCACCCTAATTTCCTCTCTTCAACACCCTTAAAGTTAAGGTCCAACAGCATACCCTATTATTAGGGTGCCTCTCAAAGCCCTTTACTTTAAGGGTCCTTTAGAAATTCTACAAGGTCAAACTTCCTAGAGTTTGGCAATCCCAATTAGTAGCTAGCTAGTGCAAAAGCAATTTGGTTGATCCCTTAGGAAGAAATATGGGAGTTACCCATTCTATAACTTAAAAAAAATATCCATGCGCTAGATATTATTTTAGCATATGCCACCTCCTTGTCACACAAACATTTCTGTTGGAATTCTTAAGATTAAGGACAGAAAACTTACCTTATTACTAGGAGTTCCCTTGTGAATAAAAACTAATCTCAATCACTGATTCTTAGGAAGTTACTATTTTTTAGGGATTGTTTCCTTTATTGTGTTAATTCCTCTCTTTATAACTGAAAACTAATTAGCAGAAAATAATAATCTTTTCTCTAAGTTTGTTCATGGCATCAGAGCTCTAGGATTCATTCGATCCTGCTCATTCATCTCTAATCTCCCTTCCTAAAAATCCCTCCGGTTTATTCCTCCTCCCATGGGTGATGTCAATGAAACTCATGCAGCGAGACTTCACAAATAACTCAGAATGTCAATCAGGGAATTACTCAAGGTGAACTTAATTCCTCCCTTATAATCACCAATCATCGGCTAGATGGGAAGAACTTCTTGCAACTCAATCGATCCTTATGATGATTCGTGGTCGTGGCAAATTAGGGTACATCAATGGAGAAATTCCACAACCAACCACGGTGACCCTACTTATGCCACTTGGGAACTCAACAACTCAATTGTAATGGCTTGGCTAATTAATTCGATGGAAGGCCATATAAGCCGCACCTATCTCCTTTTCAAAACTGCAAAAGACATGTGGGATGCAGTCAAAGAAAACTACTCGGATCTTGGAAACGCCTCCCAAGTATTTGAGATCAAGCTTAAGTTAAAGGATATCCGACAAGGGATACTCGAAGTAACTCACTACTACAACAATCTGAAAATTTTGTGGCAGGAACTGGATATGTACTATGAGGCAAATTGGGGTGAAGGCTTAGAACACACCAAGTTTATGACTCACCTCAACAATGAACGTCTTTATGAGTTTCTAGCAGGACTGAACCGTGAGTTAGATGAGGTCCGTGGCGACTGCAGGCGAGATCACCTCTCCCAACCATCGGTGAAGCATTTCTGCGAAGTTAGAAGAGAAGAAAAGCGCCATCTTGTCATGATGGGAGATTTAAAGGAACCTAAACTCGTGACACCTCTTGGCAACCAGCCTCATCGAGACCTCTGCGCCTCATCTCCGAGAGGTCCACGACCCACAAAACTACGTCTTTGGAAATGATTACGGATCAACCGGACCACTCGTGTAACCACCGCAATCGTGTTGGTCATACAAAGGAAAAGTGCTTCAAACTCCATGGCTATCCAGGAAAAAGCAGGAAGGATAATAAGATCGCCTGTTATCCTCCACTGCCGCAGATGATGTTCTCGATGTTCGCCTAACCAAAACCCAACTTGAGACTCTCCATAAGATACTTGGTACTTCCACTGCTCATGGATCTCTAGCCACTCAAGGTACTACCCTCAACATTGCCTTTCAATCTAATAATCAATCCTCTTGGATACTCGATTCGGGTGCCTCCGATCACATGACAGGTAACTCCACGTTGTTTCACACCTACACCCCTTGTCATAACAAGTCCCGAATCCGCATAGCTGACGGTTCTTACTCACACGTGTGGCTAGAGTAGGAGAAGTACAAATAATGAGAGAATTTTTCTCTCGATAAAGTCCTACATGTCCCAAACTTGTCCTGTAATTTACTTTCAATCAAGAAACTTACTAAGGATGAAAAAGTTCTGCTGAATTTTTACGCAATTGGTTGTGTGATCTGAGGCAGAAATCGGGAGGATGATTGGCATTGCTAAAGTTGATGATGGATTTATGTTTGGAATAAAGAAAAGACACACAGGGGATTGGCTCTATCCACTTCAAAAGAGGACACGATTATGCTATGGCACCGTAGAGGTTAGGGCATCCAAATTTTTGTATTTGAAGAAACATCTTCCATTGTTATTTGAAATAAAAGTATTAATTCCTTGAAGTGTGAAATTTGCCAATTATCCAAACATACCCGTGTACCATACCCATTAAAACCATATATCCAGTCCCAACCATTTTCATTAATCCACAGTGACCTATGGGGAGCCAGCCGAGTGAAAAATATTACGAAGGCTAGGTGGTTTATAACATTCATTGATGATCACACTAGGGTCTGTTGGGTCTATCTCCTCAAAGAAAATCAAACACCCAAAGTATTCCAAAATTTTCACTCAATGGTTCGAACCCAGTTCAACTCTACCATACATACTCTCCACACTGACAATGGGAGAGAATACTTTAACTCTGTCCTAAGCCCATACCTTTCTGACCAAGGCATCATACACCAAAGCTCTTGTCCTGACACTCCTCAACAAAACGGGATCTCCGAGAGAAAAAATCGACATCTCCTTGCTGTGGCTCGAGCTATAATGTTCACCATGAATGTTCCAAAATACTTGTGGGGAGAGGTTGTCCTCACTGCCTGCTATCTCATAAACCGAATGTCATCAAAGGTCCTCAATTTCCAAACACCTCTAAATACCCTTCTAAAGGCCTTTCCTCTATTTCGTGTTCCTAATCTTCCAGCCAAAATATTCGGTTGCAAAGCTTTTGTCCATAACCATCAACCAAATCAATCCAAATTTGATCCTCGAGCCCACACCTGCATCTTCATTGGATATTCCCCCACACAAAAAGGCTATAAGTGTTACTCACCAACCTTGCGCCGAATGTTTGTCTCTCGGGATGTTACCTTTTTTGAAAATGAACCATACTTTGCAGCATCTCATCTTCAGGGGGAGACTTTCAATGAAGATGAGACCCTTAATACTCTCCTCATTATACCTCATGATCCTACCACTACTATCACAAACAAGCCTAACAACCAAGGTGCTATCCGAGATTTAGATACTGTTTCCCCTGTGCAGCAAGAAGTTAGCACGATCCTTCCCAATAACAATACCACCACCGAAGTGCAACAAACCACTGATCAAGGAAAGCAAAGAAAAGCAGTTCCCGAAATACTGAGTTTACTCCGACGAAATCGTTCTCCTGAACCGCGTCTGTGAGTGCCAATTGCATCCCAACCGAGGATCGTTTCTAAAATGAAGTCTCACCTCGTCACCATCCATCTATCTTCCAATTGCGGTGAGAAAGGGCACAAGGAGTCGCACTCAACACCCTATTTCTCGGTTTGTGTCCTATGGAAATTTATCTAAATCTTACAAAGTTTTTGTGACTAAAGTTGATTCTGTAAAAACTCCAAAAAATATAGAAGAGGCTCTTGAATCAGCTGAGTGGAGACAAGCTGTGATGGAAGAAATGAAGGCCCTCAAAAACAATGAAACATGGGAAGTCTCGGATCTACCTAAGGGAAAAAAAACAGTAGGATGCAAATGGATCTTCACTACGAAATTTAAACCCGATGGCCGTATTGACCGATACAAAACTCGACTTGTGGCTAAGGGCTTCACCCAAACTTATGGTCTTGACTACGACGAGACGTTTGCACGGTTGCCAAGCTAAACACCATTCGAGTCCTCCTATCTCTCTCTTGTCAACCTTGATTGGCACTTGACTCAATTGGATGTAAAAATGCTTTCCTCAACTGGGAATTAAATGAGAAATGTACATGGATTTCCCACCGGGTTTGAAGAAAGCAAAGGGCCAAGTGTGTAAGTTGAAGAAGTCCTTGTATGGTGAAACAATCTCCACGGGCGTGGTTCAGCCGATTTGCAAAAGCTATGACTAGCAGAAATTACATTCAAGGACAGGCAGACCACACCATGTTCTACAAGCACTCGGAAAAGGGAAAATGTTTGCATCCTCATCGTTTATGTGGACGATATAATATTAATGAGGAGATGACTCGAGCGAAATTGTGAGGTTGAAAGAATTCCTTAGTACAGAGTTCGAACTTAAAGACTTGGGGAATCTTAAATACTTTCTTAGTATGGAGGTAGCAAGGTCCCAAACAGGTATTTCCATCTCCCAAAGGAAATATGTTCTTGATCTACTGTCAGAAGTTGGTTTGATGGGTTGCAAACCAGCCGAAACTCCTATGGAATTTAACCTTAAATTGAGAACGATGAGGATGGAGAAGAAATCGACAGGGGGAGATATCAACGACTAATAGGAAGACTCATCTACCTATCTCACACCGGTCCAGACATAGCCTTCAGTGTGAGTGTTATCAGTCAGTACATGCATGCCCCAGAGGAGAAGCACTGGAAGTCGCATATAGAATATTAAGATATCTAAAAGGAACTCTTGGTAAAGGCTCGCATTTCAAGAAAAGCGCCAACGAGAATGTGGAAGTCTACACCGATGCAGATCAGGCGGTGTTCTATTAACGATAGACGCTACAAGTGGCTATTGTAGTTATGTTTGGGGTAACCTCGTGACGTGGAGAAGCAAAAACAAATGTTGTTGTAGCACGTGTCTGCAGAGGCAAAGTATCGAGCAGTATCTCATGGTATATGCGAAGGAGTTTGGATACAAAGACTTATGAGGGAACTAAAAGTGCCTTACACTGTGCCTATGAAGATGTAATTGTGACAATCAGTAATTTGTCAAGATAGCACATAATCCTGTGCATCACGATCGCACCAAACATGTGGAAATAGATCGCCACTTTATAAAAGAAAAAATACACTCAGGAGAAGTGTGCATCACCTACCTACCTACTAGACAACAAGTTGCAGACGTGTTAACTAAAAGTTTGAACAGAAACATGTTTGAGGAACTTATTGGCAAGCTGGGTTTAATAAACATCTACACTCCAGCTTGAAGGGGAGTGTTGGAATTCCTAAGATTAAGGACAGAAAACTTACCTTATTACTAGGAGTTCCCTTGTGAATAAAAACTAATCTCAATCACTGATTCTTAGGAAGTTACTGTTTTTTAGGGATTGTTTCCTTTATTGTGTTAATTCCTTTCTTTATAACTGTAAACTAATTAGCAGAAAATAATAATCTTTTCTCTAAGTTTGTTCAATTTCTATTTTCAATGAAAATGAAAATTGAAAATAGGTTTTTTTTTCCCATACCAAATACACACAAACTATTTCTTATTCTCTTTTCGGTTTTTTAGTATATTAAGATCATAGTTTTCACCTAATATTTCCCAAAGTAGCTTTGGATACTTCAAGGAGTTTTCTATCCATCTATCAACTGGTATCTCTTTACAATTTATTATGTCCCCTATTGAATTATCAAATTTATGCATTCTTCCGTATTTATACATTTATTTCATTTAGTATCATTAAATTACTAATTTTAGGTAAAAGTTTTAGTTAAAAAACCAATCAATTTCAAAACTTATTTTGATAAATATCAAATATAGAGAGAGAAAATACAATGGTCAATGATGAAAATGGAAAAGATGATCTAAGCAATATAAAAGGGTATAGATCCCTACAAATGCAAGTGCTTGGCTTTCGGGAAAATGCATTTAGGGCTTCACCAATTGTAGGTCCTCTCATTGAATGCACTCAACATGTTCTCATTTGAAAGATTCTTCTAAGAAGCCACTCCAAGACTGAAAAACTTTTAAATCCTTGAAACTTCTAGTTTCAATCCTTTATGCAGTTATCAGAACAACACTTACATTATTAAATTCTCCTCTTAGATCCATTGCTGGCCAAGAAATAAGACCAAAGCAATGATACTACTACTATTACCATGCACCAGAACAGTTAAAGCTTTGGTGCTTGAGTTTTACAAAGCTCAACTAAGTACTAATCATGTTAAATAGTTAGAACTTGAGAACTAGTCCCAAATGGTTACAATATGGTTTAAATATTGGCCAATAATCATATAAACCGAATCACAACTTAACCTAGTGTGACTACTGAATGCCAAGCATGCCCTGCATAAGGCTATTGAAAACTTGGCACTGACATACACTCATCAAAAGTTGTGATCTACAAAAAGTGGTCCTTATCTATCTCAACCAGCATACTAGAAAAAAAAAAATACAAATTGTGTACTTTCTATTAGAGATAACTGGTAACCACATTCAAAACCATACTATACATAAAAAAAGATTGATTTCCATCCCAAAGTATACAATATTTAACATATTTACCTGGTCAAGTAGAAGATAGTGCTTTATTGACCGCAACTTTCCTATTAAATCATACTGGAACATTAGACATGGAAGTCAAAATTAGATAAAGTTCTGGCAAATTCTCTTAATGGATGACCAAAAAAAAAAAACACTTGAAAATTAGCTTTTAAATTACTAAGTAGTAACAATTCATGCTCACCTTTTCCTTAATGAGACTTAAGAGCTCACCACTGGCAAATTCATAAGCAGCTTTTACACACTCAAGGTATTGATGGTTTGATCCAAAAGTCATTAATTTAGAATTTTCAGACACAGGGACCTAAAGATAATATCTAGTTAGAGGTATGTCACAAAGCAAAATGGACAAAGGAGGTTCTCGTTTAAAGAATCAGACCTGAACATTGTACCCACATTCTCTCATGACGTTCAGATATTTCCCAGTAGTCAATATTGTACCAGCAATATTTGCAAGGAAGCTAGGAATGTCCTTCTTGAGACTATAACGTTGCCTCCAATACTTAGCATCATAATCTTGAGTAAGGCTCTCCTACAAACCTAAAAATTATAAGTAAAGAAAGCACAAATTTGAAACACAAATATACGTGGATAGAAACAATATACCTTTTGAAGAGACTTGTTCTCAGCAATAAAAAATTCACCATATGGATCATCAATTACTCCTTCATAGATCCACCTATTTGTTGGAATTTCCCCATGATAATTAATTTAATTATAATGCTTCAAAAAGCCCTACAACTCTTCAAAAGGTAAGAAACTGAGAAAATTTAATAGCATTTTCATGTTGAACACATTGACGTTTATAAAATAGGGATGGGAATGGATTGAATTTTGGAGTAGCGATAGTATCCGATTTAATATTTTTCAGATTTAGGTAGTAATGTTTGGATATCCAATATCCAAATCCAATTTACTTTTGGTTTGAAGAGAATCGGGACATTATCCAAATTCATTTTTAGTTGATTGTTGTTTCTTTATCAATTTATGGTTGTTTTAGTTTCATAAATGGACTTTTATTATCTAAGGTTTTCTTTTGTTGTATTTAAAAGCTGTTACTTGTTAATAATGTGTAAACTAAAACTTTAATTTAATTACCGTTTGATTTTATATCTTTATTTTGACAAAAGAAATTGATTTAAATAACCGAGTATTTTCTTCTTTGATTTTATATCTTTGTTATGGAAAAAGAAACAGATGTAAGTAACCGAGTATTTTAACAGATTCAAGCCTTTAACAAATGGTTCTATCTATTTTAGATTAGGATTTGGATAACAATATTCACATTTAATTAGACAATAAACAAATTCAAATATTATGAAAATTAATCAATTCAGATATGGAAATTTAAAAAGTGTCAGTGCCATCCCTACTTTAAAGTCATAATCAGACTTCACAAGTAGAAAAGAACACTAAACATTTTTTTATTACTAGGTCACAAGAAGAGCTTCCTAAATACCTTGTCTAGGAACTATAAGCAACTTCTTCACTCAAAAACAATTAAAAAAAGCAGAAATATTTAAGCAAAAAAATGTGTAAGCCGTAAAACTGAATTCAATTTCTAGGCATTTAAATCTAAAAAGGCTAGATGCAAATTATAGAGAGCTGCTTCAGGATCAAGCTACAAAATAAATTGTAAAGGCATAAGCATTGAATGCCATTCCATATATGCAATTTCTCCATTTAGAATAGAGCCCCTTTTCAAAAACAAGACACTTATCAATATATTATTTTTAGAATGTTCACAAATTTATTGTACAAATTCGAATTTTGATGTTATCAATAACCTGCACTTCTCCAGTAAAAAATGAAACATGGTCTTCTTGCAACCATGATATCTTTCTGAGACTTACAAGAAAACGCAATCTGCTCAGTGAACTAATACTTATCATCTCAAGTGACATGGGGACTTTTCCATTACTAGCCATAGGATGTTTTGCCATAATTTTTGTAGAAAACAGAGTAATTCTCTGTATTTTTCTATATTTTATTAACTAAAGAACTGAATTTAAATAGAGAAAAGAGTCATAACCTAATTGGGAAAATAATTCCCTTATTCTAGTAAACTACTAAAAGATAAGATAAAATAATCCTAGAATATCTCAAATGATTTATTCTAAGATTTATCTACATAAACAAGATTTATCTATCTGTAGAAAACATTTAATATATTTCTATAATTCCTACACTCCCCTCTCAAGTCGAGAATATACATTGTATAATCCCGACTTGAATAGGAATTTATTGAAAACAAGCTTTAAGTGAGCCTTAGTGAGAATATCCGCAATTTGTCCTTTTGAAGGAATGTAGGAAAGAGTGGTGTCCTTTTGTTGACTTGGTCGACAATAAAATGCTGTCAATCTCCACATGCTTTGTTCGGTCATGTTGGACTGGATTCTTGGCAATTTGAATAGCGATTGATTATCACACAAGACTTCAAAGTGATCCTCCGATTAGTGCCAAGTTCTTTTAGTAATTTAAGTAGCCAAATTCCTTCGCATATTCCCAAAGCTAGTGCTCTAAATTCGACTTTTTCAAGACTACTTGAAACAACAGATTGTTTTTACTTCTCCAAGTTGTAAGGTTACCCCAAACAAAAGTGCAGTAGCCACTAGTGGATCTTCTTTCAGTGAGGTCTCCGCCCAACTAGAGTCTGTAAAAATCTTAACAGATTTTGTCTTGTGTTTTCTTGAACATTAAGCCGTGTCACGGAGTTCTCTTCAAGTACTTGAGAAGTGCATTTTTTCTTCTTTGCCATATGCTCTTCATTAGGATTAGTCATGTGTTGACTTATCACATTTACTGAGGAAAGGCTATATCGGCCTTGTCGGAGATAAGTAAATAAGTTTCCCAACTAATCTCTACAAATTTCTCTCTGTCTACTAAAGACCCATCTTCTTTGTTGAATCTCAAATTTGCCTCCATTGGTGTATCGGTGGCTTACAACCAAGAAAACCAGTTTCTTTGAGTAAATCAAGTAGATACTTTCTTTGATTGATCACAAGTCCTTCTTTTGATCTTGCCACCTCCATTCCTAGGAAATATCTTAACTTTCCCAAGTCCTTGATTTCGAATTCTGCTTAATGACTTCTTCAAATTGCTAATTTCTTCCTCATCGTTTCAGTAAGAATTATGTCATCAACATACACAATTAGGATAGCTTTCTTATTTGTAGAAGTTACCTTGATGAAAAGTGTATGATCGGCAAGGGATCGCTTGTAGCCGTTTTGAGAATGACTTTAGTCAACCTCTCGAACCAAGCTCGGGTGATTGTTTTAGCCCATATAGAGAGACTGTTGAGCTTGCACACCTTGTTGCTTCCTTCAATGCAGACTTTAAGCTAGGTGGCAATTTCATGTAAACTTCTTCCTCTAGCATGCCATTAAGAAATGCATTTTTACATCAAGTTGATGTAATTGCCAATCGCAATTTGACCAAACTTAGGAGTACTCGAATAGTGTTAAGCTTTGCCACGGGTGCAAACGTTTCGTGAAATCTATCCCATACGTTATGCGTAAAGCCTCCAGCCACCCAGTCTAGCTTTGTATCGTTGGATGCTTCCATTGGAGTTGTACTTTACAAAGCAAAGATCCATTTTGACCAATGACCCTCTTTTCCTTGAGGAAGGTGCAGAATCGTCCAAGTAGCATTTTCTCTAGTGCACCAATTTCCTCTTCAATGACCCTTCTCCATTTAGGATCCTTTAGAGCTTCAACTATGCTTGTGGGAATCTGTTCTTTATCCAAGGTTGTTTGTAAATGCTTTAAAAGAAGGCATCAAAGAATTATAGCCAACAAATTTTTCAATAGGATGCTTGGTGCATTGTCTAACCCCTTTTCTAATAGCAATAGGAAAATCATCTAGAGTAGAGGACTTATCGATTTCTTCTTCCATTCCTAAGTAATTTGGACCAAATCCAATTCTCGGCCAAGAATCATTGAACAGCAGTCTCGGGGATATTTTTCTTTTTCTTGTGTAGACACGAGAAAATTTGTTTGGGTGGTGATGTTTGTTGAAGATTTTCAATAGGAGTAGGTGTATTTTCGGGAGGGGTGTTTAAAGTAGGTGTGGATGAGGTATTGATAGGTATAACAAGAGAATTAATCGGAGTAGTCACGGGTGACAAATCAGAGGTAAAGGTAAAATTGGTGGCAATTTTGAAGGTTGAGAATGGAAATTAGGAGAAGATACCGATTTGGTGAAAATCACTCCATGTCTCCCCGAATTTCATTTGTGTGAAATAGGGATCCTGTTCATAAAAAGTGATATCCATAGTGGTAAAAATCGTTTTGAAGGAGGATGAAAGCATTTGTATCCCTTCTTAAGTGAAGAATATCCAACCAAGTACACATTTTAAGGACTTGGGGTCTAACTTGGATTTATGATGAGCAATATTTTGGATAAAACTGCATATGACCAAAGATTTTAAGTAAGCGAGAATTGAGGAGATAGGCTTAAAATGAGGAAAATCTTTGCAAAAATATAGATTGAGGTGTTTGAAATTTTAAAACCTTACTAGGCATTCGGTTGATTAAATAGGTAGCCGTTAATAAGGCTTCCCCCCCCATGAGATATTTAGGAACATTGGTAGTAAATAGAGGGAACGAGTAACTTCTAGGAGATGCCTATTTTTCCTTTCGGCAATGCCGATTCGTTGTGGGGTTCCAACACAAGAACTAAGTTGAACTATGCCCTTGTCCCTGAAAAAATTACCCAAAGACCTAGCAAAAATTCACCGCCATTATCGAGTTTAAAGAGAGTGGATTTGAGCCCCAAATTGAGTGAGAACCATGTTATAAAATTGTGCAAAAATATCAGCAGTTTCAGATTTGTCTTTTAGCAAATAAGTCCAAGTTACCCTACTGTGATCATCAATGAAAGTGATAAACCACTTACTATGATCAGCATTCTTCACCCGAGAAGGGCCCCAAATATCACTATGGATCAAAGCAAAAGGGTGAGAAGGCTTGCATGGAGAAGGAAAATAAGAAGATTTAGTATGTTTAGCAAGAGAGCAAACTTTGCAAGAAAAGAGTTTGGCCTTTTATTAATAAATAGATCAGGAAACAATTTAGCAAGGTATTGGAAACTAGGATGGCCTAAACGAAAATGCCATAACATAACAGTATCAACTGTATTTAAAGCTGTAAAAGATTTGAAGATCTCGGGTTTAGGAGAGGAAGGGAGGATGTAGAGACCATTCTGCAAGCTGGCCTTACCAATCATCTTCTTCAAGTTCGATGCACTGCAAAGTACAATTAAGACCGTTAAAGGTTGCAAAGCGGTTCAAGTCCAGGAAATTTTACTTACGGAAATGAGATTGCAAGCGATTTGGTACAAAGAGAACATTATGAAGTGCAATCTAATCATTGAGAACAACAGTTCCATGGCCTTCTATTTTGCATAAGGACCCATCGGTTTGTTTTGTGAGCTTTACCAACGGATTTTGAAAAAATTGTGAAATAAGGTCTTATTACTAGTCATATGATCCAGTAGCACGTAATCGAGGATCCAATTAGGAGTGGCGAGAGGAAAACAATCTTTGTGAAAGAAGAGTTACCTTACTGGTTCTTTCATGACCAGATTACCCGCACTAGACCCTGAAACTTTCCAAGCAGCTTTTTGAAGTTCACAATCCGCTCTTTGGAGAAGCTTGTGACAGATGTCGCAGCGGCAAGCTGGATTTATTATCTCGGAGTTCTTTGACTTCCGGTTACGAGGCTTACCATGAAGCTTCCAACACTTTTCCTTGGAGTGACCGGGCTTTTTGCAATGATCACACCAAGGTCTCCCCGCTTGGAAGAGGAGATGATTGGTGTGTCACTAAAGCGAGATCCTTCAGAGTTGAATCCGTTTCATCAAGCAAACATCACACTTTGTCGACTTTCTTCCTTCTTGACCATGGAGAAGGCCTCTCGAAGGAGGAAGTGGAGAAATAGCCAAGACCTGCCGCGAACCTCATCCGGCTCCTTGTTTAGTAGTGTAGAAATTGAAATAGCCTTCTTTGAGTGACAATTTTCGATGATAAAGGCGGCATCTCTTGGAAATGCCCAATCATGCTTTGTGCATACAAATCTAATTCTTTGCCAAAGAGCGGTAAGGGTATTGTAGTAGGGAGTAGCGGGCATGGTGCCTTGCTTAAGAGTGGTACGCTTGATTTTCAACATGATATAATTCAAACAATATTATCATTCTTTGGAGTAGGTTTCATGAAAGACACTCAGATTTCAAAGTTTGTGTTATAAAGGAGAAAATTTCTCGCTTATACTTGGGGTCATGGAATTAAGGAGCCAAGTCATAACACGACCATTGTCACGCATCCACTTAGCAAAACTGTGTCGTGAGCAGCAGGTCGCTTGATTTCACTGATAACATAGCCCAATCTATCTCTTCCCAAGAAAAATCTTAACCGATTGGGACCACTCTAGAAAATTGTTGCCATTTAATCTATGGCGGGTGATATTCGGACAGTCCGAGTCGATTGAGCATCGAGAACCAAAAAAATTTTCTAGATTTGAGGTAATCTCTCGGAGTAGGAGAAGGATATGTAGAAGAAGAAGTTTCGACATGGTCTAGGGTGGAAAGGAACCGTAACCTAAGTGATACCATGTAGAAAGCAGAGTAATTCTCTGTATTTTTCTATATTTTATTAACTAAAGAATGAATTTAAATAGAGAAAAGAGTCATAACCTAATTGGGAAAATAATTCCCTTATTCTAATAAACAACTAAAAGATAAGATAAAATAATCCTAGAATATCTCAAATGATTTATTCTAAGATTTATCTACATAAACAAGATTTATCTATCTGTAGAAAACATTTAATATATTCCTATAATTCCTACAATTTTAACTCATTTATATATCAAGGGTGTAAATATCACATAACATGGATGGTAATAAAGGAAGCTACCTACTATTACATTCAAACATGCATGACCAGACTGAACAAAAGCAACTCTCTCATTTCATGTAAGGACCAGATGTGGGTTTGGGAAAACACTACTGTCCTGCTTAACACTCATTCTCTTTGAAAGCCCAGCCTTCAACCAACACAACCCTAGCATAAACCCCAAAACTAACCAGATACCCAAATTTAACTAAATCCGTTCAATTATTTAATTCAAACAAGCCAAGATAGTCAGACCTGATACATACATATTCAAGTTTTGTTATGGGCCGAACCTATGTTAAGAAAGGCCATTAATTTCGATTCTCTAGTTAAAGCTTACGTTGCGCTTTTATTTCTTTCCTTAGGTTTCTTGATTATACTTTTATTTAAGTTGATTTATTTTCCTTCTAGGAATAGGCTTCCTCTTTATGTAATAAAACTAGTCCTTATTTAAAGGGACGTATGAAATAATAAAATCCAAAGAAGAAAATCTATAAAAAAACCCTAAAGAGATTTGGCTTTCTCTCTCAAACGAGCCCTAAGGTTTCAATATCCCTTTGATGTGTTGAACTATCAATCACAATAGGTCATTACATGAATCGAGATAAAGTTAAGACAATTGACTTCGACTTCCCCGTCAGTCGCCCTGTGACTCAGTCCTGTTCGCGTGTTCATAACAACTCTATATATAGTAGTGAAATAAGTGACAAGCATTCCATATCAGTTGATGATTCATCGGAAAAAAATTTCTTGGAAACACATTTTTCCAACTCTCCACCAATAATATACTTTTTAGAGTGGGGGAAACAGATACACATAACAAGATAAAGTTAAAACTCCTGAAGCATAACAGACTTTCAAACATAGTAACAACAAAAATCAGATATACTGCAGTTATTACAGGGAACGGGGTACCTTTCCAATATGCTAAGGTATGCATTGCTAGCAGAATGAGTCATTTTCTCAAGCAATGACCTCACTGCACTATCACCAGCCATAGCCTTAGCCTGAAATCGAATAAGCAAATAGGACAAAGCAAACAAATATCATTTTCTTAAGTTCTAATGCGATAATAAATAACTAAAATAACTATATTTTCCTGCATCAATCAACTAAGATAACATCTTACCTGGCTCTGCAACAAATTAAGCACAGCAGAACCTGCATAATTATTAGCTGAAACCTTCCTTATCACAGTGGACAATGCTTGCATGGAGCCCATCATGGGCTGCGAACAATGGATGAAAGCATACTTAGTGAAACACTCTAAAAACAAAAGGATTAAGAATAGAGCCAAACCTGACAATAAAACCACAATCCTTGAATAGAAAGTCTTCTAAGTCGAAATTGGTGTTCAAGTTGTGCAACCATGGCCTGATAATCCTGACCAAGAAAGTTGACATATGGAGAGGAAAACATTATGCAGAACGTCAAAACAGTTATCATGAAACTATTTAACAGCAAATCATACAAAATATGAAGGATGATAAACAAAACACTAACATCCTACATAAAGACCATACTGACCAGGGAACCATATGTTTCAATTGACAACAAGTCATAAAAAATGGCAAAGGGAGTTGGAATTAATTTGTAACCCTATTTGAACCCCCAAAACCCTATGTTCTCAATGGCCTAAAAACCTGACAGATTAAGCTTTTTCCAACTATAAAATAAAATGCCTATCATTTATCTATTGTGGACATCTATATCAAATAAACTAGCAAGCATGCATCATGAATACAATCACAACTTGGCATATATTCATTTGCTTGACAAAGAAACAACAAACTATAGGAAATGACAATCTACATGTGCAAATTAGACAATAATAGCCATTACTATAAAAAATAATGTTTACAAGGATTGTAAAAGAACAGATAGCCTAACCACTTCTTGAATAGAAAGAAATAGTATATTATCTAATGAAAAGCATTGTAGCCTAAAGAACCTACCAAAAGGAATGCCCTCAGCGCAGCAGCAAAGGCATGATTGACAAGCCCATGCTTGAACTGAGATCTGGACTCTACAAACTCATCAATCAGGAGATAGCTCTCACACAAAGGAAATATCCGTTTTGCTAATTCCTGCAATGGTTTCTCAATCAGTTAAAGTATTGTGCAAATGCAAGTGAGAAAATCACACATGATACATTTGCAACACTATCTCATCAATTATTAACATAGACAAAAATTATCAAAAACGGCCTCCATCATGCTCCAAGACTAAAATGGTTCATGGAAGTAATTTATCGATACTCAAGGGAATTATTTTTACTTCCAGGAATATAGTCTTTTATCTTCAGCAATCTGGATTTAGAGCAAGTGTGCTTCTAGAGTCTCTAAAGAAACCATGCTCAAGCAGTCTGCTACTAGAGGTTCTTTACTTTATGGAATCGAACCCAAAGCTAAACTGCATATCCCTTTCATGGTTAACGAAGAATAACAAAAAGGTATTTATAGTAGCACAGCAGTGCATCAAGTTTTTTCAATCACCATAACAGTAAAATTCCAGAGTAAAAGCAATTCAGCCACAAAGGATAGCTGAACACTTGTTTGTGCCAACAGAAGAAAATTTCTAACCTGAAGTGCTAAATCCATAGATGCATCAACCTGGAAACTGACAACATCAGCCTTTCCATGCACTCTTTTGATTGAAATGTATCGTCCTTCAATTCCAACCAACGCAAACAGGAGATCATCAATGAGAATAAGTTCCTACAAACCAAATTAACCAATTAATACCTACACTAATTGTGAGATCTTCACAGGTTACAACCAATTAAACAGTTGCAGTACAAACCACGCAAAGTAGAACGTAGATTACTGCACATAATGAAGAAAATGCCCCGGTATGCAGATACGTGTATGCTCTTATAACAATTTTATGCATAAATGAAAAGGAAAATCAGCTCACATGTTGCATTTTTCTCCCAAAAATGTGCAGCCCCAAAATCTCATAAATTCATAATTTTCAACCAACCCCATGCAAACTAGAAATAAAAACAGTTTAGGTAAATGATCAACTTGTATGAAAGTGGCAAAACAAGAGAGATGCACTGAATTAAAGACTACAGTTCAACTCATTAGTAGTAAGTACCAAAAATTAAAATCCCACAGCTAGACATATAAGATAAAGTAACAGAAAATTGGATAATTCAGTTGTTGGCCAAAAACAATCAGG
Source organism: Gossypium sturtianum (assembly GCA_025698515.1). NCBI lineage: Eukaryota > Viridiplantae > Streptophyta > Magnoliopsida > Malvales > Malvaceae > Gossypium > Gossypium sturtianum. The sequence continues at coordinate 129,211,269 of CM046943.1, forward strand.
TTGTCTAAATTTTCAGAAATGAAACTACAACTCTGAGTTCCAGCAAAAGCCAATCATACCAACATTCTTCGTTACCAGGACTCGGCAATTTGGGGTGCAGTACCGTGTCGACACGATCCGACACGGGATACGGGTCAGATCCGGCAAAAACCAGCGGTCACGGAGTTGGGTGAGAACTGAGATAAGAAGAGAAGAAAAAAAAAACTGATTTGCAGAGACGACAGAGAGAAGTGGGACGATTGTAGGAGGACGACGATTGGAAAAAGAGAAGACTTTTCAAATAAATGAACAAAAAATTAGGGTGTAAATGTGTAATTAGAGAAGAGAGAATAATATATAAATTAAAAGGGAAAACTACATCATTAGTCCTGTCACTAAAGCTTTCGAAAATATTTACTTTTTGTGTTGGTAGAATAACAATTTTCATCATCAATTTTTATATATTCTAACAGCTTAATCTTGATTTTATATAAAAGTTATTAAGAGATAAAGTGTAAATTTGCCACCATATTATTACTATACTTTATTTTGATTATCACTAAACTTTGAATTTTATTAAATTTTACCATTAATCTTGATTTTTGATGATTTAAAAATATAATTTGACAACAAAATATTATTTAATATATTTTATTTTAATAGTTAATAAAAAATTAATTTACAAGATATCAAACGGTATTAAATTAACATGAAATTTTTATTTAATAAAAGAAATACTTGCAGTATACTAAACTCTCTTATTCTTTAAGAGGTTTGTCTAAAAGATTGACGATATAACTAGGAAGACGTTTCAAATTCTATACATGAGTTACTGGACATGCCATCCTTATGTATCCCATTTGATATCTTCATATCCGAAAATCAATAAATTCAACTATGCATTGTTCACAAAATTTAAGGTCCTCCTTTTGATTTTCAATTACTCGATAATTTCCACAGGCGCAAATTCCACTTTTATAGGTCTAAAAATTCTTTCACAAAATAATCCATCCTTTTCCGGTTTATTGGTTTTGTAATGAAAAATAAAAAATAATAAAAGATTAAGTTTACTCTTTTATAAATAATTGTTTTTATAAATTGTTGATACTATATTAATTTATTTATTTTAAATATTAAATTATTATTAAATTTGTCTTTAAAATATTTTTAAATTAAAACAGAAATCAATTTTTATTGACAAAATTCAATCAAACAAAAGTAAAGTAGAAAATTTCAAGATAAAGTAAAAATATAGTGGTAATTTTCTCTTTGAGCTCAAAAGTATAATGACAAATATCAATCAAAATAAAGTATAGTAGCAAATTTCAAGTTTAACCTAAAGTATAGTGACAATTTACACATTAACCAAATTAGTAACATCTTCAAATCAAGTTTTATTTGCTTGACTAATATTACAGGAGCTTGTGAAATCGACTCTAGTGTTGTTTTTTTAGCAAAAAAATACAATATATACCACAAAATTTTCTTTTTCAAACTCAATTCATGTAAATCATTTTTCAGAACTCAAATTGTAAAAAATATATTTTTTTTAAAATTTTTTTCTTTTCTTATAATGAAAAAGTTAAGAGGTAAAAAAAAATAGAGATCCAATAAAATACTTAATGTTTTTTTTTTAAATTTTTTAAAGAATGGGTGTGGAATATTTTTATACAGATAATGCGAAGAAAAAATTTGGAAGGTTCAAAAACAATTTTTCCTCATTTTCTCTCACTTTATCTATTTTAGAAATTTTTATCTACTTTTATTTTAATTTAAATTTTTAGAATTTTATATTTAAAAATTATTTCTATCGTTTTATATATAATCAGGGTCAATTTGGTAAAAAGAATAAAAATTGAGGACTAAAATTGTTATTATATCAACTAAAAAAGTGCCACTTAATAGTCGAGTGACCAAAAAACAATTTCGAGAACTTTAGTGACCAAATTGTAACTTTTTTAATTAAATGTAAAACAAAAATTTAGACATAATTTAGTGACTAAATGTAGTTTACCCAAATTTAAAATTCAATCCCTTATACTTTTTATTTGTAATATTTACAATTTTGATCCTTACTCTTTAAACGTAGTTAAACAATTAAAAAATATTTTAAAAATTAAATGTTTTTTCAATGAAAATCATAAAAGATTGTGAAAATTTAAAAACTTTAAAAATAAAATTAATTTTAAAACAATTTTAAAAAATATGATAAATATAAAATTAAAAAAATTTAAAGAAAAATGTCTTCTTACTCCATTAATGGTAATAAGGTCTCTCCAAGATTTGAATTATTTATTTACATTGTTGGGGATCCACCCAATTAAGCAACGAACAAGTAAAAATAACGAAAGAAATTGAGAAATTGAACACACAAATTTAACGTGGAAAAATCCCTCCAAAGAGAATAAAAAACCACAGGCAAAGATAATTTTACTATAATGGCAAAAGAACGAAGAGTATAAAAGATAGAGATAAAAACTAAACCCCGAAAACAAAGAACCCTCAAAACGTACTCTAAATGTGTTATGAGTTCTAATCTCTAATGGGCGTATTTTCTAAAGTTGTAAAAGAGCCTATTTATAGGCTAAATTCATAGGTCAAATAATAATAAATAATCTAGACTAATCAGAGTTTGATTGAAACAAATAAAGAGAGTTTAACTAGAAGATTATTTCTTAAATTTGACTGAAATAGGAGTTATACTTAACAAATCTCCACCTAGACTCATATTTCCACAACGCCATCTTTGTCAAAGCTCGCCACGAGTCTATCTTGAACTATGCAGGGAATTAACTGAGTTGAATCTGTGCTTAGAAACAGGAAGACTTCTAGCCTTCGACTTATACACTACCAAATCAAAACTAACATGGGTCTAATTTTTACGAACACAGTGCCCTAACTTTTCAAAACCTACATCCAAGAGAGAACCTGTCTCCAATGAAACGGTCATACATTTTTCCCTCCTATGACCAAGTTGCCTCTGCTCCAAACGAGTTGACTTCGACTCCGTAACGTACGAGGGACGTCTGATTTCACCGGTCACTGTAGAACATTCCAGAATATAAAGACTGTCGATCATTTTACCTTTTAACAAAACGAGAGCTCCACGAGATACCTTAATGTTGCTCGACTTGATGTTGATTTTGCATCCTTTCAAGTCTAAAATACTCAAGGAGATGAGATTCTTTCGTAAATCAGGTACATACCTGACATCTGAGCGTGTCCTAATCGTCCCATCGTGCATCCTAATTTTAACAGTACCAATACCAATTACCTTACTGGATGAATCGTTTCCCATGCGCACAACTCTACATTCAACCGAACTGTATGTGGAGAACCATTCTCTATTGGGACACATGTGGAAAGAACATCCCGAATCTAGGATCCACTCGGACGTAAGCTCGAAGCTTTTGCTTGTTGACACTAACAAGAAATCATTACCGCTTTCGTCGGCCAAATTAGCACCAGCTACATCTTTCTCGTTACTCTTAGCAATCCTTTTATTTCACAATTTATAACAATCTGCTTTGACGTGACCTAACTTCTTACAATAGCGACACCTTTTGTCTCGCTTCTTTGATGCTACCAAAATGGAAGCTTGCCTATCTGCCTTGCTATCCAAACCAAACTTATTGTTGAGTTTGTCTCTACTCAACAAATGACCATTCATATCTTCGAACGAGAGTTTGTGTAACATCCTGGAAAGGGCCTATGCATTTTCGGTTTAATTGTACGAAGTGAGTTTTGTGTACTAAGAATAAATTTTGAACATTTTTGGAAACTAGGAAATGTAAGGAAATGATGTGGAAATGATTCAAAAGAGGAAAGTGAACATTTCTGGAAAACTTGGAAATGTAAGGAAATGTCAAGTTTTCTGAGCGAACGAAAATTTTTGGAAACTTAGAAATGACTTAGAAATGTCGAGTTTTAAAGTTTAAAAGAGGAAATTAAGGCAAGGTGGCCTTAAAAGAAAAAGTTTGTGAAATTTGACACAAAAACAGCTTGGAAAAGTGGCTGGAGATGCCACTTAGGGCCTCTGGAAATGGCGCCACATGCAAGGTGTTGGGCCTGAGTTCGAGTCACTTGGGAAGCAAATAAAAGGAGTTTTATTTTTGCTTGGTGGACGACACAAGCCTTCTAGAAAGGAGGAGTTTTATTGTCATAAATATTCGATTAATAAGGTGATAAATAAAGGGATTTAATTTGGATTATTTTTGAAGAGATAATAAAGGATTATTCTCTAATTATTTTAAATTAAGGGATTATTATTTTGATAATTCAAAGGATAAAGCTATCAAATAAAGAAGAGTGGTGGCCAAGTAAGGGATTCTGAGTAGTAGTAGTTTAGGCTATAAAAGGAAGAAAATAGGGCTACTCATCAAATTTTCTTCCTCTCTCTCTCTCTCTTTGAATTTCGAGTACTCTCCTCTCTTCTCTTCTCTTTTTCTTTTGTCAAGCCGAATCTATAGTCCACCATTGTCAAAATTCTCAAGTTTTCTTTTCTTCCTATTTCTTCTTACTAATCCATTCAAAAGCCGAATCTTAGAAAGTCTTCAAGCATAGGTGTTTGTCGATTTCTTCAAAGGTAAGAACAAGTTTGATTTCCAATATTTTCTTTTAGATTAGCCGAGAGATAATCTAACCCCATACATATTATGGTTGTCGAATATGGAAGGACCTTTCGGGATTATCAGAGTAGTCGACTAAAAGGAGGAGTATTTCGGATTTCTAAGATTAAGGTAAGACATGTGAATATTCGGCCAAAGGCCTTGATTTATGTTTTGATGATTAAGATTAAGTCTAACGTAAGGTTTTAGGGATTTCGACATTCCTAGGAAACAAGGAACAGTTTTGGATTTGTTGGTGTTCCAATCGGCAACAAGGTAAGAATACTAATCCTACTAGGATTTGGAATTTTGGCCGAATGGCTTTTTATTAAGGTAATAAGTGATAAATCAATGTAGGGATTAAGGATCTAAGCATTAGATCAAGCTTTTCGGGATCTCAAGGAAATTTTAAGCGAATCAGTGTGTACCCACACTATCCCATAATATGTTTTATGGCATGATTAATTAATATATGTGATATTAAGTATATGAAAGTGGCTAAGGTACCATGTTATGGTACAAAGTACTGTGCACGTTTCCTACTTCTACTAGGAATATGAAAGATGTTATTTGTAACATGAGAATATGATAAGAATGTGAACTCGGCATATTATGCATATCATTATATGGGGCATATGGGTTATTGAAAGGGGAAGTGAATGTGGTGACCTAAGACCACGAACACGGTGACCTAAGACCGTGATATCGAAAAGTGGTGACCTAAGACCACGAATCTGAAAGTGGTGACCTAAGACCACAAGATGCGGTGACCTAAGACCGCAGATTTGGAGTGTAGCGGAAGGAGGGTCGACTTAGTAGTCCCCACGGTGTGTGACCGGGAGTGTGCGGGGTGTGTAGCGGATGGACAATTAGGTTTGGGTTTGGGAATGCATCATAACCTATATTCTATGTTTTGAATGTGTAATATGTGATATGCCCGATTCTATTATGATTTAGTGTCGTGTACACATTGAGTCTGCTTTGACTCACCCTGTTGTGGGACTATGTTTCGTGATGATGAGCAGTGATGGACCGGGACGACAGAACTTGTGGTGGCCATGCTCAACATGAAGTTTATATTTTTATGGACTCTTGAATTTATTTTAGTACTTTGAATTATTTTTGGGAATTTTTTTTTGATGTAATAAGGCCATAAGGCCATGATGAACGATTTTATTTCTACTTGTTGTTTTATTGTGTTACAAATTTTGATTAAGTTAAAGACTAAGTATTTTATTTTAAAATATACTCGATATGTTTATTACTTAAAATTAAAAAGGGGTTTTCAAATTTAAAAATCCAGTTTGTTTTCAACACAAGCCCAACCCAAACTATTTTTTTAAAAAAAATCACACAAGTTTTTCACCAAGTAACGAAAGAATTTGAATCGGTTTACTTGAGGAACATACCAAATCTGGTCAAAGCTCGTGGGCCGGGTTTGGGGTGTTTCAGTTTGTCTCTGCCATAAATCAGGGTCTCCCTAAAAGACTTGTATGAAGGGGGTAAAGAACACAATAATAGCATAGCCTGATCTTCATCGTCAATCTGAACCTCAACGTTCTTTAAATCATTTAAAAGAGTAATGAATTGACTGATGTGATCTCTAAGAAGCTCACCTTCGTTCATGCAAAACGTAAATAGACGTTGTTTCAACACTATACGGTTAGCCAGAGACTTAGTCGCATAAAGAGTTTCTAACCTTTTCCATAAGACGGATAAGGTCTTCTCCTGCAATACTGTATTCGTGAGGCACAACTGGATTGCAGATAAGGCCTTTTTCATCAAGCTCTTCCCATTTTGTTTGATTTAAATTCTCAGGCTTTTTCCCGGTAACAATCTTTTTCAGACCGGTTTGAACTAGAATTGCCATCATCCGAACTTGCCATAAGTTGAAATTTGTGACACCATCAAACTTTTTAATTTCAAATATTGTTGCTGCCATCTCTGAACGAGTTGATCTACGAAAATTGAACTAGCTTTGATACCACTTGTTGGGGATCGACCCGATTAAGCAACGAATAAGTAAAAATAACGAAAGAAATTGAGAAATTGAACACACAAATTTAACGTGGAAAATCCCCTCCAAAGAGGATAAAAAACCACGGGTAATGATAATATTACTATAATGACAAAAGAACGAAGAGTACAAAAGATGGAGATAAAAACTAAACCCCGAAAGCAAAGAACCCTCAAAACGTAAACACAAAATTCTCTAAATGTGTTATGAGTTCTAATCTCTAATGGGTGTATTTTCTAAGGTTGTAAAAGAGCCTATTTATAGGCTAAATTCATAGGTCAAATAATAATAAAATAATCTAGACTAATCAGAGTTTGATTGAAACAAATAAACAGAGTTTAACTAAAAGATTATTTCTTAAATTTGACTGAAATGGGAGTCATACTTAACATACATATTAAATCAAATTTGAACAATTTTCTTTTATTTAAATCATATTAGTTATAAATCAAAAACATTTTTTTTGTAAATTTAATTATAAAATATTGAATGGCAGTGGTTGACCTTTGTTAAAAATATTAAGAAAATATTAAATTTAATTTTAAGTGCATTAATATTAAAAAAATAATGCTATAATACTAAAAGCTTGTGGGTTAGAAAGTAATGTTGAAGGGAGATTAGAGAATGAAAAGCCTAAACTTTTTCTTATTATGTAATGCAAGAGAATGCTTTGTTGATTTAAGGTGGGTTTGGATGGACGGTGTGTTTATATATGGTTAGTGTAAAAACAACGATAGCGGTGAGATAAGATAATATAGCAATACTGTAACGTGAGACACTAACAGGGGCGAAGCCAAGGGGGCTGGCATGGGCCCCGGCCCCCCTAAAATGTAAAATTGTTATTTAGGCTCTTAAAATTTTTTAAAAAATTTAAATTAGTAAAGGTAAAATTGCACTTTGGCCCCCCTAAAATTATAAAAATTCGATTTAATCATTTACAAATTATAAAAATATAAACTATAAAAAATTAAAATTTCATTCGCCACCTAAAAAATTGTTCTGGCTTCGCCCCTGGACACTAAACACACTGCACCCCATTACCCATCCAAACTCATACCTAATTTTTGCATTTGCATGCAAGAAAATCACAAGCAAAATCGTAAAATATACCTTGTCACTATTATGATATGATTTTATATTATTTACTAAAAATTAAGTTTTGTATGAAATGGTTAATAGTATGTATTAATTAAACTGATTTTAATTATTTTTTTATTTGACAAATAATATGATTAAAAATATACTTTAAAAATTTATGTAGCAATTATTTTAATTGATGTAACAAAATAATATATGTTTTACTTGTATGGAGTGATACTTAAAGTTTTTGTCGGACATTTATTTGATCTACCACATTCATTTCCCACCCTTAATATTATATAAAAAATTATTAAACTCATTACCATTATCAAATTTTTATTTTTTAATATGTTGTTTAAATTATGTATATCAAAGTGATTTTAATTTATTAAATTGATTATGGTTTAATTTACTTTTTAAATAGTGATTTTAATTGTGTCTTCATTATTTTGAATTAAATATTAAATTATTTTATATTTTTTATAAATTAAATGGATAATTTTAAATTTATTTCATTTTTAATAATATATTTAAATAAGGTTTACCTTTTAAAATCGGAAGACGGAAGTTTTGGGTAAAATACCCAAATATACTAAAAAAATTAAAAATTTACGGAATTGGGCCGATTTTTAGAAAATTTATGGAAAAGGGCCATTTTCCCTCAAAACGCGTTCACGTCAGCGCGTTTTGAGGGGAAATGCCAGCAAAGCGCGTCCCCAGGGGCGCGCTTTCTCCTTTTTAAAATTAAATTTAAAAAAAAATTGAACAAATTCTATTTTCTAAAAGATATTAAAATTAAATTACAAAAACATATAAGCAACTATTATTTTATGAAATAAAAAAATAAAAAATAAAAAAATTCTTATTTATTAAATATATTAAAACAAAATTACAAAAAAATAAAAAATAAAGAAAACTTCTTATTTCTTAAATATATTAAAACTAAATTAAAAAATAAAAATAAAGAAAACTTCTTATTTTATTACATATATTAAAACTAAATTACAAAAAATAAAAATAAAAAAACTTATTATTTTATTACATATATTAAAATTAAATTACAATTAAAAATTAAACAATTTCCAATTTATTAAAGATATTAAAATTAAATTACAATAAAAAAATTAAACAACTATTATTTTATTAAATATATTAAAACTAACTTACAAAAATAAAAATAAAAAACAACTTTTTATTTTATTTAAAAATTCAAATTAAATTACATACAAAAAATAAACAACTTCTATTTTAGTGAAAATATTAAAATTAAATTACAAAAACACAAATAAAAACAACTTTTTTATTAAAAAAATTATTACAATTTAAAAATAAAAACCCATCCGAATCAATGTTGATGCAGTCGGCCGAATGCCACACGGGGCGGTCGGCGATGTTACGCTACTGGATTCCTCATTCTTCTAGCTTTCGGCGGGGTCATGGAAACCTCGGGCGGGGATTCCGGTTCTTCCGCGCAGTGGGTCCGGTTGTGGGTGTTGCGAGGATGACCCACCTTGATAAAATAACGACCGGAGGTGTTTGCATAAACCACGGCGGGGTCTCGAATCCCGTATGGCGAAGGAGGCTGGTAAAAGAAGTGCTTGCTCGACGCGGCGCCTCCCGTGATCCTCACGCGACGACGGCCTCAAGATCGGTGGCGATCGGAGTAGTCGGAACGGACTCGAACCCGCCATGCATTCCAACCTGGGGTGGGACTGGGAAAAAGAAACATATATGGGTTAGGATACATATAAGGGGTAGGGTACGCACCTGGCATAAAGGTTAAAGGCTGTGATGTCGGTGTCGTCGGCTGAACTGATGGGCCCGGTAATTATGTGGGCGCTGTTGATGGGCCTGGTGACTGTGTCGGCATTGTTGATGGCCCCGTCTCATCACCCATTCTCCTTGGATTTAAGGGGCCCCGACGTTCCCTTTGTTGACGAAGTTGTCGTCGCCTCTCTTCTTCCGACAACAAATACGGCTTACCATGGATCCTAAACCATGGCATGTATTCTGGCACGCACGCTAACTCCGGAACGATGATCGGTTCCCGGTCAGGTAAATAGTCATACCGGTTCTTCCACGTCTCGATATGTGCTGACCAAAATCTTGGCCAATCCATGTGCAACTGCCGTAAGTCCACTGTGTGCTCATCATCGAGCACCTTAGGTGGCACGGGAATCAGTTGCCAGAATCCAAATTGTCGCAGAACTCGATCTGACTGGTGCATCTCCACGGTCGCATAGGTGATCAATGGAACCTTCACGTGCCAACAGTTTGGATTTTGCAAGAACTCCTCCGAAATTACTGCTCGAATTGTCGGATCCTCGTACGGTGTCCATTGAAACTATATTAACATTACAAAATATTAGTTATATACATAATACTAAACACTAAATACGAAATACTAAATTATAAATACAAAATTCGAAACTTACTTATGATTCCGACCGTTGGTCCAATAGAAACCGTATATCTTCAAGCGATGTAGGTATTCCAGCATAACTCGCCGAATGGTTCCACCTAATTAAATAAATTTTTAGTATACAATTATACTATAAATCTACGTAATAATTGTAAAATATAACATTAAATTTACCTCGTTATCAGTGGGAATGAATATGGTTGGTCGAGTCGAGGACGTAAAAATGGAAATCGAAACCGTGCCCATGACTGCAGTAGTGATAGGCAACCTCCGATTTTTGCTTTACTCGGCCGTGTCGCCCCGCACATCTCCCGATACAACCTCGATAGCACGGCAGACCCCCAACTCAATTCACCGGCTGCTCTGAAATCAACAAGTTTCAGCAGCCACCTCAAGTGTACGAGGTTTCTAGAAAGGTCCGGCATCAGATAGCCTCCAATTATCTGAAGAATGTATGCCCGAGCATACCGTATTCTTTTTATTTTGGTCGAACCCTCATTCGACTCTGGGAATGTGTCTCGTAACCAGGCCATCTCGATCCGAGCTCCTTGAATGTTATCCGGAATGGCACCCAGAAGCTCGTAGCATACGGCTCCCCAATCACCAGAAGTTGCGGACCCGGTGACTACCGACCCGTCCACCGGCAATCCCAACTGCAACTGCACATCTTCCAGAGTGATGGTACACTTTCCGCATGGAAGATGGAAAGTGTGCGTCTCGGGTCTCCACCTCTCTATCAACGCACTGATCAAAGGCGGCTCCAACTTGAACCCCCGGCCTATCGTGGCCACGTGCCAAAAACCCGCTTCCCGCAGGTAATTCTCGATCAACGGCGATGGGGGACCATGCATATTGCGAATATAACATTGCAACACTCGATCTACAGACTGTTTAAAAAATTATAAAATAAAAATTAATTAAAATTACATAATTGTAAAAAATATTAAATAATATTGAAAAATTAAGATTAAAACTTACCATTTTCATTTGATCGACGGAGATGTGCTTATCGTCTAGACGAAGTAATTTCCCGGCCATTGTAATACGATCGAAAATTTTAAAAATTTTCCAAAAAAAAATATATTAAAAAAATAAAAAAAGGGCTTTTTTGTAAATAGCAAAGGACTATTTCAAAATTTCAGAGGAAGTTTGAAGGACTTTAAGAGAAATTTGAGAGAAATTTGAGAGGAATTTGAGAGAAGAATGAGTAAGGATTAAAGTGTGAAAAAAATAAAAGGGTTGGGGTTTTTATAGGTTTTTTTTTACCGTTGGGCCTCCAACGGTCAAAAAAAATTTGACCGTTCGGCCTAAAGCGCGCTCGGGACGCTTGGCTTTTGTGCCACCTCAAAGCGCGCCCACGTAAGCGCTTTTTGCTGATGTGGCACCAACGGTCAAAAAATTTGACCGTTGCAGAAGTCTAAAGCGCGCCTGGGACGCGCTTTGTCGGCATTCCCCTCAAAACGCTACCGACGTGGGACGGCGTTTTGAGAGAAAATGGCCCTTTTCCGTAAATTTTCTAAAAATCGGCCCAATTCCGTAAATTTTTAATTTTTTTGGTATATTTGGGTAATTTACCCGGAAGTTTTAGTATATTAATAACATAATTACTTCAAATATGTTGCAATAAAAATTGATAACCAAATTTGTTGATTTTAATTTCTAAATAAATGATGAAAATAATCGACTTGCATCATAAAGATGTGGACTAACTTGCATGTAATTAAAATTTTTGGTACAAAGGTAAAAAAATAATTAAGACCAAATAAAGTTAATAAACAATTCAAAAGCATTCTCAGTCCAACAAATTGCCTCGCTCTTCGGATGGTAATTGTCTCTTGGTTGCAATATGATGTTTGACGTTCCAAGGAAAATTTTGATATCTTCAAAGATTGGCAGTTTCCATCCTACTTAGAACACTTAATGAAATATCTAATCAAAATAATGATTGAATGTGCAAATAATTATTAATCATTAATTCACCCAATTAAATACGGGAACAATTTTGATTAAGTGAAATTAAATTAATTAAAATTAATATGATATTTTTGAAAATTAATTTTCAAGTCAGATAATTGACTCAATGGATAATTGAACTTGAAAGCTAGACATAATATCATAAATTGAGCCCGAGAGCCCAAAACCGAGACCAAGATCTAAAAACTCATCTAACCGAGCCCGGTATGTGCAACCGGGCCGACGATCTAACCGGTGGCTAGACTGGACTAGTCGGGTTGTCACTGACCGGACCGAATCAGCAATAGCCGAACCGGATCGGGGTGCCGTAAGGGTGTCGCACCTGCATCATCGGACACGACAGTTGCGACGGCGATATCCCGGTCTCCGGCGGCGGTTGATCTTCAATGGTTGAGCAATAGAAAAGTTACACTCCTACTATAACTCTATCAGATAATTTAATTTTAAATTAACTATTTCAAAAACAATATTATTTTAATAGTTTAATATTAAAATTTAGCTATTGGATTTGGTGAATAAGATTTAGAATTATTGATTGGGCGTCTCTTTTTATACTATAAATTGAAATAATTTGTATAACATATTTAAAAGTAAACATTTAAGATAGAAAATTGGTTAGGATGAAAAAAACATAGTAAGAATTGTTTTTATGGGTTAGAAGTTTTTGTGAGCTTGCATGAATGAGCTCTCAATAAATTGGTTATAAATAGAGTTGTAATTAGGTTTACAAGTGTTGTATAGGTATAGTAAAATATTAAAAAAATGATACATAATAATTTTTAATGTTACTTGTGGAATAAAAAAAAGTACACTATCAATGTATAAATATTAACCATATATTTAAAAATGTCCTCAAACTATAATAGCTTATTGATAAAAGACCTTGTTTTAAAAAGTCGACATTGTTTGATGATATGAAATTTAATTTGAGAAAATAATATGAGAGTTATTTGCTTGTTTGGAAAAACATATAAGTCTAATTATACAATATGAAAAACAAATTACTTAACCTAATAAGATTTTACATGTTAAAGCTCTTTTCACACACTTCTGAACCGTGTTATCCCTATCTCCTAATTCTAATATTGTATACAAATATTTATTTTTATACAATCAAGTACATGTATCTTATTAACATTATTTAACCTAATAAAATTTAAAAAAATGAAAATTATAAAAAAATCTTTTTTTTTTCCTTTTAAACAATTTCATTGGCCAAAAAAATTAAACAATTCTATATTTTATATTTTACCCTTTGTTTTGAAATTTTATTAGATTGAAATATTCTTAATAATATACATTTTGTAATACTCCTCGCCGGACCCGATCGTTAGGTTTGAGCTACAAGATGCTACATTCGTTGCCAGAGCAATTATAGTCAAATACGCAGTAATTACTCATTCACACATGCAATTGTCAATCACATTCAATTCATGTTAAACAATCAATTCTGAGTCTTAATTGAGCTTACGAAAGCTCTTTTGTCAACCCGAGCACGAAACAGGTCCAAATTGCAAAATTTTAGAAGTTTAGGGTCAACGTCACCAAAATAGTAAGTCACGTCACGTCACGACCTCAGGCCACTCGACCTCGCGACGTCACTTATTGTCAACCGGCATTGTGATGAGGAAGGTTGATCGTCGAGACATGACCCCTGTTTTTGGTAAAAAATGAACCATTTGGTACCTATTTCATAGTTTCCAACTACAACAAGTCATCACTTTTACTTGATTCAAAACTTACCAAATCATGGTAAACAAGCTCAAACATTCAAATTCAACATCTTAACAAGACAATCAACACTTATTCATCAATTAAATTCAATAATTCATTGTCATGGAATACAAATCAACCAAGTTATCCAAATACCAAACCTTATCTATACCATACCACATTGAGAATTACCATTTCACTTCATTTCATGCCATTTCACATGTCGTACATATAATTATAGCTCATTACATCTTTTAGCATAAAAATACATATATGCCCAACAACATGTATGATTCAAAACACCAAACCAATATATCATATGTAATGGTTAAGTCAACTTTCTAAGTATTAAACACATTCACATACTAAGATACAAACCATGACACTTATATACATGCCACAACCCTAGACTCAAAATGATCATATAACTACCGATTCAATGATAGTGTGAGCTTCAAGACGATCATGCTTGTCGTGTTCCGCAAAGTGATAGTCTACATGGAAAAGGGAAAACAAACTAGATAAGCATATAAAATGCTTAGTAAGTTCATATATATTAAATAAAATTTACCTTATTTTTTTATCTAAATACAATAAGCAACCTTAACTTGGCATAATTTGGCTAGACATGGAAAATCAAAAACATCAACAGAGTGAGCATTAACTTATAGTCAAAACCATATGATACCACAATCATTTATCATACCAATTCATGTCATTTTAATTACCTAATTTCAAAACTTATTCAATCAAGGGATGATACAATCACATACATGATAAAGTCAATATTCCAATACATTGCTCACGCTCAATTCAATAGTTTTTTTTTCATTTGAACATCAAGTTCATATCATCCCATTTCAATTTCTCATTTTCATATTTACCATTTCTCTCGATGAACCCTAGTAAATAGACTCAGATACATAGGTACCTACACCACACTAGTTGTCACATCCCAAAAATTGGGTTAGAAGAAATTGGGTTAGTGAAACCTAGAGTGGTCATGTTCTTATTTTTTAGTTAAGATTGTGAAATCATGTCAAATGAGTTAATTTGGTGCAGTGGATAGTTGTTGTGCTTGTGTGTGTGAGGATTTGGGTTCAAATCTTTCCTTTGAATTTTTGTTATTTTTGTCTTAACCCCTATCCTTGATCATCTGGTATAAATAATATTTTTGATCAGCTAATGACAAAATGAGCCTGCTGGTTTAGTGGTAATGTAATAGCCCGATTTTGACCCTAATCGGAACGGTGGTTTCGGGACCACGAATCCGAGTTGGAAAAATATTTTAATATTATTTTCTATGTTCATTATGTGTGAATTGGTGTGTGTGAAAATTTCGTATTAAAATTTGATCGTTTTAGTGCTTAATTGTGAAAAAAGGGCTTAATTGCATAAAAAGAAAATTTGGTGGTTAAATGTGTAAGTACTGAATTGATGATGTCTTTATAAATTGGAGGTTTAGAGTAGCAATTTGACCATAAAATAGAGATAGTGGCTGGTCATCATTTGCATGTAATAGTGACTTGATTGTTTATATTATTTTATGATAAATATGGTATTTTAATATATGTTAAAATATGATATTTGGTAAAAAGATGAAGTGTTCTTGTTTTAGCCGAACCTTAGCAAAAGAAAAAGAAAGAAAACCTTGCAACATTCGGCCATGAATTGAGCTTAATTTAAGGTGAGTTTTAGCTCGGTTTTTGATAATTTTTACGTTTTTGAGATCGTTGCTTAGAAATGAACAAAAGCCATGTTTTAATTTTTGATTATGATGATGATTTTGTGTGATGCCATTGAAGGAAGCTTGATATTTTTGTTGTTTGATGATGAAATATAAAGTATATGTGATAAATTAGCAAGTGTTGTTCTTGAATTTTGGATGAAATTTAGTGATTTGGATTAAATTGCAAAAATAAATTTTTGAAGGATTAAAATGCAAAATAAATGAATTGTATGAGCTTGTTATGGGATGATGAAGATTCGGCCCTGAAGAAGTATGGCTAGATTTTGAGTATTTTGTGTTATATGCAATAGGGACTAAATTGTAAAAATTGTAAATGTCAGGGGTAAAATTGTAATTTGTTCGATTATGTGTTTTCGGATTAAATTGAATGAGAAAAATGTTAAATGATCTTAATTTGAAATTATTTAGATCAAGAACAAAAAGAATCGGGATTGGATCGGGGAAAAGCGAAGTTGAACGAATAGCCGGGAAAATCTAATCCGTCGATTTCCGAAGTAAGTTTTTAAGCAATTGGGTTGAATTGAATTATTATCTATAATGAAGTACATGAATTACATAAAGGTAATATGTACAATATGTCAATGCCGAATGTATTATTGGTTGGAAGATGAATTTAGTTGAATGTGAAGTATAAAATATATGCTCATGACATGGCTAAGTGAGACATTGATGTCAAAAAATGAATATAGTTGAAAATGATGAATAATTGTTTATTATTAATATTTAGCCGAATGTGGAAGGATATAGAAAAGAATAATTTTTTTTTTACATATATATAAATGTGATTGGGATTCAAATTTTTATATATATGTGTGTTTATTTAGACAAGTATCAAGACCAAGAAATGTGTTAAGTGAGTGAATTTGAATACCGAGCACTGTGTGTGCGGAATCGGTCACGTGGCACTAAGTGTGCGAATTTTAACATCCGAGTACTAAGTGTATGAAATCGGATAGTAAGCACTAAATGTGCGAATTTAATTTTCCGAGTACTAAGTGTACGAAATTGGATAATAAGCACTAAGTGTGCAAATCTATTTTCCGAGCACTAAGTGTGCGAAATCGGTTGGAATTATTAAAAGATTGAATCTGTACCTCTTGTATGTGAGTATCCGAATGTTACTACCATTTGATGAGTTCGATATCATCCTCGGTATGGATTGGTTAACTGTGCACGATGCCGTAGTGAATTGCAGACGAAAGACTATTGATCTACGGTACCAGGACAATGAGATAACTGAGTTTTTGTAAAGATAGGTTAGAACCATCGAACAGTGAAACAGGGGAAACTTTAATGAATAAACTGTACTAATTGGCAACAAGAAAAATTCTGGAAAAATTATAGTAAGAAGATATATGAGTCTAGTTTCAAAGAAAATTTACGGATCTAAATTTCGAGTTTCGTAACTCGAGTTATAGTTAATTTAGTCGACATGACGCAGATGGACAGTTTCAATTTTTATGCCCCAAATTAGTAGTTAAGTTTAGTAATGCCTCGAGCCCGACTCCAGCAACGGTCTCGGGTAAGGGGTGTTACAGGTAAGGTTTTAGCATACCCTTTAATCATTTGTTCGAATCCCGACGCGTGCAAACGAGAAATAATTTTGTTATGCTCTATTGTGCCTGTAACACCCCATACTCGAGTCCGAGGCTTAGACCGGATACGAGATATTACTATGCTTTAACTTGCTTAATCATGCACTTACGGGCTGTAAAATTTTGTTCCGAATTAAAAACTTTTCTTTCTCAGTCTAATCATACATTTCATGGGCCTACGAGGCCTTATACGCGTATATAAAAACTTTCGGAACTTAATCGGAAACTTTTCTTTAAAGTAGAGGTCACACGCCCATGTGGTTTGGGACACGCCCGTGCACCCCTTTACACGCCCATGTCTTCCGACCGTGGTCGACACTGACTAATTACACACGGCCTGGACACGCTCGTGGACTTAAATCGTGTACTATACCTTGATATACTGACTTATTACACACGGCCGGGGCACACGCCCATGTTCTAACCGTGTGTCATGCACGGCTTCAACACACGGCCGTGGGATTAACCCGTGGCCTATTCTGACTTATGAGACTAAGGTGCAGGTTACGCACGGCCTAGACACACGCCCGTGTGTCTAACCATGTGGGCACTTAGAAGCTATCTACCAAGCCTTTTCTTACTCTCAATTGCATACATTCATATACTTCTTCAAAACATTCTCAAAACATCAATTGAAACACATAAATTAACATGTTTGGTTCATGAAAATAAAGTTTTCCTCTCATACACTTGGGAGAATTGTTCCCACAACATTTACAACAACTTAAACCATCATAAATGGCTATACACAACCATACTATGAATACTCTTTGGCCAACAACATTTGGCTACCACAATTAGACTTCATCAACTTTAAACGAATCCCTATACATGCCATGACTCTTAAGGACTTGATACCTTATACCGTGTGTCTGCTTGATAGTGTGAAAACATCTCCGGCGGTCTCCAACCCGAGCTAAGTAATAAAACCTATAAGAGATGAGAAAAGTAAAGGAGTAAGCAATAATGCTTAGTAAGTTCATCTGTATAATTTGACAAATATTGATATTCACTGAATATACATAACCCCAAGGCAATATGTTGAGTTTTTCTCATCAACTCATGATTACTTACTCAACCATTCTTGAAACTTACTCATTCAATCTCTTACCACATTCTTACCATATCACAAGCCAATTTGCTCGTTTAATTAGCATAAGTTCCTGCACTGATCGTTACAAGATCATATATAACAACACATCAAGCATTTTCAATAAGCCGCTCATGCTACTAATATCTCGGTGGTTTCGCACTTAGCCCACCATTGAATCTCTAATAGGGAGGTATCGCATATAGCCTACCAATCATTTATAAGTGATGGTATCACACATAGCCCATCGATCAATAATCAATAAGGTGATATCACACATAGCTTACCGTTATTTACATTCATGGATAATAATTCACAAGTATATCTCTATTTCAAATGTTCATTCAAGAACATCCTCACATGTTCCCATTTTTACTTAACTTTCTACGATACTCGTTCTCATTCACACAGTGCATCAAATACACATACCCCACTAGGGGTTCATCATTTATTGAATCCATCTCAATTCAATTCTACACATACTTTTGCTACTCATGGTACAACCACATACATTCACATATACATTGAATCATTCGAATTGTTAAATAACTCTCTTGAGTCTCATGCACATAGTTCTCGTTGTCACTCTACCCCAATTGGGTTTTACATACTCTAACATATCGATGCCATGTCCCTGACATGGTCTTATACAAATTCTTACACCGAGGCCATATCCCAATATGGTCTTACTCGAGCCTTTAACCATCATCCTATCGTGCCATACACCTTTCCCATTACTCTAAATTCAATTCCATTGACATCTCATCAAGAGACATTTCATACATTCATATAATAATATACATTCCATACAACATTGGAATACTAAATAAGCTCATACGTAATTTCAACATTTACACATGAACTTACCTCGATGTCGAAAGAGCCGAAAATGACTTTTTGCCCACCTTTCTCTTTTCATCCGTTCTAGGTCTAAAACTCATTTTCTTTGATCTAGAACAATGAAATTTACTCATTTAATCACTTAATGATCGTATTAAAAATAATCTCTACTTAGGCAAAAATGACCATTTTGCCCCTATACTTTGGCAAAATTACGATTTTGCCCCTAGGCTCGTAAATAAATTTTCATCACATTTTCTTGTTAAACAAGCCTAGATGAACATTTAATCCTCTTACAACTATTCTCAATTCCATCAATTTCATGCCTTAATGAACAAATTACAACTTTTGCATTTTAGTCCCAATTAGGTGTTTTCATGACAACACCTTTCACAAAAGTTATTTCTCATCATCCTATCATTCATTTTCTTTCATAAGAACTCATAAAACAACATAAAATCTCTCATGGCAAGTCCCTAGACGTTCAACCATATTGCAAACTAGTCCCCTCTTTAGAAAGCTTAAGCTTTAGGGGTCTCAAAAGTACAAAAATTAACATCTAAAGCCACCAAAATCACTTACTTGAGTGAAGAGAAGCTTGCTGAAATTTTCAAGCTTTCAAAGCCCTCCCATGGCTGATATTTTCGGTTGAAAGAGAAGAAATAAAAAGATGATAGCTTTTTGGCTTATTTCATCTTATTTTATTTCTTTTTAAACACCTAACATGACCACATTTAATGTTCTTGTCCCCTTAGCTTACTATGGCCGTCCAACTCACTTAGACAAGGCCAAATTTCTCATTTGGGACCTCCAATTACTAAGCCATAGCTATTTGGTACCTTTAGCCTATAGAATGGAACTTTCGCACTCTATGCGATTTAGTCCTTTTTCACAATTTAGCTAGAAATCGCTAAAATTAAGGCACCAAAATTTTCATGCATCCGCATAAACATGTTATAACTCATAACATAACATGAAAATAATTTTCTCTAACCTCAAATTAGTGATTCCGAGATCACTGTTCCGACTAGCCCATAAATCGGGCTATTATAGTGCCACCCATGTGGTTGAAATTGGAATGAATTTGAATTCTACAGAATCTGATAGGTGGTTAGTTATCAGAGTTGGTGGGGGGGTGTGGGTAGTTTTTGGAAAAAAATGAATTATCACTAAAATCACTCTCATTTTCTACCTTTCCTCTCCTCTTCTTTTTTTTCATGTCGGTTTTCTTTCTTTTCCTTTTCTGTTTCCTTTCTTTTTCAGATGTGATACTGTAAATTGCCACCACCATTTTTCGGATGGTGCCGCCAAAGTGTCAGGCAACATCGGGAAGCACTGTAGCAGAGGCGAAGCTAAAAAAAAATTTGGGGGTGAAATTAAATGATATATTTTTTATGATAGTAAAAAGGCAATCTCACTGTAATATCCAAATTTTGGGCTTAGTCGGAATGGTGGTTTTGAGACCACAAATTTGAAGTAGAAGCAATGATTTTATGATTATTTGATGGTCTATGATATGATTGTATGTTTGCGTGAAACTTTCGTGAAGAAATTCTATGTCTAAAATGTCCAATTGAAAGTTAAGGACTAAATTGAATAAGTTGCAAAATACATGTTCTAGAAGCTTTTTGTATGAAATTGCTTTGGATTATGAATTAGGAGCCCTTAAATAGCAATTTTACCAAATTCTAAAATTTTGGACAAAAATGGGCTTGTGTGGTAAAATATCTAAGAAAGGCATTAAGGGTATTTTAGTAATTTGGCATATAAAGCCAAAATAGCCTAATAAAAAAAGATGTCATCTTCTTCATTCTTTTATGTTGCTGCCGAAAATACCATGGAAGCCATGGTTGAGGTTTTGTCCAAGCTTTCCAAGCTCAATAATCAAGAAATTATGAAATTTGGACTAAGATCGGGGAAGAACAAAGTTGTGGGCTAAGTCGGGAAAATTAGCCGTTTCGGCATTCGAGGTAAGTTCGTATTTTAATAAACATTACAAAATTATGTTATAAATGCATATTATTTGTATGATTGAATTCAATGCCGAATGGTAATGCAAATATATGTATTTTAAATAAGTTATATATATGTTATTATGATATTGAATTATTCGAGAAGCAGGATATGTGAATACGAGAAAGTTCTGATAACGTAACGACGTCCAAAAAGCCCCGTTCGAACCCTAGGAATAGTAGAGGATACATATGTCATGACATAGGATTCCGAGATATGATTTCGTGTAAGACCACGTCTGGGACGTTGGCAACGATTTGTGATATCGTGTAAGACCGTGTCTGGGACACTGGCATCGATCAGAGATTACGTGTAAGACCATGTCTGGGACATCGGCATCGTATATGATTTCGTGTAAGACCCTGTCTGGGACAGTGGCATCGATATTTAATTACATGTAAGACCACGTCTGGGACGTTGGCATTGTATGAGCTTTCCGAGCTATCCGAGTATCCTTATTTATTCCGAATGGTTCAACGGGCATTCCGAGAAATAAATGGTTAAGTGAATGACATTCCGATTCAGGTACGTTGAAAATATATAGTATGTTTGAAAATGAAAGGTAAGTCTTTAAGCAATTAAACATCGTTAAATTGAAATGTAGTTTATTAATATGTTGAATTGAAATTGTGGAATTGTTAGTGAGCTTGCCGAATATGTGAAATAGCATAAAAGAGAATATTGTGTTTGAGTTATTGATTAAGATATAATAATTGAAAGTTCGTATGAATTATGTGAAATATCTGACATATTCGATATATAAAATGTGTATGAGTTAGTCTATAGTATTGTTATTCGGGCTTTGGGCCTAGCAAGCATTGTGCTGGTGAAAGGAATCAGGCTTTATGCCTAGCAGGCTTTGTGCCGGTGTATAGTATCAGGCTAAATGCCTAGCAGGCTTTGTGCCGGTGTATAGTATCAGGCTAAATGCCTAGCAGGCTGTGCCGGTGAAAGATATCGGGCTATATGCCTAGCAGGCTTTATGGCGGTGATTATGTATGAGTTTGTGTTTTAAAGATTTATGCTGATGTGGTATTTGAGTATGTTATTCAAGCTAAATGGACAAGTATGTATTATCTTGATATCTATGAAAAAAATAAGGTAAGTAAATATTTTGAAATTTTATGTTAAATCATGGATAATATTAATGATAAGTATATGTGAGATTAATATGAGAATTCGGTCCTATGATTAAATATATTGAATTTAAATGAAAGTGAATACATGGAAATCATGAAAAAGTGAAATTTGCATTAAAACAGTACTGGACAACTGCAATTGTGTACTTTTGAAAAATCACCGAAAATAGTGGAAATTGAATTAGAAAGTGAAGGAGATATGAATTGAAATATCATTGAGTCTATTTTCATATAAAAGAAATAGAGTAAGAAAAAGAAGTGGAAATTATGAGATATTTAAATTTTAGTGAGACTGATTTTGAATGACTTCGTGATCCCCTGTTCTGTCTTGGAAAAATTATTAAAAATTGTAAAAAAATAATCATGGAGCATAGTTTATATGCTTAGAATCCTTAATGAGTCTATTTTTAATTGGAATAAACGAGAACATTATTTGAATTCTGTACAATGATATAACTGAGTTTTTGTAAAGATAGGTTAGAACAGTCGAACAGTGAAATAAGGGAAACTTTAAGAATAATCTGGTATTGATTAACCAGATCAAAAATTCTGGAAATTTTATGGCAAGAAGTTATATGGGTCTAATTTTAGGGAAAATTCACGGAACTTAATTTCGAGTTATATATCTTATGAAATAATTAAATCAGTGACTGTGACTCAGAAAAACAGCCTAAGCTGAACTTAAGAAAAAGGTGAAATTATGTGAATATTGATTCTATTTCCTTGAGCATATTTATTGAGAAATGGGTTAATATTGTTAATTAAATTGCTTATTATTATTAATATGCCAACTTACTATGCTATAAAGCTTACACCATTTTCTCATTTCTCTTAGTGTTGTCAGGTTGGCTCGGGGTTGGAGATCGTTGGAGGTATCATCACACTATCAATTTGTCAAGTTGGAATCACGACAATTCCTAATTATTTTCAAGTGAATGGCATGTATAGAGATTTAGTTATTGGTTGTATGTATTATTATGAATTTGCCAAATGTTTAGGCTTATATTGCTTCGTTGAATAGAGCCATGAGATGTGGCTCATAATGCCTATAGGTAAGTAAACTTATTTTATGCATGCATGGAAAAATGTCTCGATGTGGCTAAGTTAGAATTAGCTAAAGGCATAACAAAGATCGATATATTGTATATTAGTACAAAGAGTTAAGAACACAAAAGGTTTGAAAAATAGCCTAATGTATGCCACACGGGCTAGAAACACGGTCGTGTGTCTCAGCCGTGGGGTAGGACACAGCCACCGCACGGGCGTGTGACCTTGTTTTGGTAAAAAATTTCTAAATGCCGAAAAGTTCCGGTTTGGTCCCGAACAAACTTTAATGATTGTTTTGGGCCTCGTAAGGCCATAATAGGGACATAGAGTGTAACTATGAATGGTTTTAATGTATAATTGAAATGTATGTATCGGAGAAGTGTATAAGATTACTGTAATGCCTCGTACCCTGATCCGGCGACGGATAGAGGGTGTTACACTCACCATTTTAATAGTTTATATCTTTATAATTTTTAAAATATTAATTTTATTATTACTAATTTAAAATTTTATCAATTATAAAGGGACTAAATGAAATTTTTTCATTTTAGGGGGGTTGAGGCCCCTGTCAGCCCCCTAGCTCTACCCTTATACTGTAGCAAACACTCCATTTTCGTAATTAATTTGTTCTTCACCCCATTTTTTATTTAATTAATTTTTTAATACTATTTTTATAAAAAAAACTCCAAATGTGCATAGTAAAATTAAAATGTATAAAAATATTAAAATAAAACTTTGGTTTAGTGATAAATTAAAGGTTTTGCTAATACGATTGGTTTGATAGATTTCACCATATGCATATTTTTATTGATTTTTTAAATAAAAAAAGATTAAAGCACTTTTGAATAATATAACTTATTTTAATTATAAAAAGATATTTTCATAAATTTTTTAATTAAATTGACCCAATTAAAAGTGACAACAACTCAATGACAGCTTAAATAATAATATTTATATAAATAAAGTAACATATATATTACATGTATTTTTTTAGGAAAATAAGGTTTCATTATCGGATAGAAAATATCATATCAAAAAGAAAGACAAAATCTAACCCCAAGCCCGTAGGTTATGTGCCATACACCCAATTCCTAGTGCCCTTCCACAATGGCTACATTCTGTGCATCAGCCAAAAGAATATCACACAAAGTACTTGGAACGACAGTTTGCGTACACAAGTGAGCAAAGAAAGAGGCCACCCGAGCCAACCTATGAGCTACTGATTAGCTCCTCGTTGAGCCAAGTGAAGGACACTTGTGCAAACAAATGCAGAAATTGACGGTAATATTATATACTATATATAGCGCATGCATATATAAATAGATAGATATAGCATTTTTTTGTAATTTAGTGTTATAGCATAATAATTAAAGATACAATGATAATAAAAAATACATATTACTACTAAAAGTCATAAAATTTGAGATTAACTAACTTGAATAAGATATATTTGATAGATGTAAATCATAAGAGTTATACATTCTTTTTTCCATGTTGACTTTTGTGTCACGAGCCGCAGTTCAAAGCCCGTGACCATTGTACCAAATGTATCCCAAAGAGGTCTATCAGTTATATGGGGCTCATTTGACCTAAGAGAGTTAGCCCAATTCAAAGAGTTGTCGGAAAAGCCTGTCAGATTGAAGCCTGGGTGGCCCAATGATGAATATATGGCAACATAGACTACCTTCGTAAATAGGGAAACTAACCTTAGAAGATTGAAGTGAATCATATCTTATAAGATTAGATTGGATTTGATTATGTAATCTTGTAAATCCCTAGATTTAAGGGATAGGATAATCTTATCCGTCGATGTAACTTGATCTAGACCGTCGGTTTTGGGGGAGCTCAACTATAAATAGAGAGCTTTCCCTTCACTTGTAACTCATTTCATTCTTTCATTGTTTCTTGTAATCTTTGAGAGAAAGTAATACAGTTGAAAGCATTTACTCAAACGCCTCTCGTGCATAATTTTTTGTGGCTTTCTGTTCTTTTGTGCTTTCTTTTGGCAGTATTGCTTCCGCTATATAAATTGGTGCATTGGAGGAATTCTTTGTGAATCCTCAATTGTTTAGTGGTTAGGCTGACTTAGGCATGTTTGCATCGAAAGGATTGCCTAAGGCTTCACGAAATGCAAGATGAAAATTTTAGCTCAGTGAAAGTGGTATCTGAGCTTTGGTTGCCAAGGCACCATTGGGATGTCGAAAGAAGTTGCTGATCAGGAGTGAGCCAGAAAATTAATCATTTTGAAGGATATGTTGTCAGATGTAGAGGAACGTGTGGACACACTCGAGGATTCCTTGGAAGACGTAAAGGATTGTATAGAAGACTGTCTGGAGAACTCTAGAGACTATGTAACCATGTCTCTCAAATCCACTGTGGATAAGGTAAATGAGTTCTTAAATTCACACAGGGATAAGCTGATAGAGAGAAACAATGCTCTCGAGGCCATGGTGGTGGCTTTGAAGGAGGAAATAATGGCCACGACAAAGGCTTTGAGTACAAGAATAGAGGAGCTTGAGGGAGAGCTTACCTTGTATAGAGTAGCCGTGGGGAATGGAGTATTGAGTGCATCACTTAATTGTGAGGATGTCCCGAAGCCGGAAGAGTTTGCAAGGACAAGGTCTGCATGCGATGTGGACAATTTCTTATGGAGGATAGAGCACTAATTTCGTGCCAAAGGCATCATGGAGGATGTGAGTAAGGTAAATACCGCTTCCATATTTCTTACTGATATTGCGCTTTTATGGTGGCGAGGCAGGTCCACAGATAAAAGGCATTGTGAGATTGGGACTTGGGACGAGTTCCAATGTGAGTTGAAGGGGCAGTTTTATCCAAAATTTACCGAGGAGAAAGCTCGGGCAAAGTTACGATGGCTTACGCATTGAGGCACAGTGGGGGAGTATATTCGAGAGTTCAATGAACTCATGCTCCAAATTTCAGATGTGACCGAGAAAGAGGCATTACTTGTCTTCATGAATGGATTAAAGCCGTGGGTTAGACAAGAAGTGGAACGAGGACATGTCCGAGAGCTGTCGAAAGCCATGATGGTAGCGGAGTCTATGGTCAAGCTTGGTGTAGGGAAAGACAAGCTTGAGTCTTCCAAGTCTGGGGGTATGTGAAGGGAATCATGATAAAGATAATGGCAGTGGCAACGACAATGATGGTGGTAATGGGAAACCACGAGTTGGAAAGAAGAAACCCAACAAAAAGAGGGGCAAGTTGAGATGTTTTCTTTGCGACGGTCCACATTTGTAGAAGAAATGTCCAAAGAAATTCGCGCTTTCTAAGAAGGACAAGCCAGAAGGTAAGGCCATGAGACTTCATTCGAATGCAAGGGGTGTCGAAGCCAAGAAGGCCAAAAGTGAGAAGAAGCTAGTGAAGTGCTTCTTGTGGCATGGTCCGCATAGGTTGCGAAAATGTCCGAGAAAGTCTACCATTGAAGGGGACGATGCGTCAGACAAGGAGCCCAAGAAGTTTGGTTTGAGCAACAGAAAATTCGAAGCCAATGGGCAAAGAGGAGCAAGAAGAAGCGAGTAAAATGCTTCTGGTGCTGTGGTTCGCATAAGTTGCGAAACTGTCCAAAGCAAATCGTGGTCAAAGAAAAGGCAACATCGGAGCTTCTTGAGTCATCGGAGGGGCTTTCACCCAAGGAAGGTGTGAGTTTGTCATCAGACTTAGGGGAAAAAGTGGTGATGAAAACAGTGAAGCTGAGACCAATGAGGCTTAATTCGAGTAAAGCGACGGAGTTGGCCGAGTTGTCGGTGATGCTTCCATCCATGGAAGAGGTGAGTTTGGCATTGGACTTAGAGGAAGAAGTAGCGATGCAAACTTTGAAGCTAGGATCAATGAGGCTCACTTCTGTTTGTTGGAAAAACAGGTTTGGAAAACGCAGCGGAAAATAAATTTAGGGAAAAACCAGAGTTTTAAAAATTTTACAAAACAAGATCTTGGTTGTGATATCTAAATTAATAAACACTTAATCAAAATTGTACCTTTTCGATTCGTCTAGGATGAACGCTTTGACCGAGTAGTCTTCTCCGCTATCTTCAAGCTCACGTTTGCCGAGTGTGGGCTCGCTTCGAATCAGAAAATTTTTCACAAAAATTACCAGTGAGGTAATTTTACAATTTTTCTAAACTTTTGAGTCAAGTTGTAAATCAAAAAATATCTCTAGAATTTTTCTAGAATAATCTCTTCAGAGAATTTTCTCTCTACAACTTTCTCTTGAATTCAAGTGTGTGTAAATAATGACTAAAGGATCTCTTTATATAGAGGGAGTTGAGAGAGTTCAACTATGATTAAACTTATCACTTTAATATTAAATTAATATAAATATTATATTAAATTTAATATTAAATCTTATTAAAATAATAGAATTAAATTTATCTTGTAGATAAACATTAAATTAAATTTAATATTAAGATAATCACTTTAATATTAAATTAATAAAATACTATTAAGATAAGTATTAAATTAAATTAAATTAAATATTAAAGTATGAAAATAATATTATTTTTGGAATTGTTAATCTGAAATCAAATTCTCTCGTAGAGTCCTAGTAGAAGTGTAACCCTTCCACT
Source organism: Gossypium sturtianum (assembly GCA_025698515.1). NCBI lineage: Eukaryota > Viridiplantae > Streptophyta > Magnoliopsida > Malvales > Malvaceae > Gossypium > Gossypium sturtianum. The sequence goes on from CM046943.1 coordinate 129,239,115, forward strand.
GCTCAACCACCGATGACCAACAGCCGCCGGCACCGCCGTGTCCGGTGATGTAGGTGCAATACCCTTATGACACCCCGAGCCGGTTTGGCTGCTGCTGGTTCAGTTCAGGTCAGTGACGACCCGACCGGTACTGTTTAGCCACACGTTAGACCATCGATTCGGTTTCACATACCGAGTCCGGTTCGACCAGTTTTTGGGTTTTGGTCTCGGTTTTGGACTCTCGGGCCCAATTTACGATATCATATCCAATTTTCAAGTTCAATTACCTATTGGACCAATTGTCTGACTTGAAAATTAATTTCTAAAAATATCATATTAATATTATTTAATTTAATTAATTTAATTTTACTTGATTAAAATTAATTTTTCCAAAAATCACTTAGACTTTCCAAATTAATTTTTCAAGAAAATTCTTTAATCAAATTCTCTAATTGAATAATTCTCACGACCACCTAATTTAATTCCACATAGAATAAATTGACTCAATTAAATTACTCCCAACATGGTAGAATTTTATTCTAATTCAAATGCAGTCCGATCGAGCTTTTGTTGAGCTAGCGGAGGGACCAATTGGACATTTACAATTAGGCTCTGGTGATTGTAATTATGTCCAAAAGCATCGCTCCGATAATTTGCAATTACTTAATCACGGAGTCAGTCCACAAGAAGTACTATGATTAAAAACTCTTTATTGTACACTCTTTACGAAAGAAATTCATCCAACTACTTTGTCCAATGACCTCGTCGTGTGTGTTACACTAATATGATATCCTTGATTCCTTTAAGTTAAATCCGTTCACTCAATACAATTCTATTTTATCTCATTGTCACCATTGTGTCTTCTTAATGATTAATATAATCACTGTCAACAAATGAATATGATAAATTGCTCGTTCGAGAACGAGCAACCCGTTGCCACGTTTCATATTTATAAATCCACACAATGCCAATGAGAGCATATCGTTAACTCTTTAATTGATCTATGAATTCCACTGTTGCTAGTAAAGCCATGCCATACACAAGTCATGCACCCAATATACTGACTATGGGCTCAATCATCTTTAGAGCATAAACCTTCACTTATATCAAAGCACATGAGTTGCATACGCATAGTCAATGACTAACTCAGGATTTAGGTAAATCACACCATGAACGTCACAAGTGAATTAATTCACAAACGGATTCAGAATTAATTCATCTTGGGTCCAGTCCAATGAATCATTCTACCAAAGAATACATCTATGTCTCTACTCGTGGAGTCAACTGCTTCGATAGCCAAAACTAGTCATCTCCTCAATTGGAATTGTAGACGACATAATAATCTTTCTCAGTATTTGAATCAAATGCTTACTTTGATTCTTTTACGGGATTACGAACTCATTTAGACTATTTACTAAAGTAAGTCATGTTTCTCGCAGTGTAAGCATTCTTTACAATGCCACTTATCTTCAGTTTGAACTTTAGACAATCAATGAACTAATATTTGCTTGTCACAGTTTTTCTATGCATGTAAAATATAAAAGACATATATACAAAAGACATAATAGTGAAATGTGAAATTAACTTTATTTATTTATTCATCGTTCAAATAAATAAAAACAGGTACATATTTACTACAATATGGACAAATTTCCCAACACTATTGACACATCGAATGAGCTACCACCTATGGGAGATGTGGGTTGTGCATTAAACTTTGGGAAAGTGGTGATGCAAGTTGGATAGTTGACCAGAGTAAATGTGAGAAGGTACATTCCGAACACTTTTATAGTGTTTTTCATTTTAACTTGTTGGCTTGGCAAAAACGTAAGGGCCCTTTCAAAGTTCTTAAGCAGGGAGGCCGATGGACTATGGGCAATTTGGAGCCAAGTTGTGTGAATCAAGAGGATTCCGTTCGAAGTGAGTCAGGATATAGGCAAGAGAGAGTTGTGGCTTCTTGCTGACGAAATGTACCAACGAGTGAGACGGTTTGAGTTAAGAGGCGACGAAAGCCGAGGAAAAAGTTTTGAAGGAAGGAAAATTCTAAGGTGTTGAGACAAGACCAAGGCGAATCAAGTCAGTGCTATTCTGAAGGCGCAAGAGGGTGTTGCGAGAATGGGTGGGGGAGAATGTCACGGGCCGTAGTTCAAAGCTCGTGACTATTGCACCAAATGCATCCCAAAGAGGTCTATCAGTTAGATGGGGCTCATCTGACCCACGAGAGTTGGCCTGATTTAAAGAGCTATTGGAGAAGCCTATCAGATTGAAGCCTGGGTGGCCCAATGATGAAGATATGACAACATAGGCTACCTTGGTAATTAGGGAAACTAATATTAGAAAATTAAGGGAAATCATATCTTATAAGATTAGATTGAATTTGATTTGATTATGTAAATTGATTATGTAATCTTGTAAATCCCTAAATTTAAGGGATAGACTAATCTCGTTCGCTGATGTAACTTGATTTAGACCGCCGGTTTTGGGGGAGCTCAACTATAAATAGAGAGCATCCCCCTCACTTGTAACTTACTTCATTCTTTCATTGTTTCTTGTATTCTTTGAGAGAAAGTAATACAGTTGAGAAAATTTACTCAAACACCTCTCGTGCATAGTTTTTTTGTGGCATTTTGTTCATTTGTGCTTTCTTTTGGTAGTGTTGCTTCCGCTATATAAATTTGTGTCTTGAAGGAATTATTTGTGAATCCTCAATTGTTTGGTGGTTAGGTTGACTTAGGCATGTTTGTATCGAAAGGATTGCCTAAGGCCACACGGAACGTGAGACGAAAGTTCTAACTCCGTGACATTTGTAAATGGTTCACCAAATTTTAGGTCTGGAAAAATATTTAGACAATTGAGACTCAATTATGGTAATAATTTTATTTATTTTTTATATTTACAGAATATTTTTCACTAACTTTTGCAGACATTTGGAATGTAACCTATTATCAACACTTTTTATGTCCTTAAAAGTGTGTTGCTAATTGCTATGTACAATTCTTTTCAAGATTTTCATTATAATTAAATTTTTTAGGCTTATATATTAGATTTCCACAAGTCATATTATTATGCTACCAATTTGCAAAACTCTTCCAACAAATTGAATTTCCCTTTTACCTTTAGTGTATATATATTATTTGTATTGTAATCAATATAAATTAGGATTATTATATACAATAATTTTTGAATTTCACAATTTATAGTTATTTGATATTTAAATTTTTTTTGGATCTAGTTGATATCTAAACGGTAATATTTTTTTCATCTCAACTAATAACATAATGTCATATGTATTAAAACAACCAATTAAATTACTACACGTGTATGAAATATAAAAAAAAAGTTTTAATTATTTAATTCATCATCTTTCCCGTCTCCACTTTCGATTGTTCTTCTATAGTTTTCAATTAAAATTCAATTTTCATTTTCCAATAGCCAAAAAACCAATATCCCAAAAATCCCAAATCTTAATCCCCAATTTCGTTTCTTCTTATCTTTTTAGTTTTGTTTCTTCTTCATACCAGAAAGAATCAACATTACATCTTGTTTTGAGGTTGAGAGGTGGAATCATTGAGCCTTCTTTAATGGCTTTGGCTCGTAAATCCAATCAAGACAAAATGATAGTGTTGTGCTCGTCTGCAAGTGAAAGCTGTAGGAAGAAGAAGTGTGGCCATAGCAATCAGTTGAGGTTCATGGGTCCTTGACCGCCTATAAACGCACTATATTTTATAAAATATATATAACACTAAAAATATAAGAATTAAGAACGGGAGTGTTCACAAGTACACTGATCAAATTGTAATGTAATTTAGTACAATGAAATACTTGGAAGTATTATGAGGATCATACCAAGGGATGATGGAATAAATAATAAAAATATTTTTTACAATAATAAGTCTAAATAGTAATAATTAATTCCTATATTGCGATAAATCATAAAATAGGTTGAGAAATAAAAATAAATAAACAACGAAAAGAAATTAATAAAGAAAAATAAACAAACGAAATATATCAATAAACCAATCAGGAAGATTAACTCGTTTCAGGTTAGTAACTAATTTAGAATTAGGGTTTTAGAGTGGATTAGTAATCGATTAACTAATTATTACCTCTGGGCTCTAATTAACTAATTGATACTAGCTTATCTCCCGACCTCACTTTCTCAACTAGGATAAATTACAATTTACTCGGTTTGACTTATCTTCTGACCTCGTCTAGCCTATGATAACTTATTAGGTTGTCAAACCTAACAGTTTAAGAACACATAATTTATACCAACTAATCCCTCTCGGGAAACCCCAAATCCTTCGTTAATCACACCCTCATCCATTTGTTAATCTTCCCTAAGAGATTTTGCCACTCATGTTATTCATAATCTCAACTTCGATTGAATAAATCATGTGAAAAACACGATTGATTCGGGAAAGAAAAGATATTTGAATAATCATGGATTGAATATCAAATGGGGAACTGAGTAGCAAATCTCTTGATTGGAATGAAGAAATAAAATGAATGCAAAGGAAAATATAAAATGAACACTTTAATTAAATAAACAAACTCTTGAATCAAAACTGATTCAAGAAGAAAATAATAAAGTTATAAAAAGCTGAAAAGAAAATAATTTAGAACTACTTCTAAACTACTAGGGTTTTTGAAGGCGTCTAGGACGACTTAGTTACATTCATTCCCTAATGTCTTGTTTATAGTGGTGTTGGCGGCCTAAATTAAGTCTTCGGCGCATCCTAGGTCTTTGAATAAGTTTGATTGCGTGGACGAAAATAACCCTAATGAACTTGGCAACACGCTAGCCTTGTGTCGCGCCACTCCCCTTGCGTGGCACGACACAACATGCAACTTCAGCCTAATGTCGTTCTTTTGGTGCTTTGATGTCCCGAGAAGCTTGTGCATCACTCGACCTTTTTTTTCACGTCAATTGGGCATTTATATCTCCATCCTACACACTCAATTGAACCAATTAGTATAACCTAAGCCCCGTGTCGACCTGTAGGGTCACAACACCTACAAAATGTGTTAAAAATACTTATTTTTATTAACTTTCTATCCTAAGGTCTAATTACTGAAAACGTAAATTAAAATACTAAATTACCTAGAAAACAAGCTCCTTAAGTGTGGATTGGCCCGAATTGACTACTACATTTGACAGCAGTTCAGTCCTCATTTTAAAAAATTTGAGGTTAAAAAATTTATCTTCATATTCAAAAAATCTCAAATCTCAAACCATAATCCCCAATTTCTCCAACACAATCGACCATTGTTTCTTATTTGATGACCTTAGCTACCCGATTTTCAATAGCGTCGGAAAAATTTGATTCTAAGGTGGAATTTATTAAATCAGGTTAGCTACAAAAAGTTAAGGTTAAATAATTACGGTGGACTTATTAAGAGGAATTAAACTAGATTAATGAGTAAATATAGTACAAGGATTAATTTGTAAAGTGAGCGAAATGGAAAGAATTAATTGGAGAGTTGAGTGGGTCCTTATCTTGCAATTAAGCCATGGCCCTAAGTATAATTTTACTGTAAATGAAATGATGTTAGTGGATGGTGTTGATCACATCCATTGGTTTCCACTTATTTTTATCATAATTAAGCTCTAACCATTTATTTATTATTATTTCTTTATGTAAAATGTAAATGTTTTTAGAAAATAAATTATGATTATCAAAATAATTATATTTTACTAATTTATGGTTTAAAAAATCAACTCTACCTTTTGAATTTATTTTATTTAAAAATAAATTGTTTATCAATCAATTATCTAAAATTTTTAATGATGTTACTGGTTGCAACTGCAACATAATATTAATTTAAATTTAAGGTTATTGGTTAGTACTCAACATCAAGTATCGGCTTTTTCACTTCCATTACAAAAAATAATTAAATACTAAAATGAATAATCCTATAAATGAATTATTGAAATCCGTCGTTTATTATACTATTTCTAAGTATCGTCTGATAGGTTGATGGTACTATATGAGTTTTTTTAAAAAAGCATTTTTTTTGTTTTTAGTATTGTTTAATAAATTGGCGTCACGAACTACAAATTAGTTTAATAAATTGGCGTCACGAACTACAATATAATTTGTTAGTTAGTATATTCATCGCATCTGAAATTTGTTTTATTTACGCAACTTACGCAGGATTCGAGTAGGCAAGATTTGTCGTGTTTCAAGCTTTCTTCAGCTTTATACAACTGGCCGATAGGGCTCCAGTCTTCACCGCTACCAACCTATAATCAGTTTTAGTATTTCTGTTACCATGGAAGACGGCAAATCCTCAAGCCAATCTGCCGGAAAACCAATTCGATGCAAAGGTATCTGTGTCTGTCAATGACCTGTTTCCAAGTTTTTTTTTTTCTTTTCCTTCTTTGCTTCGCTTTGATCGATAGAGCATAATGTAACCGGGTGTTGCTACTTGCTTTCAGCTGCAATTTGTCGCGAAGCAGGGGAGCCTCTACTGATAGAGGAAATCATGGTGGCTCCTCCGTGTCCCTACGAAGTTCGAATCCGAATTATTTGCACCTCGCTCTGTTACAGCGACATTACATTTTGGAAATTGACGGTCTTTCCAACTCTCTTCATTATTAACATTTTTTCTTGAATTTCGTCCTTCTTTTTTTTTCTGTTACTTACCCGAAATTTATTTCTGCTTGAAGGTGCCTCCTGCTTGTGTTCCCAGAATTCTTGGTCACGAGGCCGTCGGGTGAGCTTCGTTGACTTTTCTTTTTCTTCTTAACTATATTTTTTTCTCAGCATGACAGCAGAAGATTGACTTCTTGTTAGAAAAATTAAATAGAAAAAAAAAATAAAAATATCAAAGCGGGTAAAACATTTTACTTCAGATTGATCAATAAAAACTTCCTACATTTCACGAAAAATAATGAAAATCACTAATATAAATTTTTATGTTCTGATGAGATAGGGACATATCTTTTTTAATGGTTTAGACCATCCTACTTCAGGAAAAATCTTTGTTAAGAAAATCTCTTCAAGACTTCAACATTACTGAAATGATGATCTTAGCCAATCTTTATGATTCAAACCCTGAGAATAAATTCATATTCGTATAATTCACAACTGTTGTAGGGTGGTGGAGAGTGTGGGTGAGAATGTAAACGAGGTAGCACCAGGAGATGTTGTCATTCCAACTTTTTTGTCAGAATGTGGAGAATGTGAAGATTGCTGTTCAAAAAGGAGTAATTTATGTTCAAAGTTCCCATTCAAGGTTCATCCTTGGATGCCTAGATATGAGAACAGCAGATTCACTGACCTTAAGGGAGAGGTCTTATATCATTTCCTATTCGTCTCCAGTTTCTCCGAGTACACGGTTGTGGATATTAACCATGTAGTCAAGATTGACCCTGCAATCCCTCCAAACAGGGCATGCCTCTTTGGCTGTTGTATAGCTACAGGTAATGGGGCTTTCATCTTATTTGCACTTCGGTTTCCAAATCTGACATCCAACCTTTTCGGTTTTTAAGGGGTTGGTGCTGCTTGCAAAGTGGCAAATGTCGAGGCAGGATCAACTGTTGTTATTTTTGGGCTGGGATCGATTGGATTAGCGGTATGATATTGAACAAAACTTCCACTCGCTATTCGACACCTATTTATGTTTTGTTGAATTAATACTAAATACACTCAAAAATCAAAGAATAAACTCTGAAAATATATGAAGTACTATTGAATCAACAACCTGAGTACGATAGAGTAGTAGCACAGTTTTTATAGACCAAGTACTTCTTCAGCTGCTTAACAGTCTCATAACCTCCTGTTTCAAACTTGAACAACTGACTCACATTCAAAAAACAACCAGCTGTTATATAACAGCACAACAACCTGAAAACTTTATTCAAACGATTATCACAGCATGAATAGCGCAGCTGTATATTGATCGACATGTTCTGAATGACTGACTCACTGCTTGCTTTGTTTTTTAGGTTGCAAAGGGAGCAAAACTGTGTGGTGCAAATAGAATTATAGGAGTCGATGTGAACCCAGATAAATTTGAGATTGGTAAGTAAATTTATGTCACTGAATTTTCATTAAATTGGGACTCAAAGATCACTTTAACGATGGCCAGAGTCACCTTATAGTGGTTGATTACTAAGCTGAACAGTTCTTCCACAACAATAATGGCTTGTTTCGTGTGGTTTCTTTGTTGATGTTTCTTCCTTCATATTTATGCAGCAAAAAAATTTGGAGTGACCGAGTTTATCAATTCAAAAGACTGTGGGAACGAATCTCTAAGCCAGGTCTTGCTCCTACTCAAACTTGTACTAGTGATTGTGACTTGTATTGATGCGACCTTACAGATGAGTCAGTTTTGAAGGCATGCCCCGTATGCCAATCATGCATAAAAATAAGATATTTAATACCACATGGCTTGTGATTTTTGACGTCCTTGTTGATAGCTTGATGACTGATTAAGTAGTTTTTGATGGAGGAGTGTAAATGTTGTGTGAAATATTGTTTAAAATAAATATGTAGCAGAAAAGCAGATTCTGAGGAACAGTTATCTTGAATGATGAATTTAGTAACATTTTTAGGTTGTGTTTGTTATATTTCGTATCTAACTTTGAGCAGGTAGTGAAAGAGATGACTGGAGGAGGTGCGGATTATTGCTTTGAATGTGTTGGATTAGCATCCTTGGTACAAGAAGCCTATGCAAGCTGTCGAAAGGTAAGCATATGTTCCCAGATTATCATCACTTCCTCACTAGCTTACTATATTTGCATGTGTCTCTGTGTGGTTTTTTCCTTGTCCTATATGATATATAATTACAAGTGATGAGATTAGTAAGTACTCTATGATGTATAGCATTCTGGCATTTTGGGTTTTGCAAATTGTAAAGATTAAGACTTGTGTGCAACTTTTTTGCAGGGTTGGGGAAAGACTATAGTTTTGGGAGTGCAGAAGCCAGGGTCTCAGTTGAGCTTAAGCTCATTTGAAGTTCTTCATTCAGGGAAAACCCTCACTGGAGCCTTGTTTGGAGGGGTCAAAGCCAAGTCTGACCTTCCACTTCTGCTAAAACGTTACACAGACAACGTAAACTCTCTTCACATTTATTAACTTGTTTTTCTTGAAAGATTGGAATCCATTGGTGGTTCTCATGCGATGCATATATGTATTGCAGGAGTTGCAGGTAGACGAATTTGTGACTCACGAGGTAAAGTTCCAAGACATCAACAAAGCATTTGAATTACTTATGGGAGGGAAGTGCATCCGATGTGTGATATGGATGGACAAATGAGTGATTTACACACCTGCCCCTTTATTCTCATCAAGTTAAGGAGTTTGCAATACTCTCTATGCGTGTATGCTGTATTAATTTATGTTAAAATTAATAAATTTTTTTAAAAAATTATAAGCTGGGATCCATTAAGTAAAGGGAAAATCAAACGTCAAATAAAAAACAACTAATTGGAAAACAACAAAAAGAAAAACATAAATACATTAAAGAATAGTTTGACTAACAAAAACTAACCTTTAAACAAAAGGCAAATTATCAGAAAATATTTTTTTTTTATAAAATTTATGGAAAATGACCTGTTATCCAATTATTTATCGGAAAGGGCTATATTTTCCGAAAACGTGTCCACGTCAGCGCGATTTCAGGGGATGCAGCAGGAAAACGCGTCTCTGGGGGAGTGCATCAAAAAATGCTTCCTTGAGGGCACGCTTTGCTGATGTGGCAAAAACGCTCCCCCAATGACGCGTTTTAGCCCGTATTTTTTTCAAAAAAAAACTATTCTCAAATTAAATTTTCAAAAAAGGTCATTTTTTAGATATTATAAAAATAGACTAAATTTTTTAAAAATTTACGAGAATAAACATTTATAAAGGCTCCAAGTCACAACACTATTTTTTTAAAGATGTCATCAATTAATATGGAAATATAACTTACAAAGCAAATCTTTATATAGACCCAAAATCTCATTTCCCTTGTTTTCTTAAGCAATGTGGGATATGAGATATGTGTATATATAGACTCATGAACAGTTTTGCAGCTTGTTCCTAAACAATGTGGGATTCCTTCCTCTTTTAACTAACAACATGAGATTAAAGGCTACACTATATTTGATTTTTTTACTTAGAGTTTAAATTTTTTTACAAAAAGTTAACATTTGTTACATTATAAATAAAACTTTTAAACTCTATAAGTAAAAAAAATATAAAATATAAAATGAGTATGGTAAAATATTAAAAAATAAATATTTAAAAAATTACTAATAGTTGAGTGATCATTTTGTAAGTTTTTATAATTCGATAGCTAAAAAATATAGTTAAGTGACTACTAATGTAATTTAATCTAGATATAAAATATGAAAAATAATTATTATATTTTATGTATATTATATATTTCTATAAAAAAATTATTTAACATAATTATATACTATGTTTAAATAGATTATCTATCTAGTCAAAATATATCTGAAATAAATTTATCGGCATTCATTAGGTGATGAAAATTAAATTAAATTAGAATTAAAAAAAATAATTAGTATAGTAAAATATTAAAAATAAATAAATATTTAAAAAGATATATCAATTTTTTAAAATTACAAAAAAATACTATTTGAGTACCAAATACTCACCATTTATTTATTAATCAAACATTCATAATATAAAAAAAAAATTAAAAGTATAACTTCTAAATTTAAAAAATGAAAAATTATTTTAAAAATTAGAATTGCATTGATATTAACTTCAAACATTTAAAATTGAATAGAAGATTATTGCATGTACAAGTTTCATATGTGTAATTTGTTCTCTTTTTTTTAATAGTTCTTTTGTATATGTTAACAATTATAAAATGCAACAAGATTAAAGATCTCAAAAGATAATTTTATAATATGAGAAAATGTTAACAAAAATATAAAAAAATAGAAATTATTTTGTAAAAAAAATATCAAATATAGTGTAGCCTTTAATCTCACGTTGTTAGTTAAAAGAGGAAGGAATCACATTGTTTAGGAACAAAGTTTATGCAAAGCGTTTCATGAGTCTATATATACACATATCTCATATCCCACATTACTTAAGAAAACAAGGAAATGAGACTTTGGGTCTATATAAAGATTTGCTTTGTAAATTATATTTTCATATTAATTGATGACACCTTAAAAAAAACGATGTTGTCACTTTGAGTCTTTATAAAGGTTTATTCTCGTAAATTTTTAAAAAAATTGGTCTATTTTTATAATATCTAAAAAATGACCTTTTTTAAAAATTTAATTCAAGAATAGTTTTTTTTGGAAAAAAAACACGGTCTAAAAGCAGCGTCATCATTGGGGCGTTTTTGCCACACATTAGCAAGCGCACCCTCGAGCGTTTTTCTTTGATGTGGCAAAACGTTTCTCGAGGCAGCGTTTTTCCTCTGCATCCCCGAAAATATTTGAGGTAGGCAGCGTTTTTGGAGGAAATGACCCTTTCCGGTAAATAATTGGATAATAGGTCTTTCTCCGTAAATTTTGTAAAAAAAAGTTATTTTTTGATAATTTACCCTTAAACAAAAGCCAAAAAAACCTAAAATAGAAACACAAAGAAAACCCTCCCTTTCAAAACAGGAAAATCAAGTAGCCAATTGAAAAACTCTCTCAAATCTACATCACACCAGCTGATAGGTCAACAGTGCACATCCCAAAGAGAGAAAAGAGATTGGTAGCCAAATTCGGAGTGAAAGATGAAAGCTTCTGAACAGACCAAACCCCAAAATACCCAAATCAGGCGTTCTTTACCCAGTGCGACCAGTCCACTTTTGCTATTCTTTCCACCGTTGTCGATGCCTCCTCGACCTAGAATCTTGCCTATTGGAATTGATGACCCTTCGTTGCCAAGGAATGCGCCGCTCTGTTTGCATTTCGTCGAACATGCAAGAAGATAATTGTATAAGAAAAAAACCCACACAATCTTTAGTGTCTTCAAAGATTGGGCTTAGAACACAGTTGTCCTTGCTACAGGAATTCAATCGCTTAATGATAGTCAAGGAGTTGCCTTCCATTTGTACCTGACAAAAGCCCATATCAATTGCAAATCTGATAGCTTGTTCACATGCCCTGGCTTCAGCTATAAACGCATCTGCCACATGAATCACAAGGTAAGTACATGCCCCCATAATCTATCCCAAGTGATTTCTTGCTAAAACTCCTGAGATAGCTGAGTGTGTCGTTGCATTCTAAGAACTGTTAAAATTAATTTTAGGGTAAATTGCACAATAATAATTTAAGTTTCATTTCAGTCACTTAAATTTAAAAAAATAATAAAACAGTCACTAACGGAACCGCTAATGTGGCAAGTTAACTGCTGACGTGGCCAGTTAACTTGTCACATTCGATGTATACAGTAAAAATCCACCCAATTTAAGAAGAAATTGAAAAAAAAATCCTAAAAACCATTAATAATAGAGAAGAAGAAGAAGAAGATTTTATAATAAAAAAAAAGTTAGGTAACCGCTCTGAGAGAGTTTTGCGAATCAGTTTTGTGAAGAAGATTCAAGAACCATTTCTTTTTCTTGTTATAAAATAAATAAGTCTCACACTTTGTCTTGTCTCTTCATTTCTCAATATTCAGTTTGATTTTCTGTTTAAATAGGCAATATAATTAACTCATGTTTGTTTAAATTAAATAGATAGTAATACCTTGCTAGAGCAGATCAGAGGATCTTTCTTCGAATTATTTTTCTGTCAGCTGTCCTAGTTAGTTAATTTAATAGCATTCATAAGTAGGCCATGGCTTGATGAAAATGGCATTGACTCTCTAACTCTTAACTCATTATTCACTAACCCCAGCTGAAAACAAATACAAAATTTGAACCCAGAGGTTCCATGATAACATTGTGCCCTCAAATCCCGGCTCATTCCCATTTCGCACCAAGTTAAAAAAGTTTATAAAGATTGAAAAGGGCCATAGAACATAGTTTTCCATATATGTGTTCACTGAAGAAGCTCTGCTGTATGCTATGTTTTAAATTGGTTTTGTAACCATTTATTGAATAAATCTCTACTGCTGAAAAACTAAATTTGGTGCACTAAAAATGCCGAAGTTATTTTAAGAGTTACCAGATTTCTCTGTATTTTCATTTCAAGAAAATTGCTAATGGCAAATTGGCAGGCACAAATGTAGTATAGTAGAGGATTTAGAGAAGCAGAAACCTATAGTTTTTGTTGGAACATTTTGAAAACATTCTTTTATACGTAAAAGAATATGTTCCATAAATGAAATGTTATGTCTTCAATAAGAATTATCAAGAGTTGAATCTTTTGATTATTTAGTATTTTCTTATGTACTAATCACTTCATTTAAAGTTTACAAAGGAAGAGAGCCAAGAAGAAGAAGAGCAAAGACATGATGTTTCAATGGCAAAGAATCAGACCCCGCCAAATTAAGCAAATAAAACTTTTTTTTTTTTACAGTCTCTTATTATTATTATTCTTCTTCTCTGTTATTAAGAGTTTTTTTAGGGTTATTTTTTTTCAATTTCTTCTTAAATTGGGTGGGTCTCTACTGTATACATTCCAACGTGGCAAGTTAACTGGCCACATCAGCAGTTAACTTGCCATATCAATGGTCCCATTAAGACTCTAACGGAAACTAATCAGTGACTGTTTTGTCACTTTTTTATAACGTTAATGACTGTTTTGTTATTTTTCAAAAATTGAGTGACTGAAATGAAACCTAGGTGACTGTTTTGTTAGCTACCCCAAAGTTGAGTGACTGTTGGTGTAATTTACCCTTAATTTTAACAAATCCTGGATTAGGTGGTCTCCAGATTTGTTGTTGAGTAGGTACTGTGATAACCTTGATAGATCTAACTTCCTTAATTTCCCGTAAATACCCGGAAATAAACCCACTAGTTCACTCACTGTCTGTCAAACACTGTCATGAACAAGACAATTCCTTGCAAACCAAACTGCCCGTAAGATAAGTGACAATAATTTCCTAGACTTCTCATTTTCCATACGAAAAGTTTCATCCAACCAGGACTTGTAGTCAGGGTAAGATGAGACGAGGAAACAACAGGTTTAACCTTTTTGTTATTTAGTAGGTGACCGAGCAAAATCGCAGCAGATGATTAATCAATTCCATTCCAATTTGGCACAGAGGATAGAACATAGAATCATGCATATTTCTTCTGTTTAGATTAACATATGTAAGAATGAAATCATTGTAAATTTTTCATACTGCAATTTTTACTTTATCAGGTAGCTGTAGCACCCACAATGTTGTGTAGAATGGGCTATTATTCTGGTTCATGCTACTAGGATAGACATCTGGTCTTTTAAATTTGTCCAGTACTAGTAATTTATAACCACTCTTGACTGTGTAATCCCTCGTACCCTAATACCTCCAAACCACGATATTTGTCTGCTTCGACTTGGCAAATGGGATATGCAATATGCGGTCAGCTTGTTCCCCATCAGTAATAACACGAACAGTGTCTTCCTTCCAAGTATAGTGTTACGAATTGATCAAATGGTCCACCGTAGTGGAACTGATATCAATATTGTGACAATTGATTCTGCCATTTCCAGGTCCGAGAATCCAAGAGTCATTCCAAATATTCACAGTAGATCCATTTCCTATTCGCCAACCCATTCCTCTCTCAATCAGACCCCTAGCAGCTAGAATACTCCTCATTGTAAAGGAAGGGTAATAACCTACCTCAGATGATTCTAAAGTGGTATGAGGGAAATAGCGCGCTTTAAAAACCTTAGTTAATAAGCAATCTGGTGTTTTAGAATTCGCCAATACTACTTTGCCAACAAAGCAATATTAGAAATTGATAAATCACGAAAACACAATCCACCTTGCGACTTCGGGAAATATAACCTTTGCCAAGAGCTCCAATGAATTCCTTTAAGCGTTTTAGAGTTCCTCCACCAAAATCGGTTGAGAATATTTTCTAATTCAATACATAAAGATTTAGGCAAAAGGAAACATTGCATGACATAAACTAGAATGGATTGTAAAACTGATTTAATTAGAACCTCCTTCCTTCCGATAGATAGGAACCGCATATTCCAATTTTCAGCTTTGGATCAAAATCTGTCAACATAGGTCGTAAAAGCCCGTCATTTATTTTTACCTGCCATCATAGGTAGACTTAAGTACTTTTTCGAATTTGTTGAGATACAGACCCCCAACATGTTCCGAACCAGATCCTTCTCGACTTCTTTGATGTTTGCCCGAAAATACAAAAGTGATTTATCATAATTCACTTTCTGGCCAGACGCATTCTCATATGTAGAGATAACTGAGGCAACCTTTTCAGCTCTATCTTTCGTTGCATCCCCAAAAATTATACAATCATCAGCAAAGAATAAATGATTAATGGTCAAATATCCTTTGCCTATCTGCACATCATTTATCGACCCCTCAGATTTAGCCTTATTCAAAATAGTTGAAAAACCTTTTGCACATAGTAGGAATAAATAAGGGCTGAGGGGATCACCTTAATGTAGACTTCTCAACGGACAAAAATTAGAGCTAAGACCCCCATTTATCCCGACCGTATAGGAAACCGATGCAACACGTCTCATAATTAAAGTAACCTAATCAATATGAAAACCCAAATGAAGCATCATCCCAGCCAGAAAATCTCATTCCACCCGATTATAAGCTTTGCTCATATCCAATTTGAAAGCAAAGTTTCCAACCTTTCCCTATCATCTGGATTTTAGCAAATGCAAAATCTCATAAGCAATCAAAACACCGTCAGATATTTGCCTTCCGGGTATAAAAGCTCATTACGTTTCAGTGATACACTGTGTGAGAAAACCACCCATCCTGTTGACTAAAACCTTCGCAATAATTTTGCATAGCACATTACAGAGATTAATAGGCCGAAATTGCATGATAGTACGCAGTTTATTAACCTTTGGGATGAGAACAATATGTGTTTGATTGATACCTTCCAAGTCAATGTCTCTTCGAAGCACTGCAAGGCAAAATGACGTGATGTCCTTTCCCAAAATCTGCCAATATTGTTGAAAAAATAATGCGAAAAAGCCATCAACTCCTGGAGCTTTAAGAGGGACCATGTCTTTAATTGCCATCCATATCCCCTCCTCTCGAAATGGGTTTAATAAAGTAGCATTCATCTAATTTTGAAATTTTCTTTTCCACTTTAGCAAAAATCTGTGAGGTATCGCCAGCATCAGAAGCTATAAACAATTTTCAAAAATAATCGGATACTAGCTTTTTAATCCCATCTTCATCAGATACCCAATGCCCCTTATCATCTTCCAAACCTCGAATAATATTCCTCTGCTTTCTTCCATTAGCCATCTTATTAAAGAAGGTAGAGTTGCGGTCATTGTTAGAAAGCCAATTAATTCGAGCCCATTGTTCCCAATAAATCTTCTTTTTATCAACTTTAATATTCAAACCTAATTGGATTTCTGTTAAATCTTCTTTTTATCAACTTTAATATTCAAACCTAATTGGATTTCTGTTAACTCAACGAGGGTGTCGTCATCCAGATCTCTTACAATTAGTTCATTCAGCCAATTCTCATACTTTTTTTCTGAGTCTGTCGATCCTTGCGAATAGAATAACTCCACTTGACAAGCTTTTTTCTTAAATTCTCAAGCTTCATATGTACATGTTCCTCAATCGACTCCCAATAATCTCGTACTAATTTCTTATATGACTCATCTAGATACCATTCAGCATTGAATTTAAAAGGTTTCCGTTGGATCCATTGAGTTAATGTACGCTTACCCTTTGTATCCGCCAAAATTGGGCAATGGTCAGAGATCAAATGACTCAGATAAGTGATTGAAAAATCTGAGAAACAATTCCACCAGGCTGAGTTCGCAACCCCTCAATCTAGTCTCTCTCGAATATTAGTTGAAGCAAACCGGGCTTGTTCCCAAATGAACCAACGACCTGTATATCCCAAATCACTAAGCTCATAATCAAGTAACACTAATCGAAAAGCAACCATACTCTTTTTTGCCCGGTAACGACCACCTTGCTTCTCAAAATAATAAACAATCTCATTAAAATAACCCACGACAAGCCATGGTAAGCTTTGGTCCGACCCAATTGTTGAAGAAGATCCCATGTTCTTTCTTTGAATCGTTCTTCAAGATGCCTATAAAACCTAGTAAAACGCCAAGGAAATCTGTCATCCGCATCCTGTATCACAACATTAATGTGATGTTGTGAATAACTACGTAAAGTCACTACAGTATGTTGCCTCCACCCTAACGATAAACCACCCTTAGACCTATCCACACTGATATCAGTACCATGTTGAAACTCGCACTTCTTTCTAGTTCTTTCTATACGTCTAACACTAACTTTCGTTTCCATCAGAAACAATATTTGGGGGCTAAATTCTCTCAGTTTATTTCTGAGACGATGAACTATCCGTGGCTTTCCCAACCCATGAACTGTAACACCCCTTACTAGTGTTTAGCGCTGAAACAGAGTACGAAGCGTTACCTAGCTCAAAACACATACTAACACGCATTTTTGGGTCATAAAAGTTCGTTCAAATTTAAAACTTTTCAAACTTCCTCTTAACGTCCTTAATATGGGCCTACGAGGCCCAAATTATACTTTAGAAATGGTTCGATACTAAACCAGGCACTTTAGAAAACTTTAGAAAATTTCACTAAAAACAGGGGCACACGCCCGTGTGGCAAGGGACACGCCCGTGTGGATAGACCGTGTGGTCACATACGCCCATGTCTCTAGCCGTGTGGATTTATTTTTCAATTCGAACCTACAGGGGCTTTCACACGACCTGGCACACGCCCGTGTCCATGGATCGTGTCCTTCACACGGCCATGACACGCCCGTGTTTCCGCCCGTATGTAAAAACCTTGACATTCTGTTTCTGACGTCATCAACCCAATAAGGTCACATGACCAAGGCACACGCCCGAGTGCTTAGGCCGTGTGGCGAATTAAATTCCTAAAATCAAGTGCAAACTTCACACGACCTGGGTGCATGCCCATGTCCTATGACGTGCCTTCCACACGGTTGAGACACACGGTCGTGCCCCAACTCATGTGGTTACTTCTGGGCATTCTAATTAGCCAACTTAGGATGCAGAGGGACACACAGCCAAACTACACGCCCATGGGACAGACCGCGTGTCACACACGGTCTAGACACACGCCCGTGTGGACAAAAATAAGGCTATTTACCAAGCCGTTTTTGCTACCCTTACTTGCACCAATATAAGCCACAATAAGACGTACACACATCAAGGCCGCTACACTCTATTCATATGCAAAACTTATCACATACATATCAATCCAATCATGCAATTTGCTCACTCATGAAAAACATCATCATTTACATAAATCAACAACAAATATTAGCCATCATCCATGGCCTTATACAAAATGAATCCATCTTCAAAACAAGCCAACACATTTGGCCAAATCAATATGACACTTGACAAAAGACCAAATCCCTATACATGCCATACTCAAAATGATAATTCTAACTATACCAAATGTTCAAATTGATAGTGTGATCGAGCTTCCGACGTCCTTTGATCCCCGAGCTAGCTTGGCGATACTATAAGAAAATGGAAAGGAAAGGGAGTAAGCACAAAGCCTAGTAAGTCGCATGCAAATAATTAACAATAATTACCATACATTATCATACTCATAATATTTTGTAAACTTGCACAACATTCTCGAATGATTAAAGGCATAACTTACTCAATTTCACCCTTACTAATCATACAACATAATTCGAACTCACTTCTCGTGAATTTTATGTAGGTACCTGTATCACTTACAACTTGGTCATAACTTTCCTCACTTTTGACACAAGCTCTAAATTACCCGTTGAACCAGTTGAAATGCCAAAGGATACCCAACAAGCCTCACACAAGAGGGTAAAATGCCGATGCCATGTCCCAGACATGGTTTTACACTAGCTCTCATCTCAATGCCGATGCCATGTTCCAAACATGGTCTTACATTGACTCTCATAATGTGGCCGATGCCATGTCCCAGATATGGTCTTACACTAGCACACATATCAATGCCGATGCCATGTTCCAAACATAGTCTTACACTGGCTCTCATAATGTGATTGATGCCATGTCCCAGACATGATCTTACACTAGTACATATATCAATGCCGATGTCATGTTCCAAACATGGTTTTACACTAGCTCTCATAATGTGGCCGATGCCATGTTTCAAACATGGTCTTACACTAGCACACATATCAATGCTAATGCCATGTTCCAAACATGGTCTTACACTGGCTCTCATAATGTGGCCAATGCCATGTCCCAGACATGGTCTTACACTAGCACACATATCACCCAAATGTCATGGCATGGATATCCAATCTATTCTTAAGGTTCAATCGGGAGTATACCACATCAAATCTCGTTATGCATTTTAACAATAATCAAACATTATATGCAATATCATTTATTTAATGCATCACAACAATAGAGTTGTATTATTTACGTACAACTTACCTCGGTATACAAAAAGTGAGCGACTAAATTGAATTAGTCTAGTAGCTTGGTTTTCCCCCGGCCTAGGTCTGGACTCCGTTTTTCTTGATCTATAATGATAAAATTCACTCATTTAATCATCACATTAATCAAAACATTTCAAAGTTCTTACTTTGGCAAAATTACTATTTTGCCCTTAGACTTTAACAAAATTACGATTTTACCCCTAGGCTTATAAAAGGATTTTCATAAAATTTTCTCATTAACCAAGCCTAGCCGAATCTATTTAAGCTTATAGCAACTCGCAAATCCAATTATTTCATACATTTACCACCTATTTTACAACCTTTACAAAAATGTCCATTTTAGGTGTTTTCATGAAAATCACTTAACAAAAGTTGTTTATTTAACAACTAAGATTCATTTTCTTCCATAAAATTTCAGAAATCAACATGAATACTCACATGGTAAAACCCTAGACTCTCAACCATTTTACAAATTAGTCCCCTCATTAGCTAGATTAAGTTTTAGGGGTTTCAAAAGTACAAAAATTATCAAAAATGACCATAAAAAACACTTACTTGCAAGGGTTTAAGTTGCTGAAAATTTTAAGCATTCCAAGCTCCTCTTTTTGCTGAAATTTTCGGTGGTAGAGGAAAATGAAAAAGGATGATATCATTTTCTTTTTATTTTTTTTATTTCATCAATTAAGTCACATAATACCACCAACTTTAACCAATTTGCATTTTCTTGTCCCTTATGGCCGGCCAACACTCTCCTAAGCGCCTAATTGCACATTAAAGACCTTCAATTTAAGGTTCTATAGCTATTTGACACCTTTAGCTTGTAGAACAAAGCTTTCGCACTTTATGCGATTTAGTCCTTTTTCAAAATTAAGCATACAATCACTAAAATTAATTCACTAAAATTTTCATGCACTCATATAATCATGATAAAATGCATAAAATAATATTAAAAATAATTTCTTGGCCTCGAATTAGTGGTTCCGAAACCACTGTTCGATTAGCCCCAAAATCGGGCTGTTACAATTCTCCCCCTTAAGGATTTTCGTCCCCGAAAATCTTACCAGTGAAAAAGTTTGGGTATTGTTCTCTTATAGTCTCCTCGGGCTCCTATGTGGCCTCTTCAATCCCATGTCTATGCCATAGTACTTTCACTAGTGCTATACTTTTATTTTTCAATTTCTTGACCTCTCGATCTAAAATTTTAATCGGCTCTTCACCATAGGTCATGTCTGAACAAATATCAACCTCTGTTGGTGAAATCACATGTGATGGGTCAGAACGGTAACGGTGCAACATAAACACATGGAATGCATCGTAGATCTTTTCTAATTCAGATGGCAAGGCTAATTGGTATGCTACCGGTCCAATTCTCTCAGCCACCTCATATGACCCAATAAAACGTGGACTTAATTTTCCTTTCCTACCGAATCTGAGAACTTTCTTCCACGTGGATACTCTCAAAAACACCTTATCACCGACTTGAAACTCAATTTCTTTTCGTTTCAAATCCGTGTAGGATTTCTGTCTATCCGAAGCGGCCTTCAAACAATCACGAATTACATTTACTTTCTCTTCGGTCTCTTTGACTAAGTCAACCCCGTGAATCCAATTTTTTCTGAGTTCGGACCAATACAAGGGCGTTCGTCACTTACGCCCATACAAAGCCTCATAAGGCGCCATTTTCAAACTCGACTGATAACTATTGTTGTAGGCAAACTCTACCAACGGTAAGTACTTTTCTCAACTGCCTTGAAACTCAAGAACACAACACTGCAACATATCTTCAAGAATTTGAATTACTCTTTCCGATTGACCGTCGGTTTGCGAGTGAAAAGCAGTACTAAAATTCAGCTTCGTCCCCAACGTTTCTTGCAACTTTTCCCAAAACCATGATTTAAACCTCAGATCTCTATCCGAAATGATCGATAAAGGTACCCCGTGAAGTCTCACAATTTTAAAAACATACAGATCGGCCAATTTCTCAAGCGGATAATTGGTACGCACCGTTATGAAATGAGCCGACTTAGTTAGCCTATCCACTACAACTCATACCGCATCATTCTTCCTTGGCGTCAATGGCAATCCAGACATAAAATCCATGGTAACACGGTTCCATTTCCATTTGAGAACCATCACGGGCTGAAGTAAACTCGAAGGTACTTGGTGTTCAGCTTTCACTTGCTGACAAATTAAACACTTAGAGACAAACTCTGAGATGTCTCTTTTCATTCCCGACCACCAATACATTTTCTTCAAGTCATTATACATTTTCACACTACTCGAATGGATAGACATACAACTGCTATGTGCCTCATGCAGAATTTTTTGAATAATCTCATCATCTTTGGGTACACAGATTTTGTCTCGAAATATTAAATAGCCATTTGAACCAATCCGGAAGTCTGATTCTATACCCGTCTCGCACTGAGTTATCTTAGCTTGCAACTCTTTATCACTTTTTTGAGCTTCACAAATTTCTTGCAAAAACATCGGTCTAGCTCTTAACTCAGCTATGACTGAACCATCATTAGTCACAGATAACTGGGTATTCATAGCCCTCAAGGCAAACAATGACTTCCTACTCAAAGCATCAGCGACCACGTTTGCCTTTCCAGGGTGATAGTCAATTATCAACTCGTAATCTTTTATGAGCTCTAGCCATCTCCGTTGGCGAAGGTTCAGTTCCTTTTGAGTCATCAAATACTTTAGACTTTTATGGTCAGTGAATACTCGGCATCTCTCGCCATATAAATAGTGCCTTCAAATATTCAGTGCGAACACTATGACGGCTAACTCTAAGTCGTGAGCCGGATAGTTTTTCTCATGCAACTTCGGTTGTCTCGAGGCATAAGCTATTACCTTGCCTTCTTGTAAGAGCACGCATCCCAATCCATTCAAGAATGCGTCGCTATACACTATGAATTCTTTCTCGGTTCCGGTTGCATTAAAATTGGAGCTTCAGTCAGCAACGCCTTTAGTCTCTCGAAACTCTGTTGGCATTTTTTCGTCCATTTGAACTTGACATCTTTCTGTAGCAACCTCGTCATCGGTGTAGCAATCATGGAGAATCCTTTAACAAATCGTCTATAGTATCCGGCTAAGCCCAAAAAGCTTCTAATCTCTGACACATTCCTTGGTGGTTTCCAATCAACGATAGCCGATATCTTACTCGGGTCAACTCTAATTCTATCACCCGACACAATGTGGCCCAAGAATCTGACTTCTCGAAGCCAAAATTCACTTTTGCTAAACTTAGCATACAACTGCTTATCTCTTAAAGTTTGTAAGACAGTTCTCAAATGCTCTGCATGCTCACTCTCATCACAAGAATAAATTAATATATCATCGATAAACACCCCAACAAACTTATCCAAGTACGGTCGAAAAATACGATTCATTAAATCCATAAACACGGCGGGAGTATTTGTTAAGCCAAAGGGCATGACCAGGAACTCATAGTGGCCATACCTGCGTCAAGAAATGCGCTTTTCGGCACATCCTCGCTCCTTAACTTTCAAGCTGGTAGTAACTTAGGACTCTCAGTCTATCTTAGAAAACACTGTGGCTCCCTTCAATTGGTCAAACAAATCGTCGATCATTGGCAAAGGATATTTGTTCTTAACTGTAACCTTGTTGAGTTGTCGGTAGTTTATACATAATCTCATCGACCCGTCTTTCTTTTTCACAAAAAGTACGGGAGCACCCCACGGAGAATAACTCGGTCTTGCAAAACCCTTATCCGTTAACTATTGCAACTGGATCTTTAGCTCCTTTAACTCCGTCGGAGCCATCCTATACAGGGCAATCGAGATAGGTGTCGTACCAGATACTAACTTTATACCAAACTCGACTTTCATAGTTGGAGGCAATCCAGATAACACCTTCGGAAACACATCCAAGTACTCACATACCACAGGCACTGACTCAATCTTTGCTTCCGTCACTTAAGTATTCAACACAGACGCGAGATAAGACTCATACCCTTTTCTTATACATTTTCTCAGCCGCCAAAGAAAAAATCACTACAGGCAAGCTATCTATTTCACCTTATTCAACCCGAAGGATATCCCCATTTTCACATTTCAGTTCAATAAATTTTCTCCCACAATTTACTATCACATCGTGAGCTGCTAACCAGTCCATACCAAGAATCACGTCAAATTCATCAAACGGTAGCAACATAATATTAGTCGAAAAATAATGACATCTAATTGTTAAGGGACAGTTTTTACACACTTGGTCAACTAGCACATGCTTGCCTAAAGGATTTGACACTTTTACCACAAATTCAGTAGATTCAACAGGCATATTCATGTTAGACACCAATGTCATACAAACATACGAATGGGTAGACCCCGGATCAATCAAAGCAACAACAGAAATATTGTGAAGAGAAAAAGTACCCGTAATCACATCGGGGGATGAAGCCTCTTCGCGAGCGCGAATGGCATAAGTCATTGCAATAGCTTTACCCTTTGATCTCACAGTGGAATCTCTAGGCGCACCTTTACTGCTAGTCCCACTTCCTGGGTTCTTCTGTGGTCTACCTCTAGAATGAGCATTATTCGTTCGCACTTTTCGCTTTCCGTCTTTTTCTTCCATCTCAGGACAATTTCAAATAAAATGGTCTAGTGACCCACATTTGAAACAACCTCTTTCATTTCCTCAGCATTCACCGAAGTGACGTCTACCATACTGTGAGCATTTCGGTCTATTAGGTCGGGCACTACCAACACTTGCAATTGAAGTGGTCTGAGCCTTAGACGTGTGGTTCGCTTATTCTTATTTCTGTTCGAGAATCCAACTGAAGCATTTGATCGGGTAGTAAATTCTCTCGATTTCTTAGAAGAGGACTGAAATGATTTCCCTAACTGTATTTTCTTCGAGTCACGAGACTCAATATCAGCTTTCCTTTTCTCTTTGGCCAATTCTTCGGCCTTGCACGCTCTCTCAACAAGCACCACAAACTCCTTTAATTTCAGGATGCCAACTAGTAGTCGAATGTCTTCATTTAATCCTTCCTCAAATCTTTTGCACATGATGGCTTCGGTAGATACGCACTCCCTAGTGTATTTGCTGAGCCTTACAAACTCACGCTCATACTCTGTTACTGTCTTTCGGCCTTGCTTCAATTCTAGAAACTCTCTTCTCTTATGGTCTATAAACTTCTGACTAATATACTTCTTTTGGAACACCTCTTGGAAAAACTCCCATGTAATCTTTTCCCTTGGTACAACCGAAACAAGGGTGTTTCACCATTGGTAACCCGAGTCCCGCATGAGTGACACCACACACTTCATGCACTCCTCAGGTGTGCAAGACAATTCATCAAATACCCTAATGGTATTTTCTAGCCAGAACTCTACCCTCTCTGGGTCATCATCTATATTCGCTCTAAATTCCTCAGCCCCTTACTTCTGAATTCTATCAACTAGAGGTTTTTCCCTTCTTAACATTTCCACCACTTGGGGAGCTACAGGGGCAGACTGAAGAATTGGAGGGGGTGGAGGAGGTGGAGCGTTTGGGTTTACACGAACAAACTCCGAATACCATACATTCATCATATGGAGGAAGGCTTCTCTAGCCCTCCGCCCGACTCGGGTCACAGCCCACTTTTGATCGGGCGCAGTGAGCCCCTTTCCTGCGAGTCGACGTATTACTTTCTACGTCATCCGCCACTGCTCCGTCGGGATCCATTTACTATATAAAAATACATTTTAAATTGCCAACAGTCGTCACACTATCATAATTCATATATGGCATGTATAGCTAGACTCGTACACACGCTAGGTTAGTCCAAGAATCGACTAAACTATAGCTCTGATACCATTAAATGTAACACCTCTTACACGTGTTTAGCGCCAAAACAGAGTATGAGGTGTTACCTAGTTCAAAACACATACACACATTTTCAGGTCATAAAAGTCTGTTCAAATTTAAAACTTTTCAAACTTCCTCTTAACGTCCTTAATATGGGCCTACGAGGCCCAAATTATACTTTAGAAATGGTTCGATACTAAACCAGGCACTTTAGAAAATTTCACTAAAAATAAGGGCACACGCCCGTGTGGACAGACCGTGTGGTCACACAGGCTCATGTCCCTAGCCGTGTGGATTTATTTTTCAATTCGAACCTACAGGGGTTTTCACATGACCTGGCACACGCCCGTGTCCATGGCCCGTGTCCCTCACACGGCCATGACACGCCCGTGTCTCCGTCCGTGTGTAAAAACCTTGACATTCTGTTTCTGATATCATAAACCCAATAAAGTTACACGGCCAAGGCACACGCCCGAGTGCTTAGGTCGTGTGGCGAATTAAATTACTAAATTCAAGTGCAGACTTCACACGACCTGGGCACATGCCCATGTCCCATAACCGTGTCTTCCACACGGTTGAGACACACAGCCGTGCCTCAGCCCCTGTGGTTACTATTGGGCATTTTGATTAGCCAACTTAGGATGTAGGGGGACACACGGCCAAACTACACGCCCATGGGGCACAGTGTGTCACACACTGCCTAGACACTGCCTGCAGAGTGTGTCTGCGTGTGGACAAAAACAAGGCTATTTACCAAGCCCTTTTTTGCCACCCTTACTTGCACCAATATAAGCCACAACAAGACACACACATCAAAGCCACTACACTCTATTCATATGCAAAACTTATCACATACATATCAATCCAATCATGCAATTTGCTCACTCATGAAAAACATCATCATTTGCATAAATCAACAACAAATATTAGCCATCATCCATGGCCTTATACAAAATGAATCCATCTTCAAAACAAGCCAACACATTTGGCCAAATCAATATGACACTTGACAAAAGACCAAATCCCTATACATGCCATACTCAAAATGATAATTCTAACTATACCAAATGTTCAAATTGATAGTGTGATCGAGCTTAGACGCCCTTTGATCCCGAGAGCTAGCTTGGCGATACTATAAGAAAATGGAAAGGATAGGAGTAAGCACAAAGCCTAGTAAGTCGCATGTAAATAATTAACAACAATTACCATACATTATCATACTCATAATATTTTGTAAACTTGCACATCATTCTCGAATGATTAAAGGCATAACTTACTCAATTTCACCCTTACTAATCATACAACATAATTCGAGCTCACTTCTTGTGAATTTCATGTAGGTACCTGTATCACTTACAACTTGGTCATAACTTTCCTCATTTTTGACACAAGCTTTAAATTACCCGTTAAACCAGTTGGAATACCAAAGGATACCCGACAAGCCTCACATAAGAGGGTAAAATGTCGATGCCATGTCCCGCACATGGTCTTAAACTGGCTTACATTTCGAGGTCGATGTCATGTCCCAGACATGGTCTTACACTAGCTCTCATCTCAATGCCGACGCCATGTTCCAAACATGGTCTTACACTGGCTCTCATAATGTGGTCGATGCCATGTCCCAGACATGGTCTTACACTAGCACACATATCAATGCCGATGCCATGTTTCAAACATGGTCTTACACTGGCTCTCATAATGTGGCCGATGCCATGTCCTAGACATGATCTTACACTAGCACACATATCAATGCCGATGCCATGTTCCAAACATGGTTTTACACTGGCTTTCATAATGTGGCCGATGCCATGTTCCAAATATGGTCTTTCACTAGCACACATATCAATGCTGATGCCATGTTCCAAACATGATTTTACACTGGCTTTCATAATGTGGCCGATGCTATGTTCCAAACATGGTCTTAAACTAGCACAGATATCAATGCCGATGCTATGTTCCAAACATGGTCTTACACTGGCTCTCATAATGTGGCCGATGCCATGTCCCAGACATGGTCTTACACTAGCACACCTATCACCCAAATGTCATGGCATGGATATCCAATCTATTCCTAAGGTTCAACCGGTAGTATACCATATTAAATCTCGTCATGCCTATTCTTAACAATAATCAAACATTATATGTAATATCATTTATTTAATGCATCACAATAATAGAGTTGTATTATTTACGTACAACTTACCTCGGTATACAAAAAGTGAGCAACTAAATTGAATTAGTCTACTAGCTTGGTTTTCCTCCGGTCTAGGTCCGGACTCCGTTTTTCTTGACCTATAATGATAAAATTCACTCATTTAATCTTCACATTAATCAAAACATTTCAAAGTTCCTACTTTGGCAAAATTATCGTTTTGCCCTTAGACTTTCACAAAATTACAATTTTGCCCCTAGGCTCATAAAACGATTTTCATAAAATTTTCTCATTAACCAAGCCTAGACGAATCTATTTTAAGCTTATAGCAACTCACAAATCCAATTATTTCATACATTTACCACCTATTTTACAACCTTTACAAAAAGGTGCATTTTAGGTGTTTTCATGAAAATCACTTAACAAAAGTTGTTTATTTAACAACTAAGATTCATTTTCTTCCATAAAATTTCAGAAATTAACATGAATACTCACATGGTAAAACCCTAGACTCTCAATCATTTTACAATTTAGTCCCCTCATTAGCTAGATTAAGTTTTAGGGGTTCCAAAAGTACAAAAATTATAAAAAATGACCATAAAAAATACTTACTTGCAATGGTTTAAGTTTCTGAAAATTTTAAGCATTCCAAGCTCCTCTTCTTGCTGAAATTTTCGGTGGTAGAGGAAAATGAAAAAGGATGATATCATTTTCTCTTTATTTTATTTTTATTTCATCAATTAAGTCACCTAATATCACCAACTTTAACCAATTTGCATCTTCTTGTCCCCTATGGCCGGCCAACACTCTCCTAAGGTCCTAATTGCACATTAAAGAACTCTAATTTAAGGTTCTATAGCTATTTGACACATTTAGCTTGTAGAACAAAGCTTTCGCACTTTATGCGATTTAGTCATTTTTCAAAATTAAGCATACAATCACTAAAATTAATTCACCAAAATTTTTATGCACTCATATAATCATGCAATAACACATAAAATAATATTAAAAATAATTTCTCCGACCTTGGATTAGTTGTTCCGAAACCACTGTTCTGATTAGCCCCAAAATCGGGCTGTTACATGAAAGTTCCAGCTAAAGATTTTCATTGTGATCGCCTACCCTACCTCGCAGAGCCAACCGATAAGTCTTCATTTTCGTGCAAAGCACTTGTACCTCCCAAACCCGAAACAGAATATGTGTTACTAATAGTTCTTTGATGTTTTTCCCCTCATTCGTTTGAATTGGGCTACCTTCCCTATCCGACCCTATCTCTATAAGCCCAATCGTATTATCCATTGTAAGAGCCCAAATTTACCCTGGCCCAATTAACCAGCCTATTAACCAAACCAAAAAAAAACAAAATAAAAAAACCAATAATAATAAGTCCATTACAAAAAAGTTTACAGCTAGCCCAATCAACAAGCCCAACACTACCCTAAGCCCAAACGGCCCAAAACATAAAACAAATCAGAAGCAAAAAACCCTAGCCTTGCGCCGCATGCTTTCAGCCGCCGTACACCCACGCGTGAGCCACCACCGCCTCCACGCCACATCAGCCCCTCCGTACAGCTGCCGTACTCTCGCCCACTACGCGTCACACACCTGCGCAAGGAAACAAAATAGCAGCAGAGGCCAGCCAATAATAACAACAACAATATGGCAACAAAAAAGAAAATAGACTTTGTATTTTCTTTTATTTCTTTTTTTTTATTTTATTTGGCTATAAAAAGCAATTCAATATTTGTATTTGCTTCTTCTACACAAAAATACAATACGAATACACAATAGCAAAATTGAAAAGAAACAGAAATAAAAGTTCAAAAAGGTTTCGATTCTTTGGCTTCTTTGATTTTTTTTTTTTTGTTCTCTGTTCATCCTTTTTTTACAAACTTTTTTTTAGATAAAAAAAGGCATAAGGTATAAAATAAAAAGAGGGAGGAGATTACCTTCGATTTGCCCGAAAAATAGAGGTTTCGACCTTCCGCCATGCAGATACAACAAATAATGTGTGTGTGTGTGTGATGGCGGACTATCTGGGAGATAGGCCAAAAATCGCCTAGGTTGAGAGAAGAGAGAGGAGTTTTTGGTTTTTTTATTATTATTTTGAAGGATGGAATGATTTTTTTTGTAAAGAATTTTGACTTATATAGGAGCATAAAACGGCGCCGTTTTGGGGCAGTGAGCAAAGATACCAAAATGACGTCGTATTGGTATGAAACGGATCGATCCGACCCGCTCCAATCAGGATCCGTGCATTTCTATTAAATGGGATAATTGTACCCCAAGTCTCTCTGGTTTTTGGGCGCTTCTAATTTGGTTTTTCTCTTTCTTTTTTTTTTATTTTATAAATTTGACCCCGTAGCTTTGTTGCATGTTTCAATCGAGTCCTTGATTCCCTGACAGTTGACACGTATCCGGATATTGGGCTTCTTGCCCATTCGATCCTCGCTCTTTTCGTCCCTTTTATTTTTGGTCCCAATTTGTCTATTTAGTTACAGTTTTTACTTTTAATTTTACTCCTATTTTGTTTTAGTCCTTTTAGTTCGTCATTAATTCATTCATGTTAGTATTTTATGTGTTATTTATATTAAACGACTTTATTTTATTTGTTGTTCTAAGTATTATTTTAAAATTATTTTATAAATCATTTGTTCTACATTGCTTTATTTATTTTTTGCAAACTCTCTTTTATTATTTATTTTAAATTATTTTATTCTTATAAATTTATATGTATACTGTTTATTTTTAAATTATTTATTTTAAAATCTTCATTCACTGTTTGCTTTTGAATTTTTTTATACATTATTTATTTTAAAATTTTATGTACTACTTATGTTGATTTTCTTTTACGCATTATTTATGTTGAACTTATTATATAATTTATTTTATATATTATCTATTTTAAATTTCCTTTTACATATTATTTAGTTTAAATTTTTATATGTTATTTCAATTTGTTTTATAAATTAAGTTATTTTAAATCACTTTATAGATTATTTTATTTTAAATTGTTTTGTACATTAATTATTTTAAACTATTTTATATTATTTCCACTTATAGTATTTATTTTAAACTTGATTTTTATGTATTATTTATTTAAAACTTACTTACATTTTTTTTAAAAAAAGAAGCTTTTATTTGTTTTTTTACATGATTTGTTTCAAACCTTGTATTTTTATTCTTATTTTACCTTAAATTGTATCATTTATTATTTATTCTAAACATTTTCATATCATTTGCTTTTATTTTTTTATCTTTTATTTATATATCATTTTGTGTCGTTTTGTCAACTGTTAATATTGAAATTGTGTGTTGTGTGATTATTGCTACCATGTGTATTGTACTTCTTAATTTGTATTCATTGGATTCATTAGTGCAATATTTTTTATGAATTATTACTTGGTGTTGCATATTATCATTCCATCACATTTTATTCGCTTAAAAAATCGTGTTTTAATATCGTTTAAGTTTTGAAATCATTTCATTCAAAAGTCTTCAAAATAAGGCAATATTTGGTATTTGAGATCTTCGAGGAGATTGTGCCCTAACTTACTGGGTTTCAATTTTCCTTGTTGGATCTAAGTAACCGAATACCCTTTTTCAATCAAAACGTACAAGTTTCAAATAAAAACTTATTCTCGGGAATTCAAAATGTTGTGTCCTAACTCACTGGATATGACATTCTGTTATCTCGAGATAAGGATTTCCAAAATCAAATGCAATATTTCATATTTGGAATTTTGAGAAATAGTGCCCTAACTTACTGGGTCTCGATTTCTCATGACCGAATATCCTTCTTAAATTTAAATGTACGAGTTTTAAATAAAGACAAGTTTAGTTTCGAGGATTCGAAATGCCGTATCCTAACTCATTGGGTATGATATTTTATTCCTTCGAAATAAGCGGGTCTCTGCATCTAGTTTAATTCATTCAACTTTTCAAAACAAAGGATCGTATTTTAAAATCTTTTCAAATTTTCGACATTAAGACATTAATCAATCAATTTGGTACCAATTTTGGGCGTTACGAGGGTGCTAATCCTTCCTCGTGCGTAATCGACTCTCGAACTCATATTTCTTGAATTTCGTAGACCAAAACCATTATTTTAATAAATCAAAATGTTTTATTAAAATGATCAATCTCAAGGTGATCCGATCACACCTCAAAAAAGATTGGTGGCGACTCTATTCTCGTTTTTAAAGTCGATCACCGTTTTTTCAAAAATAAAAAATGGTTTCGACAGCTTGGCGACTCCACTGGGGACACTAGAGAGTCGAGCCACAAATTGGTTAATTTTTGTCTTTTTGTCGAAAATTGAAAATCTAACTTGAAAAATTACGATCCTTTTACTGCATTTGTTTGTGTCATATGATTCTTGTGATTCGAGTCTTGCATCATATTGCATAAAGACCTTTTGGTTTTTATCCATGTTAAGTGGGAGTGAGAAGCTACTCCTTCGTGAGGTTTTCACCTTCGTGTAGGATAATAGATCGCTTTCGAGATACATCTGTGCCTATGTCTTCGTGAGATTTTCATCTCCGTGCAGCCATAGGGAAATGTGTCCCCGTGAGTCAAACTCGGACCGTATGAGCCTATAATGGGTGAGGATCGAGGAATCTGCTGGTTCAGGTACCTCAACTTTAGAACCAAACCGCATATAGAAAGCCTTAAGAGCCTACCCTAGGTAGAATCATACCCAAACCCTAGTGGTTACCTTTTTAGGTGTTTTATTCTGTTGTTTATTTTTCCTGTGCTAACGTTGTTTTGTTTGTTTATGACTACATTGCATTTCATCATCATAGAAAGGAGGTGTTGATTCATATTCGATTGCTAAATAGAAGAGTTTGTCATAAGAAAATGGATCTTTTGATAAAGTGGGTTATAACACATTTGTCCAAATATAGTCCAAGAAAAGATTGATAGTATATGACTTTGTCTCGTTGCCCGGAGATTCAAGCCAACAAGGATTATTTGAGAGCCATCATGCCTCAACTTTCTTAAAGAAGCTAATTAACATTGCAGGGATAAGTGAGTAGCAAACCACGACCCGGATCAAGCCGAGTGGAAATAAGAGAGACATCTTTTGGGAGGATTTGCAAGATTCGACCGTAACATCTGGATATGAAGAAAAGATCAGGGTCTTCACTTGGACTATGAAGACAATGTCGTATATGTAACCCGTTTTATGTAAAGAAATTTATTTTCTAGAAAAGTTCTTCTAATGGAATTGAATTCAGAATCAACACTTCTCTTTCTTTTTGCATTCATTTCATGCATTTGCATTGCATTTCATGTATTTGCGTTACATCACATCACATACATTAAAATTTGTAGAAAGACCCGTTAGATTGGGTATCGTGAAATTCGATGATCCCTCTGGTACAGAAAATTTGTTACCCAACCTTTCTGCTAAAGGGGTAAATATTGTGAGGGCCACGATGGATAGCGGCATGAGATCCAAGAGTACATCGAGTTCAGGGCTCTAGTACAAGACCAGATATTGGGGAATCTGAACATTAATGACATATCTGAAGAGAGAATCGGGGAATAAAAGTTTCCAAGCCCTTACGTACTTGGGAAGATTTTAAATAATGGGATTGTGGAAGGGATCCTTATATTTTTAGAGCTAATCTAGAGTAGTATTCAAAACACACTTGCTGCTTTAAGCCTAGAGGCAATAAGAATCCTTTTGTGAAATAGGCTTATGTCCAGAATTTTTATTTCAATAAAATGCATCTTTTTGAGTAAATATTTTTTCATTCTTTCCATTTCATACTATACATTCTTTTGTTCTTTGGAATATTATTTCATTCTTTATTCATGACCATACCATACAAATAATCATCCCTAGAATCATTTATTTTTTGGATTTTTTTTTTGCCTTCGTACCTTGGTACCCAGATATCAACGACATGAGCGACATTGTTACTGACTCCCTTTTTGAATGGGATATGGGTCTAAAGGATCTAAGGATTTTGAAGATGACAGAGATTGTAGCCTATCTTTTGATTTGTTAATGATGGTAGAACAAGATGAAAATAGACTCTACCTTACAAAGGGTCAGTGGACATTGCGAGTCTAGGAGAGGAGTGAAGATCGAAGCCTAGCTCACCACAAAAATAAGGCGAGACATCATTTCAAAGATGTTTTCGCACGATCATATCAAGACAGGCCTGGGCTACTGAGACGCGAGTATGCTGTTAAGGCTAAGGAAATCCTAAAAGAGGTCCATAAGGGTATTTGAAGATCACATGCTAATGATTTTACGATAGCCAAGCTAATTATGGGATTCAGATTCTGCTGGTTCATCATAGAAAGGGATTGCATCAGTTATGCCGTAAAAGCCAAATTTATGAAGATAAGATTCATGTGCCTTATTCATTTCTTCGTAGACCTTATCTATGTGGGGCATAGAGTTTATTGGGACGATCTCATCGGAAGCTTCTAGCAGGCATTAATTATTTCGCTAAGAGGGTGAAAGTAGCTTCGTAGGCCAATATTACAAACTCGATAGTCATCAGAACAAAAAAGAGAAAAAGAAAAAAAGAATACCGACAAAAAAAAGTGTCAAAAAGATCACATTTAATCGCACAATGTCAAAAGTTTGCGGTTTGTTCAAAAGATCAGGTGCCACATCACAGTGCAGTAAAGGCAGCCAGAGAGGAAAAACAAAAGTAAAAACAAAAAAGAAAAGAAAAAACAAAAAAATAAAAGCAACAAAACAAGAATCATTAGGAAGATGACTTAGACTTGTAAAGATTGACATAAAGAAGTTACATTTACCCTCTATGCTTATCAAACATTGGCCAAGACCTTCGCTGGGGGTAATGCCTTAGTTTGTAGAATAAAAGCGTTTTGTCTATTGAAGTCGACATTCTTTTTTTTTCGAGTCTTGCCAGAACTGAAGTTGGAAGAATAGATTTAATCCCGATATGATCAGTTGAATTTGAAGAAAAAATGTTAAAAGCTATCTGTCACGGTCAGAAGATGCGAGCTTACAACAAAAAAGGTTCGCCCTAGAAAATTTCATGATAGGGCTTTGAAGAAGATTTTCCCATACAAAAGGGACTTCAGAAGAAAGTGGATGCCAAACTGGGAAGGATCTTATGCAGTAAAGAATGCATGTTCTGGGGAAGCATGGATATTGACCGAGATGGATGGCAATGACCTGTTCAATCCGGTGAATTTAGATTCAATAACCCGCAAAGAAGAAAAAAAGAAAAAAAAGAAGAAAACGAAGAGGCCAAGGCGAAAACCCGTAAAGGGTACTTTGAGACCAAAAAGGAATTGAGTTGAAAACCCGAAAAGGGCGGCTCAAATTTTGATCAAAAGTGGGGCATACAGCAGTCTTGCTATAATTGAATCAACAGTAAAGAAGTATGTTATGTCTTGGGCATCGACAAAGTACTCCGGATCCCCTAAATGCATATCGAGCTTAAAATGGTCCTCAAGAAGTTGGAACATAGAAGCTCAAGCTGCGATATCTGGGGCACCTAGTTTCCGTTTTACCCATTTTAAATTTGTTATTTGTGATTATATTGTTCTTTTCAAAATATGTTCACAATAAATTTCCTTCTTGATTGCGATTGCTATCTTTGCTTGACTTATTTTTTTGAGCTATGCTCCTAGTAAATTTCCTTATTGTCCATGGTTATGATCTTTTTTAAGCATTTTGCATTGAAATAACAATTAGTGGACTAATAACACTTTCATAAAAGGAGTTTCGCATATTACTCTGGAAGCTTCTAAATAATAAAAGAGCATGAAACAGGGCTATTGTTTAGAACTTACCAAGCTTAAGGGCTGAAAATGTTTGAGAAGAAAAAGTCTAAATTGAGGCTATCTCCTTGGATTTTCTGTCAAAAATAGTTGGTGATACAATCTCGACGGAACACGAGCAATG
The DNA here is from genome assembly GCA_025698515.1 of Gossypium sturtianum. Lineage (NCBI taxonomy): Eukaryota > Viridiplantae > Streptophyta > Magnoliopsida > Malvales > Malvaceae > Gossypium > Gossypium sturtianum. The sequence continues at coordinate 129,274,459 of CM046943.1, forward strand.
ACAACCCAAGCGTAGAAGGGATCATTCTTAAAAAAGAAAAAATGATATTCCGCATCCATGCGAGTATCATGCATACACATCTGGTTGGACCACTCGAGGAGTGATTAGTTGATGGAACAAGTTACAGATCCTATAACTCTGAGTTACAGTGGGATAGATGGAAGCTGATACGGATCCTATACCCTTGAGTTGCAGTGGGATAGATTGAAGATGAAACAAACCCTATATTCCTGAATTATAAAGGGGTGGATTAAAGTTGATACAGATCTTATACCTTTGAATAGCAATGGGATAGATTGAAGAAGAAATAAATCCTACATTTTGAAGTCGCAGTGGGATGGATGAGAAAAGATTCGAGATCCTATACCCTAAGTCACAATGAGATGATGAACCGGTTACTGATGGGGCAAATCTGTTGAGCAAGATATAAATGTTTTTTCAGTTTTTCTGTCAAGAATACCAGCCGAACAAGATGGCAGCATAATACATCAGTGATAAAGCCCTGATAAACAATGAGCGATGACAACCCTAAGCATTTAAAAAAGGGATTATTCTCATAAAATTCTGCATTCATGCAAAACACATTTAGTTAGGAGCATTTGATTCATTCCGATCATTGCATCCTAATCATTATACATTTAAAAAAAAACCATTCTCATAACATTCTGCATTCATGCAAATGTCATCCATAATATCATTTAGTTAGGAGCATTTGATTCATTCTGATCATAGCATCCTAATCATTTGGCATAAACAGAAACATATGAAATCGAGTCTACATGATATGTCCCCTAGAGGACGATGTAGCAATATCGGTGAAGATAGCATATCTTGTCTCCCTAAGCAGTAGTAGAGCAGATCGGCTGAAGATTGCAGATCTTGTCTCCCTAAGCGATGAGTGGAGCGATCGAAGACCTGACTTTGCCTCCACGAGTTTTGAGTGGAGCAGATCGAAGATAGCAGATCTTGTCTCCACTAGCGATAGTGGAGCGGATCGAAGACCCCACCTTGCCTCCCCGAGTTTGCGGTGGAGGCGGAGCTAAAGATAGCAGATCTTGTCTCCCAAAGCAGTAGTGGAGCAGATCGAAGACCCCAGCCTTGCCTCCCTGAGTTTACAGTGGAGCAGATCGGCTCAAGATTGCAGATCTTGTCTCCCTAAGCAGTAGTGGAGCAGATCGAAGACCCCAGCCTTGCCTCCCTGAGTTTGTAGTGGAGCAGACTGAAGATAGCAGATCTTGTCTCCCTAAGCAGCAGTGGAGCAGATCGAAGACCCCAGCCTTGCCTCCCTGAGTTTGCAGTGGAGCAGATCGGCTAAAGATTGCAGATCTTGTCTCCCAAAGCAGTAGTGGAGCAGATCGAAGACCCCAGCCTTGCCTCATAACATTCTACATTCATGCAGATATTATCCATAATATCATTTAGTTAGGAGCATTTGATTCATTCTGATCATAGCATCCTAATCATTTGGCATAAACAGAAACATATAAAATCTAGTCTACAGGACATGTCCCCTAGAGGACGGTGTAACAATATCGGTGAAGATAGCAGATATTGTCTCCCTAAGCAGTAGTAGAGCAGATCGGCTGAAGATTGCAGATCTTGTCTCCCTAAGAAGTAGTGGAGCAGATCGAAGACCCCAGCCTTGCCTCTCTGAGTTTGCAGTGGAGCAGACTGAAGATAGCAGATCTCGTCTCCTTAAGCAGTAGTGGAGCAGATCGAAGACCCCAGCTTTGCCTCACTGAGTTTGCAGTGGAGCAGACTGAAGATAGCAGATCTTGTCTCCCTAAGCAGTAGTGGAGCAGATCGAAGACCCTAGCCTTGCCTCCTCCCGAGTTTGCGATGGAAGCGGGCCCGAAGATAGCAGATCTTGTCTCCCTAAGCAGTAGTGGAGCAGATCGAAGACCCCAGCCTTGCCTTCCTGAGTTTGCAGTGGAGCATATCGGCTCAAGATTGCAGATCTTGTCTCCCTAAGCAGTAGTGGAGTAGATCGAAGACCCCAGCCTTGCCTCCCTGAGTTTGCAGTGGAGCAGACTGAAGATAGTAGATCTTGTCTCCCTAAGCAGCAGTGGAGCAGATCGAAGACCCCAACCTTGCCTCCCTGAGTTTGCAGTGGAGCAGATCGGCTGAAGATTGCAGATCTTATCTCCCTAAGCAGTAGTGGAACAGATCAAAGACCCCAGCCTTGCCTCCCTGAGTTTGAAGTGGAGCAGACTGAAGATAGCAGGTCTCGTCTCCCTAAGCAGTAGTGGAGCAGATCGAAGACCCCAGCCTTGCCTCCCTGAGTTTGCAGTGGAGCAGATTGAAGATAGCAGATCTTGTCTTCCTGAGTTTGCAGCGAAGCGGATCGAAGATACTAGTCTGGCATCCCTGAGTTTGCAGTGGAGTAGATTGAAGATAGCAGATCTTGTCTTCCCGAGATTACGATGAAGCGGATCGAAGATACCGATCGGCATCCCGAGTTTGCGAAGTGGAGCAGATTAAAGATAGCAGGTCTTGTCTTCCTGAGTTTGCAGCGAAGCGGATCGAAGATACCAATCTAGCATCCCTAAGTTCACAGTGGAGTAGATTGAAGATAGTAGATCTTGTCTTCCTGAGTTTGCAGCGAAGCGGATCGAAGATACCAGTCTGGCATCCCTGAGTTTGCAGTGGAGTAGATTGAAGATAGCAGATCTTATCTTCTTGAGTTTACAGTGAAGCAGATCGAAAACATCAGTCTGGCATTCCTGAGGTAGCAAGGAAGCAGACTGAAGATTGTAGATCTTATCTCCCTAAAGCGGTAGTGGAGCAGATCGAATTTGGCAAATCTTATCTCCATGTATTGGCAATGGAGCAAATTTAAGCCACCAGCCTTATCTCCCTGAAGCGGTAGTGGAGCAGGTTGAAGATTGTAGTCTTATCTTCCTGAGGTAGCAAGGAAGCAGACTGAAGATTGTAAACCTTATCTCCCTGAAGTTACAGTGGAGCAGGTTGAAATTATCAATTCTTATCTCCTTGAAGTTCCAGCGGAGTAGATAGAAGTTACAAATCTCTTCTCCCTAAAATTATATTGGAGTGGATAGAAGCACTATTTCCTATACCCCTGAAGACGCAGTGGGATGGAATGGGGCTACTTGAAGAAAAGAAGTGCCAAGAAGCCAAGATCTTACAAGACCAGGCAAATTTGGCCCTCTTTAAAGTCTTTGCTTCATTCCCGTTACACGACAATGAGCAAAGAGGGGCAGCTGTAAGAGCTCAAATTTGCCCGGGCCCAATTAACCAGCCTATTAACCAAACCAAAAAAAAAACCAATAATAATAAGTCCATTACACAAAAGTTTACAGCTAGCCCAATCAACAAGCCCAACACTACCCTAAGCCCAAACGGCCCAAAACATAAAACAAATCAGAAGCAAAAACCCTAGCCTTGCGCCGTATGCTTTCAGCCGCCGTACACCCACGCGTGAGCCACCACCGCCTCTACGCCACATCAGCCTCTCCGTACAGCTTCCGTACTCTCGCCCACTGTGCGTCACACACCTGCGCAAGGAAAAAAATAACAGCAGAGGCCAGCCAATAATAACAGTAACAATACGGCAGCAAAGAAGAAAAATGGACTTTGTATTTTCTTTTATTTCTTTTTTCTTTTTCTTTTTTTCTTTTATTCGGCTATAAAAAGCCATTCAATATTTGTATTTGCTTCTTCTACACAAAAATACAATACGAATACACAATAGCAAAATTGAAAAGAAACAGAAATAAAAGTTTAAAAAGGTTTCGATTCTTTGGCTTCTTTGATTTTTTTTTTTTTTTGTTCTCTGTTCATCCTTTTTTTACAAACTTTTTTAGATAAAACAAAGGCATAAGGTATAAAATAAAAAGAGGGAGGAGATTACCTTCGATTTGCCTGAAAAATGAAGGTTTTCGGCCTTTCGGCTATCAGATATCTGGCAAAGTAGTACTGACTTGGCTGTGTGTGATGGCGGACTATCTGGGAGATAGTAGGAAATCGCCTAGGTTGAGAGAAGAGAGAGGAGTTTTTGGTTTTTTTTTATTTGAAGGATGGAATGATTTTTTTTGTAAAGAATTTTGACTTATATAGGAGCATAAAACGGCGCCGTTTTGGGGCAGTGAGCAAAGACACCAAAACAACGTCGTATTGGTATGAAACGGATCGATTCGACCCGCTCCAATCAGGATCCGCGCGTTTCTATTATAATTGTGCCCCAAGTCCCTCTGTTTTTTGGGCACTTCTGATTTGGTTTTTCTCATTCTTTTTTTTTATTTTATAAATTTGACCCCGTAGCTTTGTTGCATGTTTCAATCGAGTCCTTGATTCCCTGACAGTTGACACGTATCCGGATATTGGGCTTCTTGCCCATTCGATCCTCGCTCTTTTCGTCCCTTTTATTTTTGGTCCCAATTTGTCTATTTAGTTACTGTTTTTACTTTTAATTTTACTCCTATTTTGTTTTAGTCCTTTTAGTTCGTCATTAATTCATTCATGTTAATATTTTATGTGTTATTTATATTAAACGGCTTTATTTTATTTGTTGTTCTAAGTATTATTTTAAAACTATTTTATAAATCCTTTGTTCTACATTGCTTTATTTATTTTTTGCAAACTCTCGTTTATTATTTATTTTAAATTGTTTTATTCTTATAAATTTATATATATACTGTTTAGTTTTAAATTATTTATTTTAAAATCTTCATTCACTGTTTGCTTTTGAAATTTTTTATACATTATTTATTTTTAAATTTTATGTACTACTTATGTTGATTTTCTTTTACGCATTATTTATGTTGAACTTATTACATAAGTTATTTTATATATTATCTATTTTAAATTTCCTTTTACATATTATTTAGTTTAAATTTTTATATGTTATTTCAAATTGTTTTATAAATTAAGTTATTTTAAATCACTTTATAGATTATTTTATTTTAAATTGTTTTGTACATTAATTATTTTGAACTATTTTATATTATTTCCACTTATAGTATTTATTTTAAACTTGATTTTTATGTATTATTTATTTAAAACTTACTTACATTTTTTTTTTAAAAAAAAAGAAGCTTTTATTTGTTTTTTTACATGATTTGTTTCAAACCTTGTATTTTTATTCTTATTTTACCTTAAATTGTATCATTTATTATTTATTTTAAACATTTTCATATCATTTGCTTTTATTTTTTTATCTTTTATTTATATATCATTTTGTGTCGTTTTGTCAACTGTTAATATTGAAATTGTGTGTTGTGTGATTATTGCTACCATGTGTATTGTACTTCTTAATTTGTATTCATTGGATTCATTAGTGCAATATTTTTTTATGAATTATTACTTGGTGTTGCATATTATCATTCCATCACATTTCATTTGCTTAAAAAATCGTGTTTTAATATCGTTTAAGTTTTGAAATCATTTCATTCAAAAGTCTTCAAAATAAGGCAATATTCGGTATTTGAGATCTTCGAGGAGATTGTGCCCTAACTTACTGGGTTCCAATTTTCCTTGTTGGATCTAAGTAACCGAATACCCTTTTTCAATCAAAACGTACAAGATTCAAATAAAAACTTATTCTCGGGACTTCAAAATGTTGTGTCTTAACTCACTGGATATGACATTCTGTTATCTCGAGATAAGGATTTCCAAAATCAAAGGCAATATTTCGTATTTGGAATTTTGAGAAATAGTGCCCTAACTTACTGGGTTTCGATTTCTCATGACCGAATATCCTTCTTGAATTTAAATGTACGAGTTTTAAATAAAGACAAGTTTAGTTTCGAGGATTCGAAATGCTGTATCCTAACTCACTGGGTATGATATTTTATTCCTTCGAAATAAGCGGGTCTCTGCATCTAGTTTAATTCATTCAACTTTTCAAAACAAAGAGGATCATATTTTAAAATCTTTTCAAATTTTTGACATTAAGAAATTAATCAATCAATTCGGTACCAATTTTGGGCGTTACGAGGGTGCTAATCCTTCCTCGTGCGTAACCGACTCTCGAACTCATTTTTCTTGAACTTTGTAGACCAAAACTATTATTTTAATAAATCAAAATGTTTTATTAAAATGATCAATCTCAAGGTGATCCGATCACACCTCAAAAAAGATTGGTGGCGACTCCATTCCCGTTTTTAAAGTCGATCACCGTTTTTTCAAAAATAAAAAATGGTTTCGACATCCATCTTACCTCGTAATCCAACTCCATTCAAAATGTTACCATGAAAATTCGAGCAAATCTCCTTATTAGTGGCGTTAATTATGAAACTGGGAACAAAATTCCTAGCAAGATTCCCTAAATTACGCTGCATCGATACTCTTTCCTTATTCGCATAATGACCCATTGTTCCATCTTATTCACGCAGCCACCTATTGACACCCACCGATCTTCTTCCCGACGGAGCCCTTAGAGTGATATCCCAACCAAAAATAATCATAGTCAGATCAACCCTCACCCGCACCAGACAAAAGCTTTCTTCATGTCCCAATTTGCCACAAATGAAACAGAAAAGACTAAGTTTTTCATATTGAAAACAAGCATAATAAAATCGCTCTTCTAACAGAACCTTCTTCTTCCGTCTAAGAGGTAACCGAACATCTATACAAACTCTAACTTGCATGAAACGTTGTACCTCCATAGAAGGAATTCGAGTATCATAATCTAAAAATTCTCCCAAAAAAGCCCCAAATCTCCTTGCCATTGTTTTCGACATAAGTCACGGTGGTAGATCATGTATTTGAACCCAAAACAACGCATGATGGAGAGACAATTGAAGGTTATCCTCCCCAATTTTTGCAGTAAAAGGAGATGATTGGTAAAAAACCACGACATTCCGTCAACCACCCTGTTCATATCAACAACATAAAAGAACTTAAATAAATAACGTTTCTCTCCCAAATCCATAATGACTATTCCCCCAATTGGATGCCAGAGATCAGCCAAAGCATTTCGCAGTGATGGGAAATGAACTACACTATTCGTCAAACAAGAACCCACCAGACAGAACTGCAAATCATCAATAGAATTTTTCGGATCCTCCCGAAAAGCCTCCTCTTCTTCATTTGCAAGATGCAGATTCACCAGTTCATCCTCCATTGGAGCACAAAAGCAAAATAGATGGTCAGAAAAACTACCAGTAACTGAAAAACAACCACAGCATGTAAAAAAGACAAACAAAAAATCGTGCCAAAGAAAACTGTCAGACAAAATTAATAAATTTTAAATAAGTAGGTTGTATTAACTTATTTATATTTAAATCTATATAAATAAAAATTTATTTTAATTAAAATATTTTAGGTTAATTTACCATCATTAAATTCTAAACTTTCGGATTGTTTTTTTTTAAAAGAAAATTGTGGATATTTAACAATTTAAGGATAAAATTTTGGTTTCAATACTCAAATTTTTTTGGACCAATCAAATACTTAAATTTGGTTTCATTACAAAAGTTGGTTCCCAAGTTAAACACTTTTTGCATAGCCTAATGAATATTAACACGTAGGCTATTGACAAAAATGATATTATCATAAAAAAATAAAAAAGTATAAATAAAAAAATCGAAAAATGTATTTAAAATTTTAAAAACTAGAAAGTTAAATAAAAATTAAAATATTTTTATAATTTTTTATAAAAAGCCAAAAACATTATAATGAAATATCTTTATTAAAATTGAAAAATATAATTGTTATAAAAATAAAATCACGAAAATATTCATTGAGAGACGTAATTTCTTTTACTTTTATAAAAGAAATTATATTTTATATAATTTTATAGTTTTCGAATAATAACATTATTGTTACTATGCAACAAAAACCAAATCAAAAAAATATATTATCAAGTAAAACTTAGACATTAAATAATATATTAATCTTATTAAACTTTACGTAATTTTGCAGGCCTTATTGTGTTTTGGTCTGTGTCGGTGCCAGTTGGTTTTGTTTGACATGTTTTATGCATTTATTGTGGTATCTTTAGTGGTACTTGATGCTTTGATTTGATTGTATTATATTTTTAAATCTAACCTTTCATGGTTGTATATTTTTTAAATTTATATATTTTTATATGTTCTGAATTTTTTAAAATTTATGAGTAAATTGAGAAAATATATATTTATTTTTTATTTATAAAATTGAATAATTATTTCAAATATTATTAATTGAAAATAATAATAATATGCTTATAAAAATAATTAAAAATAAAAAAGTTTGAAATAATATAAAATAAAAAAAATATATTAATATGCTTATAAAAATAATTGAACCGATGTAATCATAATTATCTAATCATTTAATAAAATGAATTAATATTAATTAAAAATAAAAAAAATACTTAAAAGTAACATGAAATAAAAAATACAAATGTGATTAGTAAAAGAATTGAACTTGAGATGTAATTACAACTATCTAATCATCTAAGAAAAAAACTAAAATATTAAAAAACATTAATTAAGAATTTAAAAAGTTGAAGTAACATAAAATAAAAAATACAAATATATCTCACATCCACTTTCTCTTAAGCCTCTTCCATGAAAACTTCAAAAAACTAGTATAAAAAATCAACCAATAAAGTACATTTAAAAGAATTCATTACAATTGAATAAGTTTTTCTTATGAACGGCGTTGAATCTCTGTCCGACGATCGGACTGGCACGGGAGAGGACTCTACTGCTGACCGTAGTACCAAAAAAGTTCGGTTCAAGGATGGAAGTGTTGACTCCTTGGTTAACATGGTGGTTGACTCGTCTCCAGTGAGCGGAGTTTCACGGAAAGACAAACTCTTGGGAGAATCGGGTTCCAATTCTCTCGATGATGCCGCTAATATTGACTTAGAGTTTGAAGACGGTGATATTCGTAGATCCAACCTTAATGGTATACCTACCATCGACTTCTCTGATCGTATTAACAAAATCTTGATTAAAGCAATGGAGCTCACTGTGGTGGTCAAATTGCTTGGGCGCAATATCGGATATGGGGCTCTTTATAATCGTATCACAAACCTCTGGAAGCCTCTACACAATCCTTTCGTCTTATGGATATTGCTAACGGGTATTATCTTGTTCGGTTCCAGAGTAGAGTTGATTACGATGCTGCACTAACACAAGGCCCTTGGATAGTGTTTGGACACTATCTCACAGTCCAACCGTGGACATTGGATTTCGACCCGTCAAGACCATTCCCCTGCGGTGTGTTGGCCTGGATACGCTTTCCGGGTCTACTGGGATTCCTGTATCAGAGGATGATCTTAGAAGAGCTCAGAAGTCTGGTTGGACAAGTGTTTAAACTTGACATTAAAACAGACAACCGGGAAAGGGGGCAATTCGCCCGAATGGCTATTTTTGTCGATTTAGAGAAACCTCTAACCTCTCAAGTGCTCGTCAATGGCCGACTTCAACGCGTGGAATTTGAGGCACTACCCGATGTATGTTTTTCGTGTGGCAAATATGGACACCTTAAGAATTTATGTCCTTCTTCTTTAGCAGATTGTAGCGGTCACGGCAGTGAAGGAGATTCCAAGAATTTTTTGAGTGGTGACTCAGCTCCGGCGAAGATAGGGGATGCTCTGCCAACGGAGGGTGAAGCCTTTGGCCCGTGGATGGTGGTTGAGCGTAAGTCTAGGAGAAAACAGGATGGGATTAGGGGACAAAAGGCAAAATTTGCGGAAAGGAATTTGGCAGGTTCCAGATTTGAAACGCTTGCTATCAAGGAATCTGAATCCTTAATGCCGAATTTGAATGCGTCTTTTAAGGACCTTGGAACGGCTAGGTTTATCCAATGATATTTCCTAAAAAATCTGAAGGGCAAAGGAATTGAAAAAGGGACTGGTTCCGGGGCAAATATTAATTCGGGTGAAGGGCTTAAAGGCAGTGTTAATGATTTTGGGCCGGGCACAAAATCTGGGCATTTAAAGGAAAATAGCGTGGGGCAGGCGCTGGATTTAAATAACCATGTCGCGCCGCAGGCGAACATTCTGCCACCTGTTAGTTCTGGGCCAATCTCGGCGTTGGGCCTTCAGCAGCAGGGCTCTGAATCTTCGCTTGAGCGTCCTGGTCCTCAGTTGTTTGCGGGCCAGCCTCATTCTTCAATTATTCTGGGCATTGAAGGTGCAATGGGTTTTGGGAGCACAGACCCATCCGTCCCTATTTCTTTATCCAAAAATAATGCTACTTCTTTGCATGTCAATCCCACTTTTGAAAAACACCCTGAAGCTAAAGTGGGTCTAATTTCCAATGCCCTTGACCCTAAAAAACACTCTGCTGTTACTTTTCATGAGAAGCTGGAAATTAAATCAAATTCTAAGGTGCGTACCAACCCTTCGAATATTCCTAAAGGGGACAGTGGTGAAAATAAAAAAGGAAATGGACAAAGTGGGAAATCTTTATTTAAATCTATTCGTGGGCGTGGGGGGAAATTTAAACTTGCCAATAGTTCGCGTGTCTCCCTTTCAAAAGCTATGGACTCTATGGCAGAGCTCATTAGTGTGCAAGCTGCAATTTTTACTGATAAATCAGACGTTAAATCAGATTGTGTCTGAGTTAATGATAGCCTTTACGAGGTCAGTCTTTTTTTCTTTTTTTCTCATTTTTAATTTATTTATGACTTTTACTATCTTTTCTTGGAATTGTCAAGGATGTGCTAGCCCTAAATTTGTTACAGCCTTTCGTGAATACAACTGAGAGCACCGACTAGACTTGATCAGTCTGTTAGAAACTAGAGTCAGTGGTGAGAAAGCGAATCTGGTTATTGCTAAGCTCAATTTTCATAATTCTCATCGTGTCGAAGCAGTCGGTTTTTCCAGAGGCGTTTGGATTGGTTGGAAGGATTCGGTTAATGTGGAGGTGCTTCAAAGTCATCCCCAATTTATTTTAGCCAAAGTTACTGATAGATCCTTCAGGAAACCTTTTTCGGTCTCCTTTGTGTATGGCAGTCCCAATAGTCAGAAAAGGAGATATCTATGGGATGTTTTGCAAAGTACTATTCCGGTGGACGAGTCTCCGTGGGTGGCGATTGGTGACTTTAATGCCATCCTTTCCTCTAGTGAAAAGAAAAGAGGACGAGTTTTAGGGAAAATATGTCCTTTCTTTGGTAATTTTATGGATTCCGCCCAACTTCAAGATTTAGGTTTTCATGGGTCACAGTTCACTTGACAGAGAGGGGGGATTGTTGAACGCTTGGACAGGGCTATTTGCAATATTTCTTGGTTCTCGATTTTTTTGAATTTTATGGTGACCCATTTACCTCGGATTAAGTCTGATCATAGGCCTCTTAAATTATCACTTTTTTCTGAGGCTCATTCACTGAAAGGGTGTCCGTTCAGATTTTTAGCTGGTTGGATTGAGCATTCATCTTTTTCCGGTTTTGTTAAAGAAAATTGGAGGATGTCTGGGAGCATGTCTTCCTTGCATTCTGAGTTCACTAACCAAGTTAAGATTTGGAACAAAGAGGTTTATGGACATATTTTTACTCGTAAAAAGCTCCTGTCTCGCAAACTTGAGCATATTGAGATTGAACGTGATAGGTCTAGCTCGGAGCTTCTTGAGCAGGTCGAGATGGATGTAAGGGAGGAATTGGCGAATGTGCTTCATCATGAAGAAATTCTTTGGCGGCAAAAAGTGCGTTGTGATTGGTTGGTTTTGGGGACCGTAACACCAAATTCTTTCACTTTCGCGCGTTGCAAAGACGTAATCAGAATAGAATTATTGCTTTGAAAAATAGCTTGAGAGTGTGGATTATGGATGATGATCATTTGAAGCTTGAAGCAGTTAATTTTTACTCTAAGCTTTATGGCGAACATCCTGGGCCCAGGAGAGATTTCCTGTAACAGTCTGTTTTTAGTCAAATCAGAACAGTGATTTTGAGACCACAAATTCGAGGTTAAAATATTTATTTTATGATTATTTTAATGTTTACAGTATGATATTATGTGGGTGTAAGAAATTTTATCGTTTGATTGGTCAATTTGATAAAAAAGGACTAAATCACGTAAAGCGTAAAACTTGAGTTCGAATAGCTAAAGGTGACTAATAGCTATAGAACCTTAAAGTAAAGGTCTTTATGCTAAAATTAGACCATTTTAAGGTTAGTGGACATTTATGTTCATGGTTTATGTGATATATTAATGTTTTATTTAAAAGGTTAATATAGTAAATTAGTTATTAATTAAGATAAAATAAGAAAAAACAAAAGAAAAAGCTTTCATATTCTTCATTTCCACCAAAAATACAAATAAGAAGAAGCCATATAAGTTGTTTTAGGGTTCGGTCACTTTGGAGTTTAATTGGTAAGTGATTTTGACTCGATTTTTAATGATTACTATTTTTTTGAGATCGTGGCAGCTAGGTCTAGCTAGCCCAGGGACTAATTTGCAAAAATGTTAAAGATTTTTAATGTTGCCATTGATTAATATGTATTAGTTTTTATGTTTGATAATAGATTATGAATAATTGTTATGAATTATACAAGTTTTGTTAAGTGATTTTTAGTGAAAATGCAAAATAGGGATTAAATTGAGAAATGTTGAAACTTTGTGGTTAAAATGTAAAATAAATGAAAAATATGGGCTGCTAGGGGCATAATGGTAATTTGTATAAGCATGAGTGTTTTGAAATTTGCATGAATTTGTGATTTTGTGTAATAAGGACTAAATTGTAAAAATGTGAAAGTTTAGGGGCTAATGTGTAAAATAGCTCAAATGTATATTGTGGATTGAATTGAATAAATAGATGATTAAATAAGTCAATTTTGAATATATTTAGATCAAGAAAGGAGAAATACAGACTTAGATCGGGAAGAGAACAAAGTTACGGAATACTTGACTTGATTCGCCGTTTTAGCAACCGAGGTAAGTTCGTATGTTATAATTTCATTTCAAATGTATTTTATATGCCTTGATATAGAATAAAATATGATTATGTGACTACAAACAAGTTTGGAAATGATTAGACGATAATTCGACAGTTGGAATCCCGGTTGAACCATAGGAATAGTTTAGGATACTAGTGACATGTCATTAGGGGATACCGTGAGTTGGCTTTGGGCCATGATATTAGCACTTCGGGTGCGAGATATACCGATTTGGCTTCGGGCCATGCATATCGACTGATTTGGCTTCGGGCCATGATATTAGTATTTTGGATAAGTTACATTGATTTGGCTTCGGGCCATGGTATAAGTACTTATCGTGTGAGGCCCTTGAGTATCCGAATTCTATTCCGAATGGTTCAACGGGTAAATGAAAGACGAGAATGTGTATGAGATTGTTACCAGTTGGTACAGGTATGTTCATAAACTATATTAGTTTTGAATCGAAGAAATGATAAAGAAAGTATATAACTTCGTGAATGAGTAATGGAAAGGTTTGTTAGTTGATGTGAATTCATGTATCTTTAATCAATTGTTGAATTATGTGTTATGATTTTATCAAGTTTATTTCATACGAGCTTACTAAGCTTTATAGTTTACTTTGTGTATTTTCTCGTGTTTTACAGTGATATCAAAGCTAGCTCGAATTCGGGGATAGTCGGAGATCGTTTCACACTACTACCTATCACTTTGTACCTTTAAACTTTGGTATTTTAAGTATTTGGAATGTATAGATATTTTGAGTCATTTTGATTATGGGTTGATAGTGATTTTGGTTATTTGTAATGGTTTGTGATGACATATGTTTTGGTTTGTAAATATGGCCATAAGTGTTGACTTAATTTGATGGATTTGGTTATGTGCATATATGGTTAATATTTTGAGTTCATGGATGGATATATGAATGGCTTATATTATGAGGCTTGTGGATATGGAATTAGTAAATGTTTAAATGGTTGATATTAGATATGAATTATGCTTGTGAATTGGTGTAAAATGATGTATGTTTGGTAAAGGTTTAGTTGTTGATATGTATATGTGTTTTGGTATGTTTTGATTGAGTAAGACTTGAGGTTATAAGCATGTTGGTTGTTAGTATTGGAAATGGTATGAATTATCCTTGATTGTGGCTAAATTAGATGTTCATTTATACTATGAATTGGTGCCATTTTGGTTGTTTAGGTGAGCATAAGTTTGGGTGGAAAATTGGCTTGGTAAATAGCTTATTTTTTTTTCCACACGGGCAGAGACACGGGCGTGTGTCTCAGCCGTGTGTGACACACGGTCATGTTACACGACTTGTGTCCCCTGGTGTTGAAATTGAAATGAAGTCAGTATGCTCCACACGGTCTCACACACGGGCGAGTGATCGACCGTGTGACATAAGTCAGTATACCCTATAATTTAGACACGACCTAGCACACGGGCATGTGTCTTGGCCGCGTTGCATAAGTCAGTATACCGTATAGGTTTGGCACGGCCTAGCATACGGCCTGGCACACGGGTGTGTGTGGCCAATTCAAAGCGCATACGGGCTAGACACACGGGCGTGTGGTTGGCTGTGTGACCCAAATTAGTAAGCTCACTTATTTGGACACGGGGTAGGACATGGGCTGGGACACGGTCATGTGCTTTCATTTTGAATGTCCACACGGCCTGTGACACGGATGTGTCTGGAGGTCGTGTGAGACACACGGTCTGACCACACGGGCGTGTGTCCCCTGTTTTGAGAAAAAAATTTTAAAGTTTCGTGAAAGTTTCTTAAGTTATCGGTTTAGTCCAGTACAACTTTCAAAGCATGTTTAGGGCCTTGTAGGCTCGTTATAGGGACATTGTGCTTGATTTTGAATAAAGTTTGCATGAAATGTGAAATTATATGTGAAATGAATGGTTAAATATTCTATAAGTCCGGTAATGCTCAGTAACCCTATTCCGGCGTTAAATACGAGTGAGGGGTGTTACATTTCTCATCTGTTGCTTTTCCGCGCCTCAAAGACAAAAACTTTAATATTCCTAATAGACATGTGTTGGACGAGGAAATTAAAACAACTCTTTTTTATATGGCACCCTTAAGGGCTCCAGAGAGTGATGGTTTTCATGCCTTTTTTATCAAAGTCAGTGGGATCATGTGGGTGCCTCGGTTTGCACGTGGGTTAAGGAGGTCTTTGATGGGAAAAGCATTGATTCGGAGTTAAATAATGCTCTTATTGTGCTTATCCATAAAACTCATAATCCTGAGGAGTTCTATCAGTTTCAGCCAATCAGCTTATGTTCTATTCTTTATAAGCTAGTCATGAAGATCATTGCCAACCGTTTCAAAAAGGTCTTTCCGAGGCTCTTAGCTCCCGAGCAAGTTGGTTTTGTTGCAGGGCAGAATATCACTAACAACATCATCATTGCTCAAGAGGTTATTCATTCTTTGAGAGGTACGCAAAAAAGCAGGAAGTGGATGGCCATCAAAATTGACTTGGAGAAGGCCTTTGATCGAGTACGGTGGGATTTCATTGAGGAGTCGCTTCAAGCTGCAGGTATTCCTGTTTTTTTATGAAATGTTATTATGTCTGCAATTTCTAGCTCTACTATGCAGGTCTTGTGGAATGGCATCCCAGCCCAAAAATTTCAACCAGCTAGGGGCGTTCGTCAGGGATGTCCTTTATCTCCTTACTTGTTTACTCTTTGCATAAAGTGGTTAGGTCATAGTATTCGTAATGCTATTGATGCTGGTAATTGGTATCCTATTAGACTGTCCCGTGGTGGCCCTCTGCTATCTCATATTTTTTTTGCAGATGACTTGATACTCTTTGGCCATGCCGATGAGAATCAAGCTCGAGTCATGAAAAATATTTTAGATGAGTTTTGTGATTAGTCGGGACATCGGATTAACTCACGGATGACTAATGTTTTTTTCTCCAAAGCTGTTGACAACAACTTGGGGAGCGTATCAGTAATTTCTTTGGTTTTCAAAAAGTTACCAATTTGGGTTACTACCTGGGAGTTCCTCTTCTTCATGACAAAGTCACCAACAGCTCCTTGAATTTCGTGGTGGAAAGGGTGCGTAATAAATTGTCCAGCTGGGATGCTAGACAACTTTCTTTAGCTGGAAGGGTTACTTTGGCGCAATCTGTTCTTCTCTCGATTCCTAGTTATTTTATGCAAACAATGATGGTTCCCATAGGTGTCTGCGATGAGATTGAGCGCATAGTTCAGAAATTTGTATGGGGAGTCCATACTGGCAGCTCTAAGACGGCACTGGTCAGTTGGGATTCGGTGTGCCAACCTAAGTCTCACGGAGGTCTTGGTCTCAGACAGTTGAAAGACCATAATACCTCTTTCATGATGAAGGTTGGTTTTAACATCATTTCAAATACTAATGCCCTCTGGATTCAGGTGCTCCGTTCTAAATATAGAGTCCCAAGCGGGTTACTAGATGACTTATCAAGGAGTTGGTGTTCCTTTCTTTAGAGATCCATCTCTAAGGTATGGCCCCTCATTCGTGAAAACCTTATCTGGTTAGTCGGAGACGGAAGCAGCATCAAGTGCTGGCAAGACCCCTGGATCCCCAATTGTGGCCCTTTATTTAAGATTATCCCCTATTCTGCTAACCCTTCTCTAGATTGCTCTCTTTATAGTATGGTTGCATGTGATGGCTCCTGGGAGTTGGATCTTTTTAGACCTTGGGTTCTTGAAGAGATCATCAACAAAATAATAGGTATTCCACCACCACGTCCTTCGTCAGGACCTGACCGAATTATCTGGGGAGCTACCTTGTCTGGCTCTTTCTCTCTGAAAAGTGCCTATGAGAAGGTTCGTGAAGGCACTTTCAACTTAAAAGATCGGCTCTGGGAGATTCCATGGAAGTTTCACGGCCCTCATCAGATTCGTTTTTTCATCTGGTTAGCTCTCAAACAACGTCTCTTAACTAATTCCTAGAGGGCAAGACGCGACTTTGGGAGTACCAGTGCTTGTGGCCTCTGTGGACATGAATATGAAGATGTTTTGCATATACTCAGAGATTGTAATGCTACCAGAGGCATCTGGGAAATGCTTATTCCGCAGCAAGATCTTTTGGTCTTCTATACTGGGTCTCTCTTCAACTGGATGAAGAGGAATTTGCAGCGCCATTTTTATCCTTTGGATGGAATCGACCGACCATACCTTTTTGGGATTATCGTGTGGCGTATCTGGAAGAATCGAAACCTGTTCATTTTTCAAGGCATCACATGAAGTGTTGATGAGATTATCAAAATCTCATTCAGTTGGGCGAAACAGTATTCCTCGACTTTGAGGATCTCATCCCATAAAGCACGAAGCCATCTTTTCAGTTGGCCTTTACCTAACAGTTGGGTGAGTTTGAGTACAGATGGTTCGGTGAGGTTTGATGAAGGCTTCACTGCTAATGGTGGTTGTGTAAGAGACCATAATGGTGTGTGGATCATTGGATTCGCTAAATATTTGGGCAATTGCACCGTTTTGGAGGCAGAGCTTTGGGGAATCCTTGATGGGCTGAGCCTTATTCTGGATAGGCGTTTTGAGAAAATCCTAATCCAAACTGATAGTATTGAAGCTATTAATGTCATCTTGGAGGATTCTTCAGGGAGTTCTAACTCTTCCTTAGTTAGGAAAATTCATCATATCCTGAGGAAGATGGAGCAGTGGAAAATACAATATATTCCTAGAGTAGAAAACTTAATTGCTGATTATCTTGCAAAGTCTGTTCATACTAAGAGACTAGGCTTAAGATTATTTGAAGATCCTCCTCTGGGGGTCTAAGTTTTTACTTGTAACTTTTTTATCACAAAAAAATAAAAATAAAAATACAAATATGAGTAGGAGAGAAATCAAACTTGAGACTCAAGTATGTAATTACAATTATCTAACTATCTAACCAAAGAACTAATATGATAAAAAATATAATTAAAATTTAAAAAGATTAAAGCAACATGAAATAAAAAGTGCAAATGTTAGTAGGAAAGGAATCGAACATGAAATTCAAAGATAAAAATACTAGCATTTAACCATTTAGCCAAAGATGAAAGCACATCTAATTAGAAACGTTTTCCTGCTATATTCACTGAAAACGCGTCCAGCTGAACACGTTTTCCCGAAATCAGCATAATCTGATAATTATGGTTAAAAATAAGCATTTTTGGATAATTCATCCTATTTTTATATGTTTTGATTTTTTTAAAAAAAATTATGAGTAAATTAAAATAATATATAAATATTAGGGTTAATTTTTTTTCTAAAATTATGAATAAATTAACATAATATATAAAAATTAAAAATATTATTATATCAACTTTTAAACTACCACCTATTTTTTATCAAACACTTAAGAGCACCTAAGCATAATTAAATCACCTTCAATGTAATTTTCTTAAAAAAAAATGTATGATTAGAAATATGTACAGGCACCCATGTTCTGTAACACCCCTAACCCGTATCCGTCACCGGAGTAGGGTTACAAGGTATTACCAATCAGTAGACATCATTTAACATACATAACTCAAACATTTACGCATTCATATTCAAATATCATTTAATCACAAACGCATTGTCCCTTAAACAAGCTTTAAAAGTGGTTCGGGACTAAACTGATAACTCGAGAAATTTTTGGAAACTTAGAAAAATTTCAACCATACAGGGGTCACACACCCGTGTGAACAGGCCGTGTGCCTCACACAGCTTCAGACATGCCCGTGTCTTAGGCCGTGTGGAAACAGGGCATACATACTGACTTGGGTCACACGGCCAACCACACGCCCGTATGTCCAGCCCGTGTGCCCTTCGAAGTGGCCACACACGCCCATGTGCCAGGCCATGTGCTAGGCCGTGCCAAACCTATAGGGTATACTGACTTATGCTACACGGCCAAGTCAGACGCCCGTGTGCTAGGCCGAGTGCCATATAGGGGGTATACTGACTTGTACCACACGGCTGGTCACACGCCCGTGTGTGAAACCGTGTGGAGCATACTAACTTTAATTAAATTTCAACACCAGGGGACACACGGCCGTGTAACATGACCGTATGTCACACACGGTTGTTGAGACTGCGCCAGTGTCTTCTCGCCTCGTGTGGACAAAAATAGGCCATTTGCAAGGCCAATTTGCCACCCCATTTTGCACATACCTACACAAGTACAAATGATACCATTTTAAGGCACAAATATGCAGCCAAAAGTCATTAACCAATACATAAATCTTACTATATCTATCTCCAACCATGCAAGTCACAAATATGTCACAACTTGCTATTTAATTACATACCTAATTCACATATACAATTCAATTTACTAATTCATTTCAAACATGCATTATTAAGCATTAATTCACAAACATAACTTCCAAATTGTCAACTTCAATCATATAACATAAGTCAATTTACCAAACTCAAAATAGAACCATTTGCACATTTATAACATCATCATGTTCATCATCTTATGCCAACCCAAATGGCCAAAATACATATCCATCAAACATACCAAAATGACACAAGCCTATACATGCCATATACCATATTTACACAACTTAAAAGTACCAAATAGATAGTGCGATGAAGTTCCTGATGTTCCTCGGTTTCGAGCTAGCTTCGATTTACTATAAAACATAGAAGGAAATAAACAAAGTAAGCTATAAAGCTTAGTAAGTTCGTATGTATATATGAAATAATCAACATCATTCATGAACAATTCCAAGTAGATACATAATTTGCAATTAAAACCTCAATCAATGAGATAACATAAAGTTTAACTATAAAGCAACTCATAAATTCTCATCTTCTTATAATTCATCATTCGAACAGATTTCTGTACATACCTGTACTGATACATATCTATTCTCACCAATTTGCTTATCGAATCACTTCGCGTTTATAAATGCTTACGATATAAGTACGTCAATTTTCTGATGCCATAGTCCAACCATGGTCTTACACATACATTGCCAAGGCCCTGCCGTGGTCTTTCATTCACATGCCATAACCTTGTTATGGTTATTCGATTTCCATAGCCCGGCTATGGTCTTATTCAGTTTCTCGTCGACTTAAACCGTACATTTAAATCAAATACATCACATTTAGCCATAGAATAAAAAAAAATCTCAATACTATCCATCAATTGAATAATTACACATTCAAGTTCAATTATACAAACTTACCTCGTATACGGAAATGACGGATCGGGTCAACTACTCGATAACCTTGCTTTTCCCTCGATCTAAATCCGAATTCTTTCTTTCTTGATCTATATGAATTCAAAATTAACTTATCCAATCACATATTCTTTCAATTTAGTCCATATCACACTTTAAAGCACTTTTACACTTTTTCCCCAAGTATTTCACAACTTTTACAATTTAGTCCTTATTACACAATATCACAAATTGATGCAATTTCATCCAATCATATGCTAGCCGAATTTCCCTAATACACATATCAACCCACATTTTTCATTTATTCTCATATTTACCACATATTTTCACATTTTCTCAATTTAATCCCTATTTTACATTTTCATCAAAAATCACTTAACAAAACATGTAAAGCTATCACCAAGCTTTCATATTTCAACATTAAACATCAAAGAACACAGATTCAACAATGGAAACTCTAAAAATCTTTAAAAATTTCGAAATTAAAGGTACGGGCTAGCTAGATTGAGCTGCAACAATTACAAAAACATAGAAATTATCAAAAACTGAGCTAAAACCGTACCTTAATCAAGCTAAGAGTTGGCCGAATATCTCAAGCCCTAAAATGGCTTTTTTTGTTGCTAATTTCGGCTAAACGATGAAGATGACACCAAATTATCATTTTTGTTTTATTAATTAACCTTTATTTCATGAATTACCAAACTAAACTTAATGAATAAACATATATATCATCCATATCATGTCCATTAACGTCCACTTAGTATTTTAATGATTCATAAGGACCTCCATTTTAATGATTCATAGCTATTAGACACCTTTAGCTAATAGAACATCACTTTTGCATTTTACGCGATTTAGTCATTTTTCTCAAATTAACTATTTAACGATAAAATTTCTTAACGAAATTTTCACACAAACATATTATCATGCCACGGATATTAAATAATAATAAAATAAATATTTTTACTTCAGATTTTTGGTCCCAAAATTACTGTTCCGATTTGACTAAAAACGGGCTGTTACATGTTCTGAAAAAGAAAATTGAAAATAGTATTTTTTATATAATTAAGTGTTTTTTGTTAAAGTAATGTTTTAGTTCATTACATATTTTTGTTAGTCAACTATGGATATTTTTTTGTAGAAAACGAATTATGATTATTAAAATACTTATATTTTACTAATTTTTCGGTTAAAAATATCAACTCAACCTTTTGATTTGATTTGAAAAAAAAGAGTTTATAAACCCAACCATCTAATTTTTTTAACGATGTTACTAACTGGAGTTACAACATAGTATGAAAATTGTAACACCCTTAATTAGTCTCCATCGCTGGATTAGGATTACGGAGTATTACCGTACAACTTGAAATATTTAAACATCATAATATTTAAATAAATTAAACATATCATAATCTATTCAATCACATGCATTCTGTCCCTAAATCAAGCTCTCGAGGCCCTAAAAATAGCTTTGAGGCAATTCGAGACTAATTTGAAACAAAACGAAAATTTTAGGAAAAAGTAGAAAAAATTGGAAACAGAAGTCACACGGCCGTATGACATAGCCCCAGGCCGTGTAACTTTCGAGAAAGGGACATACAGCCGTGTCCTAACCTGTGTAACTCACTGAGTAGGGTCACACGGTCGTGTCACACGCTCGTGGGCCAGATCGTATGCTTGGCCATGTAACTCACTGAATTGAACCGTAAAAAATCCTCAGATGATACACGCCGTGTTTCCAGGCCGTATGAACCCAAAATTTACCTATAATCAAGTCATTTCATACCCAATTCATGCATAACTAACCAACCCCTTTGTGCACACTTTCAAGGGACTAAAGCATCATTCAAAAACACATAATCATGCCATTTCAAACAACTTAATTCACCTAAATAATATGTTATTCAAAGGCACCACAATTGAATTCAAACATCGTTAACCTAAACATGCCAACATTACCTTATTTTATTCATAAAATCTAGTTCAAACACCTACCAAAGCATATCACAAATGACCATTATCAAGGCATTTCAAACATACCAAAAGAACCTTATATACAACCATTTGAAAGTGACCAAAATGACATAACTTGGTAAGGCATTGAAATGTACCAAACCAAACATAACATTGAAAGCATAAACACACCAAATCATCATTAGAAAACATCCTATACATGCCATTATAAACCTTGGCCAAAATACTCAAAAACTACCGAATTGTTTGTTGGATAGTGTGATAGGTCTTCGACGAGCTTCCAAACAGATCGAGCTTCAATTTCATAAGCTTATTAAAAACCTAAACAACACCACCAGCTCACAAGTTAGTATACTTGTCCATGATACAAATGAAATCAATCATAAAATATGTAAATTTCCATATGTACTAACATCATTTAGTTCATAATTCGTTTCATACACTCATGATTCAATCCATTTGAATACTTACGATTTCGTTCCCTTTTCTTACCCGTTGAACCATCTAGAATTACATCAGATACTCGAGAAAGCTCACACAAAGTGTGTCTTTACATATAACCGTAACCTTTCCTTTACATCAATGCTCACACGAGCTGTGAAATGGGCCTGCTCACACGAGTTATGGGTCGAAATGTAAGCTACATGATACTGCTCACACGAGCTGTGGAGAGTTTGCAACAAATGCAGGACCTTAGCCATCGGTAGGACATTCAAGACCAGCACCCGAAACATGAAATCCCTAATGACATGTCATTTGTATCCTAAGAATTCTTAAGGTTCAACTGGGATTCGATATCTGTCAATTCATCATAGCATTGATACATTTGTATATTGATTCATTTACATTAAAACGACATAATAAACATTTAATTTAGATAACATTAAAACGATTACAGTTCATACGAACTTACCTCGATAATCAGGGCATAGTAATATAGTCGAACTAATCTGAAGCTTTTGCTTTTCCTCGATTTAAGTTCGAACATGGATCATCTTGATCTAAATATATAATCTCAATCAATTAAGTACTTTTAGAATTCAATTTAATCCATAGTTTATATTTATGCAAAATTACCAATTTACCCCTAACATTTTAACTTTTCACAATATAGTCCTTAAGCTCACAACTTAAAATCTAATCATTTTAACCTAAATCCATGTTAACCATAGACACAATGAACCTTGGAAAAACTCACATTTACCAACATTTCACAATAAAACCCATGAATTTATACTTTTAACAATTTAATCCCTAAATGTAATTTCTCCAAAAATCACTTAACAAAACATGTTTATTTTTCAACAAAGATTCATAATCTATAAATTAACATAAAAAATCATTCAAAAGCATTCATGGTAAGTCCCACAACCTTTAACAATTTTGCAAATTAACCCCTAGGCTAGCTAGATTAAGCTAAAACGATATCAAAAACATAAAAATCATTAAAAGGGGGACAATTGTACAAACCATGCACAAGAACAATGCTAGCCGAATTCTCCAAGCTCTTTTAATGGTGTTTTTAGGTTTTAGAATGAAAGAATGAGAAAGATGATACTTGTTTCATCTTTTCTTTATTTAGTTCTTCATTTAATTATTAAAATACCTTATTAACCTTATTAAATCATTTAAACTACCATAAAACCTACCCATCATAATCCAGCATCTTAAAACATGTTATAATTGCCATATAAGTCCATTAGCTTTCCTTTCCATAGCCATTTATCCCTTTTAATTAATAGAACTCAACTTTTACACCTATTACAATTTAGTCCTTTTTACCTAATTAACCATTTAAACATAAAAAATTCTTAACGAAATTTTAATATGACCTTAATATAATCCTATAAACATTAAAATAATAAAATAATAACTCATTCGTCAAAATTGTGGTCCCGAAACCACTGTTTCTGATACCACTGAAAACGGGTTATTACAAAAATTGATAATGAAATTTCGATTTAATAAAGAAGTCAACATTTTAACTTTTCATAGCACTTTTTGACAGCAATAGTGAGCACTTTAAATTAATAAGTCACACTTTTTCGCGGTACTCTTTTTCTATAACACTTCTCAAAAGTACTTTTTAACTGTAATAGCAATGGAGAACTAGCCCTGACTAGAGTTATAGCAAAAAAAAATGATGGGTTTGGAAAAGAAAAAATGTACTTTATAAAAAATCTAAATTTCAAAAAGTTAAAACTTAACAAGAGTCTAGGAAATATAATAAAACATTTTGCTCTTTTCTCTTTCCCACTTCTTTCTTTTTTTCGTAATTATCGAGAAAATCTGTAGATAGACCATTGATTGTAGAAGTTTTTATGATTCTCAAGAATAAAAGTTGTGGTACAATCCTAGATTTTGTTTCTTGGAAACTCGAGTAGCAACAATCGGTCTAATAGTGAAATCTGAGTCTTGCATTGAGATGTATTTTGTTAGAGCTTTTATGGTTTTAAGAAAAAAAAATGAATCAAAATAAAATTTGAAAAGCAATTTCTGGACAAAACAACATTAAGTGTTTATGTGATTGAAAGTGTTCAACAACGGTGAAAAAAAATGGAATTTAGTTTTGTTAGGATTTGGGAACCGTCAGCCCAAATGACCCAATAAGATTCGAATCTCCGACCTGGATAGACCCGACTCGGAAGAAGAATGTTCATGTACAGGCATAGTTCGCTGGGGACCCCGCTGGAATGATAGATGTTTGCAAAGATAGCTCGTACGGGAAGCTTGCGAGGAGAGCTCGTGTAAGCCTAATAAGAATGAGGTCGCGAGCTATGTCCGCAGAAGGGATTGCGAGCCCTGTAAGGGATCCCCGTTCATGACTAGCAAGTACAAGGCTCGCTGGAGGAGTCAGTCCCAGGATCAGAAAAGACTACGTACTCCACAGACACGCGTCCAGTAAGCCAAGGGATGCCCAGGGAATGTCAGCACCAAGGACAAGGAATGTCTGTACCATCAGCCCAAAGACCAAGACAAAATAGTGGGCCCTATTGTGAGTTGTAATAGTAGCAATAAGAACATGTATAAATACCCCTGCATTTCCCTTAATACGATACGAGAAAATAATTACTCAACAATTGGTGCGATGAACGTGGACTTCTTCCGACCGGTAGATTTTTTCTAATTCGATTCAGTTCTCTTCAGCTAAAAAAACAAATGACTCACCCAAACGAGACTTTTCCTTTTATCCCCTCCTCCGGTCAAGCAAGAGCGTCAGGTTTCGACCCCCGACATGATGAGGCAGACTTGTTCGCCACTTGGTTCGCTGACAGACCCGAAAACCTCGACAATGCAGTTTACCAAGGGCCGTCCCCTTCATTGGACCTTAATCTCTCCTCGGTCTAGGGAATGCCCTTATAGCTCTACCAAGAACCACCCTCGCCACAGTTCCTAGCCCTCCAGGAGTAGATGAAGTTCACGAGGGAACAAATGGCTGCACAAGAAGCATGGTTTGTGGAACAGCAAGCCTTCTAGTAGGAGTTACTAAGGCAGAACGAGGAATTGCACAAAAAGGAAAATGCTAACAACTCGGGGTCTCAGGGAAACGCCAACACCCAAGATAAAGCCCCAAGTACCCAGGTGAAGGAGTGGCTGAACGAGACGAATGAGGTTCGTCGCGACGTGTGAGCCTTGCACCCTGAGTTACGGGACATGGATTGATTATTCTACTTCAGCAACCCACTGGCCCCAGAAATTGCAGTAGTGGGTTTGCCCCGCGATTTCAAGGTACCTAAGGATATGTTTGAAGGAAGAAGAGACCCATGAGCCCATCTGATGCAATATAATGACTATATGAACGTGTTGGGGTCATTAGACAGAGCTAAATGTAAGACCTTCTCTACAACGCTGAAAGCAAGTGCCAAGGACTAGTATCTTTCCCTCTTGCAAGGCTCAGTTCACAACTTTTCACAACTAGGAAAATGTTCTTAGGAAGGTTCAAGGCCCATCGAGCAATCATGAACACACCTATGGGGCTAATATCGATAAAGTAGCGGGAAGGTGAGTCCCTTTAAGACTACGTAAAGAGGTTCCTAGTGGCTACACTCAACACAAAAAACTTGGAAGATCAGTGGGCGATAGATGCCTTCATTATGAGAGTGCAAAACTCTAACAACCCAATTTTCAGTGGTGTCGAAAACAGTGGTTCGAGACCACTAAATCCGACAAGTGATATTAAAAATTTTAATATTTAATTACTATTTATGAGTCAAGTATGATTTTAGGAAGACTTATGAATTAGTGATTTGTGTTTTAAAAGGAATTATTAGGTTAAGTGATTTCAGAAACGAGGTATCGAGACCTCGATTTCATAAACTGAGCTGTAAATATTTTTATAAATATTTACGGAGTATTATTGAGTTAGTATTAAAATTTCGTTAGGAAATTTTAACGTTTTAATAGTTAATTAATTAAAACAGACTAAATTGAAAAAATGCAAAATATGCTAAAGTGATTAGATAGATCAAATAATAAATAAGAAGGATTTAAAGAGCAATTTGGCCCAACTTTCAAAGGCTGGACGACAGGGATATAAAAATTATTAAGGATATAATGTGAACTAAGGTCAAAATTGGAAATTTTATAAATTAACTAAATAAAATAATGACCAAATTGAAATTCTAGACAAATCTTCACATTTCTCCAGCCAAAAACAACCATTGAAGAGTCCTTCTAAGCTGGTTTTTCATATTTTTGCTACAAATCAAGAACCCGAAGATAAACGTGGAAAAGAGAAATTAACAGATTAGTCCCTGAATCTCTACAACTTCTAAAAACTACCCTAGGTAAGTTCATATGGTTGAATTTTCATGATTAATTGTTAATTTAGGAATGATATAATGTATTATTTCATAATTTTTTTATTGAATTATGATTATTGTAAAAATATGGAAATTGAATCGAAAGTTCAAATTAAGTGAAACGCAAGATTGAGTACGATCGTTTTGCGATAAAAGATGAATTGATGGATAAGACCATGGTTGGACCATGGAAATGTTTAAATGTAAGACCATAGTTGGGCTATGGCATTTTAGTGGAAAGACCATAACTGGGTTATGGCATCATGTACGTAAGACCATGGTTGGACCATGGCAGTAAATATATGTGTAAGACCATAGCTGGGCTATGGCATCCTGATGGTAAGACAATAACTGGGCACTACGAGTGTAAGACCATGGCAGGGCCATGGAAATATTCGTGTAAGACCACAGTTGGACTATGGCATCAAGAAAATGATGTACTCATAATCCGTAAGACGTTTCTCTAATTTGACAAGTATTGGTAAGTGTCATATGGATTTATGGTGGAAGAATCTAAGAAATTATTTATATTGAGCTCAATTAAGTGAATTTTATTAATTGAAGTTGTGATTGGCAGAAAAAGTTAGTGAAATGCTCTATTTAATGTTTTATTATAGTGTGTTTAATGTTCCATGTAGATTGACATGAGTTCGGTGGATCGGATCAACACATCGAATTATACTATCCATATTACTCTTGTAGATTTTTGTTTTTCATCCTATGGTTTTTATGGCATGTATAGGGTTAGATTAGAAAAGACTTAAACTTGAAATATGGTTGTGAATGATACATATGTATATGTTAGTATGCATATGTTTAGTAGTAGTCTTTAGTAATCAATGAATGAAATTATTATGGTAATTTTATGCATATGAGTCTTGTGATGATATATTTTGTGTAAAACATGATTTTTGACTTGTATTGGTTGCTTGGTTGGGATATATTGGTATATGAGAGTGTTGTGTGCAGGTAGATTGTATAAAGGGTGAGAAAAGTGGCCTTAAAATGGCCTATTTTCGTCCATACAGGCAGAGACACGGGCGTGTGTCTCAGCCATGTGTGACACACGGCCTGGCACATGGGCATGTGGTCCTGCCGTGTCTCCCCTGTACCTTGACATTTTAAAGCAGAATGCCCAGGTTTTTGCACACAGCCTGGCACACGGGCTAAGTCTAGTGTTTGGGACAATTTAAAGATAATTAAGAGAAACGTGATGGCTAAATATTGCAAAGGTTCAAATAAAATTAGGTCATATAGTCTCAAAGTTGGGTTTTAAGGGATAAAATTTCATTATGGTTGGCTTGAAATGCTCAAACGGTCCCAACAAAAGTTGCCTAAATCATTTTCAACATTCCATGCTTCCTAGGATTTCGCCTCAAGAAACTACTAAGTCAATTCTAAAGACTTAAACTTTCATGCACGTCTAACTTTCCTAAAGAACTAAAAATTTTATGGTACGATTTGCATGCTTTATTAAAAATACATTTATATGATTATTAAGCTAACATAACAATTTATTGAAATAACAGAACTTTATTTATACTGAAGTTTAGCATACTTAACAAAATTTCAAATTATTGAACAAAATATATCCTAATCATAATTAAAAGAACTATTTATTCTGAGTGGAAATAATTTCAATTTTTTCGATCCCCCTACTTAATATGAACAATGTCCTCATTTTTGAAAGTGAATAGATACTATACACCAGGTAGGATTCTAGAAAAGAGGAGGTGAGTCAATTTGACTGCTTAAGTACCAAGCTCTTTCTAAATCCAATCCTAGACATGTATATATCTATTGCCACACTTTATACTTCGCGACTTATTCAATTTTATTAATGATTTCCATATCTTGTTTTATTATGCGAGAATAAAAATTCCTGATTAACTTAATCCTAAAATAACCTAAGAACATAAATAAAATAAAGTCAAGATCCCCCTTTATTTATTTACAGATCCTTCCGAATTCGACTCATCTTTTGCTCCATCAATATTGTCTTTGCATGAATTGCTTCGCTCCTTCTTCGATAATGGGCTCTGTGGTTCAAATATGTAATCTAGAAACTTAGGCACAAAAATAAATGGGTCATTGTAAATTTTCGTAAGAGCACTTCTCATC
Source organism: Gossypium sturtianum (assembly GCA_025698515.1). Lineage (NCBI taxonomy): Eukaryota > Viridiplantae > Streptophyta > Magnoliopsida > Malvales > Malvaceae > Gossypium > Gossypium sturtianum. The sequence goes on from CM046943.1 coordinate 129,303,353, forward strand.
GAGTCATCCCTTATTTTTGAGTATCTCCAGTAAGCTTGTTGTTGCCACTGCATATGTTGCATTATGTCCATCAATTTTGACAGCTTATCTCGAAGATCTGGGCTAGGTGGTTGAGCTCTGAACATTGAAGTCTCGACATCAGGTTCAACTTCTGGTTCCTTTGGTTCCACTTTATCAGGGACTTCAGCCGATTGCACTGGCTCGATCTTTGTGGGATCTTTTTTTTTTCTTCTTCGGGATCCTCACTTTCTTCAACTCGTTGCTGTATAATAGAGTCTCCAGCTATTCGATAGAAGTCCCAATCTGTGATTGTGCCTTGGCTATATCCTGTCTTCTTTACGTTTTCAAGAATTTTAGCTTTCAAGCATAGAATTGTTATTGTAAAAGGAAAGTAAGCTGGGCCAGAACGTCTAACGACACAATTCCGCATTTCTCTTAGAATGATTTTTCTCACATCAATGGTCTTTCCAATTAAAATCGAGTATAATAAGACCATTCACTCTAATGAGATTATAGTCCCATGCGAACTAGGCATAAGGCTAAAACGGATAAAATAGACCCATACCTTTGCGAGTGGTGTCAAATATTCTCTTCTACAAGTGTGGATCCCTTGCTTTGACACAGTCCACTTGGAACCTGGAAGTGTAAGTTCCTCGAGTATTTCTTAAAAATTTTCAAGCTTAATATTGCTCATTAAGGAAGAATATTCATCATTTTCGAAATCAGGTAATTCAAAGAACTCATTAATAGCATTTGAAGTTATTGGTACCTTGATTCCGGGAACTGTAACTTTCGTCAACTCACTTGAGGTTAAATTCGCATAGAATTCATGCACTAACTCTTCATCCATACTAGGTCTCTTCTCACAAAACAACTCCCAATTGAGAGTTTCAGCAACCTGACGAATACGTGCTATAAAATCAATATAGTTGCTTTCTTTCAATGTGAAGCCTTTCTCTGGATGCATCTGTTGATTCTTGAAAACACTTTCGTATCTCGCTTTGGCTTCTTCACATTGGAATTTGCTTTGTGATTCATCAATTTGGGCAGAGGCACGAGTTCTTTTGCGAGGCATGATTAACCTGAACATAAGATGGGAAAAATTATTTTCTCAAAAATTTAATTAATAAAAATTATTAATAATTCAATAAATTGAAAAATTAAATAATTGAATAAAATTAAAATTTAGGAGAAAAATTGGTATTACCACCATTTTTGTAAAAATTAGGAACTCCTAAGAAAATAATTATGAATCAAAAGATGGAAAACTAAAAGAAGTTGGAGGGTTTTCGGCTAAAGGGGTAGGTTTGGTGCAAGGTCGGTATGCCGCCCAGGTATGCGAGGCAGCAGCGCGCAGCAGGGGTTGGATGCAAGCAGCAACGCGCGTGGGCTAGGCTGGATGTACGAGCAGCGTACGGATCCTCATCAAGCAGGCCTGGCGTGAGCGCGCGGGGAAGCTGGGCGCAGGTGCGGGATGAAGGCCTGGGCAGCTAGAGCTGAAGCAGCACAAGGTGCGCAATGCGGCGCGCAATGCAGCGCGCGATGGGGCAGGCGTGCGCGTGGTGGGCGTGCGGCGTGCGATTGAGCTGGGCTACTGGCCGAATGGCTGCTAGGTAGCTAGGCAGAGTTGGCTAGGAGGCTGCAACACTTAGGGACTTTGGTTTTTTGAAGAAATGATGTATGAATGAAAAAAATAAGCATAGATGGGTGGATTTTATAGTGAGTGGAGTAGGAATTAGAGTAGAATTCTTAGAACAATTTAACAATTAAAAAAATCTAATTCTATTGAAAGTTAACAACAATTAATAATTAATTAAAATACAAATTAAATTATTAATTGCTATTAATTTATTAAAATAAAAACTTATTAAATAAAATATGATACTAATCTTAATTTTATGCAAAGTTGATAATAATTAATATATATTATAATAGATATAATTATATATTAAAGATTATCATATATATGTTATAAAATTAAAAAACATTTATTCTAGATGCCTTTTGAAAATATTTACAAAAAGAGGCACCTAATTTTTATTATTTACAAAAAGAGCACCCAAATTTTAAAAATAGTTCAATTAAGTCCCTAGACTTAATGAAAATTTGAAATTGAGTTGCAATTTTAAAACTTGGATCAAAATTGACCCTTTTATTTGAAAAATTAAAAATTTATTTTGCCATTTAGGGAATAATTTCTCGGAAAATTATGTCAAAATCAATTCCCAAGAAAGATTGGAGGGGTCACAAGCGATCCCGCTTAAGTTCCAATCTCCTAGATAGAATTTATTTAAACATACTAATCCTGAAAATACATCCTAAATCATTTATTTAAAAAGAAAACAAGAAAATTTAATCATTTGATAAAATGAACGAGATTTGATCCCGTTCAATTTTATCTCTCCAGTAATGTTTCAAGCGTTGAGCATTAACTCGAAAATTACCTCCCTTACCTTAAAGTTCAACAACTCCGTATGGATAGACTCGATGAATCATAAATGGATCGAACCAACGTGATTTTAACTTACATGGAAAGAACCTTAATCTGGAATTGAATAACAAGACTTGCTGACCTGCTTCAAATTCTCGAACTCGAATGTGCATGTCATGCCATTTCTTGAGTCTCTCCTTAAGTAATTTGACATTCTCGTATGAAGACATTCGGAATTCTTCTAACTCGTTAAGTTGAAGCATCCATTTTTCTTTAGCAATTTTAAGATCCAAGTTGAGTCGTTGGAGAGCCCAGTAAGCTTTATGCTCTAACTCCAAAGGCAGATGACAGGCTTTCCCAAAGACCAACCTATAGGGTGACATCCCTAAAGGTGTCTTGTATGCCATCCTGTGAGCCCATAAAGCATCATCCAGTCTTTTGGACCAATCTCGTCGATTTGGGCAAACTACCTTCTCAAGAATGCCTTTGATCTCTTTGTTTGCCAGTTCAGCTTGCCCATTCGTCTGCGGATGGTAAGCTGTGGCAACCTTGTGCTTCACTCCATGTTTTTCAATTAACCATTTCAACCACTTGTTCACAAAATGGGACCTTTCATCACTAATGACGGCTCGTGGGGTTCCAAACTTTGTGAACACATGCTTCTGCAAAAACTTCATCACAACCTTAGCATCGTTTGTCGGATATGCTTCAGCCTCAATCCACTTAGACACGTAGTCTACAGCTACCAAGATGTACTTTGACCAAAAGACGGAGGGACAGGCCGAGAAAGGTAATACCCCAAACATCAAATAATTCTACCTCAATGATGTTTGTTCGAGGCATCTTGTTTCTGTTAGTGACATTTTCGACCCTTTGACATCGATCACAACTCTTTACGTAAGCATATGCATCTTTAAATAATGTTGGCTAAAAGAATCCGGCTTGCAATATTTTGGTCGCAGTACGTGTTCCTCTGAAGTGTCCCCCACTCGGAGCTGAGTGACAGTGGTATAAAATCTTATGTACTTTATCTTCTGCCACACATCTCCTGATCATTTGATCTGCACACTTTTTAAATAAATATGGTTCTTCCCAGAAATAGTACTTCACATTGTGAAGAAACTTTTTCTTTTGATGATATGTCTTATCAATCAGCATCAAACCACAAGCTAAATAGTTAGCAATATCAGCAAACCAAGGGGTATTATGGACATGATTTACCTTTAGTATGTGTTCATCTGGAAATGTCTCCTGAATTGGTATAAGTGGAGAATTCCCTTCTTGCGGCTCCAATCTAGACAAGTGATCTGCTACTTGATTTTCTACCCCCTTTTAATCTTGAATTTCTACATCGAACTCTTGAAGTAGAAGTACCCACCAGATCAGTGTCGGCTTAGCGTCTTTCTTGGCAAGTAAATACTTAATTGCCAAGTGGTCCATATAGACAGTCACTTTGGTGCCTATAAGATAAGATTGAAACTTGTCAAAAGCAAACACAATAGCAAGTAACTCTTTTTGTTACCGTGTAATTCAGTTGAGCTCCTGTCAAAGTCTGACTCGCATAGTAGATGGGATGAAAAACTTTGTTCCTTCGCTGACCCATGACATCTCCGATCGCTAAGTCACTTGCGTCATACATAAATTCAAATGGAAAATCCCAGTCTGGTGTGACTATTATGGGTGCCGAGACTAACCGACTCTTCAAATCGTTGAAGCTCTTAAGCACACCTCATCAAATTTAAACACCGTGTCCTTCTCCAATAATTTGCATAAGGGTTTTGCAATTTTGGAGAAGTCTTTGATAAATCTTCGATAGAAACTGGCGTGGCCCAAAAAGCTCATAACACCCTTTACAGATGTCGGAGGTGGGAGATTTTCAATAACATCTACCTTTGCTTTATCTACCTCAATTCCAATGCCTTGTTATCCGATGCCCTAGAACAATACCTTCTCGTACCATGAAATGGCACTTTTCCCAGTTAAGTACAAGGTTTGTTTCTTTGCATCGCCTTAGTACCTTGGCTAGATTGGCTAGGCAATCATCATATGTATCTCTGAATACTGAAAAACCATCCATAAAAACTCCCAAATATTTCTCAACCATGTCAGTAAAAATAGACATCATACATCTTTGAAATGTAGCAGGTGCATTACATAAACCAAATGGCATGCGCCTAAATGCAAATGTACCGTAAGGTAGGTGAATGTTGTCTTGTGTTGATCTTCTGATGCTACTGTAATCTGATTATACCCCCAGTATCCATCAAGAAAACAGTAATAGTCTCACCCCGCGAGTCTATCCAGCATCTGATCCAAAAAAGGCAAAGGAAAGTGATCTTTCCTAGTCGCCTTGTTCAGCTTTCGGTAATCGATGCAAATTCTCCATCCCGTAACTGTTCTAGTCGGTATCAACTGGTTATTCTCGTTTTCAATGACCGTGATACCTCTTTTCTTCGGTACGCAGTGGACTGGACATACCCATGAACTATCTGAGATGGGGTAAATTATACCCGCATCTAGAGGTGTACATGGGCCGGGCGGCCCGGGAAATGTGGGAGGGCTTGAGCAAAAATATAGGCCCGAAAAATGGGCTTGGACAAAAAAATAAGGCCCGTTTAAAAAATGGGCCGGGCTCGTGTAAGGCATTTTTGGCGGGCGCCCGGCCCGAATTCACTAAAGGAAAAAAACTATTTTTTAATATTATTTTCTTATTATTTTTCTTTTTATTTTGCTACCATTTTACTATTATGTTTCTATTATTTTGTTGTTATTGTTTAGATATTATATAAAACTTATTTTATTGTTAATTTTGTTATTTTAAAGACATTTGTTAATTTTGTTATTATTTTAGAGGCATTTGCTTGTTAAGTTACATCTATTTTAGTGTTATTTAAGTCTACATATTTTTTAAAATTTATTTTCAATTTGTTGAAAAATATTTATTTTGATTTTTTTAGTATTTTTGATGTACTATATATATTTAAAAATTATATAAAATAATATAAAAAATTAATACGAACATTTTTATATGGGCCGGGCTTGGGCAAAATTTTAGGCCCATTTTTTGGGCCCGGCCCGGCCCGAGCCCAATGAACGGGCCTAAATTTTTAGTTGGGCCCGACCCAAACCCGGCCCGGCCTGGCCCATGTACACCTCTACCCGTATCTAACCACTTGATGATTTCTTTCTTTACTACGTCCTTCATGATGGGGTTCAGTCTTCGTTGTCCATCAATCGTCCCTTTCTCGCCATCTTCTAGTATGATCTTGTGCATGCATACAGATGGACTAATACCGTGAATATCGGCTATGGTCCATCCGGTAGCCTTCATAAATTGTTTCAATACAAGGATGAGTTTCTCTTTTTTCTCATTGGTTATTTCTGCTAAAACAATCACAGGCAAAGTAGAAGCGTTACCTAAATAAACATATTTTAAATGTGAAGGAAGTACCTTGAGTTCTAATTTAGGTGGCTCCTCGATTGACGCTTTTGGTTGGGCATAATCCCTATTTTCTAACTCTAAAGATTCAAAACAGGATTGCGGATTAAATCCCCTTTGATTAGCTTCTAGCAAAGCTAAGTATTCATCCTCATCTTCATCATTTTGAGGGTCTGATGTCAAAATTTGTTCTAATGGATCCTCAACATAGTTGAGTTCCTTCTCCATGATTAAATCCTCTAAATCAGACATTGCAGAACAATCATCAATTGTGTCAGGAAATCGTATAGACTTAAAAACATTAAATGTTACCTGATCATCCTGAACATGCATAGTAAGCTCGCCCTTCTGCACATCAGTAAGGGTCCTTCCGGTTGCTAAGAACGGACTTCCTAGGATGATTGGCACCTCTTTCTCTACTTCAAAGTCTAGAATCACAAAGTCAGCAGGAAAGATAAATTTGTCTACACATACCAATACGTCCTCGATTTTTCCCTTTGGATGTGCTAAGGATCGATCTGCTAATTGAAGTGTAACCATAGTCGGTCTAACTTCACCTATCCCTAACTTCCTAAATATTGAAATAGGCATCAAGTTGATAGTCGCACCCAAGTCACATAGTGCTTTACCACAATATGTTGCTCCAATGTTGCAAGGTATGGTAAAACATCTAGGATCCTTCAACTTTGGGGGTAGTTTGTTTTGAAGATATGCACTGCATTCCTTTGTCAAGGCTACCGTATCAAATTCTCCAAGTCTTCATTTTTTAGATAGGATATCCTTCATGAATTTGACGTAGTTCGGAATTTGTTCAAGTTCTTCAACCAACGGGATGTTGATATGAAGTTGCTTGAGTACGTCTAGGAACTTTTTGAATTGAATTTCCTACTTCTGCTTCTGAAGTCTTTAAGGGTAGGGTGGTGGAGGTTTCTTTACTAGAACTGGTTGATTCGTCTTCTGTGGTAATTCTGCATCTAACGGAGTTGTTAGCTGATCAGAATTAGCTGGTTCTAAAGTTACCTTGTCAGATTTTACAGATTCTGGTTCTTGTGAAACTGGAATTTCAACAGTCGGTTGAACTTCCTCTGAGTCTTGAGCGTCAGCTGGCTCCTTCTCAACTTCGATGGAATTGGGCTCTAAAGTCTCCCCGCTCCTCAATGTCAACGCTTTACAATGCTCCTTCTATGGATTCTTCTGATTCTCCGTATCACTAGGTAAAACACCTTGTGGTCGGTTCCTAAGTTCAGTAGCAAGCTGGCCCATTTGGTTTTCCAGAATTTTCAATGAAGCTACTTAACTTTGAATTAAGGCATCATTCTTCACCATGTATGCCTTTAACAAATTTGCTAAGCCATTGGATGGTTCAGCTTGGGTTGGTTTCTGAACTTATTGGGGAAAACTAGGTGGCTTGGTCGATCTAGGTTGGGCGTAAGTGTTACTGGTTCCAGCCCCTTGGTTACTCCAGGAAAAATTCGGGTGGTTTCGCCATGATGGGTTTTAGAAATTGGATTGCAGTCGTTGCCTTCCTCGATTTTTGTTCTGGTTACCCATGTAATATATGGATTCTGGGTTCGATGGACATTTTTCAAACAAATACCCTTCCCCACAATAGACACAGGCTATATTTTCAAATTGATTTGGTAGTTGTGCTGTAAAACTATTAGACCCATTAGTAGTAAGATTTTTTTAACATTGAGGATATTGATGATACCTGAGATACGAGTGAAGTAAGAGCATCTTCTTCATGTATTCCAGAAACTAGTCTTCCTGACGCTGCTCGATTGGTTGGCCATTAATATTGTTGCTAGAAATCCTCTCAATGATTTCATAATATAAGACTTAGAAAAGAGAGCACCATTAGTAAAAGCGTCCACTACCATCTTCGTGTGAGCGTTGAGACCATTATAAAACATCTCAAGTTGGATGCAATTTGGGATTCCATGATGAGGGCACTTTCGTAATAATTCTTTGTACCTTTCCCATGCCTCATACAAGGACTCATCATCCATTTGTAGGAAGGCAGTGATCTCATTCCTCAACTTAGCATTCTTGCTAGGCGGGAAATACTTCATAAGAAATCTTTTTACTTAGTCTTGCCATGTGGTAATTGAATTTGGTGGCAATGAGTTCAACCAGGCTCGAGCTTTGTCCCTTAGTGAATATGGGAACAGCTTCAATCGTAATGCATCTTCAGGTACTCCGGCTAACTTGAAAGAATCGTTCACCTCCATAAACAGTTTTAAGTGTAGGTGAGGATCTTCGGTAGGCATTCCACTGAATTGGCCCACTGTCTGAAGCATCTGCAACATGACTGGCTTCAGCTCGAATTGTTGTACCTCGATTTTAGGTCTCCTAATACCCGAATTAAGATCATTAAACACTGGCACTGCATACTGTCTTAAAGCTCTATCCCTATCATCAACAATAAGGATAGGATTTTGCGTAGGGTCTGCTCCGTTTCCTTGATTCAGATTTTCGAAGTTCATCTCTTCGGTCCTTCTCTGACTTGCTTGTCTTCTTCGCTGTCGAAAAGTTAGTTCAATCTCAGGGTCTACAGGGAGTAAATCGATAATTCGGTAAATACTCATAAACACCTGAAATAATCATAGAAAAATTAATTAAGTTAAAATTTAAATAGAAAATTAAACCAAAATGCAAAACTAACAAATTCACAAATAATGACTTTTTAAAATAGTCTCCGGCAACGGCGCCAAAAACTTGGAACGATGGAAATGTGCAAGTGTACACAATCGCAACAAGTAATAAAGTGACAAGTAAATGTCGAGTTATCATACCCATAGGGACTGTGAAAAGAATTATTTATGAATGCTATTTAAAACACTTTGGTGAAGAAAAATATTTTGTTTGAAGAGGGTGATTAAAAACTAAGATTTTAAACTAAGTAAACTAACGATTTCAAAATACGATTTTAATCAAGATGATATAATTGTGTTAGATTAATTAAATTTCTTAACTTAGAATAATTAAACTCATGTTTATATTGTTACGAATAAATTCACGGCAACTCGGTAATTTGCTAACTTATGAACATACTCACCTACCAAAATCCATTCATCTCTTGACTATATCCCTATGTCAATTCAACCGATTAAACAAATCTTAATAGGCAAATATGTTATTGCACATACATACTTATTAAATCGAAATAATCTCTTGTACATATCCCTATGTCAATTCAAACGATTAATTAAATCTAATAAGCACATAAAAGACTACGTGAGGTAAAAAAGTATCCCTACCTTGAAACATTTTAATCACAATAATCTTGCAAGTTATGCAAGGCAAATGTATCGTCAGATACCGCTGCTAATTTAACCCTCAGCTACCTTAGATGATTAAACATGCACTGATTAAGTACTGTGTCCATTAATTAAAATTTTAATCCGTTTAAATAATTAATTCACTATCTACCTCACAATTGTAATGCAAGAATAACTTAGTCATGATTTTACTTAATCAAGCATCTTACCGAGGCCTATAACAACATAAACATAATTTTAACAATTTTAGCAAACGAAATGCAATCAACCTAACACGAATTAAATTCAAGCTAAATTGATTAAATTAACAATTCCAACAACATAAATATTCATAGATATGTTCATCATAACAACAACAAAAATTAAAGAGATAGGGAACAAGAATCAAATCCGATGTTTTTCCGTGGCTTGACTAGTTTGCTCCGTTCTTCCTTCTCTGTTGTCGTCGTTGACCAAGGCTGCTATGAACACTTAATTGCTGCTCCAAATGGCTGATGAATTCCCCTTTTCCAAGAGGAGAAATCGGCAAGAGAGCAAGGGAATTTGGAATGGAAAAGAAGAGAGAAAGTGGAGAGAAAAGAGAAAAGATGTGAATGCTTGAGATGTGTTTCAAATGACCAGCCTAAGGGGGTTTTTATAGCTGAAGAGGGCTGCTAAAAATAGCTATAATTATCAGCCAAAGAGCCCTCCCTTGGCCGGCCACACATGTGGCAATGTTGATAGTTTCAACTTTGCTAATTTAGGCTTGGGGCAAATCTATAAAGCCACCAATTGTGGAGGGGGTTTGTTTGCAACTTGAACAAGTATTCAAGGGCCACTTTGAAAGCTAAATAATCAGCCAATAAGCTGATTTGGGTCAGCATATGGAGGGTTTTGGGCTGTCCACTTCTTGGTCGATTCGGTTCACTCGGTTCGGCTCAACTGGAGATAATTAATTAATAAAAATTTATTTAATCCAAATTAAATTGGATATAAATTAAAATTATTTATATCATGAATTAATACACATAATTGGACTGACTTAGGCTGAAAATTAATTCGCCTTGATACTTCAAATTGCTTCTTGGTTTTGATCATCTAGCAGTGTCTGCCGAGTCATTTTTTGCCCTTTGTGCAAGTCTGTCAAAAAATAATCAAAATTAATTATAAAATTAATTAAAATTCAACATTTTCATAATTTAAGTGAAATTTAATTATTTTATAAAAATTAATTATTTTTCAATAAGAATTTTATCAAAACTGCATAAATTTAAGTTAAAAAGGCATGAAAAAGTGTGTATATTTTTGTGTTTCCAAGCCTCGAGGGCTCATATAAGGGACAATATGAGTGTTATATGAATGTTTCTTGATATGTATAATAAAGGTTGTTAATTGTCCGGATATAGTCTGTAAAGTTTGATAATGCTCTGAAACCCTATTTCGACGACGGATAATGGTTAGGAGTGTTACATTTATTGGTATCAGAGCTTCGGTTTAGCCGATTCTTGGGACGAATGTAACGTGTAAAGTGTCTAGAAATACATGCCATATAAATTTGTGATAGTGTGATGTGTATGATCCGATCTAACCCTTGTTTTTCTTATAGATTATAAAGATGTCAGATAGACATGAACATGCTGAAAATGATGAAGCTAATAGTAGAGTACAAACATCTGAACAAGGGACAAGTAGTAATATCCCAATTTCTTTGATGCAAGAGCAAGAACTTAAAAATATGTTTTATGGGTTTATGAATCAGCGGTTTAATGACTTTATGCAAGAAAGAAATCAGGCTCAACAACCTCCTCCCCCTACTGCACCATCTGTAGTGCCTCCGACTGTACCTCTACCTCCTCCAGTAACTAAATCTAGTAAGTGTACTATGATAGAAAAGCTCAGAAAGTTTAGGGTTGAAGAATTTCTGGGTAGATCAGATGATGACCCCATCAAAGCTGAGTATTGGCTCCAGAATACAGTGAGAGTTTTTGAAAAAATGGCTTATTCTCCAGAAGATTATTTGAGGTGTGTTGTTTCCTTACTGAAAGAGGAAGCATATAATTGGTGGATGACCATTGTAGCTGTGGCGCCAAAAGAGAAAATCACTTGGGAATTTTTCCAAAGTGAATTTAAAAAGAAATATGTCGATAAAAGGTATCTGGATAAAAAGAAGAGGGAATTTCTTAACTTACGACAAGGAAATCGAACAATAGCTAAATACGAGAGGGAATTTGTATACCTTAGTAGATATGCCCGAGAAATTGTATCAACCGAAGAAGAAATGTGTATTCGATTTGAGGAAGGGTTAAATGATGAAATCAGAATGATGATTGGGGGCACAGAGATATGGGAATTTGTTACTCTGTCGGATCGTGCTCAGAAAATGGAATAAGTGTACAATAGAAAAATGCAACCGGGGAGAAGGAATAAAGAATCCTATAAGAGAAGCTCATCCAAATCATTTTCAGTGTTTTTGGCTAAAAAGCTTAAAGATGATTCCAATCGACCTACTTCAATGCCGAAACGATCAAGTAAGAATAAGATGACTCAACAGGATTTCGGGGTAACTATTAAACCTACAGCTAATGTTGGCAGTGTACAGAATGCTCTCAAGCCTAGATACAAATATTGTGGAAAACCTCACTCCGGTGAATGTAGAGGAAAGACATGAGCTTGTTATAAATGTGGGGCCACTGATCATTTTATTCGAGATTGTCCTCAACTACTAAAAGAGGAGGGAGAACAAAAATAAAAACAATTAGCCACTTCTCAAAGAAGTAGATGTTCAGGTCAAAGCAGTGCTACAAGGACTATTTTTCGGGTATGAGAGATTCGGCTGCCCGGTCAGAAGCTAGGACACCTGAACGTACTTATGCTATCCGAGTGAGAGGGGAAGCTTCAGCTCCGATGTAATTTCTGGTACTTTCTATCTTTCTTATGTTACTGTGTATGCATTGATTGATCCTAGATCTACACATTCTTATGTTTGCACTTCATTAGCATCAGAAAAGAAATTGTTTGTTGAACCTACAAAATATGATCTTCAAGTCACTAATCCATTAGGCTAAAGTGTGATAGTAAATTTAGTGTGTCGTGACTGTCCACTGAAAATAAAAGGCTATGAATTCCCTGCTGATTTGATGTTGCTACCCTTTCGAGAATTTGAAGTTATTTTGGGAATGGATTGGTTGATGAAGCATGATGCTGTAGTAAATTGTAGAGAAAAATGAATTGATCGAAAATGTCAGACAGGTGAAATGATTACTGTCAAGTCTTCAAATCCAAAAGAAATAGTTAGAATTATTTCAGCTTTTTCAGCTCAGAAATTGTTGTGTAAAGGTAACGAGGCCTTTCTAGCCTATATTCTTGATACTCGGGGTTCTGAATCGAAGTTAGAACAGTTACCAATTGTTAATGGATTTACTGATGTATTTCCATAGGAATTGTCGGGTTTACCACCTGATCGTGAAGTTAAATTTGTGATTGATGTGATTCCGGGAACAGCTCCGATATCAATAACACCGTACAGAATGGCACCAGCTGAGTTAAAGGAATTAAAGACACAGTTGCAAGAGTTACTTAGACAAAGGGTTCATCAGACCGAGTATGTCTCCTTGGGGTGCACCTGTAACACCCCAAACCCGGTCTAAACGTTACGACCAGATCTGGTGTGTCACAGGGAAATTTTTTTAAAAGACCTTGAAATTTTGATAAACACCCGTAAGTTTGAAACTTCTACTTTAGGTGAGGTTTTGGAAAATAGTGGTTTATAGCTTAAGAAAAATCTCCGAGTTTAATTAATCGCTAATTTGTTATCTTTGTTAGCATTTGAGAAAAACGGTTGTTTTATGTTTCTTATATTTTGAAAACTCCATTTTAACAATCATGTTTAAAAACGTAGGATAACATCATGTCTTAACTAAATACACAATGTTAAAACCAAATAGTAATTTAAGAGGCCTTATTACATCAACTAAAATCAACTGAAATCCCCAAATTAAAACAGTTTAAGAAAGAAACTGAGTTTACGGAATTTATCAAGCTATGGCCTCTATCCACGAGTTCGCCTCGGCTCCCAAGTCCACGTCCTACTGATCACCTGCAAAGTTAAGCAGAAGGGGTGAGTCACCAAGACTCAGTGTGTAAATCCCCTCTTAAAGAACATAAATGGCTCCACGCCCACAACCACATATTGGACCTTAGCCCACTTTAAAGTAGCATACTCAAATATGAATGCAATGTGCCCAGCCCGACCTAAATTTTCCATCCTCTACACACCACCCGTACCAGCCTATCACACCGTGGGGATTTCTACAATCGACCCTCCATCCGCTACACTCCTTATGTGGCACCTAGCCACTGGTGACAGAGTCACAAAATATCATATGTGGGGCCAACCCACTTGTGGTACCCAACCACTAGTGACAATCCCTAATAATCATGCATGTGGGGCCAACCCACTGGGACAAGTCACGAAGTCATATGTATGTGGTACCAAACCACTGGTGGTTCCAAACCACTGAGACTTAGTCATAGAATCAAGAATGTGGGGCCAACCCACTTGTGGCACCAAACCACTAGTGACAGTCTTAAGCACTTCCCCCTTTACACAACATATCCAACCCATGCATAACATATGCAAACCAAATTAAAGTATCATGCTATTTAAATGAACAGTATCATTATGGCATACATATATCAACTCATACATAACAACAAGGTACTTATCTAGTATTTCAACCACACCCATATAGGCATAACGACTATCCATCTAGTCACTTCGCTTTTTCAAATTTCAAAGCGATTAGTATCACACATTAATATTAAAGTGTGAAATTTTACACACCTGATTACACGCAGTACTATGCTATCTATGTCGACACTATTACTAGCAGGAACAACTACTATCTGCCTATTATTCCGCTATGAAGTCGGTCCACAACCCGGTGGCCAATCCCGGATGGCAGACACCCACGTCTCTTAAACTTAGGGGCTGGGCTTACGGGTCCAACCCCCTCCTTTGCCTGATTGGTATTGGATTCCATCAAAAGATCTTGGTCAGAGATACTATAAGGAAATAAGGGTTGTTTAATCAACAACACAGGGTTAAGATAGCGGATATGAATGTGAACCTCATCAAATATTTGAAGAGAAAAACCTTACCTTGAAATCCTGAAAAGAGAGGTAGGGTTCAAAGATTCGACTAGCACTAATTCCCGGAATAGGCGCCCCTAATAGACCAAATCAACGAATAATCCGAAGTATATGCCCAACACTTAGCCCCTTGATCGACAGTACACAGAGAGAGAAAGAAACAACTTAAGATATCAGTCAAGGTAGATTCGGCCTTACCAAGAAAAGAGGGAATACGGGTTTAATCAAAGAAAAACGAAAGGGAATGATCTTACCTTAACATAGGGAATTCGAATAACTCCCTAGAGCATTCGGCACAAGCACAACAGTGGAGAAGATTCGGCAATGAACAAAAGTGGAAGAAAATAAAATGGAAGAACCGAAAATAAAGATAAGAGAACTCAAATGAAGGCTTAAGAGTTTCGGCTTTTAGAGATTTCGAGGGAAAAATGCAAGAAAGAAAGGCTAGGAAGATTCGGCTTATACAAGAAAATAGAGAGGAACAAGAATCAATGGATGCTTCGACTTGAAGAAGAAACCCGTGGCAAATGGTGATGAAAAGGTGAGAAATAAATTTCAGCAATTGAAGAATCAAGAAGAAAAGAATAAAGAGAATTCGGCTAAGCAAGAATGGAGAAGAGATTAGAAGTCATTAGGGGTTTCGGCTTTGTATGAATATGAGGGAAGAAAAAGAATAGTTTCGGTTTGAAATAGAATAAGTAAAGAAGAGAAGGAGAAGAGAAATGATTACCAAGAAATGGTGTTTCCCTTATGGTTTGTGAAGCTTAAGAGTAAGAATGGGGTGAGAGAGAGATTCGGCCAAGGAGAAGAAGTAAACAAAATGAAAAAAGATGATAGGAGGGTTTGGATTTAGATGATGATGATTGATCATAGGCCTTAGGGGGTTTCGGCTATACCAAGAAATGCTTCTTAAGTTGACACTAGAAACACCAAAGACTCAAGGGACCAAGCTACCACCACCTCACACATTCAGCACCTACAAATCCCCCAAAACCGAATGCACTTCATGAGAATCGAAATAGCTTATGACCTCAAGATTTTCTAAGCACACCAAGGTACTCATAAACCGATTGAACCACAACTAGGTGAGGGACCTTGAGCTACCAACATACCAATTCGGCTCACACCCTCCTAGCTCCAAAACCGAACCTCCCCCCTTCCAACCTTCATGCAAAAATTTGGCTAGCATCACAATTCATTGATATTCTCCTAACATCTCTCCTGACCATCCATTTGAAAAGTTTTGAATGAGTCAAAATAATTTGAATGATTCAAATCCCCCTTTTTGCTCCTGGCCAACCATTCAAAAGTTTTGACCAAGTCTCTTCCACCCCCTTTACGCATGAACAACAAAGACAATAAAAAAAACAACCACATTGCCGCCAAGGTGAATCGAACCTGCTCCCCTCTGCTCCCCTGAGGCGTCACCCACTAGCACCCTAAGTGGCGCCTCCTTGCCACTTTATCAATTGAATTCTTGTGTCATAAAGCACGAACAATAGACCTTAAGCCTGCCTCCAACCAGCTCCCCCCTAAAGTGCCCAAAATAAAAAATTTTGCCCAAGGTTCCAACTTAACCCCGAGCCTTCCCAGGGACCCCCAACCATAAAAAAACAGCACACAAAGTAAACCGGCACACAAAAACAAGATAAATACAGAGGCCCCAAATCCCGGATGTTACAGGGGGGATTTCGGCCTCGAAATTACCTGGTCAAAAGAGATGAGGGTATTGCTGTCGTATTACATCCTCTGGCTCCCACGTGGCTTCCTCTGAATCATGATTCCGCCACAACGCTTTAACCAAAGGAACCGCCTTTCTCCGCAAAACCTTAACGTCACGATCCAGGATTTGAACTGGCTCCTCCTCAAAAGATAGGTCCGACCTTACTTCGATCTCTTCCAATGGCACAACATGGGATGGATCCGCACGGTAGTGCCTCAACGTTGAAACATGGAACACATCATGAATCTGACTTAATTCTGAAGGCAGCTCGAGCTGATAAGCTACCGGTCCCACACGCTTCAACACACGATAAGGCCCGATGAACCTGGGGCTTAGCTTACCTTTTCGTCCAAACCTCAGAACCTTTTTCCACGGTGAAAACTTTAAGAAAACCCGATCACCCACAGCAAACTCTATTTCCTTTCACTTCAGGTCCGCATATGATTTCTGCCTATCGGATGCTTCTTTCAATCGAGCCCTAATTAGCTTAACCTTCTCCTCTATCTCATTGACCAATTCTGGACCCAAAATCTGGCGTTCACCCAATTCTGTCCAACATGTAGGAGTACGACATTTCCGCCCGTACAATGCTTCATAGGGTGCTATCTGAATACTAGCTTGGTAACTGTTGTTGTATGCAAACTCCGCTAACGGTAGAAACTCCTCCCAACTACCTCTGAAATCGATGACATAGCCCCTCAACATGTCCTCTAAAATCTGAATCACTCGCTCAGACTGACCATCAGACTGAGGATGGAATGCTGTACTGAAATCCAACTTTGTACCCAACGCTAGATGCAAGGCCTTCCAGAATCTCGACGTAAACCTAGGGTCCCTGTATGATATGATCGATACCGGTACCCCATGCAACCTCACGATTTCTACCACATATAGCTTAGCCAATCCCTGAAGAGAGTAGTCGACACGAACAGGAATAAAATAAGCCGACTTCGTCAACCGATCCACAATCACCCAAACTGAGTCTTTCTTAGTAGGCGTAAGAGGTAGCCCACTAACAAAGTCCAACAATCCCGGAGGCAACTGATGCTCGGCATTAACTGCTGACACGTCAAACACTTTCCCACCGATTCTGTAACTTCCCGCTTTAATCCAGGCAACCAAAACTATTCTCGTAAATCCCGATACATCTTACTTCCTCCAGGATGCATAGCGAAAGGGCTACTATGCGCTTCCTAAAGAATCATCTGCCTCAATTCCACATCCTTCGGCATGCAAACCTTTCCACGGAAATACAAAGCTCCATCGCTGTTCAAACTATAATCCTCCACCCCACCATCCTGTACTTGCAGAAGTCGAGCACTCAAGACATCGTCCAATAACTGTTTCTCTTTAAACTTACCCATGTCGGCTTCACTTGCAGTTCAACTAATAAACTTCTGTCGTCGTATAAACTCAGGTGGGCGAACATCGCTCTCAAATCTGCTATTACCTTCCAGCTTAGCTCATCTGCCACCACATTTGCCTTACCCGGATGATACTCAATCGAGCAGTCATAATCCTTCAGCAGCTCAATCCACCTTCGCTGCCTTAGATTCAGCTCCTTACGAGTTAAAAGGTATTTTAAACTCTTGTGGGTCGGTGTAGATTACAGACTTCTCTCCGTACAGATAATGTCTCCAGATCTTCAGAGCGAAAACCACCGCAGCCAACTCTAAATCATGCGTGGGGTAATTACTCTCATGCGGTCTTAACTGCCGAGACGTATACGCAACAACTTTTTTGTCTTGCATCAACAGACATCCTAAACCTGTGTGTGAAGCATCACAATAAACCATAAACTCCTTTCCAGCCTCCGACTGAATCAACACCGGAGCCTCCATCAAAATCCTCTTTAGCTTCTCAAAACTTTCCTGTTGCTTGTCAGCCCAAACAAAAGGTACCCATTTTCTTAACAGCTTGGTCAAAGGTGCCGCAATTAATGAGAACCCTTCAACGAACCTTCGGTAATATCCAGCAAGACCAAGGAAACTCTAAATCTCAGCCACAGACTTAGGCGGTTTTCAATCTAACGCAGCTTCAATTTTTCGAGGATCAACTCTAATCCCCTCTGCCGACACCACATGGCCCAAAAAGGTAACTTCTCTCAGCCAGAACTCACACTTACTGAACTTAGCGAACGACTGCTTCTCATTTAGAATTTGTAAAACCACCCGGAGATGCGAATCATGCTCCTCCTCCGACTTTGAATAAACTAGGATGTCGTCGATAAATACCACAACAAACCGGTCCAGGTAGGGTTGGAATACTCGGTTCATCATGTCCATGAACGTTGCTGGTGCATTGGTTAACCCAAACGGCATCACCAGGAATTCGTAATGACCATAGCGATTCCTGAAAGCTGTCTTATGGATATCCGCTTCCTTAACCTTAAGCTGATGATATCCTAACCTCAAATCTATCTTGGAGAAGACTGAAGCCCCCTTCAATTGGTCGAACAAGTCGTCAATCTGTGGCAACGGGTATTTGTTCTTCATCGTCAACTTATTCAACTGACGATAGTCAATGTACATACGCATTGATCCATCCTTCTTCTTAACGAATAGCATCGGCGCTCCCCAAGGTGATACACTCGGTCGAATAAAACCTCGATCTAACAGTTCCTGAATCTGAGCTTCCAGTTCCCTGTTCTAACATCCCTTACAGTTAACTCTTTGGCTTCCAAAGCCCGAAAAAAAGTTAAGAATGCCTCACATCCTTTCCTCACCATTCGTTCAGCCTTGAGAGCAGACACTACGTTGGACAGGTAATTTCTCCTCTCACCTATTACCACCACCTCCTCGTCCTCGAGAGTTCTTAACACCATGTGTTTGGCTGCACAATCCAAATTTGCTTGATACTTAACTAGTCAGTCCATGCCCAAGATTAAGTCGAACTCCCCGAACGGCAGTTCCATCAAATCGGCCGGAAAAACTACCCCTTGAACTTCTAGAGGTACATCCCTATAAAGTTTGTTCACCACTACTGCATTGTCCTAGCGGGCTAATAATGATCATCTCCTAGGGTAATCTCGAGTCTATACTTAAAGTTCCGGATACCACACTAGCAACATAAGAATGCATCGACCCAATATCAATCAATGCGAGAAAAAGGCAATCCAAAAATTAAGAACGCATTCGGTTATGACATCCGGTGCATCACCCTCTTCTCTGTGTCGGCCGCATAGACCAACCCATTATCTCGCATCGGTGCTCCTCGCACCTCACGCTGGTGGTCCACGACCCGACTAACACCATTACCCCCTCTGACCGGACCACGACCTCTCTGTGGTTGCTGACCAACTCTACCCGACTGAACATAACCCTGACCTATTGGTTGCGCTCTGCCCCTCTCCTGTGGACAGTCCCTTATTCGGTGCTCTGTAGACCCACACTTGAAACAACCTCTCCTACCAGCCCAACACTCACCAAAATGAAATTTATCACAACGAGCACACCTCGGAGGCCGACTATCAACAGCAGGTCTCACAACACGATTCGGCCCCTCAACCTTAGGTCTTTTCTGAAATCGCCCAACTGATGTCGACGAACCAAAATTCCTTTTATTTCTATTTCCCTCCTGATTCTGCTTTTCGGACTGCTTCACCTCCTCGGCTATCTTAGCCTTTTCCATAAGAACAACAAATTCCCTCTCTCGCTGTGGAGCTATCAGCACTCGCAACTCATCTCTCAACCCATCCTCAAACCGAACACAACGCTCATGGTCTGTGGCCACAATACCCCGGGCATAACGGCTTAGACGCAAAAATTTCGCCTCATACTCGGCTACTGACTTACTCCCTGGACCAGATTTAGAAATGCCTTACGCTGCGCATCCACGTAACTTGATCCGACGTACTTCCTCTGGAATGCCGTTTTAAAGAAATCCAAGGTGATATTATCAACCATCGTACCATCCCTGACCGTAAGCCACCACTGATACGCTTCGTCCTGAAGAAGAGGTACAACCCCTTTCAACTTTTCCTCCTCTGTGAAGTCAAGATCATCCATTATACGATCAACTGCTTCTAACCAATATTCAGCTGCGTTGGGAGCTACACCAGAAACGCCCCTAAACATTTCCGCTCCATTAGCTCGAAGCCATTCCGATACAGATTTCTGAGCCCCTATACCCATGCCTGCCCCAGTAACTCTTTCCAAGACCCGTAACATCGCCTGAGACACCGCATTATCTCCACCCGTTTGGTCCTGGAATTTTGCTTCCGCAGCTGGTGGTACTGGCATCTTATTTCCTGACCCATGACCAGATTCTACTGGTTCCGATACCGCAATCCTACCTCTACCACGACCATGTACATTACGTCCACACCCCCGAGTGCTCATGACTAACGTTTGTGACTTAATTTGATTAAAAGTTTTATGAGTTAGAATTTCTTTCACTGTTTAACACCGAGTAGTTTTATGAGAAATAGTCTTAGAGTGTAGTTTCCGCCAGACACATTCAAAACGTTCAGTCTCTAAAGTTCGGGTCTCTTAGAGCTAACAAACATACTCATTCATGCTAACAGTTATTTCATGCATACACCATCAATAATTTAGAACACTTACCTGTGTGGATCGGGTGCCGACGGACTCGGATGCCATGTTCCAATCAAAACGTTCCCAAAAATTATTTAAACCAACTTAATAAAACATCATTGAGCCCATTTTTATAGCCCGAGTTTTGCAAGCTAGGCTCTGATACCAAAATTGTAACACCCCAAATCCGGTCTAAACGTTACGACCAGATCTGGTGTGTCACAGGGAAATTTTTTTTTAAAAGACCTTGAAATTTTGATGAAAACCCGTAAGTTTGAAGCTTCTGCTTTAGGTGAGGTTTTGGAAAATAGTGGTTTATAGCTTAAGAAAAATCTCCGAGTTTAATTAATCACTAATTTGTTATCTTTGTTAGCATTTGAGAAAAACGATTGTTTTATGTTTCTTATATTTTGAAAACTCCATTTTAACAATCATGTTTAAAAACGTAGGATAACATCATGTCTTAACTAAATACACAATGTTAAAACCAAATAGTAATTTAAGAGGCCTTATTACATCAACTAAAATCAACTAAAATCCCCAAATTAAAACAGTTTAAGAAAGAAACTGAGTTTACGAAATTTATCAAGCTATGGCCTCTATCCACGAGTCCGCCTCGGCTCCCAAGTTCACGTCCTACTGATCATCTGCAAAGTTAAGCAGAGGGGGTGAGTCACCAAGACTCAGTGTGTAAATCCCCTCTTAAAGAACATAAATGGCTACACGCCCACAATCACATATTGGACCTTAGCCCACTTTAAAGTAGCATACTCAAATATGAATACAATGTGTCCAGCCCGACCTAAATTTTCAATCCTCTACACACCACCCGTATTCACCTATCACACCGCAGTGAGATTTCTACAATCGACCCTCCATCCGCTACACTCCTTATGTGGCACCTAGCCACTGGTGACAGAGTCACAAAATATCATATGTGGGGCCAACCCACTTATGGTACCCAACCACTAGTGACAATCCCTAATAATCATGCATGTGGGGCCAACCCACTGTGGTACCAAACAACTGGGACAAGTCACGAAGTCATATGTATGTGGTACCAAACCTTTGGTGGTTCCAAACCACCGAGACTTAGTCACGGAATCAAGAATGTGGGGCCAACCCGCTTGTGGTACCAAACCACTAGTAGTGATCTTAAGCACTTCCCCCTTTACACAACATATCCAACCCATGCATAACATATGCAAACCAAATGAAAGTATCATGCTATTTAAATGAACAGGTATCATTTTGGCTTACATATATTAACTCATACATAACAACAAGGTACTTACTGGTATTTCAACCATACCCATATAGGCATAACGACTATCCATCTAGTCACTTCAACTTTTCAGCCCCAAACGATTAGTATCACATATTATTATTAAAGTGTGAAATTTTACACACCTAATTACACGCAGCACTATGCTATCTATGTCGACACTATTACTAGCAGGAACAACTGCTATCTGCCTATTATTCTGCTCTGAAGCCGGTCCACAACCCAGTGGCCAATCCCGGACGGCAGACACCGCACGTTTCTTAAACTTAGGGGCTGGGTTTACGGGTCCAACCCCCCCCTTTGCCTGATTGGTATTAGATTCCATCAAAAGATCTTGGTCAGAGATACTATAAGGAAATAAGGGTTGTTTAATCAACAACACAGGGTTAAGATAGTGGATACGAATGTGAACCTCATCAAATATTTGAAGAGAAAAACCTTACCTTGAAATCCTGAAAAGAGAGGTAGGGTTCAAAGATTCGACTAGCACTAATTCCCGAAATAGGTGCCCCTAATAGACCAAATCAACGAATAATCCGAAGTAGATGCCCAACACTTAGCTCCTTGATCGACAGTACACAGAGAGAGAAAGAAACATGTTAAGATATCAGTCAAGGCAGATTCGGCCTTACCAAGAAAAGAGGGAATACGGGTTTAATCAAAGAAAAACGAAAGGGAATGATCTTACCTTAACACAGCGAATTCGAATAACTCCCTAGAGTATTCGGCACAAGCACAACAGTGGAGAAGATTCAGAAATGAACAAAAGTGAAAGAAAATAAAATGGGAGAACCGAAAATGAAGATAAGAGAACTCAAATGAAGGTTTAAGAGTTTCGGCTTTTAGAGATTTCGAGGGAAAAATGCAAGAAAGAAAGGCTCGGAAGATTCGGCTTATACAAGAAAATAGAGAGGAATAAGAATCAATGGATGCTTTGACTTGAAGAAGAAACCCGTGGCAAATGGTGATGAAAAGGTGAGGAATAAATTTCAGCAATTGAAGAATCAAGAAGAAAAGACTAAAGAGAATTCGGCTAAGCAAGAATAGAGAAGAGAATGGAAGTCATTAGGGGTTTCGACTTTGTATGAATATGAGGGAAGAAACAGAATGGTTTCGGTTTGAAATAGAATAAGTAAAGAAGAGAAGGAGAAGAGAAATGATTACCAAGAAATGGTGTTTCCCTTATGGTTTGTGAAGCTTAAGAGTAAGAATTGGGTGAGAGAGAGATTCGGCCTAGGAGAAGAAGTAAAAAAAAATGAGAAAAGATGATAGGAGGGTTCGGCTTTAGATGATGATGATTGATCATATGCCTCAGGGGGTTTCGGCTATACCAAGAAATGCTTCTTAAGTTGACACTAGAAACACCAAAGACTCAAGGGACCAAGCTACCACCACCTCACACATTCAGCACCTATAAATCCCCCAAAACTGAATGCACTTCATGAGAATCGAAATAGCTTATGACCCTCAAGATTTTTAGCACACCAAGGTACTCATAAACCGATTAAACCACAACTAGGTGAGGGACCTTGAGCTACCAACATACCAATTAGGCTCACACCCTCCTAGCTCCAAAACCGAACCTCCCCCCTTCCAACCTTCATGCAAAAATTCGGCTAGCATCACGATTCCTTGATATTCTCCTAACATCACTCCTGACCATCCATTTGAAAAGTTTTGAATGAGTCAAAATATTTTGAATGATTCAAATCCCCCTCTTTGCTCCTGGCCAACCATTCAAAAGTTTTGACCAAGTTTCTTTCACCCCATTTACGCATGAACAACAAAGACAATAAAAAAAACAACCACATTGCCGCCAAGGTGAATCTAACCTGCTCCCCTCTGCTCTCCTGAGGCGTCACCCACTAGCACCCTAAGTGGCGCCTCCTTGCCACTTTATCAATTGAATTCTTGTGTCATAAAGCACGAACAATAGACCTTAAGCCCTGCCTCCAACCAGCTCCCCCCTAAAGTGCCCAAAATAAAAAAATTTTCCCAAGGTTCCAACTTAACCCCGGGCCTTCCCAGGGACCTCCAACCATAAACAAATAGCACACAAAGTAAACCAGTACACAAAAACAAGATAAATGTAGAGGCCCCAAATCCCGGATGTTACAGCACCTATCTTATTTGTGAAAAAGAAAGACGGATCTTTAAGGCTGTGTATAGACTACAGATAGTTGAATAAGGTCACAATTAAGATTAAATATCCTTTGCCCCATTTTGATGATTTGTTTGATCAACTGAAAGGTGCTGTAGTATTTTTGAAGATAGACCTCAGATCCAGGTATTACCAATTGAAAGTTAAAGAGTGTGATGTGCCAAAAATTGCTTTCAGAACTTGGTATGGTCATTATAAGTTTTTAGTAATGCCTTTTTGTTTGACTAATGCTCCTGTTGCTTTTATAGATTTGATGCACCAGATTTTCCAACTATATTTGGATAGATTTGTGGTTGTGTTTTTTTATGATATACTGATTTATTCCAAGACAGAATCCGAGCATGAACAACACTTAAGGATTGTGTTACAGACTTTGAGAGAAAAATAGTTGTATGCAAAGTTTAGTAAATGTGAATTCTGGCTAAATGAGGTTTGATTTCTGGGTCATATTGTGTCAGTTGAAGGGATTCGAGTGGATCCGAGCAAAGTATTTGCAGTGGTGAATTGGAAAATTCTAAAGAATATAACAGAAGTGCAAAGTTTTTTGGGATTAGCAGGATACTATCGTCGTTTTGTCAAGAATTTTTTGATGAATGCTTTGTCGATGACTCGACTACTACAGAAAAATGTTAAATTTGTTTGGTCTGATGAATGCCAGCAGAGTTTTGATCAGATGAAGAAAATGTTAACAGAAGCTTCAGTTTTGACTCAACCAGAATTACGTGTGCCGTATGTTGCATACAGTGATGCGTCTCTGAATAGTTTGGGTTGTGTCTTAATACAATCAGGAAAAGTAGTGGCTTATGCTTCTCGACAGTTAAAACTGCATGAGAAGAATTATCCTACACATGATCTTGAGTTGGCTGCAATCGTTTTTGCTTTGAAAATTTGGAGACATTACTTATACAATGAGAAATGCTATGTGTACACAGATCATACAAGTCTAAAATATTTGATGACTCAGAAGGAACTGAATTTGAGACAGAGACGGTGGCTAGAGCTGTTGAAAGATTATGATTTGTTTATTTACTACCACCTGGGGAAAGCTAATGTGGTTGCAGATGCATTGAGTCAAAAGTCATCCTTGTTTGCACTTCGAACAATGCGTGCTCATTTTTCCCTTAATGAAGATGGTTCTGTAATAGCATAATTGAGAACTAAACTTGTGTTCCTTCTGCGGATTTGAGAATTACAAGATAATGATCCGAAATTAGTGTTGAAAAGACAGATGGTTCGGGATAATCTGAGTTCAGAGTTTAGTATTGATGATAATGGTACGTTACGTTATCGAAATAGAATTTGTGTTCCAAATAATCCAGATCTGAAAAATGATATTTTATCTGAAGCTCACAATAGCATGTATTCTATTCATCCAGGCAGTATGAAAATGTATTGTGATTTAAAAAGGATGCATTGGTGGCAAGGTATGAAACGGAAATCTGTGAATTTGTAGCAAAGTGTTTGATTTTTCAGCAAGTAAAAGCAGAACATCAGGTACCAACGGGTTTGTTACAACCTGTCATGATTCCTAAATGGAAATGGGAACATGTCACAATGGATTTTGTATCCGGATTACCTGTGACCCCGAGGAAGAAATATTCGATCTGGGTGATTGTAGATAGGTTGAATAACTCAGCACTTTTCACTTAAGAAGTTAGCAGAATTATATATGTTTGAGATTGTAAAACTACATGGGGTTCCAACATCTATTATTTCGAATTGAGATTCGAGGTTTACATCGAGGTCTTGGAATAAACTATAAGAATCCTTGGGTACTAAACTAAATTTCAGCACAACATTTCATCCTCAGACTGACGGGCAATCAGAACGAGTGATTCAGATTCTAGAAGACATGTTGACATGTTGTATACTCGAGTTTGGAGATAGTTGGGAAAGGTACTTACCATTGGCCGAATTTTCCTATAATAATAGTTATCAGTCCAGCATCAAAATGGCACCGTTTGAAGCTCTTTATGGTAGAAAATGTAAGACTACATTGTATTGGTCTGAATTGAGTGAATCCAAGTTAGTTGGAGTCGACTTGATCCGAGAAACTGAAAAAAAGTTCGAATCATCTGGGACAATTTGAAAGCTGCTTCAGACCGTCAGAAATCATATGCAGATTTGAAAAGAAGAGATATAGAATTTGTGGTTGGCGATCGAGTGTTCTTAAAAGTGCCACCGTGGAAGAAAGTATTACGGTTTGGCAGAAAAGGGAAACTGAGTCCAATATTTATTGGACTGTATGAAATTGTAGAAAGAATTGGCCCTGTGGCGCACCGGTTAGCTCTGCCTCCAGTACTTGAGAAGATTCATAACATGTTTCATGTGTCTATTCTAAAAAGGTACAGATCAGATCTTTCACATGTGATTTCTCATAATGAAATTGAGCTTCAACCAAATATGACTTACTCAGAAGAACCGGTGAAAATTTTAGCTCGAGAAGTTAAGGAATTACGAAATAAACGAGTACCGTTAGTTAAAGTATTGTGGCATCGTCATGCTTCGGAGGAGGCTTCTTGGGAAACAGAGAAATCAATGAGATTACAATATCCGAATTTATTTCCAAGTAACAAATTTCGAGGACAAAATTTCTTAAAGAGAAGAGAGTTGTGACAGCCCAATTTTCAATGGTGTCAAAAATAGTGGTTTGAGACCACTAAATTCGACGAGTGAATTTGAAAATTTTAATATTTAATTACTATTTATGAGTCAAGTATGACTTTAGGAAGACTTTTGAATTAGTGATTTGTGTTTTAGAAGGAATTATTAGGTTAAGTGATTTTGAAAACGAGGTATCGAGACCTCGATTTCATAAACCGAGCCATAAATATTTTTATAAATATTTACAAATTATTATTGAGTTAGTATTAAAATTTCGTTAGGAAATTTTAACGTTTTGATGGTTAATTAATTAAAAAGGACTAAATTGAAAAAAATGCAAAATATGCTAAAGTGATTAGATAGCTCAAATAATAAATAAGAAGGATTTAAAGAGCAATTTGGCCCAAATTTCAAAGGTTGGACGGCAGAGATATAGAAATTATTAAGGATATAATGTGAACTAAGGGCAAAATTGGAAATTTTGCAAATTAACTAAATAAAATAATGACCAAATTGAAATTCTAGACAAATCTTCACATTTATCCAGCCAAAAACAGCCATTGAAGAGTCCTTCTAAGCTGGTTTTTCATATTTTTGCTACAAATCAAGAACCCGAAGATAAACGTGGAAAAGAGAAATTAACAGATTAGTCCTTGAATTTCTACAACTTTTACAAACTACCCCAGGTAAGTTCATATGGTTGAATTTTCATGATTAATTGTTAATTTAAAAATGATATAATATATTATTTCACAATTTTTGTTATTGAATTATGATTATTGTAAAAATATGGAAATTGAATCAAAAGTTCAAATTAAATGAAACGTATGAGTACGATCGATCCGCGATAAAAGATGAATTGACGGATAAGACCATGGTTGGACCATGGCAATGTTTAAATGTAAGACCATAGCTGGGCTATGGCATTTTAGTGAAAAGACCATAACTGGGTTATGGCATCGTGTACGTAAGACCATGGTCGGACCATGGCAGTAAATATAAGTGTAAGACCATAGCTGGGCTACGAGTGTAAGACCATGGCAAGGCCATGGCAATATTTGTATAAGACCATAGTTGGACTATGGCATCAAGAAAATGATGTACTCAAAATCCGTAAGACGTTTCTCTAATTTGACAAGTATTGGTAAGTGTCATATGGATTTATGGTGGAAGAATCTAAGAAATTATTGATATTGAGCTCAATTAAGTGAATTTTATTAATTGAAGTTGTGATTGGCAGGCAAAGTTAGTGAAATGATATGTTTAATGTTTTATTATAGTATGTTCGGTAAGATTTATTTTTTTAAAGCCTATGAACTTACTAAGCTTCTATAAGCTTACTCTTGTGTGTTTGATGTTCCATGTAGATTGACGTGAGTTCGGTGGATCGGATCAACACATCAAGTCACAGTATCCAGATTACTCCGGTAGATTTTGTTTTTCATCCTATGGTTTATATGGCATGTATAGGGTTGGATTAGAAAAGACTTAAACTTGAAATATGGTTGTGAATGATACATATGTATATGTTAGTATGCATATGTTTAGTAGTAGTCTTTAGTAATCAATGAATGAAGTTATTATGGCAATTTTATGCAAATGAGTCTTGTAATGATATATTTTGTGCAAAACATGATTTTTGACTTGTATTGGTTGCTTGGTTGGGATATATTGGTATATGAGAGTGTTGTGTGCAGGTGGATTGTATAAAGGGTGAGAAAAGTGGCCTTAAAATGGCCTATTTTGTCCACACGGGCAGAGACACGGGCGTGTGTCTTAGCCGTGTGTCACATGGGCATGTGGTCCGGCCTGTGTGTCCCCTACACCTTGAAATTTCAAAGTAGAATGCCCAGGTTTTTGCACACGGGTGTGTGACTTGGCCGTGTGACCCCTGCACTTTTCACACGGCCTAGCACAAGGGCGTGTGGTTGGCCGTGTGGCGCAAGTCAGAGAGTTACACGGGTAAGGACACGGGCTGGGACACGGCCGTGTGCCTCACTTCGAATGTCTACATGGCCTAAGACACGGGCGTGTCTCCTGGCCGTGTGAGCCACACGGCTGGCCACACTAGCGTGTATCCCTTGCTCCTAAGTAATATTTTAAGATTTTTAGGAAAAATTTCTTGAGTGTTCGGTTTAGTCCCGATTCACTTCTAAGATGTATATTGGGCCTCGAGGGCCCATCTAAGGGACAATATGTGTGTTATATGAATGTTTCTTGATATGAATAATAAAGGTTGTGAATTGTTCGGATATAGTCTGTAAAGTTCAGTAATGCTCTGAAACCCTATTCTGACGATGGATAAGGGTTAGGAGTGTTACAAGAACAACCACGTACAGTTCTTAATCACAGACAACAAACCATAGAGCCTAGCCTACCTGTACGAGAGGGCCCATAAGTTCGCAGAGGTAGAAAAAATTAGGAGAGCATCGTGGGCCAATTTCTAAAGGGAGGACAGACAACCCAGAAGTAGAGAGGGACAATGCACTAGGCAATCTCCCATCAACCAGTCCTTTCAAGTCAGGATTGACAGGCTACATTGGACCTTAGCCCAAGGTGACACACTTAGAAACCCGCAGAGGCCCCAGCAAGAACACGCGAGGCGTTACCCCCAGGGAAAGTTTAAGGCTTACATCCCGTTGAATGCCACGCGAGCTTACATCCTCAACCAAGTAAAGAGCCTGGACATCCTTCCCAAACCACCCCCAATGCGAAGTGCTGGTAGAAGGACAAATTCTAGGGACCGGTGTGCCTTCCATGATGACACGGGGCGTAAGACCGAAGACTGTTTCAAGCTAAAGGACGCCATAGAAGAAGCGGTCTAGAATTGCAAACTTATTGCGTTCATAAATCGGGGAGGTCCGTGGCAAGGCTAAAGCTCGCAAGGACCGGATCCTAATGGTAAGCAAAGGGTGCAAGGCACCATTCATGCAATCTTAGGCACCAACAAAAAATGGACGTAGTCAAGCGCAAAACGACGAGCACAGATGAAAGGTGTGATGTCACTCAGTGCCCTGAAGAGGCCCCGATATTAGGAAAAATGAAATGTGGAGTTTAGAAGCGACAAAAATGAGCTAATACGTGACGAGAAAGGAAGCGACCCAATGGTGGTTTTGGCTATGATCGCAGGCTTCGAAGTTACAAGGATACTTGTTGATAGTGGTAGCACAATGGAAGTCCTATCTTGGGAAGCATATAAGAAAATGGGTTTAAAAGAATAGTCCTTGTTCGGGGCTAGCCCTCTGTACGGCTTTGCGAACCACCCTGTCAAGGTAAAAGGCACTATCACGTTGCTGTTCACCTTAGTGACAGTGAACATTGGAAACACGAAATATACACACTTTTTCATGCTCTTTTTAACTCAAATTCATGCAGTTTCGGTAAAATTCTTGTCGAAAAATATTTAATTATTATAAAATAATTAAATTGTACTTAAATTATTAACATGTTTAATTTTACTTAATTTTATAATGAATTTTTATTAATTTTGATCATTTTCGATAGATTCGCACAAAGGGCGAAAAGCGGCTCGACAGACACTGCTAGAAGCACAAAACCGAGAAGCAATTTTGAAGCATCAAGGTGAATTAATTTTTTAGCCTAATACAGTCCAAATTATGTGTATTAATTCATAATATAATTAATTTAAATTTTAATCCAATTTAATTTGGGTTAAATAAATTATTATTAATTAATTATGAAAAGTGGCCCAGTTTAGCTGAACCGAGAAAACCGATCCAACCGAGCAGTAGGCAGCCCAAAACCGTCCCACATGCTGACCCAATCAGCTTGCTTGGATAATTATTTAACTTTCAAAATGTCCCTTGAAGACTCCTTCAAATTGCATTCAAACCCCTCCACTATTTGTGCCTTTCTAGATTTGCCCCTACCTTAAAATATCAAGTTTGAATTCTTCAAACTTGCCACACGTGTGGCCGACCATGGGGGGACCTCATGGCTGCTGATTTTTTCTAATTTTAGCAGCCATCTCAACCTATAAATACCCCCTTTTGCTACTCACTTCAAACACATCTCAACCCTT
This sequence comes from Gossypium sturtianum, assembly GCA_025698515.1. Classification (NCBI taxonomy): domain Eukaryota; kingdom Viridiplantae; phylum Streptophyta; class Magnoliopsida; order Malvales; family Malvaceae; genus Gossypium; species Gossypium sturtianum. Next base: position 129,333,984 of record CM046943.1, read on the forward strand.
CTCATCTATTTACTTCTCTCTCATTTTTCTCTCTTCATTCCCTTCCATTGTTCTTCATTTTCTTCCCCTATTCCCTTGCCGATTTCACCTCTTGAAAAAGTGTCAATCAACCACCAATTGGAGCATCATTCAAGCATTCGTAGAAGCCTCGATTCAATAAGAACAAGTGGAGAAGGAGGAGTGGGGCAAACTAGTCAAGCCACGGAGAAAACACCGAATTTGATTCTTGTTCCCTATCCTTTTAATTTTGTTGTTGTTATAATGAACATGTATATGAATATTTGTGATGTTGATATGTTCAATTTAATTAATATGGCTTAAATTTAATTCGTATTAGGTTGATTTCATTTCGTCTACTTAATTTATTAAAATTGTGTTCGGTAAGATGTTTGATTAAGTAAAACCATGACGAAGTTATTCTTGCATTACAATTGTAAGGTAACTAATGAATTAATTATTTAAACGGATTGAAATTGTAGTTAATTGACACGATACTTAATCAGTGCATGTTTGATCATCTAAGGTAGCTGAGGGTTAAATTAGCAATGGTATCTAACGATACATTAGCCTTGCATAACTTGCAAGATTATTGTGATTAAACTGTTTCAAGGTAGAAATACATTGTTACCTCACGTAATCTTTTATGTGCTTATGAGATTGAATTAATTGTTTGAATTGGCATAGAGATATGTACAAGAGATTATTTTAATTTCATAAGTATGTATGTGCATTAACACATTCGCTTATTAAAATTTGTTTAATTGGTTGAATTGACATAGAGATATAGTCAAGAGATAAATGAATTTTTGGTAAGTACGTATGTTCATAAGTTAGCAAATTACCGAGTTGCCGTGAATTTATTCGTAACAACATAAACATGAGTTTAATAATTCTAAGTTAAGAAATGTAATTAATCTAACAAAATTATGTCATCTTGATTAAAATCATCTTTTGAAATCGTGCATTGGAACTTTTATTTTATTTTTATTTATTTTACTTAGTTAAAATCCTAGTTTTTAATCACCTCCTCAAATCAAAATATTTCTCTTCACCAAAGTGTTTTTAAAATTGCATTCATGAATAATTCTTTTCACAATCCCTGTGGGTACGATAACACGATATTTACTTGTCACTTTATTACTTGTTGCGATTGTGTACACTTGCACATTTCCTTCGTTCCAAACATACAACCACAAAGTACGTCCAATTCTATGTGGTCGACCACCCGATGACATATAACGCCATATTTGGAAGACCAATCATGAGGATGGCAAAGATGGTGATGACGACCTTTTGTATGAAGATCAAATTCTCGACAAGTACTGATGTCGGCTTTTTGTGATCCGACCAGTGCATGGCGAGACAATGTCACATGCTGTTGTCACATGTTGCCCGTCAGGCAGGCAAGATAGCCTCTGACCGAGAAGCAGAGTTCACCAAGCCAAACTATCAACTTAGATGATCTGGATGTAAGAGAACATAAGGATAAGAAACCCCATGCAGCGGAGCACATCGATACCTTATAGCTATTCTACAACAATAAAGAAAAAACAGTTAAGATCTCGTCGGTGCTAAATAAGGAAAAAAAGATGATACTGATTAGATGCCTGAGGAGGAATTTGAACTTCTTCGCATGGTCCGCAACAGATATACCAGGCGTAGATCCACGGGTAATAGTGCGTAGGTTGAGTGTGCTCCCAGAAAAAAAGCCCGTAAAGCAGAAAAAGAGAAAATTTGTACCACGGGTAATAGAGGCAGTAAGGCAGGCGGTCTCTAAGTTGTTGGCTGTTGGATTTATGAGGGAGGTGGAGTATCTGGACTAGATCTCGAATATGGTAATGGTAAAAATGTCAACAAGTAAGTGGAGGATGTGTATCGACTTTACCAACCTGAACAAGGCATGCCCCAAGGATAGCTTCCCCCTACCGTTGATAGATCGCCTGGTTGACTCCTCTGTTGGGCACAAGTTTATGAGATTCATGGACGCCTTTTCGGGCTACAATCAGATATTGTTGGATCGTGATGACCAAGAAAAGACAACTTTCATCACCAAAGAGGGTCTCTTCTATTATCGGGTCATGCCATTTAGACTCAAAAACATGGGTGCAACTTACCGAAGGTTGGTAAACAGGATATTCAAGGAATAGATAGGTCGCGGCTTGGAGGTGTACGTAGATGACATACTGGTACGTAACATTAGAGGCCTACAGCATGACACTTAATCCGGAGAAATGTGCCTTCGATGTGCGAGCTGGTAAATTCTCAAGTTTCATAATATCAGAAAGAGGAATAGAGGCGAATCTGAAAAAAAATTAGGCCACTACGGAGATGCCCCACCCCCTTACAAACTATAAAAGAAATCCAACACCTCATGGGCAGAGTGGTGGCCTTTAATAGGATTATTTCCAGAATGACAGAAAAGTGCCTCCCATTTTTCAAAGTTATTAGGAAACCCTGCTTGTAGACCGAAGAATGCCAAACCACTTTCAAACAACTGAAATAATACCTTACTTCCCCCCACTGCTAAAGTCACCTCAAATGGGAGAAACACTATACCTGTACTTAGCAGCCTCAGAAAAGACAATCACAGCCGTCTTAGTCAAGTCCGGAGGCACCTTCCAATTTTTGATGTACTATGTCAATAAGGTGCTTCAACATGGCAAGCTCAGATACACAAAAATAGAAAAATGCATCTATGCCTTAACCATTACAGCTCGCAAGCCAATGAAGTAGGTTCTCGCCAAGGCAGACACCTTGGGGAGGATAATGAAATGGAGCATCGAACTCGCAGAGTTCGAGATAGATTTTAGCCCGCGAACAGTGATAAAATGGCAGGTGTTGGCAGATTTCATGGTAAAATGCTCGTTTGAAAGAAGTGAAGACACGACAGGTAATACAAATTGTATTTTGATGCATCAAATAGTGAAATATCTCGCAGAGATAATGTAATACGCGAACACTAATGAAAGTTTGTAATTTAATGATGGCACATTTTATGATTAACAGTACCACTCTAGCGATTCTCATATTTTGCGGAAAAGTGGGTATCACTTTTCATTTTGTACTAAAGTTACTTTTCATTGTTGGACACCACCAATAGTAAACACACCCCTAGGGATTTGCGCACAATAGATAGACTGAAGGGTTGGATGCTTTACATCGATGGCTTCGCGGCCAAAATAGGATCGAGGGTAGGCGCACTAGTGATAGACCCGGAGGGCAACGATTGGCAATATGGATTGTCGTTTGGATTCCAAACATCGAACAACAACGTCGAGTACAAAGCATTGATCTCTGGACTATAATTAGCGTGCTAGTTGGGCACTAGGAACTTGACCATACACACCGACTCCCAACTCATAGTGAAGTAAATACATGGCGAGTACGAGGTGAAAGAAGCAACACTAAAATGGTATCACACGATGGTAATCCAATTTTTGGCAGGGTTCAACAAAGCCAAGGTCAGGTAGCTTCCAATGAGCGACAACGTACGTGCAGATGCTCTTTCAAAGTTAGCATCCTCCATCACCATTGAGTAGAGAGGAAAAATCCTACTCGAACATAAGGAAGTGCCGAGCTACGGTGACCCCCAAGTGCTCTCTACGACCCAATAAGAAACATGGATGACCCCTATAATCCACACACTACAAGGTAAAAAGGAAAGTCAAGACCGAAAAGAGCTCGCAAAACAACAACGCAAGGCGACAAGGTACGTCATCAATACGAATTACGAATTACGAATACTTTTTGAAATCCTCGCATGAAAATTACATATCAGCCCATTGCAAACTGATTACATACTAAGTTGGAACAACAAGTTTTGTTTGCCTTTTGATAGATACACCCTTCTAGAGGGTGCTCTATATAGAAAAGAGTTTTCGCACCTATTACTGCAATGTCTTGCTCCCTCAAAAGCGGAGTATATCATGAGAGAAATCCATAAGGGCATTTACGGCGATCACCTGGGAAATAGATTGCTAGTGTAACAACCCGCTTTTAGTGATATCAGAAATAGTGGTTTCGGGGCCACAATTATGATGTGTAAATTATTATTTTATTATTTATTAAATTTTTATGATATTATAATAAGGTCGTATTAAAATTTTGTTAAGAAATTTTAATGTTTAAATGGTTAATTAAGTGAAAAGAACTAAATCGTAAAAAGTGTAGAAGTTGAGTTCTATTAGTTAAAAGGGCTAAATGGCTTTGGAAAGGGAAGTTAATGGAATTGAATGGTAATTATACCATGTATGTTGATAGTAGATGTTTATGGATAGGTTTTAATGACATTTTAAATGGTTTTAAAAGAATAATTAAGTAATTTTATAAATTAGTTGAAATGTTAATAAACTGAAGGATGAGAAAACTATCATCTTTTTCATTGTATTCAAGCCCTATCCATTTCCACCATTGGAGAAGATAGTTAGTTTGGTCAAGCTTATTCCCTTGCATGTAAGTGTATTCAAGCCCTGTTTTTAATGATTTTATGTTTTTGATCCGTTTTAGCTTAATCTAGCTAGCCCGAGAGTTAACTTGTAAAATTGTTAAAGGTTGAGAGACTTTCCATGAATTTTTTTGGTTAGGTTTTGATGTTAATTGATAGATTATGAATCCTTGTTGAAAAATAAACAAGTTTTGTTAAGTGATTTTTGATGAATTTTAGAAGTAGGGATTAAATTGTTAAAGGTATAAATGCTAGTGTTTTGTTGCGAAAAGATGGTAAATATGGGTTGCTTCAAAGTCCCTTGTATCTATGGTTAACATGGATTTAGGTTAAAATGGTTAGATTTTAAGTTATGAACGTAAGGACTAAATTAAAAAAAGTTAAAACGTTAGGGGCAAATTGGTAATTTTGCATAAATATGATCTCTGGATTAAATTTAATTCTAGAAGTACTTAATGGATTGAAATTATCTATTTAGATTGAGATAAACCACGTTCAGACTTAGATCGAGGAAAGGCTAAAGCTTCGGACTAGTTCGATTAAACTACTACGCCCTAGTTATCGAGGTAAGTTCGTATGAACTGTAACTGCTTTTATGCTAGTTAAATTGAATGTTCATTATGACCACAACTCGTGTGAGCAGACCCATTTCACAGCTCGTGTGAGCATTGATGTAAAGAAAAGGTTACGATTATATGTAAAGGCACATTATGTGTGAGCTTTCCCGAGTATCCAATGTAATTCTATATGGTTCAACGGGTAAGAAAAGGAAAAGGAAATGGTAAGTGTGTAAATGCAATGAATCATGATATTATGGTAATATTGATGATGTAAAAATTTTATGTTTATACATGGTAAACCACATATCTTATGGTTGATTTCATATATATTATGAACAAGTATACTAACTTGTGAGTTTGATGATGTTGTATAAGCTCATACTAAGCTTATGGCATTGGTTTTGGTTTATACTTATGCTATGAATTGTAATATAGAAATGGTAAGTTATGTTTAAGGTTTACATGAGCTTACTAAGCACTTGTTGCTTACGTAGTTTCTTTCTTTTGTTTTATAGATTATCGGAAGCTCGACCGGTTTGGAATCTTGTCGGAGATCTATCACACTATCCACCAGTTAATTCAGTAGTTTTTGAGTATTTTGACCAAGGTTAATAATGGAATGTATAGGATGTTATGTAATGGTGCTTTGATATGTTTATGTTTTGAAGATTATGTTTGGTTGGTGCAATTTAATGCTTACCAAACTTTGTTATTTTTGGTCACTTGTTAATGCTTGTAAATAAGGCTCATTTTTGGTATGTTTATAATGGCTTGACAACGGTCAATTGAGACATGATTTGGTAGAAGTTTAAACTAGGTTTTTATGCTTGAAATAAGGCTATATTGACATGTTTATGTATATGATGTTTGGATGCAACTGTGGTTCCTTTGAATGGCAAATTGGTTAGGTGAATTAGGCTGTTTGAATTGGCATGATTATGTGTATTTGAATGATGCTTTAGTCCCTTGAAAGTGTGAATAAATGGATTGGTTAGTTATGCATGAATTGGTTAAGAAACGGCTTGATTTTAGGTAAAATTTTTGGTCCACACAGCCTGAGACACAGGCTTTCAGACGATCGTGTGAGATAACACGACCTGGCGACACGGTCGTGTGTCATTTGTGAGTTCCTTAGTGTTCAAATCAGTGAGTTACACGGCCTAGCACACGGCCTGGCACATGGGCGTGTGGGGCAACTCCGAGAGTTACACGGTCTAGCACACGGGTGCATGAAACAGACGTGTGACCCTACTCAGTGAGTAACACGGGCTAGGACATGGCCGTGTGTCATTTGTTCGAAAGTTCCTTAACTTTTCGTTTTGTTTCAAATTAGTCTCGAATTACCTCTAAGCTATTTCTAAGGCCTTAAAGGCTCGATTTAGGGACGAAATGTATGAGAATGAATGGCTTATGATATATTTAAATTATTAAATTTTATGATGTTTAAATATTTTTGATTGTACGGTAATGCTCTGTAACCCTAATCCAGCAACGGAGATGAGTTAGAGGTGTTGTATTTAATGGTATCAGAGCTACAGTTTAGTCAGTTCTTGGACTGAATGTAGCATGTATGGAGTCTAGAAATACATGCCTTTATATAACCTATGATCGTGTGATAGTTCCTGACTCAAACTAAACTATGTTTTCGTATAGATAAGATGGCATCCAACCGAGCTGATTTCGATGAGGTAGTTCTGGTAGTGGTTCCATAACCAAGGGCCAAGGAGGTAGGGCTAAAGAAGCCTTCTTCCAGATAATGTCTGAATGGTTTAAAGAGTTTGTGAGATTGAACCCGATGCCTCAACGACCTCCACCCCCTTTCCGTACCCCAACCTGTCCTTGTTACTCTTCAAGGTTTGGAACAATTACGTGCAAGCAAGCCTCCAGCTGATAAAATTTGAAAGTATGGGGCAAAAGATTTTCGTGGTTAAGTCGAAGATGATAAAATTTGAAAGTATGGGGCAAAAGATTTTCGTGGTTAAGTCGAAGATGATCCAAAAAGAGTTTCTCTGTTGAAAGACTCAACGTATCAGTGGTGGAACACCTTTATTGCGGTAGTACCTAAAGACCGTGTGAATTGGGAATTCTTTCAGATAGAGTTTAGAAAGAAATATGTTAGCTAGAGGTTTCTCAACAAAAAGCGGAAAAAGTTTCTAGAATTGAAACAGGGTCGTATGATAGTAGCCGAGTACTAGAGAGAATTTGTGTGACTCAGAAAATATGCTCGGGAGTGTATACCATTAGAGGCTGTTATGTGTACCCGGTTTGAAGACGGTTTAAATGAAGACATCAAATTATTAGTTAGAATTCTAGAATTGAAAGAATTCGTGGTTCTGGTTGATAGATCATATAAGGTCTAAGAACTTAGTAAAGCCAAAATAAAAGTAGATTTTGAGGCTCGTGATATGGGAAAATGACCTATGGGAATGTTATTCTCATCTCCATCAAAGGAATTAAAGGAATTTCACTCTCGTTCATCAGCTTCAGTAGGTTTCTCAGGGAAAGATAAAGTGAAGCAACATTCGAGTTTGAGACCTTAGGCTACATCTATAGCGAGTGTGGGTAGTGTTCGAAACAACAAACCTGAATGTCAATAATGCAATAGATGACACTTCAAGAAGTGCAGATTGAAAGATGCGTCGTGTTTCAAATGTGGTTCTTATGATCATTTTCTTAGATACTACCCTGAAAGATCAGATAAAGAGAAAGTTTAGAACACTCGTTCGAATAATACAGCCGTGAATGGGAGACCGCCTAGAAATAGTGGTAATGCGGGTAACAGTCAAGGTGAAACAAAAGATTCTACTATTAGATCTGAGCCATGGGCACCAGCTAGGGCTTATGCGATTCGTGCTCGAGAGGAAGCTTCAGCACCTGATGTGATCACTAGTACGTTTTCTATCTTTGATACTAATGTTAATGCTTTGATTGACCCGGGGTCAACGTACTCATATGTATGCACAACTTTAGTGTTGGATAAGAAAATACCTTTTTAGTCTACTGAATTTGTGGTTAAAGTAATGAATCATTTAGGTCAGTATGTGTTAGTTGATAAAGTCTATAAAAACTTTCATTTGATGATTCGGGATTGCAACTTTCCGGTTGATTTGATGTTATTGCCATTTGATGAGTTTGATGTGATTTTGAATAAGGACTGGTTAACTCTGCATGATGCTGTTGTGAACTGTAGATGAAATCATATTGTGTTGAAATGTCAGAACAGTGAAAGGATCCGAGTTGAATTAGATAGGTTGGATGGTACATCTAATGTTATCTCAGCTATGACGACACAGAAATATGTTAGAAAGGGCTGTGAGGCGTATCTGGTTTACATATTTGATTCCAGGGTTTCAGAATTGAAATTAGAGTCGAATCTGACTATTTTTGAATTCACAGATGTGTTTCCAGAGGAGTTACCAGGGTTACCTTCGATTAGAGAGGTTAAATTTGCTATTGAGTTAATGCTGGGGACATTTCCGATATCGATAGCTCCGTATAGAATGGCACCTACAAAGTTGAAATTGTTAAAAACACAGTTGCAAGATTTGACAGATAGGGGCTTTATTCGGCCCAGTTGTTCTCCTTGGGGTGCTCCTGTATTATTTGTTAAGAAAAAGGACGGGTCAATGCGGTTATGTATCGACTACCGACAACTCAATACAGTCACGATCAAGAACAAATATCCCTTGTCATGTATTGATGATTTTTTTGATCAACTGAAAGGCGCGACAATGTTTTCAAAGATCGATCTCTATTCTGGATATTATCAGTTAAGAGTTAAAGACTCGGATGTACCGAAGACTACTTTCAGAACCAGGTACGGACATTATGAATTTCTTGTTATGCCATTTTGTTTTACCAATGCACCTGTTGTGTTTATGGATTTGATGAACAGAATATTCAGGTCGTATTTACACAGATTTGTTGTTGTGTTCATTAATGACATTCTGATCAATTCACGAGATGAAACAGAGCATGCCCAGCATTTGAGAATAGTTTTGTAGACTTTGCGTGAAAATCAGTTGTTTGCTAATTTTAGCAAATGTGAGTTCTGGCTCCGAGAAGTTGGATTTTTGGGACATGTGGTATCGGCAGGCGGTATTAAGGTCGACCTCAGTAAAATATCAACCATAGTTGACTGGAAGCCTCCGAGAAATATTTCAGAAGTCAGAAGTTTTCTGGTTTTATCCACATATTATCGGAGATTTGTTAAAGGAGTTTCAATGATTGCTACGCCGTTGACAAAACTGCTTCAGAAAGATGTCAAATTGAATGGTCAGAAAACTGTCAATAAAGCTTTGATCAGTTGAAAGCGTTGTTGACCAAAGCCACTGTGTTGGTTCAGCCAGAGTTTAGTAAGGAATTCGTGATTTATAATGATTCTTCATTGAATGGTTTAGGTTGTATTTTGATGCAAGAAGGCAAACTGGTAGCTTATGCGTCTCGACAGTTGAAACCACACGAGAAGAATTACCCGACTTATGATTTAGAGCTTGCAGCTATTGTGTTTGCTTTAAAGATTTGGCAACACCATTTGTACTGATAAAAATGTCATATCTTCATGGATCACAAAAGCTTGAAGTATTTGATGTCATAGAAATTTCTGAACTTGAGGCAATGTAGATAGATGGCTTGAATTGCTGGAATATTATGATTTGATCATTGACCATCACCTGGGAAAAGCTAATGTCATTGCTGATGCTCTAAGTAGAAAATCTTTGTTTACTTTACGAGCTTTAAACACACGATTGACGTTGATTAATAAGATTTAGAAAAGTGACGTTGAATTGATCGTAAAACTAAAATAGATTGAGTCGACACCTGATTCAGACTTCCATGTTAATTCAGATAGTAGTTTTTGTTACAGAAACAGATATGTGTTCTAAGAAATTTTGATATTATTCAGAAGATTTTACAAGAAGCATATAGCAGTAGCTTATCGATACATCCTGGTAGCAATAAAATGTAAGGTGATTTGAAATAGATGTACTGGTGGCCAAATATGAACTGAGAAATTTCAAAATTCGTATCAAAATGTTTGATCTGTTAGCAAGTTAAAGCCGAACATCAGGTACCTTTTGGTTTATTACAGCCTGTGATGATTCCATAATGAAAATGGGAACGGGTTACAATTGTATCGCGATTACCTTTATCTCTAAGAAAGAAAGATGTTGTGTGGGTTATTGTGGATTGATTGACTAAATCCGCGCATTTCATTCCAATACGTATGGATTACTCACTTGAGAAATTGGCAAGGTTGTATGTTTCTGAAATTGTTAGACTACACGATGTGTCGGTTTCAATTATCTCTAATAGGGATCTACGGTTTACTTTTCGATTCTGGAGTAAATTACACGAAGCTCTGGGTACTCAACTACATTTCAATACAGCGTTTCATCCACAGACCGATGGTCAGTCTGAGCGAGTAATTCAGATACTCGAAGATATGCTCTGATGTTGTGTTTTAGAGTTCGAAGGTAACTAGGAGAAATTTCTTCCATTGGTAAAATTTGCTTATAATAACAGCTATCAGACGAGCATAAAAATGGCATCGTATGAAGCTTTGTACGGTAAAAAATGTTGAACTTCGTTATACTGGACTGAGCTAAACAAGAAAAACTTATTCGGTGTGGATTTGATTCGAGAAACTAAAAAAAAAGGCCAAAGTAATACGTCACAATTTGAAGTTGTTTCTGATCGTCAGAAATCTTATGCAAATTTAAAAGGAAAAGATATAGAATTTCAAGTCGGCGACAGAGTATTCCTAAAAGTATCATTTTGGAGAAAAGTTCTTCGTTTTGGCCGAAAAGGGAAGCTTAGTCCTCGATTCATCGGACTGTATGAAATCATTGAGAGGATTGGATTAGTGGCTTATCGGTTGGCTTTATCGTAAGAGTTAGAGAAAACTCTTAATGTGTTTCATGTATGAAGTTACGACAGTATCGATCAGACCCTTCACACGTAATTTCACCTGTAGATGTTGAAATTCAGCCAGATATGTCATACAGTGAAGAACCGATTAGAATTTTAGCTCGGGAAGTTAAAGAGTTAAGAAATAAGAGTATAGCTTTAGTTAAAGTTCTCTGGCAATGTCATAGAATTGAAAAAGTTACCTGGGAACCAGAAGAAGCTATGAATGTGCAATACCCGAATGTAACACCCCTAACCCATCTCCGTCACCAGATTAGGGTTATAGAGCATTACTGTACAATCAAAAACATTTAATATCATAATATTTAAATAAATTAAACATGTCATAATCCATTCAATCACATGCATTTTGTCCCTAAATCGATCCCTCGATGCCCTAAAAATAGCTTTGCGGCAATTCAGGACTAATTTGAATCAAATCGAAAAGTTAAGGAAAAAATTGCAAAAATTGGAAACATGGGTCACACGGCCGTGTAGAATCACCCCAGGCCGCGTAACTTTCGAACAAAGGATACACAGCTGTGTCCCAGCCTGTGTCCTCACTTGTGTAACTCTCTGAGTTGCCTCACACGCTCGTGTGCTAGGCCTTGTAACTCACTGACTTGGAACCCTAAGGAATCAAATTTGACACATGGCCATGTGTCCCTTGTTTGAAAGTTACACGGATTGGGGTGATTCCACACGGCCGTGTGAACCCAAAATTCTCCTAAGATCAAACCAGTTCATAACCAAACCATGCATAAACATCCAACCCATTTGTGTACAATTTCAAAGGACTTAAACATCATCCAAATACACTTAAACATACCATTCAAAACATCTTAACTTGCCTAAACAATAGACCATGCATGGGCACCACAAACATACCAAAACATCAACTATCAATACATGCCATTTTGTTCAAACATAACAACCTAATTCAAACACCTACCAAAAAACATCACATTTACCTTTTTCAAACCACCACTAGCATACCAAAACATCATACATTCGTGAGCTTTCAATACAAAAGACCTGTACATGATAATATTGTCATTTCCATACATGATAACCTAGCTCAAATATAAACTAAAACATTTCATAAGCAATCATTTTCAAGCCATCATCAACATGCTAAGAGAACCTTATAAACAAGCACTTCAATGTTACCAAAACAACATAGCTTTCCAAAGCTTATACAAGCCAAAACACCATTAACACATACACCAAAATACCATTACAAATCACCCTATACATGTCATTATAAACCTTAGCCAAATTACTCAAAAACTACCGAATTGTCTACTGGATAGTGTGATAGGTCTCCGACGAGCTTCCAACCAAATTGAGCTTCCGATGATCTATAAAATAAGGAAAATAACTACGTAAGCAATGAATGCTTAGTAAGCTCGTATAAACTTAAAACATAGCTTACCATTTCAATAATGAAATTTATAGAATACATATAAACCTTTACCAATGCCATAAGCTTAATAAAAGCCTATATAACACCATCAAACTCACAAGTTAGTATACTTGTTCTTGATACATATGAAATCAACCATGTATAAACATAACATTTAATTCACCACCGTTACCATACGATCATGATTCATTCCATTTGCTCACTTACTAATTCCAATATTACAATTCAGAGATTAAATATAAACCATTACCAATGCCCTGAGTTTAGTACAAGCCTATTCAAGCATCATCAAACTCACATGTTAATAGGTTCATCAACAACACATATAAACCCATTTACATCATAAGTAGAATTTCATAAGATACATTACATAAGCATCAACCCTTGCACATAGTCATGAACCTTTCCATTAAGTCACTTACCGTTCCATTCCTTTTCTTACCCGTTGAACCATCTAGAATTACATCGGATACTTGGGAAAGCTCACACGAAGTGTGCCTTTACAAATAACCACAACCTTTCCTTTATATCAACGCTCACACGAGCTGTGAAATGGGCCTACTATCACGAGCTGTGGGTCAGAATGTAAGCTACACGATGCTACTCACGCAAGCTGTGGAGAATCCGCAACAAATGTAGGACCTCAGTAATCGGTAGGACATTCAAGACCAGCACCCGAATCATGAAATCCCTAATGACATGTCATTTGTATCCTAAGAATTCTTAAGGTTCAATCGGGACTTGTTATCCGTTAAATCATCATATCATTGATACATTTATAATCTAATTCATTTATATTACAACAACATAATAAATAGTTAATATAACTATCATTAAAACAATCATAGTTCATACGAACTTACCAGACTAAATTGCAACAACGACTAAGTACAGAGGATATTTGGTAATTTTCTTTTCTCCTCAATTGTTCACTCGTTCTTGATCTAAAATAATAATTTCATTAAATCCACTAATTCTAACAAAAAAGTCAATTAATTTTATGAAATTAAGCCCTTTTTGACATTTTTACAAAATTGCCCCCAACATTTTACTTTCATACAATTTAGTCTCTACGCCCAAAAAATGCAAATTAATCATTTTTATTCAATTTCAAGTTTAGAAAATTTGTTTGGAACCCTATTATAGCCCATATTTTCTATTATATCACAGCAACTCCTTATACTTTTACTAATTTCACATTTTAGTCCTTAAACATTAAAATTACCAAAAATTACTTTACAAAATAGTCCTATCTAGCAACCAAGCTTAAGATTCTACCATAAACTTTCAAAAACATCTCAAATTCATCAATGGCACATTCCATTACATTTGACAATTTAACAAATTGACCCTTGGGTTAGCAAGATTAAGCTAATACGATAACAAAAACATAAAAATTACTAAAAACGGGTGATGATTACATACCATGCATGAAATTTCAGCTTTGGCCAAAAGCTTCATCCCTAAAAATGGTGTTTCGGTCATCCCCTTCTCCAAATGAAAAAGATGATATCTTTTTCCTTACTTAATTTTAAGTTTAATTAGCTAATTTCCATTTTACCTTTAAATATTAAACCAAATTTCACCAAATGTCAAGTCATGATCATCCACTAACCTTAAAATTGGTTGAATTACTACTTAAGGCCCTTATTTCATGCTTTTATATCCATTTAATACAAATAAAGCTATAGCTATTAAATTTCACATCTTTTACTATTTAGTCCTTTTCAATTAATTAACTATCTAAACATTAAATTTTCTTAATCAAATTTTAGTATGACGTTAATAACACTCTGTAAATATTTAATAAAATATTTATGGCTCTGTTTATAGAAACGAGGTCCCAATACCTCATTTTCTAAAACCACTTAACTTTAAGGTCACACCACTTGAACCTAATTATTCATTCAAATAGCATAAATTGCTAATTCAAAATTTATTTTAATACCATATTTGACTCATAAATATTAAATAATAACATTTAAGAACTTACTCGTCGAATTTGTGGCCTCGAAACCATTAAAAAATGGGATGTTACACCGAACCTATTTTCTGGTAAGATTTGTCGGGGACGAGAATTCCTTTAAGGGGAGAGTTGTGACAGTCTGTTTTTAGTAATATCGAAAACAGTAGTTCGAGGCCACAATTCTGACGAGTAAATTATTATTTAATGTTAATGGGATTATAATCAGGTCGTATTGTATTAAAATTTCGTTAAGAAATTTTAATATTTAAGTGGTTAATTAAGTGAAAAGAACTAAATCGTAAAAAGTGTAGAAGTTAAGTTCTATTAGTTAAAAGGGCTAAATGGCTTTGGGAAGGGAAGTTAATGGACTTGAATGGTAATTATACCATATATGTTGATAGTGGATGTTTATGGATAGGTTTTAATGAAATTTTAAATGGTTTTAAAAGGTTAATTAAGTAATTTGATAAATTAGTTAAAATGTTAATAAACTAAAGGATGAGAAAACTATCATCTTTTTCATTGTCTTCAAGCCCTAGCTGTTTCCACCATTAGAGAAGATAGTTAGTTTGATCAAGATTATTTCCTTTCATGTAAGTGTATTCAAGCCCCGTTTTTAATGATTTTTATGTTTTTGAGTCTGTTTTAGCTGAATCTAGCTAGCCCGGGGGTTAATTTGCAAAACTGTTAAAGGTTGAGGGACTTTCCATGAATTTTTTTGGTTAGGTTTTGATTTTAATTGATAGATTATGAATCCTTATTGAAAAATAAACAAGTTTTGTTAAGTGATTCTTGATGAATTTTGGAAGTAGGGATTAAATTGTTAAAGGTATAAATGCTAAGGTTTTGTTGTGAAAATATGGTAAATATGGGTTGTTTCAAAGTCCCTTGTATCTATGGTTAACATGGATTTAGGTTAAAATAGTTAGATTTTAAGTTATGAGCTTAAGGACTAAATTGTGAAAAGTTAAAATGTTAGGCAAATTGATAATTTTGCATAAATATGAACTATGGATTAAATTGAATTCTAGAAGTACTTAGTTGATTGAAATTATCTATGTAGATTGAGATAAACCATGTTCGGACTTAGATTGAGGAAAGGCTTAAGCTTCAGACTAGTTCAATTAAACTACTATGCCCTAGTTATCGAAGTAAATTCGTATGAACTGTAACCGCTTTTATGCTAGTTAAATTGAATGTTCATTATGTTAATTTGATATAAACGAACTTATATATACAAATGTATTAATGCTATGATGAAGTGACGGATATCAAGTCCCGGTTGAACCTTAAGAATTCTTAGGATACAAATGACATGTCATTAGGGATTTCATGTTTCGGGTGCTGGTCTTGAATGTCCTACCGATGACTGAGGTCCTGCATTTGTTGCGGATTGTCCACAATTCATGTGAGCAGCATCGTGTAGCTTACATTCCGATCCACAGCTCATGTGAGCAAGCCCATTTCACAACTCATGTGAGCATTGATGTAAAGGAAATATTACGGTTATATGTAAAGGCACACTATGTGTGAGCTTTCCCGAGTATCCGATGTAATTCTAGATGGTTCAACGGGTAAGAAAAGGAAAGAAATGGTAAGTATGTAAATGAATTGAATCATAATCTTATAAAAAAAGAATTATGAACTAAATGACATATTTACCTATGGAAATTTATTTATCTCATGGTTGATTTCATTTGTATCATGGACAAGTATACTAACTTGTGAGTTTAATGATGTTGTATAGGCTTTTACTAATATTTTAGCATTGGTAATGATTTATGCTTAATTTATGAATTGTATAATTGACATGGTAAGTTATGTTTAAGTTTATACGAGTTTACTAAGCATTAATTGCTTACATAGTTACTTTTTGTTGTTTTATAGATTATGGAAGCTCGTCGAAGATTTATCACACTATCCAGCAACCAATTCAGTAGTTTTTGAGTATTTTTGCTAAGGTTAATAATGGCATGTATAGGATCTTTGTAATGGTAGTTCATGAAAGTGTAAATGGTTGATGTAGTATGCTTATGTCTTTGAAGTTTATGTTTAGTTGATGGACTTGTAATGCTTGTTAAGTTAGGTCATCTTGACCACCTATAGGTAATTGAAATGTATGGTCTTCTGGTATGTTTGTGATGGCTTGAAAATGGTCAGTTGTGATATGTATTGGTAGATATTTGAACTAGGTTCTTATGGTTGAAATAAGGTAATGTTGACTTGTTTTGGTATGTTTGTGGTGCCTTTAAATGGCATATTGGTTAGGTGACTTGAGATGTTTGAAATGGTATATTTATGTGTGTTTGGATGGTGTTTAAATCCCTTGAATGTGTGCCCAAGTGGTTTGAATGTTTAGGCATAAATTTGACTTGAAATAGCTTGATTTTAGGTAAATTTTTGGGTTCAAACGGCCTGGGACACGAGCTATCACACGGCAGTGTGACACACAATACCTATTTCACGGCCTGGCACACAGGTGTGTGGGGCATCTCAGTGAGTTACACGGGCAGGGACACAGCCGTGTGTCCCTTGTTCGAAAGTTACACGGCCGTGTGACCTCTATTTTCCAAATTTTGCATCTTTTTCTTAAAACTTATGAATTGCTTCAAATTAGTCCCGAATTAATTCTATGACATTTTTAGGGTCTCGAAGGCTCAATTTAGGGACAAAATGCATATGATTGATTGAATTATAATATGTTTAGTTTATTTAAATGTTAAGATGTTAAATTTTTTTCGGTTGTACAGTAATCCTCCGTAACCCTAATCTGGCGACAGATATAGGTTAGGGGTGTTACAACCCCTCCAAATCATGACAGGACCTTGGCTTTTTCCAACGTAGGGGGTCGATATCTTCGGATCATTCCCCATAGCCATGACGCAGAAAAAGTTCATTATAGTAGTTGTAGACTACTTCACCAAATTGAACGAGACAAAAGCTCTAGCAACTATAACAGAGAAGCAAGTGGAGTCGTTCATGTGGAAGTCGGTTGTTTGTAGATTCGAAATACCTAGCACTATTATCACAGACAACAGTACAAATTTTCAAGGTAAATTCATGAAATTTTGCACAGACCTTTAGATATTCTTGGCTCAAAGCTCAGTGAATACCCCGCAAACCAATGGCCAAGTGGAGGCTATAAACAAGAAAATTTTAACGGATCTCAAGAAAAAGGTGGGCAAACTAAAAGGGGCTTGGTTGGAAGAGTTGCTAGGAATCCTGTGGGCATTGCGAACCATACCCCACACCATGACGAGTGAAACGACCTTCTCACTCGTTTATGGCACAAAAGCTATAATCCTCGCAGATAGGTCTAAGATCACATAGAACACAACACTTCAACAAAGAAGCTAAACATAAGGCCTTGAAACTCAACCTGGACTTAGTTGATAAGCTGAGAGAAACGACTGAAATAAGAAATGTAGCTCATGCTCAACAAGTAGCTCGCTACTATAACTCCAAGGTCAAAGGAAAGTAGTTTCAAGTAGGTGACCTTGTGCTGAGAAACACTGAAGCTAGCTTACCCGCTTCCTAACATGGGAAAATGGCTCCGAGCTGGGAGGGACCATACAAAGTGGTAAAGAAGATAGGCTATGGAGCGTATAAGTTGGCAAGAATAGAAGGCACGATAGTATCGTGAACCTGGAATGCCCGACACCTCAAAAAATACTATGTATGAATACCCATCCTATGAATAAAATTTCATTCCAATAAAACTATCGTCGATAAAATCAAGGTTCGTAGGCGAAGAGCCATGACCTCCAAAATAGTTAGCGAAAGCAAAGCTTCGAGCTAAAAAATCAAAGTTTTCAAGCGAAGAGTCGTGACCTCCAAAACAGTTAGCGAGAGTAAAGCTCCCAGCTGTAAAATCAAGGTTCGCAGGCGAAGAGTCGCGACCTCCAAAACAATTAGCGAAAGCAAAGCTCCCAGTTGTAAAATCAAGTTTTGAAAGCGAAGAGTTGCGACCTCCAAAATAGTTAGCGAGAGCAAAGCTTCCAACTATAAAATCAAGGTTCGTAAGTGATGAGCCACGACCTCCAAAACAGTCAGCGAAATCAAAGCTCACAGCTGTACGATCAAGGTTCGCAGACGAAAAATTCTAAAAACTTCTCAAGTATGAAACAACTCGCAAGATCATAAAAAATCTTCTTTAAGTAAATAACAGTTCGTAAAACCACATCCTCAACACATTTTCAAAGCATGCTACATGATACGAGGCTCGAAAACAACAGAAAGAAAACCAACAGGAAATAAAAACAAATACTTCTTTATTTAAGAAAAACAAAAATACAACATTATTGTTCAATTACATCATCAACCCCCTAGCACCCTGGTCCGCATTGACAGGAGCGACACCTTTATCAGCTGAGGAAGCAACAGTAACACCCTCAGTTACCGAAGGAGGAACTAAGTTCACAGTATCCCCAACAACAGATGGAGCCATGTTTGAAGTGGTAGAGCCCTCCCCCTCCTCTACAAAAAGCTCGCCCTTCCAAGTAGCCACAAAGGATTCCTAAGTAGACCCAAAAGGATTGAAAATATCAAAACCCAGGCTGCTCATGTCTACATCAACAAGTGCATCGAAATCCACCTTGCGAACATTAAAAGGGCCACAAGCAACCTGGGCATGAAGAAGCAGATTCTCCTTGAACTTCTAGAGGGAGCACTGGATGTTCTGGGATGCCTGTTGCTTGAAAGCTGGCAGGGTCTCACCTTGCTTCTGAAGGGTACTATCCACCTGCTATTGGCACTCCCTAGTAATCCTTTTCAGCTTGGTGGAGTGACTCGCGGTGATCCTCGTTAACTCTGCCTCCGTAATTATACGCCTCTCTTTCTCTGCAGCGAGCTCAGCTTCACACTCCTCTGCCTTTATCTCTATAATCACAAGGCGCTTGGTGAGGACCCCCTGTTTCTCATTTATTATCCCACTCTCTTCCCTCACCTTGTGATACAGATCGCGCACCCTCTCCAGCTCAACCTTGATATCTGCGAGCTCCTTATTATGTGCCTCCGTGTACCTCAGACCAAGAGTGTCAACTTCATATAGTAAGTGGCATAGAGATGAAGAGAAGTCCTCCCTAGCCTCAATAGGCACTTTTTCAACCGCGGGAGCCACTAGAGAATTCTTAAGAGTAGGGAGAGGGGGTGTCCTCATTAATGGTAATGGATGAGTTTGCCTGGGCAACAGTTGGCAAGCTCGCCACAGAGGAAGAATGGATGGGGGTGACTGCAGCAAAAAGGCCTCTGCTATCAGCTCTCCTTTTTTGGCGATGCTCTAATAGAACACCACTCCCTCCTCCTAGCTAGAAGGGTTGATACGCGCGGCCCCAGCAGAAGCCTTACACCTCTTGCGACCACTGCCAATCAAAGCGTCGATATCGATAACCTCGTTAAGCTCACGCAAGATGCTACCATTATCACTGGAATTATCCTCGCAGCCCCGACTACCCCCGCACATCAACAACCCTAGAATCAGTAGAAGTAATTAACAAGTCAGTACCTCTTCTAACCCTCTCCTCTTGCTCAAACTCAGGAAGGGCAAAGGGACAGAGCGTCATCCCACAATAATGGTAGAAGAAGTTCGCAGGCTCCTCCAAACACCCCGTCAATATCATGCCCAGCTGATCGATGGAATTGTGAGGTCAAGTACTCATTGTTGGTCACTGATCGTATGTCTGTCGAGTTTTAAAATTTATAAAGAGAATGATCGAACCTGGAAACTAACTCTGACAACGATTGAGGCAAGTACACCTATCGAATAGTAGTATAGCTTAGGCAAGATCGGATTATCGAACCCAAAGGAACTAAAAGTACTAATACTAACTTTCTTTCTATTATTTAGCCTAAGAATTAAGCGAATGGTTGTTTAATCTAAATTAATTAACAATTAGACTAAAGACTCTAAGACAAAGAAGAATGAATTTGGGAGAATACTTGAGGAAAAACCAATTAATTAAGACGACACCCAAGGAAGAATCCACCTAGACTTCACTTATTATCTAACTCTGAACCAGACAATGTATTCACTTGACTTGATCCGTAGGATTCCCTAATTTATATTAAACCCTCTCTCGAGGCGAATAACGTCTAACCCTAGGTTGATTAATTGAAATCTCTTTCTAATTAAAACCCCTAGAATTGCATTAACTCGATCTATGGACTCCCATATTAGGTTTCACCCTAATCCGGCAACGCCTCGTCACCCTATCTCTAAGCGCGCGATCAACTCCGCTTAACTATGCTAGATCTACTCTTAGGCAGGGACTTTTGCTCCTCCACCTAAGCACATCAAACGTGAATCGATATCAGCGAAATATCAACACAAGAATTAAGAACACATAATTAAGAACAAATCAAATATTTATCATATAGTTCAGCAAACGATAACAAGATTCATCTAAGTTTCATCCCCATCGGGTATCTGAGGGTTTAGTTCATAACAATAAAAGAAAACATCTCAGAAGAAAAGATAAAACAAAACATAAGAAATTCCTAAAACCCCCTGAAGGAATTAAAGAGGAAATCCTCCGTCTTAAGTATAATTTTGGCTTCTTGAGATGGATCAACTGGCTATCCCTGAGCGAATCCCCACAAATCTGCCCTCTCTGGCCTAGCAAGACGCCCCTAAACGATAGCTTTGGGCCCCCTCTTTCAGGTCATACTTAGGGTGTATTTATAGGCTTTTGGAATGTGTTTCTTTGCCCCTAAGTATCCAAATTCGAATGAAATTGCTCTTTGCCACAGCAGAGGCACGGCCCTGGCACGCGCGTGTAAGTCGTGGCTGGCCGTGTGGACTTCGTTGATGAGGCACGGCCGTGTATCTCGTGGCTAGACCGTGTTCGAGATTATTGAGGAGGCACGGCCGTGTGGTCTTAGGTCCAGGCCGTGTCAATTTCGTGCTTTGGCCCATTTGGCCCGTTTTAAGTCTGTTTCTTTTTCGTTTCATTCTCTGGTGCTTTCCTGAGTATATAACATGAAAAGAAAGGATTAAGAGCACCTTTTTACATAAATCAAGGGATAATTCATCCAAAAGCATGCTAAATGTGGGCTTAAAATATGTTACTTTTACGGTTTATCAAATACCCCCACACTTAAGCTTTTGCTTGTCCTCAAGCAAAATTCTCAACTTAGAATTAAAACGAACTTTCCATAATTCATAATATTTATCAATAGTGTTTCATCATAATTCAAGGATAATTTATACATGGAAAATTAAACTCAAAGAGTTCTAAAGATTCAAACAGTCTAATTCATACATTTGTAGCACAAAACATAGGTGTTTCCCCTCATCTAAATAATTATCTCTGGTTCAAAACCGACAAGAATTGACATCCTTACTAAAGATTCTCTCAAATCACTCGAAGTGTTTAAGGTTCAGAATTAAGCACTCAAACGTCAAACATGAAGAGTTAATCCCATAGGCTTGCATAAAAATCAAATCTCCACCACTATAAAATGAGATGATACACAAATCAAAAGGTCTTTAACAGGGTTGTAATGGGGCTTGGGTTAAAGGTGTGGTTAAAGGCTGAATTAGAGGGTTAGAATCGAGATAGAATTGACAAATTACCTAACCAGAAACAACGAACTAAGTAAAAGTGATTACATCAATTTGAAAAAACACTAATACTACGAGCTTCTTCTTTAATATTTGGAATTCAAACTTATAAGCTCTTTAATCACAAAACTAATAATGAATAAACTTTTGATTTTTTTTAAGAACAAATCATAACAAAGGATAAATTACTAAAATAAAAATCATAGTTAGGCTATTAATCAAATCAAATTTCGATATAAGGGTAGTTAAAAAGGATGGTGATAACAAATACAAAGGGTTTTGGGTTAGTATTAGTGGGTAAGTCAATAAAAAGGTTGTTAGGATTAAAAAAGGTTCACTAGGGATTAATTATGAATGTAGGTTTTTAGTGGAGTAAGTGGGTTAAATCCTAGGTGCCTTTATCATTTCTGTATATCAAATCAAAGGTGTGGTCTCGACATGTATAATCTATGCAAGTTCTAGAATAACAAATCAATGTTGACACACTCATAATCAATGAAGTGAGCAAGAAAAAGAATTTATGCTCAATAAGGCTCAAAATCTCACAAAAATTATGGGTATTTTGATGTCAACCTCGTAAATTTCAAACTTCAAAGTAATATTCAAATTCAGGTAGACAACCTAGAAAATTTTTTAATTTCTTGAAAAAAAAAGACTTATCATGCTTGATTCTCTAGTATTCTTAGAATTCAATCATCAATGCACAATTATCAATGGATTAATCTAAAACATATCAATAAAAATCATAAATCATGGAAATTTCATCCTAATTAGTAATATGAGAAAATTACTTAAAAACAAGACTAAATTCAGGGATTTGAGAATAATGTAAAAAGTTAGGCATCCTTAAGATTCACCCCCCCACACTTAAGATGTACATTGCCCTCAATGTACAAAGATAGATAATATCATTATAAAATCATAAGATATGGGAAGAAGTGAAACTTCCTAAATTTTCGGATGGCATCCTTGGTTTGAAGGTGAAAGATAGGTCGGAGAGGTCGGCCCGGATGACGATCCTGCGCTAGATGAAGAAATTGGGTAGCTCATGGAGGATTAGCCAGGATAAAATAATGGTAATTTAAACTATACTAATTAAATAATTAAAGAAAAGCAAGCTAGAGTGAAGAAAAATAAAGATGAAACTAAAATTAAAAGAAAAGATAAATGGACCGTAGGGTCCTTATTGTTGGATGTGATTTCTAAGGCTGAGGTTATCGTGGTGGTCGTGGTGTGATTCCCAAGCAGCCTGTAGAATCTGACACTAAGAAACTAAAATAAAAGAAACTAAATTAAGCATAAGATAGTCAAAGAGAAGGAAAATAAAGGAAAAGAGTAAAGAAGAAGAAAAATTGAATGGTCTCAAAGACCCTTGGCTTGTCGAGTGATTGAAGCGGCCGGCATGAACTTATATAGATCGGTCTCTATGAGGGAGACTATGCTGAGATCCTTCCGTTTCTTTGACATGGCCAAAAGATTGAGAAGAATGCTATAAGAATAAAGAATGCTAAGAATGTATGGTGTAAGGGTGTAAGGGAGGAAGAAAGGTGAGAAAGAGGTGAGAAGAGGGAGGGGTGGGTGGTTTAAATAGAATTCTCAAATCAGGTACAACCCCACGCCCGTGTCTCGTGGGCGTGTTGTTTCACACAGCCGCATCGCACGGCCGTGGTGGGCTTTGTTCGTTTCTTCCACGCCTGTTTCTAGTAAGTTAGTGTTGTCCACGGCCGCGTCGTACGGCCGTGGCATTTTGTCGATGCTCGTGGGGGTGGTTGGAGTCCGTGACTCGAAGATTTGATTCTTTCTGACTTGTACCTCTTCTGCCATTGTCAGTACGGAGATTCTGTGCTTCCACACGGCCACGGACACGACCGTGTGTAAGGCCGTGTGGCCTGGAAATCTGCACTTTTGGTTAGTTTAAAGCTAGGTGTTTAAGACTAAGAGAAGAAAATAAAATGAAAACAAAAGCAAAAGTAACTAGGGTTAGTGCTCGGGTTGCCTCCCGAGAAGCGCTCGTTTAAAGTCTTAAGCTAGACTTACCTCTCTTTTGTATCGTCAGGGTGGTTTGAGGAGTTGAAAGTCCTTCCTCATGCTATCAGTTTTATTATCATGATAGAGTTTAATTCGAGATGCATTTATATTTAAAGTACCAAAAATAGGATTACTTACCTCGACTGTTCCGTATGGAAAAACACTGATTACCCTAAAAAGGATTTCTTTGTTTGTGTTTATGTCTGATGTGATGATGCGAGGATCGCTTTATCTAATGACAGACTGGTCCCTTATTTTGAAGTGGTTTGTTGTTCCTATGAGCTCTTCTAGGGGCTCCTTTAGTTTTACTTGTATGGCTCAGCTCTTCTTTGAATTGTGTTTTCCACTCTTACAGTTCGTGCGACCCTAAGGCTTCGTTCCTTATGTAATTCTTCTTTGTTGGCATGGGGTTCATGACTCGGTTCAGGTTTGTACCCTTGTGGTTTTTCCTGTGGTGAAAGTTGAACAACTTGGTTATCAACTGAATTTACTTTCCCACCTTCATCAATTATTGTCCTGGCTGAGTCAAGAGCTTGTAAACTGATTGATTCGTTACCTACACGAAGTATGAGTTCTCCTGTACCAACATCAACTTTTGTTCTAGCAGTTGCTAAAAAGGGTCTTCCTAAAATTAAGGGAATCGAATTATCCTCATCCATGTCTAAAACAACAAAATCTATTGGGAAAACGAATTTATCAATTTTTACAAGAACATCTTTGATAATACCCCTAGGAATTCTAATAGTTTTATCAGCTAATTGAATGCTCATCCTAGTTTGTTTGGGTTTCCCTAGACCTAGTTGTTTAAACAATTTATAAGGCATGACATTTATGCTTGCCCCTAAATCAGTTAACGCATTATCAACAGTTAGTCTACCAATTAAACATGGAATTGTAAAACTCCCTAGATCTTTCAGCTTTCGCGGTAGTCTATTCTGTAACATTGCTGAGCATACTGCATTTAATTCCATATGTGGCTCCTCGTCTAACTTACGCTTGTTTGTCAAGAGATGTTTAAAAAAATTCCTCGAATCTAGCATCTGTGAAAGAGCTTCAAGAAGAGGTAAGTTGATATGTAGTTTCTTTAAAAGTTTAAGAAACTTACCGAACTGTTCCTCTATATCGTCTCTCTTCATCGCTTCGGGGTAAGGAATACGAGGTTAGTACTTTTTAATTACCTGTTTTGGCTTTTCTTTTGTTACCTCAACTTTACCTTTTTCTACTTTTTTTCTTGTATTGGACTGGGTTCGTCTAACCCTATACTATCATGAGCTATGATGGCTTGGATTTGCTCCTTTGGGTTAATCTCAGTGTTTCTTGGTAGACGCCCTTGCGGTCGTTCGGAAATTATCTTTGCAAGTTGTCCAACTGTGTTAGTAAGTTGTCCAACTGTCTTAGTGAGTTCCCCAACTTGGCTCTCGATCCCTTTAATTGATGCCTGTTGGTTCTTAAGGGTGGTCTCAGTGTCTTGGAGACAGTTATCTGTAGTTACCATGAATTTTGTCAGCATCTCTTCAAGGTTCGGCTTCTTCTCCTGTGGATAGGGCTGATTTTGGAAATTTTGAGGAGGTTGTTGTCTTTCATTTCCTTGATTTCCTTGTCCTCCCCATGAAAAATTTGGGTGGTTCCTCCAACCTGGATTATAAGTATTACTATAAGGGTTATTATTAGATTTGAAATTGTTACCTATATAGTTCATTTGTTCGTTCTCTGTGCTCGGTTGGTAGGGTGGGTACTCAGGATTAGCCACAGTTCCACTTGTGTCGCATTGAATTACTGGATGTACCTACGAAGAACACAAACTATCAAGCTTTTTATTCATCATCTCTACCTGTGTTGATAGCATGGTTCTTGCATCGATGTTGAAAACTCCTACTGATTTTGTTGGTTTTGTCCTTGTAACCCGCCAATCGATAGTTTATTGGTGACATCTCTCTATGAATTCGTGAGGTCGCCGGGAGTTCTCGTTGTTCGGGGTTCCACCCCGTGGTGAATCAATTAGTTGCCTCGTTGAGGGTT
Source organism: Gossypium sturtianum (assembly GCA_025698515.1). Taxonomy (NCBI): domain Eukaryota; kingdom Viridiplantae; phylum Streptophyta; class Magnoliopsida; order Malvales; family Malvaceae; genus Gossypium; species Gossypium sturtianum. The sequence goes on from CM046943.1 coordinate 129,359,898, forward strand.
TACACAGATTATAGAAAGTTTGGACTTGAAGCCACAAAGGAATCCGTGGTGTGGGCACCTCCTCAAGAGATCCTTATATCTCTCTCATGCGTCATATAATGTCTCTAAATCCATCTACACAAAAGAAGAGATATCATTCCGTAATTTGGCCGTTTTGGCCTGTGGGAAATATTTTAATAAAAAAATTTCGGTTATTTGATCCCATGTAGTGATTGACCCTCGTGGTAACGAGTTTAACCACTGTTTGGCTTTATTCCTTAATGAAAAGGGAAATAACCGAAGCCGTATAGCATCATCAGAAACGCCATTTATTTTGAAGGTATCACAGAACTCTAAAAAATTAGCTATATGAGTGTTTGGGTCTTCGTCCTGTAAACCATCAAATTGAACAAATTGTTAAATCATTTGTATAGTGTTAGGCTTTAATTCAAAATTATTAGCAGCTATAGCAGGCCTAAAAATACTCAATTCGGCTCCTGTTAAATGAGGTTTAGCATAATCATACATAATACGTAGAGCATTATTTTCTGCCACATCTTGTGGTGGTGGATTATTCTCATCCATCCCTTCAGTAGGATTAGATTCATCTTGTTGTTCTTCTTCTTGGTAATTTAGGGCTCGCCTAATTTCTCTGCGATTTCAACGAACGGTAGCTCCAATATCACTGTCGTATACTAAAGGTCTTATCGGGTTCCTTCTAGTCATAAACTAGAGGTACCTGGAAGGAAGAAGTAATAAAAGAAGAAAAATTAGCAAATAAAATAAGAAATTAAACTAAATTGCAAAAAATAAAAATGGCTAAAGTAATAAAAATAAAGCGTTCTTAATATTTTAGTTCCCCGGCAACGGCGCCAAAAACTTGATCGTATGTCTGTCGAGTTTTAAAATTTATAAAGAGAATGATCGAACCTGGAAACTAACTCGACAACGATTGAGGCAAGTGCACCTATCGAACGATAGTATAGCTTAGGCAAGACCGGATTATCGAACCCAAAGGAACTAAAAGTACTAATACTAACTTTCTTTCTATTATTTAGCCTAAGAATTGTTTGCGAATGGTTGTTTAATCTAAATTAATTAACAACTAGACTAAAGACTCTAAGACAAAGAAGAATGAATTTGGGAGAATACTTGAGGAAAAACCAATTAATTAAGACGACACTCAAGGAAGAATCCACCTAGACTTCACTTGTTATCTAACTCTCACGAACAGCACGATGTATTCACTTGACTTGATCCGTAGGATTCCCTAATTTATATTAAACCCTCTCTCGAGGCGAATAACGTCTAACCCTAGGTTGATTAATTGAAATCTCTTTCTAATTAAAACCCCTAGAATTGCATTAACTCGATCTATGGACTCCCATATTAGGTTTCACCATAATCCGGCAACGCCTCGTCACCCTATCTCTAGGCGCACGATCAGGGGCGTAGCCAGGGAGGCTGGCATGGGCCCCACCCCCCTTAAAATGTAAAATTGCTATTTAGGCCCTTAGAATTTTTTAAAAATTTTAAATTAGTAAAGGTAAAATTGCACTTTGGCCCCCCTAAAATTATAAAAATTCGATTTAATCCTTTACAAATTATAAAGATATAAACTATAAAAATTAAAATTTTATCCGGCCCCCTAAAAATCGTTCGCAAGCCTCGCCTGCGCGATCAACTCCGCTTAACTATGCTAGATCTACTCTTAGGCGGGGACTTTTGCTCCTCCACCTAAGCACATCAAACTTGAATCGATATCATGAAATATCAACACAATAATTAAGAACACATAATTAAGAACAAATCAAATATTTATCATATAGTTCAAAGCAAACGATAACAAGATTCATCTAAGTTTCATCCCCTCGTGTATCCGAGGGTTTAGTTCATAACAATAAAAGAAAACATCTCGGAAGAAAAGATAAAACAAAACATAAGAAATCCCTAAAACCCCTCGAAGGAATTGAAGAGGAGATCCTCCATCTTGAGTATAATTCGCTTGAGATGGACCAAGCGGCTATCCTCGAGCGAATCCCCACAAATCGCCCTCTCTGGCCTATCAAGACGCCCCTAAATGGTAGCTTTGGGCCCCCTCTTTCAGGTCATACTTAGGGTGTATTTATAGGCTTTTGGAATGTGTTTCTTTGCCCCTAAGTATCCAAATCTGATTGAAATTGCTCTTTGCCACGGCGAGGGCACGCACCGCACACGCCCGTGTAAGTCGTGGCCAGGCCGTGTGGACTTCGTTGATGAGGCACGGCCGTGTATCTCGTGGCTAGACCGTGTTCGAGATTATTGAGGAGGCACGGCCGTGTGGTCTTAGGTCCAGGCCGTGTCGATTTCGTGCTTTGGCCCATTTGGCCCGTTTTAAGCCTGTTTCTTGTTCTTTTCATTCTCCGGTGCTTTCCTGAGTATATAACATGAAAATAAAGGATTAAGAGTACCTTTTTACATAAATCAAGGGATAATTAATCCAAAAGCATGCTAAATGTGGGCTTAAAATATGTTACTTTTATGGTTTATCAGTCGCCCACTAACTGACCGTGTGACCTCTTGGTTGTCGTCGACCCTCCAACCATTTGGGCTAATATCCTCCAGGCAGAATTTGAAGACATTCCTCGCAATAGAACTACCTCCAGAGCCAACACACGACCAACGCGTAACCTCTGAAATTGTGCGACAACCTCATCAATGGCAAGACTCCTCTGGAAGGCGCGCATGTCTTCACTAGGGGAGGACCACCTGGTTGGGAACCCAAAGTCCTCGCCAAGTATGTTGCGGACTTGGATATACTTCTCCCATTTCAAGCGAAGATTCTTGCACTGATTTCGTATAATTGTTTGTGCCTTCCGACGAGGGGAAAAGTAGTAGAACCCCGTTGATTCCCCCACATTAGTCCCTTTCAACTGGTACAAGTGTTGGAAGATAAAGAGCACCGACACTTAGTCGCACTAGCAGCTGTCGAGAAAGTATGCCATGGTTAGCCGCTAGAAAAAACTAGAGAGTTGGCCAGGAGCAAGGCGATAGCCCTTGAGGAGATTGCAGAAAAAGGGATGTAGTGGGAGGTGGAATTTCGTCTCCAAGACATGTAACGGGAGAAGGAAACTATCTCCCGTTGCCCCATACACCCGGTGCAGCCCCAAAAGAATGGAAAATTCATAGGCAAAATGGGGAAGTTGGATTCCCCATATAACTAGAACCCGCTTCATTTCCTCCGACTTGGTGGTGCAGACATAAGACTTATCAGTCACAATGACTGGAGTTGGTCTGATTTTGGGCTCCTCTTATCTTCACCATGTTTCGAGTAAAAAGAAAATAGAATTGGAAACTAAGAAACAGAAAAGATTTATGAAAATTACCTTAATTCCAATTTACAAAAAATGCCAAACAGTGAAGAAACCTAAAACCCCGAAGATCCCCTTTTAAAGAGAGGTTCCTTAAACCGTTCAGATGGCCAAAAAATGGACCAACGACCCAGATGTGAGCAAGAAGAAACAATTCATCTCTCAACGGTCATATTTACGCACCTAATATCCGGATTCACACGTGGCCAGGCAACTGTCATGCACCACGGCCCACGGCGTACCTAGTAAGTTGCATTTGAAATGGACCTAAGGCCCGTCACTTTATAACATCCCTTAGGCCCACTAAGGGGGGACTAGATTGTTAGGATTTGGGAACCGCCAGCCCAAATGACCAAATAAGATCCGGATCTCCGACTTGGATAGACCCGACTCAGAAGAAGAATATTCACCTACAGGCATAGTTCGCTGGGGACCCCACTGGAATACTAGATTTTCGCAAAGACAGCTTGCACGGGAAGCTCGCGAGGAGAGCTCACGTAAGCCTCGTAGGAATGAGGTCGCAAGTTATGTCCACATAAGGGATCGCGAGCCCTGCCAAGGATCCCCGCTTGTGACTAGTAGGTACGAGGCTCGTTGGAGGAGTCAGTCCTAGGATCAGAAAAGACCGCATGCTCCGTAGACATGCGTCCGATAAGCCAAGGGATGCTCAGGGAATGTCAACACCAGAGACAGGGAATATCAGTACCATCGGCCCAAAGATCGAGACAAAATAGTGGGCCCTATTTTGAGCTGTAATAATAGCAATAGGAACATATATGAATACCCCCTGTGTTTCCCTTAATACGATACGAGAAAAATATTACTCTAACAAATTTGAAAATTTTAAGTTGTTTTATATAATAAAAATTTGTAAGAAATGTTAGTTTAAAAATCTTTTGGTTTTAATTTTAAGAAATTTTTAGATTTATACATATTTAAATAGATTAATATTTTAAAAAATTATGAATTTTCAATTATTTTTATAGATTTTCTATTAAATTTTAGTTTAAGATTTTTTTACAATTATTGTTAAGAAAATTTTAAAAAAAAAAATCAAATTGACTTTTTAACTATAACACAGGGACCAAATTAGCTTTTAACCCTTTGAATTAAGGTGCAAAGTTTGTTATATAAATATATACAAAGTTATAAATATTTTTATAGTATCTACCACTGGTAGTATTGACTAATTCTTTCGCCTTTGGTGTTCTCCAAAAAGATAAATGATTGACCATAAAATGTGCTCCATGACAATAAAATGTGCTCCATTCCCATAAGGGAAGATCAAACCCTTGACCTCATGGTTAAGGAATGAGATGAGCAATTACCACACCACACCTCATGACTTAAGGAAATGATATTTAAACGTTACGAGATTGATTTTTTTTATGGATTAGTATTTGATACACTGATAGTATATATTTTTTATTTCACGACCTGAAAAAATTGTCATTTGTTTTTTTAAATTTATACATTTTTAATATTTTACTATAACGTATAAGACACTTGATAACCCCTTAACATTTTGATCCATAAAAGATTTTATTTTTTCATTTTTACGCTAAATCATAAATTTTACCAACATTTTAACCAAAGTATTTAAACATATTCTATGTTCATATAAATAGAGTATCAATTGTCAAACAATTAAAGCTTGCCACCTAATATTATTGTATTTTTGCTTAAAAACCTATAGATTATATATATATATATATATGAAAACAATTTGTTACATGAATTCTTTTCACTATCTTTCATTGATCATTATTCATTAACTACGGTCGAAAAAAGGTTTTTTTTGGACTTTTATATTCATTTTATAATTTATATAAATTTAAATATATATTTAATCGTTAAATTTGACATTTTTCTAAATTGGTTTTTGTAATTTTTTTCTAATGTCAGATTTTTTATTCCCTCAATTAAATTAATACTAATTTAGTTAATGAAATAAAAATTTGAATAACATCAACTTAGAAAAAAAACTGTTAAATTCAAAAACTAAATGTATATTTAAATAATTTATATTTGTTAAAACTTGCATTTAACTTTTAGAGTGCACAAACCTAGTTGATAAAAAGGAAATAATACTATCATTTCTTAATTATTATAATAACATTAAAAACATTAAATAAACATACCCTTTTCTCTTCTTTTTTTACTTACAAGCAGGAAAACAGACGCAGAAATTTATATGATGTATGCAACCCCAAAAAGAAAAACAGAGAACAAACAGTTCCAACAAATTACTAAACCGCACAATCTCATAGACATCTTTTACTTGAAATGCATTATATTGATTCATTAATGGGGAGCAGTGGTCTCTTTCTCCTTCTCGTCCTCTGTTTTGGAGTGGTAACCAGGAATTTTCTCCTTGATTTTCTCCAAAAATCCCTTCTTCTCTTTTGTCTCTCCTTCATGGTGGTCGTTCTCAGTTGGGGCAGCAGCAGCTGGTGGTGGGGTGGTGACCTCTTCATCTTTCTTATGCTGTCCTGGGAGTTTGTCTTTGATCTTCTCCATGAAACCCTTCTTTTCCGGCGTCTCTGAGTGGTAAACCGTTGCTGCCTCATCGCACTTCTCCACTGGGACTGCACTGTCCTCTTCTTTCTTTCCCTTCTTCTCCTTTTTCTTCTTCTTCTTCTTCTCTCCGCCTTCACCTTCTTCCTCGTCACTAGACTGAACATTCATACAACGCATGTTATAATATATATGAAAAAGATTTGACTGTTTGAACTATGACTAGTAAGTAAGGAAGTAAAAAAAGTAATTACAGAGCTGGAGCTGCTATTGGATCGGTGAAGCTTGTCCAGGAGACTGTTTTTCCTCTCATCTTCCTTATGTTCCTCTTCTATCTTGACTTTCTCAAACTGGGTGGCGACCACCTCCTCTTGAGGTTGAGGCTTCTCCTCTTCTTTCTTCCCCAAGAAATCAAACATCCCTCGCTCCTTGCTCTCCACTGCTTCCTCACCACCAACCTTGGTATGCTCCTCAGCCATTTTTTCTTTATCTACTACCACTAAAACAAGTATGATGAAAGCTACCTAACGTATTACCGTATCAAGATTGTGGATCACTTCACTTGTACGTACAAAGTTGGCTACACAGATTGATGGATTTTGAGAAACGAGAGGAACTGGGTTTTTATAGTAGTTTCAAACACGGATCTGACGCAGTTTAGGGAAAGGAGAAAAAACATTAAAAAATTAACTCAAATTAAATGGGATGGGAAATCCAGCGCCATGTAACCGACCTCTGCATTAAACTTTGGGAAATATGTCTAAACAATACTACTCTCGCACCCCTAATTGATTCTAATTACTCGCTTTCTCTACTCGAAACCTGTCCCTCGAACGTACGTGTCAAATAAAGAAAGCGAGTGCAGATATGCTTTATTGGTTGGAAATAAGAGTCAAAAGGCGAAAAAGAAATAAAAAATCAGTGTAGCACTATCATGAGAGCACGGTACCACTGGAATCGTGACACCTGGATAGCGGGACCCGATGGTCGGTGTAATGGGGCCCATACAAAGAGACGATTGTTGGAGAAAGGTGTCGAATTACGTCGTGAGTAAGGAGGAGGGTTCGAGATTGTGGAGGGCCCCCATGGCCTCGGCTTCGGTATAACTTATCCTCCACTTCATTTTCGTCGCTTTCCCAGGATACGCTACTTGGAGCGCAGCCCCACGGACAAGTGGCCGGTTTATGATTTTACCCACTTACTTTTTATGTTATATTTACTAGTTCTAAGTGATGATAGGAATTAAAAATGGAAAAACCATTAAATATAATTGGATAAGGGAGATGGAAAGAAGGCGACAAATTTAGATATTTGAATAAGTCATATCAACTCATATGAGATATAATTTTAAAAGGTCACGTCTTTAGCTCATTATTGTAATGCTTTTGTAATTATTTATACCGACATCAATCACATCCTCTATTTACGAGTATATTTTAATTCACGTTTTTTTTATTAATAATAATATTTATGCTAATTAAATTAAAATTTATATTTTAAATGAAAAATAACGCATCAATTAATCTATAATATATAAAATAAACTTTAAAATAATAATTTGTTTTTTTAATTCAACGAGATCCACTCCAACAGTGGAACAAAAAGAAAATCCCCCAAAATCCTTGAAGAGACTAACTGCCTCCACACTTCTCATGCATTGGCACAATCTCGTAGAACATGAATAATAGACTCTTCAACATATTCACAACTTGCGTACGAAGGATGTAACACCCCATAACCCTTATCCGTCGCCAGAACAGGGTTACGGAGTATTACCGAGCATTACAGATCAAATGCGAGCAATGTATAATTATTCACATATAACATCATATACAATCATTTTCCAAAATAACAAACATAACATCCTAGGTACATGTCATTTACCAAAAAGAAATGTACTTCACCACAATGAGTTTGGGATCGGCCTTGGATGCTGATTCGACAATTTGACTTTAACGTAACCTGCACACGAAAACAAACCGTACGCTGAGTATAAAACTCAATGGTATTTCTATAATCCGAATATTTATTAAACAAGAATTTATAATATTTATTTATATAATCACACATAAACAAAATCATTCAACAATAATCAATTTCATAAATGCATCATTCATAACACTTTCAATTCTCATATCCTACTATTTCAATTTCATAATTGCTATACAATAGCTTTTCTCAATAGGATACACCATTCAATTTCAAACCAATATCCATTTCATGAATCCCTGATTCATGCAATTCCATGCATTTCAATTGCATATTTCATTTCATTGTCCATTCCAATCCATATTCAATATCATTCATTGTTAACCAATTGGCCAAATCATTTGTTTACCCCTATTAACAAGACTCGGACTTTGACGGATACACGGATCCAACCAAAACACACCAGTACGGCACTCAGTGCCTCATCGGCCAAGTCGAAGTAAAACATTACGGTATTCAGTACCTCATCGGAATTATTCGAAGAAATAGTACGACACTTACAGTGCCTCATCGACTCAAGGTCGAAGTATCCCTGAACACTTCCAACCCTATGGCATGCCAACTATATCCGACTCAGCCCGATACAATTAATGGGGTATTCAATTCACTTTTCAGTTTCCAATCAATACACATTTTAATTAATCACATAAATTCATAATCCAATACAATTCAATTCACTTTTCAATAACAAATATTCAAATTCCACAATAATCACATATTCATATCTATTTCATCACATTCCCAATCAATCCATTTCAATTGTAAAACACAATACAAATAATTCTCACCTTAATTACTTACCATAATATTTAATCAAAATACAACAATTAATAATTAAATTCACTTTTCAATTTCAACCAATATTCATTCCAATTCAAATATTCACATATGTACATGAAATCAATTCCATTCTGTAACACCCCAAACCCGGCCTAGACGTTATGGCCAAATCTGGCGGTGTCACAAGGAATGGAATTTTGAAAACGAATTTATCACGTTAAAACCGTTTCCGTTTATTAGCTTCTATTAATCTCTCATTGGTTTCAAAATTCTTTTATCGTTAATTTGACTCATTTAAACACATATTCTATGACGGAAGCTTTTAAAACTGTGAGATTTAAAGAAAATCGTTCGCGTTTAGAAAAATATTATTTTAAAGGAAACCGAGTTTTCGTTACAGTTCAAAAGTTCATGAAAATAGTTAATGACCAAAGTACATGTAAATAGTCCCAAAAAGTCCAATTTACAACAAAATACTCCCAGAATAATAAAAACCATAAACGAAAGTAAGCAATTTAGAATATGTGTGGCCACCGCCGAGTCCTCCACTGCACCGAACCATCAAGTCTGGAGATTTCCTGTACAGATTAACAGGAAGTGGTGAGTTTACGTAAACTCAGTGTGTAATCCACACAGAAAACATGCATACTGATCAATTAGCGAAGCTTGATCAAATGCGATCGTGGCCTAAGCCCATTCTGATTTGAAGAGTAGTTTGGGCCTTAGCCCATTTCAGTCCAGTATCATATATGTATTAGGGCTTTAGCCCATCAGAGTAACAGTAATGCAAACAGTAATCAGTGAATAGAGTCCTACCCACCAGTCTCTACACACCATCTCCGTCCATCCCTACACTCCATATGAAGTTTAAAACACCCACCCATCCCTACACTCCACGTAGTACCGTATGCGGCACATATTCAGTATATTGCAGCTGAGCTGCCAGATAATAGGCTTAAAGCCTTTTAGTACACTTCTTCCAAATATCATCATCCCAACCCAATGCAATGCAAACATACAATATGTCATGTTTTTATGCAACCATCAGTCATACATATACATATATACATCAGTAATCATGCATAATTTATCATGCATCACATACACTCAGATCATACATTTAGGGGTCTAGGTAACGCTTACCGACCCTACAGTAGGTTCACAGTCGACTTGGGCGACCCGTGCAACCCTAGAAGTCATTTCAAATAAATGGGCTCATAAGCCCATGTGGGCCCGCACGCCCGTGTGGACTACCCGTATGGGCCCACACGCCCCAAATTGGCCTTGGTCGTGTGGACCACATGGTCTGGCCCAAATCAGTCTAGCCCGTGTGTCGCACACGGCCATGTCTTGCGCGCACGGCCTGGCCTCGTCGATCACACGCCCGTGTGGCGTCGACAGTGGGGTTTTTGGCTTTTGTTGAAACCTCGTTTTCTGTATTTTCGGGTACACACCTGTTACAGATTCGATGCAAAAACACCTCGAAGCCTTCCAGAACCTATAATCGACATACAACGCTCCAAAATCAGTCACAATTCTCGATTTAAACCGAAACCCAACATCGACAATAATCAAAAAATGGCATTCAACACTTACCCCAACTATCCCGAAAGATTACGTTCACGTTTCTGCACACGGAGAGCCCCTTACTTCTTGATTTGCTGCTGTCAAAATAGCGAATTAGATTCCAACGGAAAGAATCCAAAAATTCAGAAACGAACAACAAGAGAAACCCCTAATCGAGCCGCAAACAATGCTTACTTACCCACGTAAAAACACAATGCCGAAAAGGAAGAACAAACCTTGCTGGAACGAAAATAAAAGATAAGATTTTGTTCGAAAAGAAAAGGGAAAATGGAAGAGGAAGAAAGGTGAACGTCAGTTTTTTTCTACATGAGAGATTTTTGGGGAAAACCGATTACCTAAATCCCACTAATTCTCATCCTAACCACCCACTACTCAGAATTCCACTACCACTGGAACTCTAACGCAGAGCCAGGCAAAAATAAAAGCTCCATTGCCTACATAAGATTTGAACACAATACCTCCAACAAACCAATACTCCACCTAACCACCAGACCAATAAGCCCATTCTGATATGATTTTACAAATAACTAAATATAAGCCCATTGAACAGAGATAGGGCTTAATTCCAAAAATACCAAAATTTGCCAAAGCTAAGGCTTGAACTTGAAACTCTCACACCCACCCAGAACACTTAACCACTGAAGCAGATACACAATTGTGTCCTATTATAATAGAAACAGAAATAGAAATTTTGGGGCGTTACACATTCAATTCAATTCAATATCACAAAATCAATATCAATACTCACACTTCAATGCACTTACCATACATATTAAGTAATAATTCAACAATTAATTATTAAATTCGAATTATAGAAATACAAACCGTAATTTCTGAATCACTCCTTGTCGACTTTCTCTTTTCCTTTCTTAGCCGAGGTCTCCGGCACAACGTTAGCTACGGAAATTTAGAACAATTAAAAATCATCAATACACACAATTTCATATTGAATATTTCAATTCATATTTAACTTTAACTCAAATTTCAATTTAATCCCTAAATTTAGACTAACTTTATTTTTCTAAAACAAATCTCATATTTTCATTCAATTCCCACTTTAGACTAATTTCAACTCTCTAATTTCACCATAAAATCTTAATTTTGAAATTCTTTCAATTTAGTCCCTACTATTCAAAAATTATGATTTATTTTACAATTCAATCCCTATTTCACTTCTAACTTGAAATTCTATCAATTTAACCCCTAATTCTTCAAATTGTTCAACATGAATAACATCTAAAAAGCTACTATCTTTCAAAATTTCAACATAAATCAAATAGTATTTGTCTCTAGGATTCCAAAAACATCAAATTCTCAAGAAAAGGGGCTAAATTGACTTACCAATTAAACCTTTGAACTTGAAACCCTAAATTTCCCCTTTCTTTCTTTTCTCCTTTCTTTCTTTCCTATTTCGTTTCATTCTCTGTTTCTTTTTCTATCTTTTGTTTCTTTTAGTTTATTTGTTTTATGTTTAGTTATATTATTATATTTTAGTTATATTATTATATTATGATATATATATTACTTAAATAATAAGTAAATAGATATATGTATTACAAATGTACATATGTATTTATTACACATTTACATTATAATTACCACACAATTGTCATAATTTAATTTAATTTATTTACTTTAATTAATTAATATAATATAATATAATAATAATAATAAAATAATATTTACTTAAATTATAAGTAAATATATAATAATTACTAATATATGTTTATTATTTATACACATGGAAATTATTCTTACCATACACGTGTCAATTTATGGTTTAATTGCTTATTTAGTCCCTTAAATTTTCTCTATTCTATAATTCAACTTTTACCCTATATTCAATCTAGTCCTTATACCCAATTACTCTTAATTTAAACAAATTCACCTATCAAAACCTAATTAACCACACAACTAACTTCGTAAATATTTTTAATAAATATCTGTTTTTCGAAAACGGAGACCCGAAAATATACTTTCCGATACCCATGACTATCGAATCATTACAAAGGATCTCCAACAAAACCTCTCCTAAATCGTTGCGCGTGAAATTGTGGATTTGATAGTATGTTTATACATAATGATACCGACATAATAATGTAATTATTTTGAGGCTTTATTTACCAAAAAAATAATTTATTAGTATTATTACGTGATAATAGTAATTAATACGAGAGTATATTAATATTATTTTATTCTTTCCATTATTTTTTTAAAATTAATGAGCTTTTTAATATTATAAATTAGTCCAATTTTCATATATTTTAAAATTATAAAAATAATAAATTTAAAAAACAAACACAGTGTCGTGATAGAGAAACTAAATAATTCGAAATGGCCGAGTACCAATCATGCCATTATTATAATGCAAGGATTTTGTTTTCTGATAATAAGGGATACAAACAGAGGAGGCTTAGAAATTGAATTCAATTTTGAATAGTCTATTTTAAACATCTCTATAATTTCTTGGTAAAAATAACTTTCCAATCCCTCTTATTTTTTAAATTAAGTAAATTAGTTCTTTTCAAAAAAATTAGAGTATTTTAATTTTTATCAATTTTAAAAGTGAGCAATTAAGGGCAATTAATTATGGTATAAATATCTTTCGTCAATTGTACATAATTTTGATTGGTATATAAACAAATTTAACCCTTAATATTTACATGTTTTGTCAATTTAGCCTTAATTCTAAAAAATTTAACAAATTTAGCCCTTGGTATATATTAAATGTGGAGGTTAAATCTATTAAATTGGAATCACATTGACAGAATATTTAAACTTTGAGTATCAATTAAAATTACATACAATTAACGAAAAACATTAATGTATAAACACTTTATCAGATCAAACAAAAAACATAAAGCCGAATGAAAGCCATGGACAGAAGGAAATAGCAATGATAACACTAAACAATTTATCAGATCAATCATTGTCCCACTTAAAATTTATTCCAGACAACCAACGCATTGATACAGTATATTGTACTTTTTATTAAGAGAATATAAATTCAAATTTTAAAAGATGAAATTATTGAGAACGACATTGATGAAGAAATGAAAAACTCCTATCTCCGAAACAAGCAAAGAAGTGAAACTTTACTTTGGAAATGCATTCATCTTATTATTATTATTATAGAGCTGCAAACGAGATGCCCTCAAATTTTGGAAATTGCAAGCTTGATGAGATCCCTTCTTAGAATCTTCCCAGATGGATTCTTGGGTATTGAAGTTACAAATGCCACTTTCCGAATTCTCTTGTATGGTGCAACCTGTTTTGTTCATTTCATAGCTTAAGCTAAATCAACATACCCATTCGCAATCTTGGGTTTAAAACACTATGTATGTATGTATGTATATAATTGCTTACTTGTTTTGCTACAAAATCCATGAGTGCAGTGTCTGATATATTGCTTCCACTTTTTCTAACCACATACGCCATGGGATACTGCCCAACCTCTTCATCCGGAAACCTAATCGCAAATCACATAATATCTCTGAATCTTGTGCAACAAAGGGTGTTTCAAGTGGAAGCAGCTCTATATAAACTTACGGTACGACAGCAGCATCAGAAATCTGTGGGTGAGAAAGTAGCAATGCCTCCAATTCAGCAGGAGGAACCTAAAACAAATATAAACAAAGCCTGTAAATGATTAACCTGTGATTTTGTATAGAATATATGAAGCAAATTGTGACTATGCGGTGACCTGATATCCCCTGTATTTGATCAGCTCCTTCAACCTATCAACAACATAGACGTAGCCATCATCATCGATGTAGCAAAGATCACCGGTTTTTAACCATCCTTGTGAATCGAGAGTAGCGGCTGTGGCTTGTGCATTATTCAGATAACCTAAAATACCAGCAGCAGCAGCAGGCCCACCAATCAACAACACACATCTCTAACTTTTTAGGATATCCAAATTTCATGTTAAAATATTACATATATCAATCCTACTATATAAGTTTAGAGTTCATTACTGATTGGGGGCTTAGATTAAGAAAAATTATGATTTTTTTGTTAGTATAAAATTTAGGAAGCTCTGGATAGGGATGTAAGATTTCATTACTAAATTAGAATATATGATTCAACAACTTTCCCTTGAGCTCATAATGTTTAAACTTTGGATAATCCCATAGTTTTCGTATGTTATCTTGATAAATTGAAATTTCAGTCTATTTGGATTCAATTTCGTTAAACATAACCAAGTACTCAAAGTGACGCTAAATTCACATTTTAATTATTAAACTTTAAAAAGCTATAAAAGACCATTTGATAATTACGTGGATATTAAATATATTATACATGTGTTTCAAATATTGGTATTTTAACGGCGTTATGAATATTTTAAAATAATTTAATAATTTACTCCCACGGTTGAAATTGAAATGGTTAAATAATCAGCAAAATATATACTTTCAATAAAATAATTATCAACATAATTAGATGTGACAGCAATGCATTTTTTAAGTGGATTTCGTGTTATTCTTTCCCGGGGACTCGCCAGGCAAATCTTGTTTATTCTTTTTAATTGCAAATTAGATCTTTCTCCTGGGGTTAAAAACAACTGCCCAAAACAAAATCAAGGCAAAGATCTTTGCAATTGATAAAATTATTTGAACTTGTCTTGAATATACGCAATATGGGGACACACTCACTGTCTCCACCTAAAAGGGCGTAAATTTGATTGATCATAAAATTACGTACCTTTCATAATGGAGGGACCCCTTAGCCAAAGCTCCCCTTTCTGATTGACCTTCAAGGCCGTACCAGTTGTAGGGTCTACAATTTTGGCTTCCAAGTTGGGCGATAGCAACCCTACACTGCCATACTTGAGACACTCCTCCGGCGTTTGCATTGATGCGCCAAACCCTGTAGATTCTGTCATCGCGTACCCTTGCCGAATATCAATGCTTGGAAACTTTTCCATAAACCTATTTATCAAATCCTTGCTCAACGGAGCGCCGCCGCACACTATTGATTGCAACGAACTCAAATCGTACTTCTTTCGTATCTCATCAGCTTCCTTCACCATTACCAAGAGTATAGGTGGCACCAGGGGGAGGCAAGTGACACGGTACTTCTCTACTGCCGACAGCATTTCCTTCATGTCGAACTTTGATAAAATAACTACTTTTGATCCTTGCGTGAGTTTCCCGATGGCAAAAGCTCCGAAGCCGTAGATGTGGAACATGGGAACGGCGCAGATATAGGTTTGCTCCCCTTTCTCTGGATTGCTCAAATGTGAAAAACTTTGCGTTAGAGCCATGAGGTTTCTGTGAGATGATATTACTCCCTTGCTGGCACCCGTCGTGCCCGAGGAATAGAGTAGAGTCGCCGCGTCATCTTGGTACACTCGATCCCTGACTCGGATCTTGTCCTTTGTTTCCTTCTTTAACATTTCACTAATAGTAGTAACTATTTTGACTTGGCCTGTTTTTTCGGTCGCCACTTGCTCGTCGAGAAGTACGATGGGGAGAGGTGATCCAGCCAATTTTGGGACGACTTGAGTGGTGGTGAAGACGAGGACGGGCTTTGAATCAGCCATTTGTACCGCGAATTCACGAGACGTGTTGAGGGGATTGCTAGTGGTTATAATAGCTCCAAGAGACATCACAGAGAGGCAAACAATGGGTAAGAAGATGGAGTTTGGTGCGATGATGATGACGACGTTGCCTTTCCGAATACCCAACTCGAACAGACATGTGGAAACGGAGTCAACTGATTGCCAAAGTTGGGAAAAGGAGAGGTGGCGACCGGTAGTGGCGTCGATGAAGGCGGTTTTGCCATGGTGAGGGTAAGAGGAGATAAAAGTGGTGATGTCAAGGGCGTGGTTGGATGGAAGTGGAAAGGGAACGCGTTTGCTGTAGAAAGTAGAATTGGAAGAACAAAACCCACTCCTGGGATCGATTCTTAAGCTGCTAATTTCAGCCATAATAATGGTTTGGGGTTTTATTCTCTCTCACTAACCTTCTTCCTCTGCTACTTCCTTTCTCGCATTTTTATGTAGATTAAGAGCAGTACCCTGTGATCACTTGCAAGCTACCTATTGTGCTATCCCTAGCATAATGTCAAATTCCGCTATTAATAATTACATTTATTATCAATTTGTTATTTTTTTAATTAAATTTTATTCTCAATCCTTGAAAAATGAGTTGAATTATTTTTTCTAATGATAATATTGATAAAAATATTAATTTTTTTAATAATATTGTATGACAATTTGTATGACAATTCATATGTATTTATGACATTATTTATTTTATATAATATGTCAATGTTAAAAATACGTGTTTACTTTAATAATTCAATATCTACTCTAAATAGTTATTTCAAAATATTATTATTAGTCTGGATTTAAAAAATAAAATTAATAATTAATTAACATGTGTAATATATTAAAAATACGTGTTTACTTTAATTAAAATGACACGGTATCATTTATTGCAATATTAGCATAACAATAATTGTATTATAAAATGTATAACAAAATTAATAATATTTTATACACTTTGTTTTTTTATAAAGTTATCAATATTGAAATAGATATAAAAAAGAATATAAGTTAGTATAAGTCTTTTTTTCAAATTAAATTTATATAAATTTTTATAATTAAAGTTATATATTATTTGAACTATAAATTTAAATATTATAAAAATTGATGTTAATTATGTAAATAGAAAAAAAAATTGTATCATAAAAAATAATATATTTGAAAAAATAATATCAAACAGACGTGGTATGAAAAATTTTAGGATTAAGAACTTCCCCTTGAGTACATACATAATGTCTACGATTATAATATTATATAAGATGTGACAGCTTTAGCAATGAATGCTTTTGCTAAGTGGATTTGGTGCAATTATTTTCCATTATTTCGCTAGGCAAATCTTCTTTTCAATATTTTTGGGTTTGAAAAAAAATTATCCATAAAGCTGACAATAATTTTATAGGTCAGGGCCATGTTTGCCACGCACACCCTATTTCTAATTTTTTATCATCAGCAATAATGATGTCCAGATTCTTTTATTCAGCCCTTGGGATTTGCCCCATCAAATATATCAATCTCCAGTTTTTAAACTTGGATTAAAATCGAATTAATTGATTGAACTGATCTGATTCGATTAATCAATCTAGTTTTGTTGAAGGTCAATTTTTTGAAATTTTAGTTAATGGTTAATTTGATTTGAAATCGAGTAATTAAGAACTTAATAAATAATATTATATATTATATATATTAATCTATTACTAATTCGGTTAATTCGATCAAATAAACATTATCAGTTTATTTATTTTGATATGTTTTTATACTTGTTTTAACAAAAAAATATATAAATTTCGGTTAACCGATCGAATTACCTGAAATATTTCGGTATGGTTAATTTTTAAAAAAAATTCGGTACAATTAATGATTAAATGATTAAAAAGTTTGGTTAATACTAGTTCAGTTCGATTAACCGTTTGAACACTAATAATCTTAGGTCTAGGAGTGAAGGCAGCGAACTCATTTTGGTGTTCTTATGTTTTCCCTGTTAGAGTTTGAAATATATTTAATTGTTAAATTTAGGTATCAAAATGAATGTAAAAGATAAAAGTATCAAAGTGAATCTAATTATTTAATTTAGGAGTAAAAAAAAAATATTTTTATTTACTTTTTATTAAATTTTGAAGAAAAGTTATAAATTTATCCTTGATTTGGCTCCATATTTCTCATCTACTTTGATTTACCTATCAATATTCAAAATACATACATTTTCTACTTATATGACAATGAAATGACTTTGTTAAGATTGAAAATAATGGTGGTAAAGAAATTAATCATAAGTAGTCAGACTGTGGAAGTAATCTGCTTAGCTTTACATCCATTGCAAGGTATCATTTTTAACACATCGGTGGAGTAAGTTCGGACATATTGAGTACACCCAATATATGTATCATAAATTTTACTGAATGTAACATGGGGTCTATAAATTTTTAAACATCATAAAATTTCAATCTACTAAACTTGTAAATAAATATAGTTGATAAATTAATGATTTACCAAAAAATTTCTAATCAATTTCCTTCGTGATCAACTCATAAGAAATGACCAAGATACTTTGATTTCTTACGTTTTCGAAAACATTATGCAAATTCCAAAATATTGTATGTAACGACCCGAAAGTTGGGGTCATTGGAAAACATACTCCCGGGACCCCGTCCTTGTGTGTCGAGTTTAAATATATTAATATTATATTTTGGAAAATTACTTTAGAAGTAAATTGAATGTTAATTAGATAATTTAAATAAAAAGGGATTAAATTGATTAATGAATAAAAGTAGGAATTACTACTAAAGTGTAATCTAGAACTAGTATGAGGGACTTATTAAGTAAACAGTCCATTTTGATTTTAGTCAAATGGAGTTGGTGTGTATATGAGATTAAAATATATGTATAGGATATCATTACTATAGATAACTATTATTGTAAAAAAAAAAAAGAAAAAAAAAAGAAAAGAAATAAAGTGATAATAATAATGGATAAATGAGAGGGTAGGTAAAAAGAAAGATAGAATGGGAAAGTGAAAAATTTTCCCTACTCTTGCTGCCGAAATTTTGAGGAAGAAAAGGGGAAGAGTGGGGGTGGGTATGCCGATTCTTGGTTGTTTTGACATGAAAATGATATTTTTTGTGTTTTAATGTTATAAATTAATTTACCCATGCTGAAATTTTGAGAGTGGATGGAAATATTGGAAGTTACCATGGGAGGAAGAATTTAAAGGTTTGATGTTATTTTGTTGAATATTAAATGTCTTTGAGATGATGATTAGAGTATAAATCTTGTGGACTAAGGCCTCCTTTGGTTTGGCTTTTAATGCCAGTGAGGTGCAGTTGGGGTAAATAATTGCTACCAACTTCATTGCTATGCTGTTTGGTTCAGCATGGCAGTTCAGTGAAAATGCATTTCCACCACATTGATATTGTAACACCCCAAACCCGGCCCAAACGCTACGACCGAATTTGGTTTGCTACAGAGAAAACAATTTGAGAACCATTTTAAAACCGATTTAAGTTTTTGTCGAAAACCTTGTGTTTTCAAGTCTCTTGTTAAAAACCATACTTAGTGTTGCTTAGAAATATTTATTAAGTTGGGTTGTTTATAGATTGCAAATGTGTCGATGGCATTTTAAAACATTTTACGTTTGATTGGGAAAAACATGTGAATTCATTTTTAACATAATTAAATAGTTTAAACAAATATTCAAAGCATGTAACAATAATAAAATAATTCGAGGAGGCCTTATTACAACTTAATTAAAATAAACCAACATTAAATAAAATAAAACAAAGTCCAAGTTCGTCTAATTAAAATTTCCCTTTGCATGGCCACCTCGAGTCCATCCAGCTCCATCTCCGCGATCTACCCATCTGCAAAATGTTAAGGGAAGGGGTGAGTCACCAAGACTCAGTGTGTAAATCCCCCACCCGGAAAATATATCTCATACACAATTCATTAATAAACATGCTCATGCAACCCAACTAGCCATCCATACTCCTTTTCTACCCAGGTGTGGTCAAAACCACTTGATGACTTAAAGTCACAATTTAAATGATGGGGCCAACCCATCGTGTGGTCAAAACCACCGATGACCATAGGTCACAAAATATCAAGTGTGGTCAAAACCCTTTGGTGGTACCAAACCACCGGGACTTAGTCGCAAATAATCAACCGCGTGGTCAAAACCACTTATGACCATAGGTCACAAATAGTCCGATGGGGCCAACCCATCTTGTGGTCAAAACCAGCGACGACAGATCCATATTTCATCCCCCTCCTCTCATCAATCCCACCATCACATGCTTACACATCAAATTTCATATATCATGTCATAGTATTAAACATCATGTGATGGCATGCAAACATATAAAAATTACAAGTTAGGGGACTTACCCGAAATCCATGATTATGCCACAAGCTAATCACAATCAAAATAATCAAAACAAATAATAATGTCATGTAAATTAATAAAGTGTGTAGAGATCTTACACACCTGTTACTATCGTAATTCCTAGATCTCGAAACTCCGATCTACAACGCTATATCTTGACCTCACACGTCCTTTGAACCCTAACCCCCTTACGATATGTACATCCTTTTCGCTTCCCTACAATCGGCACTTATCCAAAATTAATAGCCTTCGGCTTTGAACACAAATACTAAATACATATGTAGATCCTTACCACCTTACCAAGCCGATTAAAGAATAAGAAAGAGGAGAACACCCTTGCTTTAATATTCGACCAAGATTTCTCAAAGTAGGGAGAAGGGAATTCGGCTATTGTCGGTTAAAATAATAAGCAAGGTTGGAAACATATGAAAAAAGAAGAACAAAAAGTAGAAGAAGATGCTGAAATTTTATTAATAACAATGAGAGGAAATTCGGCTGACAAAGTGGTGAATTATTCGGCCAATGGTGGAAGAAAGAAAAAGGAGAATTAGTAGGAGAAATCAAAGGTGATTTTTGGCCAAATAAAATAGAAGAAAGCTGGAAAATTTGAAGAATTCCCTAGGGATTTAGCGATGAGTGAGAGGGAAAAGAAAAATAATAGTTCTTTGGAAATTTTCTTTGCTCTATTTCTTTGTACAAAAACACCCCCAAAGAGTCCTAATGCTGCCAAATTCTCTTCTCTTTCTTTGATAATTAAACTATTAATTATCACCTAAGATAATAGCACTTATCTTCTATCCTATCTTAAACAATTTAAACAAAATCAAACCACTAATACAATCCCCTTCCAGTAGAATATATGCCAAAAATAATGAGCTTTATCTCATACAATTAAAAGTCCATTCTGCGACCAACACTCCCATTCTTCACGCCAAAGTGAGAAAAAGAGAGAAGGAAAAGAAAAAAATTAAATCAAAGTCTTTGCTCCTTGGGTTCAAAACTGGCACCCCTGCCCCCCCCTTCTTAACGCCCTTGCCAACTTTCCGAATAAACTTTCATGTCAAATACCCTTTTATTTATTTATAAAACCTTCCTCTTGGCCCTTTCCTTATGACGAAAAAGGCCCAAAAACAAAATTTCTTCCTGGCATCCCTTGCGTTTCGAACCCGAAACCTCTCCCTCTCAAGTGACGCCCCCAAGCCACTCCTACTACCTGGGCTGTGATGCCATGAACATTCACGAATTAACTTTAAGGCCTTCCTACTTAGCCCATCACTTCCTAAAAAAAAACGCAGAAATGCTCCTCCTGCCATTCGAACTTGTGACCTGCGCCCCCCCTTTTCACCTCCAACACGCATGAAACCACTTAGCCAACTAAATCCTTGTGTCAAGTTCCTACTAAAAATTTTCTTAACCCCTAACTCACCTAGCTTCCCTCCTTTAAACACTTAAAAAAATAAATTTTAATACCGCGTCAGGCCTAGCTCGGTTTATTTTTAGACCCTTAAATATGTCAAATAAATTATAAATTTATTTCTTCAAGCACACACACACATGGGAACAAATAATTAAATTTTCAAACAACCCCTAATTCAGGATGTTACAATTCTACCCCCCTTAAAAATAATTTCGTCCTCGAAATTACTTACTATCGTTCAATCGCGCATCCTTAACTCATCATATTACGCTACTGCTGCGCACTCTGATCTTAAAGGGCCATCACACCTTCTAGACACATTTTCTAAGTTCACTATCCCAGTTCCATGCACTTTACTAGCAACATAAGAATGAACTAACGTAACCATAACCAAGACAATTGAGGGTATTCCGGAAATAAGAAACTTACCCGTTGTTATGTCTGGCACATCTTCCTCCTCGCGACAGCCAACTGCATAAACCAGCCTTGGTTGCCTCGCCTCTGCACCTTCAGCACCTCGACCACGCTCGTTACCATTTGCATTACCTCTAGCTGCACCTCGACCCCTCTGTGGTGGTCCTTCATTTCTAACCTGAGCACGGTTCTGACCCTCTGGTTGATTCCTAGCTAACTTCCGAGGACAATCCCTTACACGGTGATCGAACGATCCACACTCAAAGCACCCTCGATTACCACTCCAACACTCACCCTTGTGAGGCTTGCCACACCGAGCACATTGTGGCGGCCATTGGGTATTGGCAGCAGCAGGCCTAGCAGTTTGATCCGACCCATCAAACCTCGTCCTCTTCTGTTCATTACCTGAGAACCTTGAAGGTTCCGAGCTCCTCTTATTCCAATTCCGTTCTTGGTTCCGCTTTACGGACTGTCTTACTCCCTCAGCAACTTTAGACTTCTCCACAAGAACAAAGAAACTCGTTCTGTTGTGGAGCTATCATCATCCTCACTCATCTCTCGGCCCATCCTCGAATCTAACACGCATTCATGCTCGGTACCCACAATACCACGAGCATACCTACTCAACCGAAGGAATTCGGCCTCATACTCGCCACTGTCTTATTTTCTTGGACCAAGTTCAAGAAAGCCTTTCATTTGTGCATCTACGTAGCTAGTACCCACATACTTCTTCCGATAGGTGGTTACGAAATACTCCCAAGTCAAATCATCTGCTGTAGCCCCATCTCGAACCGTAAGCCACCACCGACACGCCTCATCCTTTAGAAGCGACATGCGCCCTTTCGACTTTTCCTCCTCGGCCGGTCAAGGTCATCCATGATTCTTTCGATTGACTCTAGCGATGATTCACGCACTAGGTGCCACTCCGACACACCTCGGAATACCTCCGCTCCGTTAGATCGGAGTCGCTCGGGAAACAGATTTCCGAGCTCCTACATTTCCACCGACCTCTCACCACCATCTCCAAAACTCGCAACACGACTTGCGATACCGCCTCGCCACCGGCCCGATCCGGCTCCTCACTCTAAAAAGTAGGAGGTGGTGGTGGCGATGGTACCTCATTTTGAGAACCTTGTCCCGACTGACGGGTTGGACACCGTCATCCTACCCTACCACGTCCACGGCGTCCATGTCCTCTAGAACTCATTCTATCTACCGCGCTTTTAATCTGATTAAGAAAAATTTTATGCGTTAGCATTTGTTTCACTTTATTACTCATGAAGAAATTTTATGGATAAGGTTTAATCAGAGATTCTTTCGAGCAAACAATGTTCAGTCTTCTTCCTAGTTCACACAAAGAAGTTCATGCATCCATTCCTTAATACTTTCCATACCTATTCGCTCATCGGACATTTTTGCCCATTTCTATCCGAGGGTATTTTCGCTTTTTTTCCTGGGTTTTTTTTTTTTTCGTAATTTTTCAGAACCAGAATATTCTGCTGATGATTTCCAAAGTTAAGTTGTTGAATATTTGTAAAATAGTTAAAATTTTTGGGCAAAACCATTGAATTAATATTTTATGGGTCGAGGGCATTTTGGTCATTTTACTCCTAAGGGTATTTTTGTAATTTTTTTCACAAGTCAAGTTTTTCGAGAAAAAAAACGTTGTAAAAGTGATGTTCTAGGATTTGAGAAAGTTATTGCACAAGTTTTGGAAACATTAGGGTTTGTTGTTTCATTCTTTTCAAAAAAACAAGGCTAATTCCCTTTTCGGGTTTTAATCTTTGTGTTTAGCCTATGACCGAGCCCCTCCGGGTCGGGTGAACCAAAGCTACGCACTGTGCGGAGTCGAGAGTGAGGAGGAGGTGGGTCACGCGGACCGCTTAAATACCAAGCTCTCACTTTGAACCTTTCTAGACATGCGCATGCAGGTTGCACACCACTGAACCCTCTAAGTTAGGGTGAACTGAAGCTACGCACTGGGTAGGATACTGCGAAGAGGAGGTGAGTCACGAGGACTCGCTTAAATACTGTGCTCTTCCGGATCCAATCCTAGACATGCGTATAGGGGTTACCACACCCTAGCTCATTGACTAAGTCATAGGTTGGTTTAGTTCTTAAGTCTTATGCTTCGTTTATGTTTGAGTAATCTAACCTTAGGGTCCAAGTCCTATAAGTCTATCTACATTCCATGCTTCCTACCCTTCTACAGAATATAATTCACCAAGAGGTTTAGATATACTTACAGGCGGATTGGTGCCAGGAGACTCGGGCCATCTTTGTTCAAAAACCAAAAATCATTCCATAAGGCCTACCAAAAACATTTTTGGGCCTTGGGCCCCACAATGAGAGCTTTGAACTGGCTCGATACCATTTGTAACACCCCAAACCAGGCCCAAACGCTACGACCGAATTTGGTTTGCTACAGAGAAAACAATTTGAGAACCATTTTAAAACCGATTTAAGTTTTGTCGAAAACCTTGTGTTTTCAAGTCTCTTGTTAAAAACCATACTTAGTGTTGCTTAGAAATATTTATTAAGTTGGGTTGTTTATAGATTGCAAATGTGCCCGATGGCATTTTTAAAACATTTTACGTTTGATTGGGAAAAACATGTGAATTCATTTTTAACATAATTAAATAGTTTAAACAAATATTCAAAGCATGTAACAATAATAAAATAATTCGAGGAGGCCTTATTACAACTTAATTAAAATAAACCAACATTAAATAAAATAAAACAAAGTCCAAGTTCGTCTAATTAAAATTTCCACTGCATGGCCACCTCGAGTCCATCCACTCCATCTCATGATCTACCCATCTGCAAAATGTTAAGGGAAGGGTGAGTCACCAAGACTCGGTGTGTAAATCCCCACCCGGAAAATATATCTCATACACAATTCATTAATAAACATGCTCATGCAACCCAACTAGCCATCCATACTCCTTTTCTACCAGTGTGGTCAAAACCACCGATGACTTAAAGTCACAATTTAAATGATGGGGCCAACCCATCGTGTGGTCAAAACCACTGATGACCATAGGTCACAAAATATCAAGTGTGGTCAAAACCTTTGGTGGTACCAAACCACCGGGACTTAGTCGCAAATAATCAATCATTTGTGGTCAAAACCACTTATGACCATAGGTCACAAATAGTCCGATGGGGCCAACCCATCTTGTGGTCAAAACCAGCGACGACATCCATATTTCATCCCCTCCTCTCATCAATCCCACCATCACATGCTTACACATCAAATTTCATATATAATGTCATAGTATTAAACATCATGTGATGGCATGCAAACATATAAAAATTACAAGTTAGGGGACTTACCGAAATCCATGATTATGCCACAAGCTAATCACAATCAAAATAATCAAAACAAATAATAATGTCATGTAAATTAATAAAGTGTGTAGAGATCTTACACACTGTTACTATCGTAATTCCTAGATCTCAAAACTCCGATCTACAACGCTAGATCTTGACCTCACACGTCCTTTGAACCCTAACCCCTTACGATATGTACATCCTTTTCGCTTCCCTACAATCGGCACTTATCCAAAATTAATAGCCTTGGCTTTGAACACAAATACTAAATACATATGTAGATCCTTACCACCTTACCAAGCCGATTGAAGAATAAGAAAGAGGAGAACACCCTTGCTTTAATATTCGACCAAGATTTCTCAAAGTAGGGAGAAGGGAATTCGGCTATTGTCGGTTAAAATAATAAGCAAGGTTAGAAACATGTGAAAAAGAAGAACAAAAGTAGAAGAAGATGCTGAAATTTTATTAATAACAATGAGAGGAAATTCGGCGACAAAGTGGTGAATTATTCGGCCAATGGTGGAAGAAAGAAAAAGGAGAATTAGTAGGAGAAATCAAAGGTGATTTTTGGCCAAATAAAATAGAAGAAAGCTGGAAAATTTGAAGAATTCCCTAGGGGATTTCAGCAGTGTGAGAGGAAAAGAAAAATAATAGTTCTTGGAAATTTTCTTTGCTCTATTTCTTTGTACAAAAAACAGCCCCCAAAGAGTCCTAATGTTGCCAAATTCTCTTCTCTTTGCTGATAATTAAACTATTAATTATCACCTAAGATAATAGCACTTATCTTCTATCCTATCTTAAACAATTTAAACAAAATCAAACCACTAATACAATCCCCTTCCAGTAGAATATATGCCAAAAATAATGAGCTTTATCTCATACAATTAAAAGTCCATTCTGCACCAACACTCCCATTCTTCACGCCAAACAGCAAACAAAAAGAGAGAAGGAAAAAAAAAAAATTAAATCAAAGTCTTGCTCCTTGGGTTCGAACTGGCTTTTAAGCAAAGCAGACCCCCTTCTTAACGCCCTTGCCAACTTTCTCGAATAAACTTTCATGTCAAATACCCTTTTTATTTATTTATAAAACCTTCCTCTTGGCCCTTTCCTTATGATGAAAAGGCCCAAAAACAAAATTTCTTCCTGGCATCCCTTGCGTTTGAACCCGAAACCTCTCCCTCTCAAGTGACGCCCCAAGCCACTCCTACTACTGGTGTGTGATGCCATGAACATTCACGAATTAACTTTAAGGCCTTCCTACTTAGCCCATCACTTCCTAAAAAAACGCAGAAATGCTCCTCCCGCCATTCGAACTTGTGACTGCGCGCCCCTTTTCACCTCCAACACGCATGAAACCACTTAGCCAACTAAATCCTTGTGTCAAGTTCCTACTAAAAATTTTCTTAACCCCTAACTCACCTAGCTTCCCTCCTTTAAACACTTAAAAATAAATTTTAATACCACGCGTCAAGGCCTAGCTCGGTTTATTTTAGACCCTTAAATATGTCAAATAAATTATAAATTTATTTCTTCAAGCACACACACACATGGGAACAAATAATTAAATTTTCAAACAACCCCTAATTCAGGATGTTACAGATATGCTGAAAATTAGCTGGAGATTTCAGCAGCAATTAAAATTCACTGGGGCAGTTGGTATTTTTAA
The DNA here is from genome assembly GCA_025698515.1 of Gossypium sturtianum. Classification (NCBI taxonomy): domain Eukaryota; kingdom Viridiplantae; phylum Streptophyta; class Magnoliopsida; order Malvales; family Malvaceae; genus Gossypium; species Gossypium sturtianum. Next base: position 129,386,856 of record CM046943.1, read on the forward strand.
TAGACAAAAATACCTATACTTTTATTTATTATTTTACCATTTTATCCTTGAAAGTTAAACTAATTTCTTTCCCAATCTTTTTTTCAGATTTGGCAAGTAGAATTATCTTTGAAAGCGAAAGCTCTTCAACTCCTCCTCAATCGACGACCAATAAGCCTGTGATTGTAAGGGTTAAGCGCAAATTTATCCCTTTGGTTTCGTCTTGATGCTTTCTGTATGTCATTTCTTTTCATTCTTTCATTTCTTTACCTTTTTTTTATGTTTCCTTTTGCTTCCATTATAAATTAAAATGCAATTTTGAAACTTAATGAATACTCATGTTGTCTGTTGCAGGGCTGGAAATCAATGAGAGACCTTTGAAACACCCCTTTTCTGATTTTGAGAAACTATCGATATCTGAATCGTCCCAAAGAGGTTTTTCTTTTCCTGATTAAATTCAAGGGTTACTCTTAATTTGCATGCTCCATAATTTAAAATTTTCTAAAATTGACGCAATGATGTTGTTTTGAATTAGAGGAGTTGAAGAGTAAGAAAGTATTTTTCTTTAGTGTTCATCTTATGGCTTTCATCCTTTGTTCTGATTTTGTCGATCTGATAGCATTTTTTTTGCTTTGTCTACATTTCAATTTACTGTTTAAAGCTGGATTTATGAGTAGTTTTACAGTCTCAGCCTTTAGAAATTATGTTGACAATATTAAACTAAAGAGAAAAATGGAGAGTGAAGAGCAGTAAGTAAAATGTAAAATGATGAATGTATACCCTCAAATCTTGAATTTGGATCCAAGTAATATAAAATGGGAGAGAATGAGTTAAAAGGATCATTCAAAATGGGAATATTTTTACAAAAGTGGAGGAGGCAAGTTGATTTGGATTTTAATTAATTCCATTAATGTTTTGGTTTAGATGAGGTGAGAGCTCACATAAGTACCATGTGACACTTGATTACTGGTAGTTATATATATGCCTAAATTGGTAAGTGATTCTTGGTTGTTTTGACATGAAAATGATATTTTTTGTGTTTTAATGTTATAAATTAGTTTACCCATGCTGAAATTTTGAGAGTGGATGGAAATATTGGAAGTTACCATGGGAGGAAGAATTTAAAGGTTTGATGTTATTTTGTTGAATATTAAATGTCTTTGAGATGGTGATTAAAGTATAAATCTTGTGGACTAAGGCCTCCTTTGGTTTGGCTTTTAATGCCAGTGAGCTGCAGTTGGGGTAAATAACTGCTACCAACCTCACTGCTATGTTGTTTGGTTCAGCATGGCAGTTCAGTGAAAATGCATTTCCACCACACTGATATGCTGAAAATTAGCTGGAGATTTCAGCAGCAATTAAAATTCACTGGGGCAGTTGGTATTTTTAACAAACAAAAATACCCATACTTTTATTTATTATTTTACCATTTTATCCTTGAAAGTTAAACTAATTTCTTTCCCAATCTTTTTTTTTTCAGATTTGGCAGCCGAATTCTACTGAAAATGGCGAAAGCTCTTCAACTCCTCCTCAATCGACGACCGATAAGCCTGTGATTGTAAGGGTTAAGCGCAAATTTATCCCTTTGGTTTCGTCTTGATGCTTTCTGTATGTCATTTCTTTTCATTCTTTCATTTCTTTACCCTTTTTTATGTTTCCTTTTGCTTTCATTATAAATTAAAATGCAATTTTGAAACTTAATGAATACTCATGTTGTCTGTTGCAGGGCTGAAAATCAATGAGAGACCTTTGAAACACCCCTTTTCTGATTTGGAGAAACTATCGATATCCAATCGTCCCAAAGAGGTTTTTCTTTTCCGATTAAATTCAAGGGTCACTCTTAATTTGCATGCTCCATAATTTAAAATTTTCTAAAATTGACGCAATGATGTTGTTTTGAATTAGAGGAGTTGAAGAGTAAGAAAGTATTTTTCTTTAGTGTTCATCTTATGGCTTTCATCCTTTGTTCGATTTTGTTGATCGATAGCATTTTTTTGCTTTGTCTACATTTCAATTTCTTGTTTAAAGCTGGATTTATGAGTAGTTTTCTGATCTCGGCCTTTAGAAATTATGTTGACAATATTAAACTAAAGAGAAAAATGGAGAGTGAAGAGCAGTAAGTAAAATGTAAAATGATGAATGTATACCCTCAAATCTTGAATTTGGATCCAAGTAATATAAAATGGGAGAGAATGAGTTAAAAGGATCATTCAAAATAGGAATATTTTTACAAAAGTGGAGGAGGCAAGTTGATTTGGATTTTAATTAATTCCATTAATGTTTTGGTTTAGATGAGGTGAGAGCTCACATAAGTACCATGTGACACTTGATTACTGGTAGTTATATATATGGTGAATAAGAAAGATAAAAAATAATGTAGTAGTTTGCAATCATGCAAAGCAAAGGGCAGGAGATGCATGTGATGGATGGACCCATAACCACCTTCAATTTCCCATGCCTTAATTACAGGGGATGGATTGATTTCTAAACATGGGAAAAATAACCCTCCATTTCCTCACTAAACCAATAAAACTTTGCCCATTTTTAACAGAATATATTTATACCACCCCTTCCCACTTCTAAGGTCACTTTCTCAAACCTTAAAATACATATATGTGTCGTATACAAATATCTTCAATTTATTTTAATTTTTTATGAATTTATATGCTTCTTTTAACTCAAATTTGAACATGATCGTATTACATTTTCTTCTGTGAAAAGGAAAAAAAAATACGTTCCTGAGTATAGTTGGCTGTTGAATTCTGCATTTATTGATGCCATAATCTTGAGTGATTAAATGCATGCATTTTTTTAGACTAAAATAAAAATTTGATGACTAGTGTTGCTAAGAAAAACTAACTGCTCAAGTTTGCTTACACTTTTGAAAAGATAGTCATAATCAATTATCCTTTCTATATCCTCGTTATTGTTTACCATCTTTGAGAATTTTTTCTTTAGTGTTCATCTTATGGCTTTCATCCATTCGTGATGTGTTATTCTTATTTTTTTATGAAACTATATTATTATATCTAATTATATATTTATGGTTTTATGTCGGTTGACATTTAAAATCAAAATAATAATAATAGATGGTAAAGACACGAAATTTTGTGGAGGGAGATAGTACCTTAGCAACAAAAGTTGTTTGGGATGATGAGATGACGTTGATATTTTGTGAACTTTGCGTGAATGAAGTCAATGCTGGTAATAGACCGACAACTCATCTAAACTCAAAAGGATGGGAAAATGTCATTGCTCTTTTTCAAGCAAAAACACAAAAAAATTATGAAAAACCTCAATTAAAAAATAAGTGGGATACATTAAAAAAGGAATGGAGGTTATGGAGGGAGTTGCTTAAGGAATCTACAGGTATTGGATGGTGTCCATCTAAAAAGACGGTTGATGCTACCGAAGAATGGTGGGCTGAAAAAATACAGGTTAGTGTTAACTTTATCATTATTTTAATGCATAAAGTTTATTGAAATTAATAATTTACAAATATAAAAATCTTAGTATAACATTTAACATTTAACATGTTATGTAGGAAAATCCTGATTTTAAAGGATTTAAGAAGAAAGGAAGGAGTTAATGTGGCAAATGTTTGGTGGCATTGTAGCCACTGGAGAGAATGTATGGGCACCTTCGTCTGGTGTTTTTCCAAGTAGGGTTCCTATGGGAGATGATACACCTAATGAGGGATTTGGTGATTCAGATGAACATAGTAATGAGAATGAAGGTATTCCTCCTAATGAGGTACCATCAAACCCTTCTCATGAAACTCCTAATCGAAGAAAGTAAACACTTGGGGTTGTACACGGTAAAGGAAAAAAATCAAGTTCAAGTAGAAAATCATCAAGAAATACATTAACTATTCAGATTGAGAAATTGTGTGAGAGTATGGCTAGTCCAAGGAAGTCAGTGAATGAAATTATTTTTCCTCACTCTCAATATACTATTTCAAATGCAATGTATGCTTTTCGTGCTTTGGGAGATGAAATTCCAAAAAAAGATGAACTGTACTATTCAGCCATCAAAATGTTCCAAATACCGGTGAAACAAGAAGTGTTTTTGAACTTAGATCCAGATGTTAGGGTTTGGTGGCTTCGACGTAAGTATGCTGAACAAAATCCAATTGCATCATTTTCATCCTTGGTAGCAACATCCTCATTTCCCTTCCAACCATACCATCAACCACCTCCACCATAAGCTCCTTAGAATTATTATTGTAATATAACTATACTACTTTTTTATATGTAAAACTAATGTATGATATTTTTTATGTTTGGTATTTTTATGCTATGCTTTTATTCAAGTTTCTGTGTTGTATAGAATGTCACAAAATATTAATTTATTTTCATTTGATTACTTTTCCAGGTTATGGATGAATTTAACAATATGTATAATAGCTTTGATATGAATTATGATACCCCTGAATTAAGTGAAGAAGCTCAACGAAGAATAGCCACAATTGTTACACAAGTTGAGCACAACAATTATCATGAAGAGGAAGAATATGTGTTAAGCAGTGTATTGGTACAACATGAAACTTATTTCACTATGCAACCATGTATGAATTCAAATATACAGGTCAAATGTGGGTGGACGAAGTATTAAATGGGCATGATGATCGTTGCATGAATAGTTTTAGGATGCCAAAAAATATATTTCACACCTTGTTGCATGATTTGCAAACAAATTATGGCTTAAAGCATGGGAAAGTATCGGCGATGGAGAAGTTAGCATTATGATTGTACATTCTTGGAAATAGAGAATCAAATTCAAATGCAGCAAAGCGATTTCAACGATCTGGGGAAACTGTTAGTCGAATTTTTACTGATATGTTGCATATATTTGCTCGAATGGGAATAGACACGATTAAACCCACTGAAGGTCAATTCGAACAAGTACCAAACCATATTAGACATGATACAAGATATTGGCCTCACTTTAAGGTAAAATTTACACAATCTTTATATTTTTAAAATATAAATTATTTCTAACTTTTATCTCATTACTTGTATTTATTTTAAAGGATTGTATTGGGGCCATAGATGGAACACACATAAAAGCATGCATTTCGCCTTCTTGTCAAATACCTTATATCGGACGGAAAGGTGAACCAACTCAAAATATTATGGCAGTTTGTGACTTCAACATGTGCTTTATTTTTGCATTTCCTGGTTGGGAAGGAACAACACATGACAGTAGAATTTTTTTGCAAGCACTTAGAAAACAAGAGTTAAAGTTTCCACACCCTCCACCAGGTTGAACTTTAATTTTTTTAATTAATTTTTACATAAAAACAATATTAAAAATTTTAATTTATTTTTAAACTTGATATTATGTTTTACTTTTTTGTAGGAAAATATTATCTTGTGGATTCAGGATATCCACAAATGGCAGGTTTTCTAGGTCCATATAGGGGAACGATATCATTTACGATTTTTCGTCGAGGTAATCATCAAGTATCTGGAAAAAAAGAAATCTTTAATCATGCCCATTCTTCGTTACGCTCTGTGATTGAACGAACATTTGGAGTGTGGAAAAAAAATGGCCAATATTAAGAGATATTCCAAGTTATTCATTCAACAAGCAAGTTTTAATAGTTATTGCAACAATGGTTTTGCATAATTACATTCGAAGACATGCTTGGTCAAATGATGAGGATTTTCGACAATTTGAGAATATACCCGACATGCCAGTCTCTTCAGGCCATTTTGATAGAGGTGAATCGAGTTCTTCTAACAGTGAAAGTGACCTTGAAATTGCGATGTTAAGGGAAACTATTGCAAATAGTTTAATGAATCCATATTTATAAAAACATTTTGTACCATAACCTAATTTCTAGTAATAATGAAACTTGTTATGTCTTATGTTACTATATTTTTTATTAAAAATCATCCGTTTAGATACTTCAAAATTTGATCCAAGTATAATGTTACTATTTGTGAAAATAATATTTATAATTGTTATAAAAGAATATTTAACTATAAAAAATTAAAAATAATTATCATTTTATCTAATAAATAATTTAAATTGATTATATAATTTATTAAAATATTTATAATAAAATATTGGAAGATACATTTTAATATTTTATTAAATTAATTTATAAATTTACATATTTTAATAATTTTATAAAAGTAAAATAATTTAAAAACTTCTATTATATATCAATTCTAATCTGATGTCCTTAATAGTCATTTTTTATTCTCACATCACCGCTACATTTGCATTTGAATCTAAACACACACTCCACCATTGTAATAGCCCAAATTTCAGTGATGTCAAAAATAATGGTTCGAGACCACCAAATCTGAGAAATGGACTCGTAGATTATATTTATTTAATATTTACGAGTCAAATGTAGCTTTTAAAATGTTTTAAAATAGTAAATTGTGTTTTATAAAGATTTATTTGGTCAAGAAATCGAGAAAAAGAGGTATCGAGATCTCGGTGTTATAAACCGAGTCATAAATATTTTTATGAATATTTAAGGAATGTCAATAAGGTAGTCTAAAATTTCGTTAGAAAATTTTGACGTTTGGGTGGTTAATTAAATAAAAAGGACTAAAATGAAAAGTGTATAAAAGTTGCTAAAAGGATTAAATAGCCTAATTGTCAAATGAGGAAGGACCTAAAGTGAAAATAAGCCCAAAGGAGATATTTTGGGCGGCAATAGCTGAGAAAAATCAGGAAATGGATGAAATAAGGGTAAAATTGGAAAATTGCCAAAATTAGTTAAATAAGTATGGGACCAAATTGGAATTATCTAGATTTCTCTTCACTTCTCTTCATTTTCTTCAGCTGAAAAACAGCCATGGGAGAGAGTTTCAAGCTGGTTTTCATACTCAAGCTTCATGTAAGTTTACTTCTTACTTTCTCCTTGAAATTTCTATGTTTTTGGACTTTTACAATTGGATCCTACTTACTATGTCATTAGTTTTTGATTCTATAGCTAATTTTTAAAGTTGATGTGGATTAGTGCTGGAAGAATATGATGAATAAATATTGAATTGAAGCTTTAATTTTGTTATATGATGATTTTATTAAGTAAAATTAATGGAAATTGATTTTAGGACCTAATTGTGAAAGAGTTGAAATTAAGGCCTAGAGTTAAAATTCTGATTTTCAAAGGTTATGAAGTAGTTTAAAATGATAGAGAAAAGTATTAAATGAGAAAATTAGCTAAATTGAGGGGTTAATTGAGCAAGGATTGAATTGTATGAAATGTGGAATTTGGGACAAAATAGAAATCAACATGTTATACTAAAGCAGTTTTGGACAGCAGCAGTTGTCTAATTTTGAAAAATCACCAAAAATTGTATAAATAGAATTAGAAGCTGAGTAAGATATAGAATTAAAGCTTGTTGAGTCTATTTTCATATAAAAGAAACAAATCAGGTAAAGGAAGTCTACATATTGAGATATTTAAATTTTTGTAAGACTGGTTTAGAACAACTTCGTGATCCCCTGTTCTTACTTTAGAAATTCACTAAAAATTGTACAAAAATAATTATGAGTTATAATTTATATTTTTGTATTCCTTAGTGAGTCTATTTTCATTAGAAATAATCAGAAACACTATATGAAAACCGTAATATGAGATAATTGATTTTTAGTGAAGAGAAGTCAGAGCAGTAGGACTGTGTAACAGGGGAGAACTTAACTAATAAACTGTACTAATTGGCCACACCAAAAATTCTGGAAAAATTATGGTAAGAAGATATGTGAGTCTAGTTTCAAAGAAAATTAACGGTTTGAAATTTAGAGCTCTGTAGCTCGAGATAAAAATAATTTAGTGAATATAACACAGATGGACAGCTTGAACATTCACATGAGTAAATAGTGAAAATTATAGAAAATGTTACTTACAAGTGTGTTGTTTATACTAAGGATGTGGATGGAGAGGAGGAGGAGGGAAAATAATATATGAATGACTTGTGTATAAATTGATTACATGCTCGATTATAATTGATATAATGTTTTATTTGGAATATTTATTATGAAATTATGATTATCGTTATAATACAAAAATTGAACTTGTGAGTTTATATGGCTAAATTTTAGTGATCATTTGTTAATTTTATGAATTTCATGATGTGTTATTTCATATGTATTGATGATCAAATTGAGCATTTCAGTTCGGTGACAACATGAATTGACGGAAAATACAATGGTTGAACCATGGCAACAAGTGATAAGTGATAGCTTCGGCTACACTTATCCGATCAGGACAAGTGAAAGTGAAAAGTGGTAGCTACGGCTACACCGATCGATGAAAAGTGGTAGCTCCGGCTACCGATCGATGAAAAGTGGTAGTTTCGCCACCGATCGGTGAAAAGTGGTAGCTCGGCACCGATCAAGTGAAAAGTGGTAGTTTCGGCCACCGATCAAGTGAAAAGTGGTAGCTCCCGCCACCGATCGATGAAAAGTGGTAGCTCGCACCGATCAAGTGAAAAGTGGTAGCTCCCGCTGCACCGATCGATGAAAAGTGGTAGCTCGGCCACGATCGAGTGAAAAGTGGTAGCTCGGCTGCCACCGATCAAGTGAAAAGTGGTAGCTCCCGCCACTACGATCGATGAAAAGTGGTAGCTCGGCTACCGATCGATGAAAAGTGGTAGCTCGGCTATCGATCGGTGAAAAGTGGTAGTTTCAGCTACCGATCGGTGAAAAGTGGTAGCTCGGCTACGATCGATGAAAAGAGGTAGCCGGCTACAAGTGACAAGTGATTTCCGTGTAAGACCATATCCGGAATATGGCATCGGTGTGGTGCGTGTTTAAGATGAAAGACCATAGCTATGTTATGGTATCGGTGATTATCGATGAAATTTAATGCATCTTGAGTGTGAGAACAATTAAGTAAGACCTTCACTAATTTGTGAAGTTGGTAAGTGTTATATAGAATTATGTGATATAAGGAAATATGAGTTGATGATACATGAATATAGAACTTGGTTGATGAATGAGCTCATTTGTGATTATATATTTGTACAACCTTGAGTGTATTATCTGTATGAAATGGTATTCCGAATGAGTTAATGAGAAGAGTTCTAAAATGACATAATCTAAATTCGAAATGAAATATTATGAAAATGTACTTGGAATGTATTGGTATGTCTTGTGTATGTTATTTGAGTTCATAATATGGAAAGTAAATGTATGTGAAAATATGAGGTGATGATATCTGTACATAGAATTTATTGATGGATGCATACATCCTAATGGATTTTAGAGAACATTGAAATTGGGCTCAATAAGTGAGTTGCCAATTTAAATTGTAATTGGCAGGAAAAGTTAGTGAATTGCATGATTATGAGTTGTTACATGTATTTGTCAAAAATACGAGGAAATGATGGTAAATGATACATGGAAATATGAGACTATAATATATACAAACATGGAATGTGTTTGATAAATGTGTTCATTCATAATTATAGAATTTTTGCATCTCAAGTGCACTATATGTATAAAGATGATGTTTCAAATGATTGGATAAGTAAAACTCAAATATGAAGTAGTTTGAAACCAAGACAAATTGTTATAAAAATGTATATGAAAAACAGAGTGCGATTGTTATATGCTATATGAATACATAGGATGAAAAGTACAAGTACAAGAGAAATTTAATGAGAATTGAGCCCATATCGTTTCTTGTTATTTATATGAAGTGTACGACTAACAAATCGTATTAAGTATAAGGCTCAATTGAATATCTTAAATTGGTTTTTGTATGTATTAAATGTGGGTGAAGAATAAGGATCAAATGAGTGAGAAATATGGCTTGAAAAATATCATAATTTATGAAAATTAACTTTACCACACGACCAAGCAACACGGGCGTGTACTAAGGCGTTCAAATTTAGTCCCGACCCAATCCCAATGCATGATTTGGACTTCAAGGGTTCGTTAAAGGAACTTTTATAATCAATTTTGATATTTGAGTGATAAAAGGTTTAAATAATCTGTAAGTGTTTCGTACTCTTCGGTAATGTCTCATACTCTGTTCCGGCGTCGAACACGAGTAAGGGGTGTTACAACCATTGTTTCTAATCTCACTGCTACATTATCCAATCTCACCGCTACAGTAACTAATCTCACCGCCACCGCTGTTTTTAACCTCACCGGAGGTAAACACACCGCCCATCCAAACTAAACCTAAGTTGGTCATATTGTGTGGTGATTTTATTGATAATAAATTTTAGGGACTAAAATGTTATAAATTCAAAATAACATAACTTAAATTGTTAAATTGGTGAAGTATAGGGACTGATTTAGTAGACTACTCATATGCTGGAAAATTTGGGAATTAATTACTAAGTTCATTAAGGATATAAATTATTTTGTGACATGAAATTGATTAGCAATAACTAGAAATTAGTTAAATGCTATAAATAAATTTAGCAAGGTATAATTTTATTAAATTTAGATTTTTGTAGTTTGATAATGAAATTATGAAGTTTGTTAAGGAACGAATCAATCAGACGTGAATCGTGGAAAAACGAAAGTAACGGAGTAGCTAGCGGCCTTACTTCTACGACTATTTTGTTAAGGTAAGTTCGTGGACTTGAACTTAATTTTATTTCTAATTATTATTTAAATTGATTATTGCTAAATTAATTCTTGATATAAAATGTATGCATATTATGGAATTAATGTTAATAAAATAAATGAGGAAGTTATGGAAGTAAATAATCGTACAATTGTCGATATAATTGACTAGCGCTGGGCACAATCTTTGTCAGCTTGACTGACTAGTGCTGGGCACACAACTGTCGGTTAATCTGACTAGCACTAGGTGCAAATATTGTTGGTTTGACCAACTAGAGCTGGGCTCACAATTATTATCGTCGGTTAACCCGACTAGCACTGGGTGCAAATATTGTTGGTTTAACCAACTAGAGCTGGGCTCACATTCATTATCGTCAGTTAATCCGACTAGCGCTAGGCGCAACCTCTTCTGCGGATTACCGCTAGGCACCGGGTGCCACATAGTTAACTGATAATATGATAAGGTTAAATGAATTATCGAGGAATTAGAATTCTTGTTTGGTGAAGTTAGAAATTATATAAATAGAGATTGGGATTGTGTTTAGTTAATAAATGAAACCTATTAATGATAAATTGTTTTACATGTTACAGGTTAGATAGATAGTAAAGTTGGACTCGGCGTCCAGTGAGAATCCCGTCCTCAAAGTTGATGACGTTTCTTCTTTTTGTGTTTTGGCATGTACCTAGGATGCAAGGTTAATGATGGTGTCCTTTTGTTTAATGAACTTTAGAGTACTAGTTCTTTTTGTAAGTGTATATAATTATAAGTATTTATTGACATTTTATACAATGTTAAAATGATGTTTGCTTAAATGGGATGAATATGAATGATAACTTGAAGAATGTGTAATTAACAAATTCAATGTTGGATGTAATGATGATACATGTTTTGAGTCTAATTTTGGGTTGGATTGAATGCCTATTATATCATGGTCATATGCATATGATTGAATTTAGGTTGATATCAATTTGGGTGAGAAATAAGGCTTGGAAAATAGCCCATTTTTGTCCATACGAGTAGAGACACGGGCGTGTACCTCAGCAGTGTGTGACACACGGTTATGCGTACCGGCATGTGGTTTGGCCGTGTGTCCCCTGCACCTTAATTATGAGAAACAGAATGCTCAAATTTGAGCACACGGGCAGAGACACGGGCGTGTGTCTCAGCCGTCTGGACGACACGGCCTCGAACACGGCGTGTGCCCTGGCCGTGTGAAGTCTGCACCTATTTTGTGAAAATTAATTTTCCATACGGCCTAGCACACGGGCGTGTGACTTGGCCGTGTGATATCAATTTGTTCATGAGTTACAAGTCAGAGAGTTACACGGGGTCGGGACACGGGCGTGTGTGACCACACGGCCTGCCTACACGGGCGTGTCCCATATCCACACGGGCGTGTGACCCCTGTATAGTGGAAAAATTTCTAAAGTTCTTGGTTTAGTCCCGAACCACTTCCAATGCATGTTTTGGGCCTCGTAGGCTCGTATTAGGGACTCTATGATTAATTGCAAATGGTTTTAAATTGCATGCAAATCTATGAATCGAAATTGTATGATTGTTTGTGTGGTAAGTCTGGTAATGCCTCATACCCTGTTCAGGCGTTGAATACGGGTAAGGGGTGTTACATTGTACATGCAATTGGACCAGAGAATGCGATTGCATTATAAGTTCGCAATTGGACAGGCCACGCAAGTTCAAATTGACGTAACATAAAACATATTAGTTCGAAAGCACCGTGGAGAGCAACAAATGTCCACAGACCACCTAATTGACACCAACAAGTAAAATCTCCTTATGCTTCAGGACCCCATAGTAACTACAAAGAATGTGCTAAACTACTAGCAGGGGTAGAAACTGCGGCGGTTAAGAAATTGCAACCTTCCAAATAGGAGCTGGCCAATCCATGAGTATACCATGAAGTTACAAAGGTTGTACCTGTAACTCAACCCCCTATAACGAAATAGGCATAAGGAAAGAGCAATAGGGCGGACCAACCTACAAAAACGAAACGGTCCCTACATAACTAGTCATACATAATATCAAATAAAGCATTTTTATCTTTGGTAAATTTACCAAGGGCAATAGTTGTATTTAAATTCAAACATAACAATGGGAACAAGAATAGAAAATAACCATTAAAGATATTTAAATTAAAGTGTGTTTATATATAATAAATAATTTAAAATCATTAAAATTATATGTATATTAATTAATGAAATATAAAATAAAAAGTATATATTTGGTAAGTAAAAATTAAAATATAATAAAAATCTAAATTAAATAATTAAAACTATATTTGTGCTAATTAATAATAATTTTAAAAATATAAATTATATTAAAATTAAAATAAATAAATATTAAAAAACAATCTACAATTTTTAAGAATTAAATAAACTAAACTACAAGTGAAAGGGGTGAAATTAATTTTGTTTTCCTATCCTTCAGTGAAGTGAAATGGGGAGGTCCTCTGATTAAATTAATAATTTTTATTATTAAATAAATTAATTTAGTCTTTATACTATTAAAAAGAATTAAATAAAACTAAAATGGAGTAGATTAACATATACTATTTTTTTAAAAAATATCATTTACTATTTAGTATAGTTAATATTTTTAAAAGTTTTATGATTCTGTAAATGAAATATTCTGTTTAGAATTGAAAAAAAATGATTTTGAAAGACCACTTTTTATACATTAAATGCTAAATCTATTTGATACTTTTTAATAATATAAGACTAAATTGATTCAGAAGCATCTAATCCCTATAATACATCAACTCTCATATACTTTAACTGAAATAATTACAATGTGTCGGATCTATGGATCAATGGCTTGGGCTTAGCCGATTTCGTGAAAAAGGCCTGGTACAACGAAAAGAAACCAGCACATATGGGAACCAGGCCTTCAGTTGGTCAAATTCGCATCCAACGGTTCAGGATCGGTTTAAATCTAAGCAACCGGCAAGTGATTAATACACCTTCGACCACTTGGGACATTTCTGGTGTTTAGGGTTTGGTTACAGGGAGAGATGGGAGGAGGCCATGGAGGGAGTACAACTTACAAAGGTCTAACTTTGCATCATCCAAAGCGATGGCATGTTGTCACCGGCAAAGGCTTGTGTGCCGTTATGTGGTAATTTTTATTTTTCCTTTTTGTTTGAATTAATCGGTATCCTGATTTGTTACCAATCTGACGTTTATTGGATTTAGTTTATCGAGTGATTCTGTTGCGCTAAGACATTTGGGAATTTGGTGCAATTTCAATTAGCATATCTGTAAAAAGAATTCATGGATACGCCTTGAAAGTGGAAATTTAATTTATAAAAAAATGGGGGTTTAGTTTGAAAGATGTGCAGTGAAGGCTTGAATTTGGATCAAATTAGTTGATGCTCGAAGGTTTCATGTTTTAGAATTGTTGTCTGCAAGCTTTTCCATTAACGATCATGGATACTGATGGCTGTGTACATTGTCACTGTATTATCCTTGTGATTCATAGATGATATAAGTCAGGTTGCTTGCAAACATTAATAAAGATTAGATTGCAATGCTGATGGGTTTTTTGAAGTTTCTTGAATCTGGTGTTTCAGGTTTTGGGTCTTGTACAGGGCTAAGCAAGATGGTCCTGTTGTATTGGTAAGAAGTTCCACTTTTCAGCTGCCTTCATAATCAATCCTTATCTGAAGTAACTTGCTTTCATTCCCGGACTGACTTTGTCGCTCTTAGGGTTGGCGACACCCTTGGGAGGGCCATGATGATCATTCTCACGGTCATGGAGATAAGCATTAGGTACAGTTTTTCTTTCTGCTTAGTATGATTTGTTGAGTTTTTGATTTTGCATATTTTGCATTTATAAGAGGTTAATCGAACACAACTAAGAGGGAGGTCATTGATTCTTGATTCTTGAAAACTTGATTCTTTTTCCTCTACTAGGAGTTACTATGAAACTCCAATTCATTGTTACTTTATTTATGCCTATATATTTTGTGCTCTAAGTCTACATAACTTTAAGGAATTATGGCCTGTCTCTGTCATAATGGCATGTAATTGATTTCATTTGCATGTGTATCCACAAGGTTCAAGGATTGATACAATAAAAGAGGAGAGAAAAACCGAGAACTAGCATTATTATTAGATATTTTTTCCTTGATTTTTCTATTTGCCTATCCTTGTTACTTTGTTAGGAGGCCTTAGGATTTTAGCATTCATTTGCTTTGCCGGCATTTTTTTAATTTGTTTGTTGCTAATTTCATTGGTGCTTTTAGTTTATGTTTGGGTATATTTATATTCATGTCCTAAGAGTGCAGAGTGACATGAAAGAAACTTGTTTTCCATTTCAGTGACTCCCGGATTGTGTTTAGGCGCAGGAAGATTATCTGATTACAGGTTTGCTGTTGCAGATGTTGTTCAAATGTCTTTTGTTAATTTCTTCGGTTTCAATCAAGTGATTGTGAAGGAAGCTTGTAAGCATAATGAGATGAAATATGAAACTCCATTTCAACATGATTGTTTTTGCTGTTTTTAAGCATGGATTTTTCTGAATGAATGCGTTGTTTGTGCACCCCTTTGTTCAGCTGAATGTAGATTTAGGCTAAGTTGAAGTATTCTTGATATTAGTCTATCGTATGCTGGATACTAATTGAATTTTAAAATTCTCAATGAGCAGCATGTCAACCACAAATGAGATCATTTAATTTGAAAAACGCAATACACGTCAAATTTCTTTTTTTTAGAGGGTGGACACAAAAGACATATCAATTAAAGTTTATTTGATGCATTAGCTAAAGCAAAGTAGAATCTAATACCATATTAAAGAAGCGGATTTAATTGATGCTAAAAGTGCTGAAGACTGAACTAGGGGATCTGAAGGATGCAAAGCGCATGCAAGCAATCTTATTTGGTGTCCAACTTGCTGAATATTTGCTTAGATCATGTGCAAGTGTCTCAGTCTGCCCGTTAGCAAGGCTAGCCCAAGCACGGCGATAAGTTTGAAACAGTGCAAACACGAGAAAAATGAGCCAGAGGTTGTTGAAATGACTTGGAAGACTTTTAGTTCATTCCCCACTTATTCTTTATTGTTCTCTCTTGTGCTTGAGCGAATATACTTCCAGATCCTCCCAAATTCTTTCTCGTTGTCTTAGGCTTCTTGTTGTAGAAACTAAGCCTAAGATCGCATGTGGCTGGAGCTAAAGTCTCGTTCCATGACACAAGCTTCTAATGAATTGAGTGTCTCAAGTAGTCATCATGTCCAACCTACTTGTTGAGCATGACAAAGGCAGACAACCATTCTAAAAATTTGCATTCTAATCAATATTTAAATAATAGAAGCAGGTAGTGAAGAGCCGAAATCCTTCCTCACGAACAAGAGATTGACAATAGGTTTTGTTCATCTCTTTAACCACTTTCTTTAGATTTGAATTTTCCCTCTAACCATCCAAGTCCAGGGAGGGTGCCTATTTTTTCTTCTAGATAGTTTAGAGTTCCTGTTTTGTTATAAGATTCTTAATTTGTTTTCAGTTCACAAGATTTTCTAATTGCAATAAACTAAAATACCTACGTGAAAATGATAGTCTACGGTTTAGTTACATAACCAACCTAAATACAATTATTCTAATTTTTGTAACTACAACCTTGATAACATTACATAATAACAATTATATAATTCATCAACATCCATTTACATGTATTTCAATAACATGCAAAAGATCTTAGAATATTGTTCTAATTTTAGGTACCACAACCCTGACAAAATTACATAATAACAATTATATAATTCATCAACATTCATTCACATATATTTTTGATAACATGCAAAAGATCCTAGAATGTCACCCTTTATCAATCGAATCCATACACAAAAAAGAGACTTTCAAATGATCTAATCAATGTAAGTAACTAAATCAATGTGGGTGATACCAAAGTTGGAAAACATGGAATGTGTGCGCCATGAAAATTTAAATTTTTTTATGTATCTAGGATCAACTCAAATAGTTAAAAGCAATAGAATATCAATCATCTCATGTGATTGGGCTAGATTGTCTGGCAAAGCGCGTGGCCTTAGGCATTCCATTTGTTTCAAATCCGCCTAAGTCAACCTTACTATCGAAAGTAATAATTTACAAAGGAAATTCTCTAGGGCGCTAAAATAAAGCAGAAGCACACTCGAAAGGAAAAGAAGCTATGAACGAATAGAAAAGCCACAGAAAAGTAATGCACACTAAGTGTTTGAGTAAATGCTCTTTAATTGTTCCTATTACTTTGAAGGAATACAATTGAGTGATTACAAATGAGGGAGAATGTCTCTATTTATAGTTGAGCCCCCAAATCTAACGGTACAATTTAAATTACATCGACAGTCAAGATCAAAGCCTATTTACAAGATAATAGTCCTAAGAGATTTAAATTCTATACAATATTATCCCTTAGGATTACAAATATTAACCATGGCAACTCAAGTTTTACTGGAGTGTTCCACTGGGCCACCAAGACTTCAAGTAGATGGGTTTCTTCATACGTTCCACGAATCAAGCCAATTCAAATTGGTCAAATAAGCCCCATTTAATCAGTTGACATTCATAAGACATTTTGTGTGCATTCGTCATGGGCTTCGACCTGCATCCCATGACACTGGTACCTAGTTGTGTTCTTGTATGCTTTAACAAGTTGGAGAAGTTGATTTGTGATTGAACTTGAACTGTTTGCGGGGGACTACACTTCTTTATGGAAAGGGCCATATCCTGAGCTACATATATGTAAATCTAGTGATTCAAAAATCATTGCAAACTGGACTTGAATATCTACAATTTCGACACAAGAATCACCCCAAAAGGTGGTCTGAAGGTTTTGGAAAGTCAAGTCCAATTGACCATTGTGAAACCCAACGATTAATCTTAAACTTTCGAAGAAGACTCGGCGATCTACAATTTCAACACAAGAAACCCCCAAAATGTGGTCAGATGGTCTCAGAAAGTCAAGCCAAAGTTATCCCAAACGAAACCCAACAATTAATCTTGAACTTCCTATAGGGAATTACACTACCTTACGAAAATGATCATATCTCGAGCTATAAGACACGAAATCAAGAAATTCAAAAACCTTTTCAAAGAGAACTAGAAGGTCTAAAATTTAAGTAGTAGAATCACCCCCAAAAGTGTTGGGATCTAATGTATTTAGTGTAGTGATTATGTTTATGTACTTGTAATTTTTCGAATAAATTGATCAATAAAACTATTATTTTCATTAATATCTTTTATATATTGTCCTCAACGATTTTTATATACAAAGCAAAATGAAAACAAATATTGCTCATTGATTATCTAGCGTTTAACTAACACTAAGTTGCATTATGTGGTTGGATCGTAATACAAGAAGATATCTTGTATTAATAGATAATCTAAACAAGTTCTTAGTCTAATTGAAATTGAACAAGTTAGTTAAAAGAATAATATGTCATCTATCAAGTCCAAACGGAGAGATATCCCATCTTAGGCATCAGAGCGGATGACTCCTAGAAGATAAAGACATATGTGACTGATTGGACTGGTAGTACGTTGGACAAGACTCAAGTAGAATAAATCCTAGATCCGTTTATTGAATTATTTGCTTGTGATGTTCATAATGTGGCTTACCTAAATCCTGAGTAAGTGACGAACTATGTGTGCATGACTCTTATACTTTGATGTATTGATAGCTTGAGTTCAATTGGTAATAGAGCCAAAAGTTGGTACTTGGGTATCTGACTTTTGCATGACATAACTTCAATTACAATAGTGAAATTTATAGCCCAATAAAAGGTAAATGATATCCTCTCATCGACATTACATAATAGATGGAAAGTAATGTGGCCACGGGTCATTTGTCCTAAGATGAATTATTTAATTGTTATGTGCTAGTAATTGATATTTCATAAAGGAAGATCAATGGTGGAGCTAGGGGGTTGGAAGGGGAAACTCATTCATGACACTTTAGTGGAATGAATCCATTACTAAATAATGCTGTAATTAATAGACGTAGGTTTGAGCCTTAATTACAAATTATTTGATCTCTAATTTATATGTTTAATCGGTCCCTCCGTAGGGTCGAAAGTTTATTATAAATTATTTGAGCTCTAACTTTATATATCCAATCGGTCCCTCCCCTAACTCGATATAACCTTGATGGTTTGCATTAATTGATGAAATGAAAATTTGTGAAACAATGAAGTAAGAGAAATAGGTTGCATTTATCCCTATCCATAATGAATGTGTTTTTCACTATAAACAAAAGATGACTCGAGAATTAAATTAATTTCTTCTAATAATTATTTAATTAAAAATTAAATAATTAAAGTTCGAAGTGGAGATTAAATTAATTAAGTCATCGTAGTTTCATGAGAACAAGTTAATTAAATTAATTTGCTCATAAATTCTAATATGGTAAAGTCATCATGATTTTAACGAAAATAGAATTGGGTTGAGGAAATAACTTAATTAATTTAATTAATTAAATGAATAAACTATATTTTGGGCATAGGAAATACATTTATCAAGATTGAATAAATTATATGAGTTGATTTAAAGACTAGATAACACATATAATTGACTCAATACATGAAGAGGCCTAATAGGCCCGATTTAAAGGGAAGGGGCAGCAAACCCTAAGTTCTAAAGAGGGTTGTCACCACCCCTTGTAACACACTCCTAGTAGTAATCATGTTTTCCTATTAAAATATCATTATTCAACTATTTCTTATTCTACTAAGACTTTTGTTATTTTCACTATAAATAGAGACTAAGGGCTAGGTTAAATAACAAATTTCTTTACATCGACGTTCTGTCAAAATATAGTTATTTTAAGAATAAATTCTATATTTTGAAAAAATTGATCTTTGGCTTCTAGCCCTAAAGTTTCACTAAAAGTTTTCATTGATTTGCAAATAGAGCCCATGCACTAACAAACCGAGGTTGAAGATAATGAAAAATATCAAGTGGTTGAAAGCAGGGCCGTTCCTGAATTTTCTTTGGCCCGGGGCGAACTGAAAAAAATGGGCCCCTAACGCACTTTTTCTTTGAAATACTAATTCATATAAAAGAATATAAAAATTCGTTACATCCCATATAAATTTTAAAAAATGTATATGAAAGATACATATTATACTTATAAAAAGCATTTCCTTCGAGCATTTCTTGATGCAAAGTCATTTATGATCATATCTACATCAATTTTATCTAACATATTTCTCTCAATAGATAAAATTGCTAAACCATTTAATCTCTCCTGCGACATTGTCGATCTCAAGTAATTTTTCAATAATTTCAAATTCGAAAAACTTCTTTTCGCGGAAGCTACTGTCACAGGCATCGTCAATAGGATCCGATATGCAATGGAAACGTTAGGATAACAATCTGCATTTTTGACAAATTCAAGAATATCAATTCTTTGTCATTGACTCATTTGGTAAAGTCATTTGTAACACTTTCATTTCAGAATAAAGGTCATCAAAGCATCAACATCGACAAATTATTATGAGAAAATGTATCTTTGAAGTTATTGCAACAATCTCTTAATCTATTGCTTTCTAAAGACTTCAACCTTGTTGAGTCAATTAAAAATCCAAAAATATTTTCAAAAATCTTTAATTGATCAAATCTTTCTTTCAAAGAAGTAATTGCCATATCCACAATCACCATAAAGTAGTTAACTCTAAAAGATTCCTCAGGTGATTGCAAATCTTCATCATGACCATCCTCACCAAATTGTTTTTTTCTAAAAATAGGACGTTTAGTTGAAAATTTTGGATCTATATCCATACTAAACGCAAGATCTTTGGCAACACTAATGCTAGCTTCAAACCCTTCTTTTCTATAATTTTCAAAATATAATATTATACCTTCCACTTCTTTCATCGTAGTATCAATGCACATTGTCTTGGATTGTAAATTTTTACTCACCTTGTTAATTGAAAACAAGATATCATACCAAATAACAATTCCAAGTAAAAATTCAAAATTTTGAAGTGCATTAACCAAACTTTCTGCTTCACTTTTCACCTTAGCATCATTACCTGAAGATTCGTATAATTTTGACAAAGCTAATATTATCTTGGAAGCATGAAATCTAATAACTTTAACACTTTTAATTCGACTTTCCCATCAAGTATTCGATATAGATTTCACAGTTTCTGAAACATTATCACGCAAAAGTGTCCACCTTTTGGTAGAACTTGCGAACAATGTATATATACGTTGCACAATACCGAAAAATGAAATAGCTTTTGTACAAGAATGTGCCATATCAGAAAGAGTGAGATTAAGACTATGACAAGCACACGACATATACAAAGCTCTTGGATTTAATTCAAGTAGTCTCCTTTGAACACCTTGATGTTTTCCTTTCATATTAGAACCATTATCATATCATTGGCCTCTCACATTATCAACATTAAGCTCAAGAGATTTTAACGCATTTAATAACTCATTATAAAGCCCCATCCCAGATGTATCATCCATTTTCAAGAACTCTAAAAAGTATTCTTCTATTTTTACTTTGTCACTTGACATATTAACGCATCGTATTATTAAAGTCATTTGTTCTTGATGGCTTACATCAGGGGTACAATCAAGAATAACAGAGAAATATTTTGCCTCTTGAATGATTTTCAAAATAGAACTTCTAACACCATGGGCCAATATAGAAATTAGCTCATTTTGAATTTTGTGACCAAGATAATGATAATGCATTTCTTCATTTTGAATGCGTCTAATATGGTCTTGCATTGACAAATCAAATTCAGCAATCATTTCAATTAGGCTCAAAAATTACCATTATTCTCCTCATAAAGTTTCTCATTTGATCCTCGAAAAGCTAAATTATTCTTACCAAGACATTTAACTACAGCAAGTATTCTCAAGAAAACATGTCTCAAACGTTCTCTCTCTTTTGAGATTCCTTGTTGCAAGTCTTTATCAAGAGTCTGATTAGTCTTCAATCTCACTCTTAATTCAATCCAAACATTCATGTTAGTCATATGGTCAAAACTATTCTCATGTTCTTTGAGTTTTTCACTCAAGTGTTTCCAATCATTCACACCATCAGTGGCCAAGTAACTCTTTCTATTTAGTTTTGTGAATAACTTACAACAAAAACAAAAAACTTTATCTACATGTTTAGAGTAAACTAACCATTTTCTATCGCTAGTCTCTCCATTAATCAACTTTCTAGAAAAATAAGCATACGAGAAATGCCTAGAATTACCATCTAAGGGAAATTTAAGATTCAATTCCCTTAAAGGCCCCTTTTCAACTAAAATATCTCTAGACTTGTTATCAAGGATACCCCAATTTCTAGGATCGTAAATGTCTAAAGGAGGAATAAAATGCGGATCATCCCTAACATCTTCAACATTTGACTCATTTTGTACATCATTAGGGTCATTCACAGTAGCAAATTCCTCATTGATATGATTTGGAGAATTATTATGTTCATTTGGATCAAGTTCAACCACATTGGCACGGTCATAGTCATAATTCAGATCATCCAAATTAATAGCATTATCATTTAAATTTTCATTAGATTGGTCCACATTGTCTACTTCCACTCCTTGAAGTCTCTCCTATTTTTTCTTAAAAAATCTATCAAGAGATCCCCTTTGTGATTCTACTAACTCATCTCTTTGTTTTCGTTTCTTTCTTTTCTCACTTCCAGACAAATATTTAGGCAACATTATTTAGCAATATAACTAATAGCTAATAAAACTAATATTGGTTAGAACAATGGCTTTGTAGGGTCAGTAGAATTGAACAAATAATCAGCTTAATCCTTAGCGTTCTTAATTTGCAATGATGAGCCAAGGTTCCTGCCAATAAAATTGACTAATTAAACAAAGCCAAAAACAAATAATCACAATCAAACTACAGAAAACTAGATCAAATCGTCAATTTTTATAAGGGAAAATTCCCAATTCCCAATTAGATATTTTCAAACAAAAACTCCCAATTTTTCCCATTCAAAAAATCGAAATCTTCAAACGAAAAAAATCGAAATTAATTAAAAAAAACACATTATAGCTTTTGCTTATGAAATTTTTAAATTCCATTACCAATTTACCTAATAATAATACATAATTACCACCAAGAATAACCTCGCACTTCATTTTCTAAATAAACCCGCATATAAAAATCATCCTAGTAGTAAGACCAAAATGATATTATTTTATTAGACATTAAACATTAAACTGTTTATTGATATAACTAGGTAAACTGTTTGCATAAGCATAATTTATGGCGTTAAGAATAAAAAATACACACACAATGAATAATATATACATCTTTTATTTTATGTACATGAGCTGCTTCATTAACCTTTAAACACCAAATTTAAAAGAAAATAACTTGACAAAGTTAACACATCATCACTCATCAGTTTGCGGTTTGCCTATATATCAACATTCAATGAAAAATCTGGAGGGTACAAAATGGGTCCTTGCTCTCTACAACTACATATAAAATTACTAAACAATGTTACTACATTAAGGATCCAGAAAAACTTTGTTTCAATTGTTGATCACTTGATCCAATTATTTTAGAAAGTTTATTCTTCTTTTTCCTTTCCCTTATTTTCTAAATCAGGAAAAACAATAGTATATAAACTGGATTATTACTCCAATAAGTTTCTAAAATTTCAGCAATATCCCTTTCACCTTTTCACTCAGGTCACTACTCACTACCCCCCAATTAATAAATATACTTCAACCCCCTTTTTTTTTCTCTACCCAAATTCAGCCTATATTCAAAAACCCAAAATTGGTTAGTTTGCTAAAATAACATAATTTTTAAACTCAAAGATAAGTAGATAACCTAATTTTAATTAGAAAAAAAGCATTACCTGAGGCTGAATTAGTGACTGGAGTTTCTCTTGAAGACTTTGTTTCTTCAGTTCTTCTCATTAGCTATTTAGCTTCCTTAAGAGCAAAAGTTAAACTCCAATATCTAGCTAGCTCGTTGTCGATCTGGAGGGTACAAAATGGAATCTCGTATAAAAATACTGTAAAAAATTTTGAGAGTTTTCTATTAGGGATTTGAAGTTGAAGTCTTGAAGAAGGTTATGAATTTTTTTTTCTGTCGTGAGGTCTGTTACTTACTATTTACTAACATAGTTAGAGTTGGATTTAATTTTATTTTTAGTTTTAGTGTAGAATTGGGTTGGATTGGGTTGAGTTGGGTTTAGATTAAATTTAAAGATTGAGTTTTTTAGGTTGGGTATTAAATAGTATAGTGGGTCCTAGGTAGGGGCCCTGGGCAGTTGCCCCACCTGTCTTGGCCCAGGGCCGGCTCTGGTTGAAAGCCAATAATGACTTAATCTACCTGATCTGAAGACACAAGTATAAACTAAGCAACAAGTTTATGTAATGTCAACTTTACATTATAATCTAACGTGTAATTATTCTATACACAACTTTTGAGCTAATAAAAATATCATTTATTATTTATTATTTATTATTTATTATATATCACATTTACAATTCAATTATTTTTTTTTCTTCATTACGTTTTGAATATTAAAAATATTTTATTAAAATTATAAACCTAAAATCTAAACCTCTGGTCTATGTTTCTATGGATAAGCAAACGATGATTAAAAATCGACTTTAACCGTCCAAATCGATTCACTTTGATTTTGGACCATTGGAGAGATTATGGCTAAAACGTGTAACCTTATTAATTATTTATATCTAAATTCAAACTCAAATCTCTTTTATTTGGATATGTTTTACAAGTTTTTAAATTTTATGTTATAAATAAATAAATTTAATTTATTACGTTAGAAACTAAGAACTCCACGTATACCTCATTCAATAAATAATATTGTGAGCGTGACATAATTTAGTATTATATAATAAATCAATTGGTGAAAATGATAATATTAATTTTGTATATTTATTATACATATACAAGTCTCAAATTGTTTGGGGTTAAAAATATTTTATGCTCGAATTGTTCTCCAGCCCAAATCATTCCAAATTTAAATCTATACCCACAAACTCTAACTATACCTTAATCTACGAAATTAGTTGTATTGATTGTGAGTGATGTACTTTGTCTTTTAGTTATACAGTCAACCTAAATTTCTGCCCTCACCTGCTTTGATTGGTGGGCAGCCAATTATGTTTAGTTGTTAAGCTGCCAATTTACGCATACGAAACAAAAATAATTAAACCTGATCATCCTCGTCCCCATTGCATGCGCATTTTAGGGAACAGCGAACCACCACCTATGTTTATTTATTTCCCATAGTCGTACAGAATCAATTGTTGCATTAGGCTGGGTATCCAACCAGGCTGTGTCAACATTTATAAGCAATTTATTATGTCGGATGCTTTGGGGGGCTGAATCCTGATATATAGCTAAACATGTGCAAATCAGTTATCCATTTCTAGATTATTAATCAAACATTACCACTGCTGGTTGGCTCAATTGAGATGGGACTCTTGAAGGGAGAAAACTAACAGTTGCAAGTTTTACTCTTGAATTCAGAAGTAGGGATTGTAAATCCATTCCATCCGATTTGATAGTGTTACATTTTTTTAAGTCAAATTTGAATAATAATTGGATAAATTCTATTCACCCTAACATATTTATGTTTTTAATTCCCTCCCAAATTCATTTTAACTCAAAATTTGTAGGCAAAGCAACTAATATACGTAAACCATATATATATATATATATATATATGTTTGTAAACAAAGCATGATTTGGTAGCAACTATAAATATATATGTTTGTAAGATCCACACGGTATCAGTGAATCCAGCTTAATAAATTTATTAAAAGAAGCAACAAAAATTGGATTGGATGGGATCGAATATTATAAAATTTGTAAATTAAGTTGACATCGAATTATTATATTTTAAATAGGGATGAATTTGAAAGGGAGTCACAGTGGTAGAACTTCAAGTCAGGGTTGCAATCACTATTGAGAAGAAATGTTTGTGAAGGATTTAAATGGGATCATGACTGAATTTTGACCTAGTTAGTTTTGTTTCAGCTTTGAGTTTCAATTTCTATTCACTCTGAAAATGTAAAGCACAGGAGTGCGTTATTTATTGAAAAGAATGAAAGAATACAACAGCATAAGGTTATTCAATTACTCTAGCTATTTAGTTCTAATTAGCATCAGATCCATAAGGTAAAAACCATGAAGTTTGGCAATTCACAGTGAAATTAAAAAAAAAAAAAAAAAAAAAGATTATATTTATATTGTGTATATGTTGATTAATTAGTTGGTAAGTATGTTAAGAAGTAGAACTCTAGTCTGAATCAAACGTCTAAACATGCACTCTATCTCAGCTTCAAGATCCTCAATCGTTATTTCCACTGCCTCCAATCTTTTATTCGCGCTTTGAACTGCCATTTCATCGCTTACATCATAAACTCTCCGCCAACTCGATCTCATGAACTTGGCTGCCAAATACCCTTTACTTGACCTTCTTTCCAACCAAGGAATAGAAATGAGGGAAAGCAGCGACTCCACCACAGATATGGCAGTCGCACTCACTTCTCTTAGCACATCCACAACCACCGTCAGGTTGTCGTCAATGTCACAAGTGATGATGGGCTTGTTTCTCATCCCTTTCAGTGATTGCAAGCACTTGAGGGTCTCTTTCTTTAGTTTCTTTGAGTATCGGTTGTAAACTGCTATTTTGGTTCCAATATCAGCCTCATCGGTGCTTACACGGCGCAAAGTGAATTGTAGGTCTTGTACATGTTCCTTGACAAGTAAAAGAATGTCCCTGGAAATGCCACAAACATCCAACATCCTTAGAGATGATTCGGACACTTGATGAACCCATTGTTCTTGACCTTGATGAACAAGCGCTCGCTTGATTATTGGTGAGTGCAGGAGGTCGTTAGCTGAGTTATGCAAGTCTCTGAGAGCATTGAAATTCAGGTTTGCCATTGTCGAAATATAAAGAGATTAACAAGAATGGATTGAGGCTGACGGAGGGGGGGCTGTGGAAGGCCAATTGCTTCTTCAACCTGGCTTTATATTGATACCATAAACGACAACTTATCCTAAACTAGATCTCAGATCCATGGGAAAAGGACTACGAAGTATCGTTGACAGTCAGTACGGGCTTGGGACAATTGGTAAACAGCTAAGGGACCAAATTTGTCTATAGGAACCTTCCGCATGAGATAGAGACAAGCCATTTTTATGATATTCCGACGTCTTTTCATTTTCTTTATCCTACATATATATATATAATAGATAAAAGATCAAGAATACGATATTCCAAAAATATGAGTAAGCTTTTAAAAAAAGGATCATATTCATATTGAATACACATACTCGGAAGTCAGAGTAAGTTGTTGGGTGTTGTGACATCAACTGGTATAAGAAAAAAAGAATGCATGCACGAGGAATAGGATGCCAGCTTGTGTTCATTTCTTACAGGCAGAAGAGACAAGATGTTGCAGAAGGGGGATTTAAAAATTTAGAATGCTAATCTTTATAATAGTGTTTTGTGTTTTATTGTTTCTGGTAATCTACTGTGTTGTGGTTATGTTTACTGAGAAGGCAACAGAAAATCTGATAACTGATATTCTAGATTTGACACTCCCGGTGAGGGAATTTCCGTGAAAGTTAAATGAAGATTCCTTCATATATTTGAATAAATAAAACTATGCTGCTGCATGCGCCATGCATTAAGACGGCTCCGCAATTGTAAAAGATGAAAACTCACTTCCGTTGGTAATGCAAAGAAATTGAGAAAAAAAAAATATTTTTAAACCGTTACTATTTGAGAGAATTGATTATGTAAATTTACTGTTTTACCCCTCCAGAAAACAATATAATTAGGATGTTATTTTCCTTATTTTTCATACAACATAACAAGTGAAAAACAATTTCTCTCATTCTTCTTTTCTCTAAATTTTGGTGTTCTGCGAAATTACACGAGAGGAAAATTCTATCTAGGAGATTGGATTTTAAGCGAGACCTGATCTGTGACCCCTCTAGTCCTTATTGGGAATTGAACCTAGTTTATCGGTTTTCTTCCAGCTTATTTTTCGATCAGATTTTCAACCAACTGCTTTCGTTTTTTCGGTTTCGATTCCTTTCGAGAAGAGTAATACCAATTGTGTTCTACCTTTTTTATTCGAGTGTACAAATATTGAAGTACTGTATTAACCTTGGGAGGTGACGTCCACTACACGATTATACCGATCAGGAAAAATTTGCTTTTAAGGCCGTGATTCTTCCATGGCACAGTGATTGCTTTATTTATTTACACTCAAGTTTTATTTCCTATCAACGCTAACGGTTTTGTTTTGTAGTCTCCAACTCTATCCATAGCACTCACTACCTTATGCTTTGCTGATTGTTTTGGGGGCTTAACTCGAAGTCTAGCTATCTAGCTATACTTATGTTTTTTAGGTTATGTTCTTCTATTAGTCTCTGTACTTTACAAAATTTGTGGATTTTATCTTTGTATTTTAATTTTATCATTTTTAGTCTTGTACTTTTCAAAATTTAAAATTTTAGTCATTAACAAATGATAATTGTTAAGTTTATTAAGTTTCACTATTTACAAAAGTTGATGTGGTAAATATATCAACTTGTTATTTTCACATATTATTTACTAAAAATCCAGTTAAATGGGTTAACGACTGTCTTTTGTGTCAATATTAAAATTTAAAAATTAGAAAAGTATAGGGATTTAAAATGATTAAATTGAAGAATATGAACTAAATTTACAACTGTACGGATAATACATGACTAGTAATTAAATTTAACCAAACAAATTCAATTGCTACTATTTATATCGGGATTAAAATTTCAAAATTTCAAAAATTAAAAAAGTATAAATACTAATGGCAGAAATTAACTTTTTTTTTAAATTACCACACCTAGTGTTGGGACTATTATTCCCCAAATTTCATTTTCATTTTGCTAACAGGTGCTAATATAATTATGCCCGGTCGGTTGAAGTGATTTTTATTTATTTATTTAATTTTGCAAGTTGCAAAACTTCCCTTAATATGGAAAAAAATAGTGAAAATCTTATGACGCTTAGTATATATTTTTATATTATTTATAAATGAATTGAGTACTTTTATGTAGGGATGAAGTAAAATTATAAAATTTTGAAGGTTTAAATTAAAATTTTTATTTTAAAAGGACTTAAATTAAATAATTAAATTTTAGGAGGAAAAAGTATTTTCTTATTCAGAAAATTAAAAGTTTAGATAAAATTTTTAATATTTAGCGGAGATTAAAAATGATAAACTCTTCTGAACGACAAGGTGTTTAAATAAATAAGCCAGCTGATGAGTTAAGAATATGAAGTATAATTAGGAGTACTACTTTTTTTTCTTATTTCTCAAGGTTAGATATTTATTAGATTAAGCCCAGTAATTAATTCTCTGCATTTATAGGCCTATTAAGGGGTAGATGTCTGCTCCATATCCAGGGCGAAGATTGAACCCTCAATCACTGGTTAAGGTAGGAGAAACCCTTGCCATCTCACACCTAACTCCTGTGATTTATAGAGTACTAATTTTGTACCTACAAAAGATCTGTTTTATTATATAACCGGTCTGGTGATGATAATTCAATAAACTGAGGTTTTAGTCTATAATCACTCATTTTCATTAGGGGCAAGCAATGTTCTATTTCCAACTCATAAGTATTGCATCACCTCTGCACTTGCTAAATTTTAAGATCAAACCAACCACCAACCACTCCAGATGGCTGCCAATATATTTTTCTTGAACTTTTAAAAGAAAAAGAAAAAGAGAGAGACCAAATAGAGAATAAATTATTTCTAAAGTTTTTATTTTAAAAAAATAACAACATATTTTGGATCTAAGTTGATTTGATAGTCAGTATCGGAGATCAGAGAAAAAAATTATTTGAACTTTGGTTCGTAGATTCGTGATGTCCAAAGTTGTTTACAAAAATCTTTAAAAATATAAAATACTACTAAAAATTGTAAAAATTTTAAAAAATATAAATAAAATTATAAAAATTATAAATTTATTAATATATTTAAAAACATGTTATAAAAATATCATAACATTATAAAATTTATTAGAAATTGTAAAATATTATACATATTATAATAAATTATTAGAAATTGAAAAAGATTGTAAAAAAAATATTAAATTTTTAAAAAAATTGTAACACCCCGAAAACCGGGTTAGAAGAAAGTGAGTTTTGGAAACCAAGTATTGTCATCATTCGATTTTGAGTTTAGATTTTGGAAATTTTTAACAAGGAAATTGATTTGATTCAATAGTTAAGTGTTCTGGTAATTTGTGAGAGGTTTTGGGTTTGAACCTTATTCCTTGAAATTTTGTTATTTTTATCAAACCCTTACTCTTGATCGCCTAACATAAGTTCTACTTTCGATAAACTAATGATAAGAATGAGCTTGTTGGTTCAATGGTTAAATGTTTACATACCTTTTAGTCTTGGGTTCGAGTCTTGGCAAAAGTTAGGGAGATGTTTTTACTGAACTGTCTTGTGAGGTAGTTTATTTTAGTTAATTAGACTTTCCCAAAACAAAAACTCCCTTTTTGTTTCACATTGTTTCATTTTTTTTTTCTAACATTACGCTTTTGCTTTCTTTTTTATTGATTCGGTTTCATTGTTTCAAGTTCCTTTCTTTTTGTGCTATGTTACGTTACATTGATTCTGTACGGGATTTGATCTCTCCGTTTTAGTTCAATTCGTTGGCCGGTAAGTTCAATTTAAAGTTCTGGTGTCGAAAGTTCTTCGACATAACTGCGATTTTGGAATGTTAGTTTTTAGTGATTTGACTGCGAATTAATCGTTTTGTTGGGCAATTGCTTGTCGTTTAGGGATGGGAATTCATCCTTGTTGCTCCTGCATCAAGCCCGTATTAGGTGGGTGCCGAAACCCCTCTTTTTTTGCATTTTCAATTGTCGAAAAATGGGACTGTCGATGCCACACGGCTAGGGACATGGGCATGTGCCTAGGCTGTTTGAACTACACGGGCAAGGACATCGGCGTGTGCTTAGACCGTGTGAGCCACACAGGCAAGGACATGGGCGTGTTTCCAGGCCGTGTAACTCACTGTTTATGATTTAGAACCATACGGGTAGACAGCATGGGCATGGGCCCAGGCCATGTGAGCCAGACAGGCAAAGACATAGGCGTGTGTCCAGGCTGTGTGACATATGAATAGGATCCAAATCTTATTTTTTGAGACTGTGAGTGTTGCCCAACATGAGCACTGACCTCCATAATGTATTTATGACCTGAATTTGATCGTAAGAGGACTATCTGATGCTCTAAGACTGATATATGGATGATATATGTAATACCCCTAACCCGTAACCATCGCCGGTCTAGGGTTAAGAGGCATTACCGGACAATCGGAGACTTTTACAAACATTTTACATCAGAAAGTATAACGTCATCAAATCATAGCAGAATACAAACATATAGTCCCTTAATAAGGCCTACGAGACCTTAAACATGCATTAGAAATGAGTCGGGACTAAACGGGATTCACACGAAATTTTTTCAAAAATCAAACAATTTTCAAAGTTACAAAGGTCACACGCCTGTGTGGGTAGGCTGTGTACCTCACACGGCCTCAGACACGCCCATGTTCCCGAGCCGTGTCAAAACAGGGCATACATACTAACTTGACCACACGGCCTGAGACACGCCCGTGTGCCTCACCCGTGGTCGAGCCTGACTTGCACCACAAGGCAAGTCACACGCCCGTGTGTCCAGCCCGTGGTCGAGCTTGACTTGTTTTTGAAACACAATCTCGAAGGACACGGTCGAGCCACACGCCCGTGTGCTCAACCGTGTGGGCAAATATAAGCCATTTGCAAGACCAAAATGCCACCCACACTATGGGTTATCCCTACAAGCACATACAAGCATTATACCAACACAATTGGCAACTAAAAACAT
Source organism: Gossypium sturtianum (assembly GCA_025698515.1). Taxonomy (NCBI): domain Eukaryota; kingdom Viridiplantae; phylum Streptophyta; class Magnoliopsida; order Malvales; family Malvaceae; genus Gossypium; species Gossypium sturtianum. The sequence continues at coordinate 129,418,313 of CM046943.1, forward strand.
ACCAAATGGTCATCCTTTTCAACTCATTCAAGTACATTTCAAACATACCAACCTATATGCCATTTAGCTCAACCTATTCACAAGCATTTCTAAGCATAAATCATCCACAATTTACCACTACAATATGACATCTACTCATCAATAATATACCAACTTTGCATCAATAAGCTTACCATTACTTTGACCATTTCATTAGTCATTGAACCATACTAATCAAGCATTATATAACATGACTACTCATTCATACCACAATCATTTATCTAGCCATATCACATGGCTATATACATATCCCAAACATAATTCAAAGTGACTAGCCTATACATGCCATACTTTAGTATATACACTTTCAAAAGGTACCAAAATAAGATTGGGTAGTGTGATGACAATCCTCGACGATCCCCGAGCCTTCCGTAGCTTTAACGATCTATAAAACATAGTAAACACACACAAAGTAAGCTTTCAAAAGCTTAGTAAGCCATATACAAATAAACTTAACATAAATTGTACATAATCATATTAATACAATGTCATTAATGTTTCTCATTTGCAATTTCATAACATTTCCTTTGGCTCATTGGTTTAGCCATTTTTTACTAACCAACCCATCTCCATACACATCACTAGATCATAACTTACTCATACTTATATAACATTATATATCCACAAGTCTATGCACATATCTCACTAAGGTAAGTTCATATATATACTTACCTTCCATACACATACATAGTGTACAATTCAAACGTACCTGATTCGTTTATACATTTCACATAGCCTTTCGTTTTCTCAGAACTTGCCCGTTGAACCATTCGGAATCAAATAGGATACTCAGAATAATCGGAATAGTCGTACAATGCCAACGTCCCAGACGTGGTCTTACATGTAACCAAATATCGATGCCACTGTCCCAGACAGGGTCTTACACGAATCAAAACGATGCCAATGTCCTAGACATGGTCTTACACGTAAATCTCAAATCAATGCCAACGTCCCAGATGTGGTCTTACACGATATCACATAACGGAAACCTATGTCATGACATACGTAATCCTATCTATTCCTAGGTTCGTACGGGACTTCTCGGACATTGATACATTATCGATACTTACTTGGATTTCAGGTATTTATCATCTCGTACACATTCATCACAATGAAATTTCATATAAACATATATAATTCAATACAAATACATTTATTTGTATATAGACTTACCTCGGATTCGGATATAAGCAGACGAATTCAGCTACTCAATTACTTTCGACTTTCCACGATCTAAATCTGTTTTCTTCGGTTCTTGATCTATACATATTCAAATTTAACTCATTTATTCACCAATTCATTCAATTCAATCCAAAAACACTCATTTAGGGCAATTTACAATATAACCCTTACATTTTCACATTTTGACATTTTAGTCCCTATTTCATAAAATCACAAAATACACAAAATTCAATACAACCCATGCTTAGCCGAATGTTCACCATAATCATACAAGTCCATACATTTCATTTATTTCACATTTTAGTCCCTCAAAATAATATTTTCTCAATTTAGTTCAAATTACTCAAATTCATCAAAAGTCCAAAGATAAACTATGTTAATCTATCACATATCTTTCATATTTCATCAACAATCATCACAAAGCTCATGAATTCATCAATGGCTCTTTTCAAAATCATCATCAATTCACAAAATTAAGACATGGGTTTTGAAGTACTCGAAGCAACGATTAGGAAACCGTAGAAATTATCAAAAATCGAAACCAAAACATACATTAATTTGCTTGAACAAGGGCCGAATACCTAGCTTGGTTTTCCTCTTTTCTTTCTCTTTTAATTTCGGCACAACAAGATGATAAATGGCCATTTCTAATGATTTGTTTTATTTAATTATCATTATTAATCAATTTACAATATTAACCTTTTAATATAACATATAAAACATATATTTTCATGACCTTTACCGTCCACTAACTAATAAAGTGGCTAATTTCATCTTAAGGACTCTCTCTTTATAAAGACACATCAATTAGGCCATTATTCAAATAGAAGGCTACTTTTACATTTTATACGATTTAGTCTTTTTCTTTAATTAAGCACACAAACGGACAATTTAATCCAAGAAACTTTCACACATGCTAAATCACATACTATAAACATAGAAAATAATATTAAAATATTAAAATATTTTTTTGACTCGGATTTGTGGTCCTGAAACCACTATTTCGATTAGGGTCTAAACCGGACTTTTACAATTCTCCCCCTTAGGGATTTTCGTCCTCGAAAATCTTACCGTTAAATAAATTTGGATATTGTTGTCTCATTATATCTTCAGACTCCCACGTAGCCTCTTCAACCCCGTGTCGATGCCACAACACCTTTACTAACGAGATTTTCTTGTTTCGTAATTCTTTAACCTCACGAGCCAAGATACGAATCGGTTCTTCTTCATAAGTCATATCGGATCGGATTTCAATTTCAGATGGAGAAATTACATGTGATGGGTCAGATCTGTATCGTCTAAGCATTGATACATGAAACACATTATGAATCTTTTCTAGCTCAGATGGTAGCAACAATCTATATGCAACAGGTCCAATGCGTTCGATAATTTCATACGACCCGATAAACCTCGGACTCAATTTGCCTTTTCTACCAAAACGAAGTACTTTCTTCCACGGAGATACTTTCAAGAACACTTTGTCTCCGATCTCAAACTCGATATCTTTCCGTTTCAAATCTGCGTAAGATTTCTGACGATCAGATGCTGCTTTCAAACTATTACGGATCACTTTCACTTTTTATTCTGTTTCTTTTATCAAATCAACCCCGTGTATCTTATTTTCACTGAGTTCTGACCAATACAAAGATTTTCGACATTTGTGTCCGTACAAAGCCTTGTAAGGTGCTATTCTGATGCTCGACTGAAAACTATTATTGTATTCAAACTCAATCAATGGTAAATATTGTTCCCACGTGCCATTAAACTCAAGGATGCAACATCTCAACATATCCTCAAGAATCTGAATAATTCGCTCAGATTGACCATCTGTCTGTGGGTGAAAAGCTGTACTAAAATGCAATTTAGTACCTAAAGCCTCTTGCAATTTCTTCCAGAACCGTGAAGTAAATCTTAGATCTCTGTCAGATACAATAGATAGTGGAACTCCGTGCAATATCACAATATCAGAAATGTATAACTCAGCTAGCTTAATAAGTGAGTAATCAGATCGTACCGGAATGAAATGAGCTGATTTCGTCAATCTGTCAACTACGACCCAAATTGAATTTTTCTTTCTCGGAGTCAAAGGCAAACCAGAAACAAAATCCATCGTCACTCTATCCCATTTCCATACAGGAATCATTATCGGTTGTAAACCAGATGACACTTGATGTTCAGCTTTAACTTGCTGACAGACTAAACATTTCGAAACAAAGTCAGATATGTCTTGTTTCATACCAGACCACCAGTAATGTTGCTTCAGATCATGGTACATCTTTGTACTTCCCGGGTGAACAGATAAACGACTATTATGTGCTTCATTCAAGACCAACTGAATCAACTCTGAATTCCTCGGAACACAAATCCGATCTCTGAATCTCAAACAATCACCATTATCCACTCGAAATTCTGAATCAGAATTCATTATCGACTTTCTGAGCATCACATATTTGCTGTAAAAACAACGGTTTCGCTTTCAACTCAGCCAAAAATGAACCATCATCAGACAAGTCTAAATGAGCATTCATCGCACGTAATGCAAACAACGATTTTCGACTCAATGCATCAGCAACAACATTTGCCTTACCCGGATGATAATCTATCACAAGCTCGTAGTCTTTCAACAGTTCTAACCATCTTCTCTGTCACAAATTCAAGTCTTTCTGGGTCATCAAATATTTCAGAATTTTATGATCCGAAAACACATGGCATTTTTCACCAAAAAGATAATGACGCCAAATCTTTAAAGCAAACACAATCGCAGCTAGCTCAAGGTCGTGCGTCGGATAATTCTTTTCATGCGGCTTTAATTGTCTCGAGGCATAAGCTATAACTTTGCCTTCCTGTATTAGAACACATCCCAGACCATTCAACGAAGCATCGCTATAAATCACGAATTCTTTTCCCGATTCTGGCTGTATCAAAACTGGAGCTTTAGTCAAAAGGGTTTTCAACTGATCAAAGCTTTTCTGACATTTATCGGACCATTCAAATCTTACATCTTTTTGAAGTAATCTAGTCAATGGAGTAGCAATCATCGAGAAGCCTTTTACGAACCGTCGATAATAACCAGCTAGTCCCAGAAAACTTCGGACTTCAAACACATTTCTCGAAGGCTTCCATTCCAAAATAGCTGAAATCTTGCTCGGATCAACCCGTATACCAGATGTTGAGACAATATGTCCCAGAAAACTGACTTCACGCAACCAGAATTCATATTTACTGAACTTCGTATACAATTGCTTATCTCGCAGAGTTTGCAACACAATTCTCAAATGTTCAACATGTTCAGTTTCATCGCGCGAATAAATCAAAATGTCGTCAATGAATACAACAACAAATCGATCTAAATACAGTCTGAAAATTCTGTTCATCAAATCCATAAAAACAGCAGGCGCATTGGTTAGTCCGAAAGGTATAACTAAAAACTCATAATGCCCGTACCTCGTTCTGAAAGCAGTTTTTGGAATATTTGAATCTTTTACTCGCAACTGATAATATCCCGATCTTAGATCTATCTTTAAAAACACAGTGGCTCTTTTAAGCTGATCAAATAAATCATCAATTTTGGGCAAAGGATATTTATTCTTTATAGTCACCTTGTTCAACTGACAATAATCAATGCACATTCTCATCGTGCTATCTTTCTTTTTCACAAATAGAACTGGAGCACCCCAAGGTGAGAAACTCGATCTTGCAAATCCTCTATCGGTCAACTCTTGCAATTGTGACTTCAACTCTTTCAGTTCTATTGGTGCCATTCTATACGGAGCTATCGAAATAGGAGTCGTTCCCGGCAATAGTTTAATACCAAATTCAACTTCTCGTATCGGAGGTAATCCCGGTAATTCTTCAGGAAATACGTCAGGGAATTCACAAACAACTGACACTGATTCTACTTTCTTTTCATTCACTTTCGAATCAATTACATAGGCAAAATAAGCTTCATAACCCTTTTTCACGTAACTCTAAGCTTTCATCACTGATATCACAGCCGGTAAGTCCATTCATATCATTAGATTCAATCCGGACTATTTCATCATTCTGACATCTTAAATTAATAGTTTTTCTTTTGCAATTCACAACAGCATCATGCAATGTTAACTAGTCCATACCCAAAATTATATCGAACTCATCAAAAGGTAATAGCATCAGATCAGCCGAAAAATAAACATCTCGAAACATCAACGGACAGTTCTTGTATACTTTGTCAACCATGACACTTTTACCTAAGGGGCTCAATACGCTAATAATAAATTCAGTAGACTCTACAAGCAAAGTCTTACTGGATACTAAGTTCATGCATATATATACGAATGAGTAGAACCTGGGTCTATCAATGCAATCACAAAAGTATCATAAAGAATAAATGTACCCGTAATAACATCTGGAGACGAAGCTTCCTCACGGGCTCGAATGGCGTATGCTCTAGTAGGTGCCCTTACTTCAGATCTCGCAACTGAGTCTTTCACAGCTCTCTGGCCACCACTAGCATTTCTTGCATTTCTAGAAGGTCTACCTCTAGTTGAAACATTATTTGACCTCGGGTTTTGAACAATCTCTTGCTCAACAGACTCTGGGCAGTCTCGAATGAAATGGTCTAATGACCCACATCTGAAACAGGCTCGATCATTCAACCTACAACTTTCCGGATGTCTTTTACCATAATGTTTACATTCAGGTCGTTCGGATCGGACATTTCCCACACTGGCTATTGAAGTAGCTGGACCTTTGGAATTCGACTGTGATCTAGCTCGATGTCTATTTGGATATCCCATATTAGCCTTTGAACGACTATGCTCATCTCTGAATTTCTTTGAAGCAGACTGAAATGTTTTACTCGGAAATCTCTTTCTCACATCTCTAGCTTCCGATTAAGCTTTTCTTTTATCTTTCCCGAGTGCCTCAGCTTTACATGCTCGATCAACAAGCACAACAAACTATTTTATTTCCAAAATCCTAACTAGCAAATAGATATCTTCATTTAGGCCGTCTTCAAATCTTTTGCACATTATTGCCTCGGTTGATACACATTCTCGAGCATACTAACTTAATCTCACGAACTCTCTTTCATACTCGATGACAGACATGCGACCCTGTTTTAGTTCCAGAAACTCTTTCCGTTTCTGATCAATAAATCTCTGACTGATGTATTTATTCCAGAACTCAGACTAAAAGAAATCCCATGTAACCCGTTCTTTTAGAACAATAGAAATCAAGGTCTTCCACCATTGATAAGCTGCGTCTCGTAGCAAAGAAACAACACACTTTATACATTCCTCAGGAGTCAATGACATTTCATCAAATACTCAGATTGTATTCTCTAGCCAAAACTCGGCTCTCTCAGCATCGTCATCACTAGTGGCCCTGAACTCTTCAGTCCCATATTTACGGATTTTGTCAATCAGAAGCTTATTCAACAGATTCAAGCTCATTACTGGAGGTATAGCAGAAGTCTGAGGAGGATTAGGCAGGGGCGGAGGTTGTGAAACAACCGGATTAGTTCTAATGTACCGAGTGAACCACTCATTCATCATTTGAAAGAAGGCTTGTTTAGCCTGTCCCTCTTGATCGCTAGTAGCCAGTCTCGAATCAGATGACGCTGTCCCTTGAGCGTGAGCAGGCGCATTGCTTTCAACATCGTCAGCTACGGCTCTTTCGGGATCCATTACTATACGAAGAACACATTTTACACGTCAGGATTTATCACACTATCACATTTCATATATATGGCATGTATAGCTAGAATCTCACACGCTACGTTAGTCCGAGAATCGACTAAATTGTAGCTCTGATACCAATAAAATGTAATACCCCTAACCCGTAACCATCGCCGGTCTAGGGTTAAGAGGCATTACCGGACAATCGGATACTTTTACAAACATTTTACATCAAAAAGTATAACGTCATCAAATCATAGTAGAATACAAACATATAGTCCCTTAATGAGGCCTACGAGACCTTAAGCATGCATTAAAAATGAGTCGGGACTAAACCGGGATCACACGAAACTTTTCCAAAAATTAAACAATTTTCAAAGTTACAGAGGTCACACGCCCGTGTGGGTAGGCCGTGTACCTCACACAGCCTCAGACACGCCCATGTTCCTGAGCTGTGTCAAAACAGGGCATACATACTGACTTGACCACACGGCCTGAGACATGCTCGTGTGCCTCACCCGTGGTCGAGCCTGACTTGCATCACACGGCCAGTCACATGCCCGTGTGTCCAGCCCATGGTCGAGCCTGACTTGTTTTTGAAACACAATCTCGAAGGACACGGTCGAGCCACACGCCCGTGTGCTCAACCATGTGGGCAAATATAGGCCATTTGCAAGGCCAAAATGCCACCCACACTATGGGTTATCCCTACAAGCACATACAAGAATTATACCAACACAATTGGCAACTAAAAACATACCAAATGGTCATCCTTTTCAACTCATTCAAGTAAATTTCAAACATACCAACATATATTCCATTTAACTCAACCTATTCACATGCATTTCTAAGCATAAATCATCCATAATTTACCACTGCAATCTGACATCTACTCATCAATAATATACCAACTTTGCATCAATAAGCTTACCATTACTTTGACTAGTTCATTAGTCATTAAACCATACTAATCAAGCATTATATAACATGACTACTCATTCATACCACAATCATTTATCTAGCCATATTACATGGCTATATACATATCCCAAACATAATTCAAAGTGACTAGCCTATACATGCCATACTTTAGTATATACACTTTCAAAAGGTACCAAAATAAGATTGGGTAGTGTGATGACGATCCTCGATGATCCCCGAGCCTTTCGTAGCTTTAATGATCTATAAAACATAGTAAACACACACAAAGTAAGCTTTCAAAAGCTTAGTAAGCCATATACAAATAAACTTAACATAAATTGTACATAATCATATTAATACAATGTCATTAATGTTTCTCATTTGCAATTCCATAACATTTCCTTTGGCTCATTGGTTTAGCCGTTTCTTACTAACCAACCCATCTTCATACACATCACTAGATCATAACTTACTCATACTTATATCACATTATATATCCACAAGTCTATGCACATATCTCACTAAGGTAAGTTCATATATATACTTACTTTCCATACACATACATAGTGTACAATTCAAACGTACATGAATCGTTTATACATTTCACATAGCCTTTCGTTTTCTTGAAACTTTCCCGTTGAACCATTCAGAATCAAATAGGATACTCAGAATACTCAGAATAGTCGTACAATGCTAACATCGCAGACGTGGTCTTACATGTAACCAAATATCGATGCCACTATCCCAGACAGGGTCTTACACAAATCAAAACGATGCGAATGTCCCAGACATGGTCTTACACGTAAATCTCAAATTGATGCCAACGTCCCAGACGTGGTCTTACATGATATCACATAACGGAAACCTATGTCATGACATACGTAATCCTATCTAGTCCTAGGTTTGTACGGGACTTCTCGAACATTGATACATTATCGATACTTACTCGAATTTCAGGTATTTATCATTTCGTACACATTCATCATAATGAAATTTCATATAAACATACATAATTCAATCCAAATACATTTATTTGTATATAGGCTTACCTCGGATTCGGATATAAGCAGACGAATTCAGCTACTCAATTACTTTCGACTTTCCACGATCTAAATCCATTTTCTTCGGTTTGATTTACTCTTAGACAGGGACTTTTGCTCCACTGAATAAGCACATTCGACTTGAATCAATAACCTGAATTATCAAAACAAGAATAAGAACTCACAATTAAGAATAAGCACAAGTATTTATCTCATAAATCAAATAATAATAAGATCTGTCTTAGGTTTCATCCTCTTAGGTATTTAAGGGATTTAGTTCATACTAAAAGAGGGAAACATCATAAAAGAGGAAAAACAACAAAACATAAGAAAACCCAAAAAACTCCTAAAGAATTTGACGGGAGATCTTCAGCCTTGATGGAGATCCTTCTTCTAAGCTGTTCCCGACGGCTGTCTTGGAGTATTTTCTCCTTCTACTCGGCGTCTATTCGACGTCCTGTCGAACTCTCCTTTTAGGTTTCCCCCTAGGGTGTTTATATAGGCTTTGAGATGCCTTACTTGGCCCACAAGTATCCCATTCCGAAGAGAATTCATCCTAGTTTCGGCAGGGACACACCCGTGTGACACTCCGTGGTGGACTCCCTTGGCCGTGGTCGTTCCTGTTCGCCACACACGACCGTGTGATCTGCCCGTGGTCAATACTCCAGGCCGTGGTTGATCCTTGCTCAAAACACACGGCCGTGTCCAATGGTCCAGGCCGTGTTGATTTCCTCAGTAGGCTCGTTTTACCCCTTTTTGACTCGTTTCCCGTTCCTTTCGACTCTCTAAGCTCTCCTGAGTATAAAACATGAAATGAAGAGATTAGGAGCATCTAATTCATCAAATTCAATGGAAAATCATCCAAAATTAAGCCAAGCATGGGGTTAAAATATGTGTTGATTATGGTTTATCAAATATCCCCACACTTAAGCGTTTGCTTGTCCTCAAGCAAAATCCTCAACTCACAATTAAAATTAACTCCCTCAATTCATAATTCTCATCAATAATGTTTCATCATAATTCATAGATAATTCATACATTGATAATTTAACTAAAAGAGTCTTAAAGATTCAAACAATCTAAGTCATAAATTTTTATAGCACGAAAATATAGGTGTCTCCCCTCATCTAAATAAATTACTTTTGATCCAAAATCGAAAAGAATTGACATCCTCACTAAAGATTCACTCAAATCACTCAAAGTGTTTAAGGTTCAAATTAAGCACTCAAAAAGTCAAACATGAAAAGTTAATCCCATAGGCTTGCCTAAAAATCAAATCTCCACCACTGTAAAATGAGATGATACACAAATCAAAAGGTCTTTAAAAGGGTTGTAATGGGGCTTGGGTTAAAGGTGTGGATAAAGGCTGAATTAGAGGGTTAGTATCAAGATTGAATTGATAAATTACCTAACTAGAAAAATAACTAAAACTTAAATAATTACAACAATTAAGAATTCATCACTAATAACACGAGCTTCTTCTCAAAATGTGAAATTAACGCATAAGCTCAAATAACATAGAACTAATAATGAATATACTTCGTTTTTTTTAAGAATAAGCACATACAATAATAATAAGATAGAATTTAACAACTGAAATAAAGAAAATAGTTAAGCAACCGATCAAATCAAATCTCGATATAAGGGTAGTCAAGAGAAATGGTGATAACAAATACAAAGTGGGTTTTGGGTTAATATTAATGGGTGAGTCAAGAAATGGTTGATTAGGTTTCAAAGGGGTCACTAGGGGTTAATTAAACGGGTAGGTTTTTTTAGTGGAATAAGTGGGTTAAAACCTAGGTGCCTTTATTATCTCAGTATATCAAACCAGAGGTGTGGTCTCGACATGTATGATCGAAGTAAGTTCTAGAATAACAAATCAATGTTGACACACTCATAATTAATAAAGTGAGCAAGAAAAGAATATGCTCTAAAAGGCTCAAAATCTCACAAAAATTATGGTTTTTGATGTCAACCTTGCAAATTTCAAACTTCAAAGTAATATTTAAATTTAGGAAAACAACCTAGAAATTTTAATTACGGAAAATAGACTTATCATGCTTGATTCTCTAATATCTTAAAGTTTAAATCATCAATGCTCAATTAACTATGACTTAATCCAAAACATATCAATGAAAATCATAAATCAAAAGAAATTTCATTCTAACAGTGATATGAGAAAGTGACTTGAGAAAAAGACAAAATTCAGGGATTTGAGAATAATGCAAAAAGTTAGGAACTTCTTTTTTCTTTTTCTTTTTTTGAATAAAATTCACCCCCCACACTTAAGATGTACATTGTCCTCAATGTACAAAAATAGATATCCACAATATAGTAAGAAAATCATAAGGTAGGGAGAGAAGTCAAAGAAAAAAAATGAGGGAAATTTGGGCCGAGTTGGAAGAGGATACGCCGGTGGTAGTGGATACTAGGGTCGTGGTGTAGTGATTCCCTAACAGCCTTTAGAACCTAAATTAAAGAAATCAAAATATAATAATATAGATTTAACACAAGAAAGATAAAGAGAAGGAAAATAAAGGAGAAGAGAAAAGAAAAAGAAAAACTAAATGGACTCAAAGGTCCTTGTCTTACCGAGTAATTGAAGCGGCTGGCATGAACTTATTTAGATCGGTCTCGTACGAGGAGACTGTGCTAGGGTCCTTTCGCTTCTTCGACATGGAGATGGTGGTGAGGATGGTGAAAGAAAAAGAATGAGGGGAAGGGGAAAGGAAAATGAAGGGAGAAGATAGTGAGAAGAGAAAGGGGTGTGGTGGCTGGGGGTTTGGAGAAGAAGAATTTGGGGATAAAGTGAGAAGAATGGGGGGTTTTAAATAAGAATCAGGGACCTGGTTACTGCCCACGCTCGTGTACTGTGGGCGTGTTAAGTCACACGGCCATATCGCACGGCCGTGTGGTGGCTTGTTCGTTTCTCCCACGCTTGTGTAGAGGTTTCCACGCCCGTGTATCTTTCTCAGTGTCGACCACGACTGTATCGCACGGCCGTGGCATTTTATCACCGTCCGTGATTTGGGGGTTTTTCGTCCTTGGTTCGTACTATCTCTGCCACGCCAGTGTGCAAATCCATGATGTCCACACGGCCACGGCCACCCCCGTGTGCAAGGCCGTGTGGTACGAAAACCTACGCTTTATTAACTTGGTTAGTTTTTAGTTAGGTGCTAAAAATCAAAGATATGAAAATTAAAGGGGTTAGTGCTCGGGTTACCTCCCGAGAAGCGCTCGTTTAAAGTCTTAAGCTAGACTTACCTCTAATTTGCATATCTCATGTGGATCGAGGAGTTGACACTCATCTCTCTTGCTATCAATTCTAGGATCACTATATAGTTTGAGTCGAGTGGTGTTTACCTTAAAAGTGCCGAATCTAGGATTAGTTACCTCAACTGTTTCGTATGGGAAGACATTGATTACCGTGAAAGGAATCTCTTCATTAGTGTTAAGGTCTGAAGTGGCGATTCGAGGGTCTGTCTTATCCAACAATACTTGATCCCCGATCTGAAATTGGTATGTCCCATCTTTAAGTTTGACATGGAGTTGCCTCATTTTTGCTTCGTGTGTTTTTAGTTTCTCCTTGAAATATGTCTTCCACTCGTCTAGTTCATCCAGCCTCGTTCCTCATGAGTTAGTTCATGTCTAGGATGGCTCAAATGTGTAATTCAGTGGTGCTTTACGAAAAGAAGGTTGAACCAAATGGTCATTAATAGAATTTATGTTTTCACCTTTATCACTCGATGTCCTCGCCGAGTCAAGAGCCTGAAGAGTGATCGTTTCGTCACCTACACGAAGTATGAGTTCCCCTGTACCAATATCAATTTTAGTTTTAACAGTTGCTAAAAAGGGTCTTCCTAAAATTAAAGGAATATTGTTATCCTCATCTATATCTAAAACGACAAAGTCTACTGGGAATATGAATTTATCAATTTTTACTAGTACATATTCAATTATACCCCTAGGAACTCTAATGGTTTTATCAGCTAATTGGATGCTCATCCTAGTTTGTTTGGGTTTCCCTAGACCTAGCTGTTTAAACATTTTATAAGGCATAACATTTATACTTGCCCCTAAATCAGCCAAAGCGTTATTAACAGATAAACTACCAATTAAGCACGGAATTGTAAAACTCCCTGGATCTTTTAATTTTCGTGGTAGTTTATTTTGTAGAATTGCTGAGCACACTGCGTTTAGTTCCACATGCGACGTATCGTCTAACTTCTGTTTGTTTGTCAAAAGCTCTTTTAAAAATTTCCTTGAATTGGGCATTTGCGAAAGAGCTTCAAGAAACGGTAATTTAATATGTAATATTTTTAAAAGTTTAAGAAATTTACTGAATTGTTCATCTGTGCGGTCTTTCTTTGTCGCATTGGCATATGGCACAGGAGGTTGGTACTCTGTAATTACCGGTTTTGGTTTATCATGGCTTACCTCAACCTTACCCTCCTCTGCCACATTCTCTTGCCTTAATTTCGGTTCATCTAACCCTTCACTATCGTGAGCAGAAACAGCATGAAGTTGCTCCTTTGGGTTAGTTTCAGTGTTGCTTGGCAAGCTGCCTTGTGGTCGTTCAGATATGATCTTAGCAAGTTGTCCTAATTGGTTCTCAATCCCTTGAATCGATGCTTGTTGATTTTTTTAGCTATTTGTTTGGTGTTTTGGAAGCGTGTCTCGATAATCGCGATGAATTTTGTTAGCATCTCTTCTAGGTTCGGCTTCTTCTCTTGCGGGTAGGGTTGCTGTTGAAAGCCTGGAGAGGGTTGTTGTCTCTGATTTTCTTGACCACCCCGTGAGAAGTTTGGGTGGTTCCTCCAACCTGGATTATAATTATTACTATAAGGGGTTATTTTGAGATCTAAAATTATTACCCATATAGTTCATCTACTCGCTTTCTACGCCAGGGTTGTAGGGTGGGTATTCTGTATTGTTCGTCCCTCCTCTATTTGTATCGCACTGCATCACTGGATGTACCTGTGAAGAACCATACTAACCATCAATTTTGTTATTAAGGAGTTCTACCTGGTTTGATAGCATGGTCACTGCGTCGAGGTTGAAAACACTGGCGGCTTTTGTTAGCCTTGTCCTGTAACTTGCCACCGATGCGGTTATTGGTGACATCTCCTCTATAAACTCATAAGCCGCCTCAGGAGTCTTGTTATTTAGGGTTCCACCGGCGGCTGAATCAATCAACTGCCTAGTTGAGGGGTTCACACCGTTGTAAAAGGTTTGAACCTGTAGCCACAAAGGTAACCCATGGTGAGGGCACCTTCTTAGTAAATCCTTGTATCTCTCCATGCATCGTAAAGTGTCTCTAAATCTATCTGCACAAAAGAAGAGATATAATTCCTCAACTTAGCCGTTTTAGCCGGCGAAAAATATTTAAGTAAAAATTTTTCGGTCATTTGATCCTATGTAGTGATTGATCCTCGTGGTAACAAGTTCAACCAATGTTTAGCTTTGTTTCTCAACGAGAAGGGAAACAACCGAAGACGAATGACATCATCAGAAACGCCATTGATTTTGAAAGTGTCGCACAACTCTAGAAAATTTGCCAAGTGATTGTTTGGATCCTCATCCTGCAAACCATCAAACTGAACAAACTGCTGAATCATCTGTATAGTGTTAGGTTTCAGTTCAAAATTATTTGCAACAATAGCAGGTCTAACAATACTTGATTCAGTTCCTGTTAAATTAGGTTTAGCATAATCATACATAGTACGAGGAGCAGGGTTTTGATTCACCGGATTTGCGGCAACTACAGGAGGTAGCGGATTATTGTCAGCCATCTCTTCGGTAGTGTTGGTTTCGTCTTCTTGCTCTTCTTCTATGTATTGTAGGCTTCGCCTTATTTCTCTTCGGTTTCTGTGAGCTGTACCTTCTATATCACTGTCAAAAAGTAATGGTCCTGACGGGTTTCTTCTAGTCATAAACTAAAAGTTCCTGCCAGAAGCAAAGAAAGAAAAATTAGAAAACTAGAAAAGAAATTAAAAATTAAATTACAATAAATAAAAATAATGGCTAAAGTAATAAAAATTTAATGTTCCTAATATCTTAGTCCCCGGCAACGGCGTCAAAAACTTGATGGAACTCGAAACTAACTATTATTTCGACAAAGGCAAGCGCACCTCTCGAACAGTAGTATAGCTATGGTGAGTCCGGAATATCGTATTCTTAAGGACCATGAGTACTAATATTAACTATCTTTTTATTATCTAGCCTAATAATTATGGGGATTTATTTTTAATCTAAAATCTACTAACAAATTTAACTAACTATGAACGCGACAGAGAGTAAATTGGGAAAATACTTTTAAACAACTTTTATATGAGATAGGCAATACCTAAGGAAGAATCCACCTAGACTTCACTTATTACTTTTGATTCATGCGATTTATTCACTTGGCTTAATCCGTAGAAATCCCTAAATTATATTAATACCTCTCTCGAGGCTACTAACAACTGACTCTAGGTTGATTAATTGAAATCTCTTTCTAATTAAAACCCCTATTGTCGCATTAACTTGATCTATGGATTCCCTTATTAGGTTTGACCCTAATCAGAAGTGATTTTTAGCCGCCTATCTCTAGGGTTGCAATCAACTCCGCTTAATTGTGTTGATCTACTCTTAGACAGGGACTTTTGCTCCACTTTGAATAAGCACATTCGACTTGAATCAATAACTGAATTATCAAAACAAGAATAAGACCTCACAATTAAGAATATGCACAAGTATTTATCTCATAAATCAAATAATAATAAGATCTGTCTTAGGTTTCATCCCCTTAGGTATTTAAGGGATTTAGTTCATACTAAAAGAGGGAAACATCATAAAAGAGGAAAAACAACAAAACATAAGAAAACCCAAAAAACTCCTAAAGAACTTGATGGGAGATCTTCAGTCTTGATGGAGATCCTTCTTCGAGAAATTTCGACCAATTTGTCTTGGAGTATTTTCTCATTCTACTCGGCGTCTATTCGACGTCCTGTCGAGCTTTCCTTTTAGGTTGCCCCCTAGGGTGTTTATATAGGCTTTGAGATGCCTTACTTGGCCCACAAGTATCCCATTCCGAATAGAATTCATCCTAGTTTCGACAGGGACACGCCCGTGTGACACTCCCGTGGTGGACTCCCTTGGCCGTGGTCGATCCTGTTCGCCACACATGGCCGTGTGATCTGCCCGTGGTCAATATTTCAGGTTGTGGTTGATCTTTGCTCGAAACACACGGCCGTGTCCAATGGTCCAGGCCGTGTTGATTTCCTAAGTAGGCCCATTTTGCCCCTTTTTGACCTGTTTCCCGTTCCTTTCGACTCCCTAAGCTCTCCTGAGTATAAAACATGAAATTAAGAGATTAGGAGCATCGAATTCATCAAATTCAATGGAAAATCATCCAAAATTAAGCCAAGCATGGGGTTAAAATATGTGTAAATTATGGTTTATCATCAAGAGTAGGTGAAGTTTTGGTGACTTAATTGACTAGTAATAATAAAATAAAGAAAAAGTGATATCATCCTTGTTCCTTTTCTTCTCTTCACCGAAAATACCAGCAAAATAAGGGGTTTGAGAGCTCAAAAATTTCAGCCAAGCTTTTCTCCTTGCAAGTAAGTGTTTTGATGGCCATTTTTATTGATTTTTGTGTTTTTGGAACCCTTGTAACTTAAGCTAACTAATGAGGGGACTATTTTGCAAAATAGTTAAGAGTCTAGGGTTTTACCATGTGAGTATTCATGTTGATTTCTAAAATTTTTATGGAAGAAAATGAATCTTAGTTGTTAAATAAACAGCTTTTGTGAAAGGGGTTTCCATGAAAACATCAAAAAGGACCTTTTTGTAAAGGTTGTAAAATATGTGGTAAATGTGTGTAATAATTGAAATATTGAGTTTCTATAAGAGGGAATATGAATCGGCTAGGCTTGGGTGTGTGAAAAATGAACACATTTCATTTTACGAGCCTAGGGGTAAAATCATGATTTTGTGAAAGTCTAAGGGTAAAACGGTAATTTTTCCAAAGTATGATTCATGAGTTATTTTAATCAATGTGATCATTAAATAAGTGAAATTGTTATTTTAGATCAAGAAACACGAAGTCCGGACCAAAACTGAGGAAAGGACAAAATTATGGACTAAATCGAACAACTATACATATTTTGGTATCGAGGTAAGTTTGTGTGAAATTAAAGCTACATAATGCTATTATATTCTTAGTTGCTTGATATCATGAAAAATTTATATTATTTCTATGAAATTGATTAATGATGCCTCGATGAAAGTATAATGATATTATGTTAAGTCGAAGTCCCGGTTGAACATTGGGAATAGCAAGGATACTATTGTCACAACATGAGACAAGAGGGTCCCGTATAAGACCATGTCTGGGACATGGCATCGGCACCGAAGGGAGATCTCGTGTAAGACCATATCTTGGATATGGCATCGACATCGAAATGAGATCCCGTGTAAGACCATATCTGAGATATGGCATCGGCATCGAGATGTGATCCCATGTAAGACCATATCTAGGATGTGGCATTGGCATCGTGTTATATGTATAATGAGATTGAGTATCCTTCGATATTCCAAGTAGTTCAACGGGTAAAGAATTAAGTTTATGTTAAAGATAGCAAAGAGCTAAGTCTATGTTCAAGAGAATAAAAGCGCTAAAGTTATGTGATGAAGTGATACAGGTACCCATGAGTAACTTACGAGAAATGAATGCAAAATGTAATATGTGATTTGGTAAGAGTAAGCATGAGTAAGTTATGTCGATGTGCTTGAGAACTTGTGTATGATTCAGTGTGATGAATGATATTATCATGAACCTTTATGTTGCTATTTATTTCATGCAAACTTACTAAGCTTTATGCTTACCCCTCTCTTTTCCCTATTCCTTGTAGTATCGCCAAGCTAGCTCGGGGATCGAAGGAAGTCGGAGTTCGATTCACACGGTCATAGGACATGGGCGTGTGCCCAGGCCGTGTGAAGTCTGCACCTGAATTTAGGAATTTAATTCGCCACACGGTCTAAGGACACGGGCGTGTGCCTTGGCCGTGTGACTTTAATAGGTTGAAGACGTCAGAAACAGAATGTCAAGATTTTGCACACGGGCTAAGACACGGGCGTGTCTAGGCCGTGTAAGGGACACGGGCCATGGACACGGGCGTGTGTCCGGTCATGTGACAACCCCTGTAGGTTCGAAATGAGAAATAAAATTCACACGGACTAGGGACATGGGCGTGTGTGACCACACGGCCTGCCCACACGGGCATGTCCCTCACCGCATGGGCATGGGTCCCTGTTTTAAGCAAAAAAATTCTAAGTGTTCAAAAGTTTTCGGTTTAGTCCCAAACCATTCCGTATGTATGTTTAGGGTCTCGTGGACCTATAATAGGGACGTTACGATCTCGAATGAGAAGTTTTAAGTGGAAATGAAATTGTATGTCTCGATGTTGTATGTTTGAGCAAGTTAAGCACGGTAATGCCTCATACCCGGTTTTGGCGTCGGATACGGATAAGGGGTGTTACAGATTGAACTTTTATCACTTTTACAATTTAGTCCTTGAACCTTAATTGCTTACTAATTCGGAAAAAATTACCTATATAGAATTCAATTAACCTATTAATATAATAATATTTACAAGTTTGGTTTACGAAAATGAGGTCTCAAACTCGCATTTTTTGATACCATTGACTTTTGGGTCATTAAAAGTAAACTTTTCACCTAAAAAGATCTACTCATTATAAATTTCGATTTATTGAATTATAAAACAATTATCATAGGTGATATCTTTCCAAGAGACAATGATCTCATGTTCAAGTTCTAGTAAATGTGATTTGATAGTTTCTTTTTATTTTTAAAAAAAATTAGTGCTCTTTAACATTTTATATATTTTTTGTAATTTTTAATTTTTTATAATTTTTATTTTTGATAATTTTTGTATTTTTTTATACTTTATTTTTCTCATTTTCTAAAGATTTTTTTTTTAGATTTTTTGGGACACATGGTAGCAAATGATTAACTTGATATCTCCATTGTTAGTTTTTAAAGATCAACGTTATGCGAGTCTCAAGGCAAAATTTTAGACCTATGACTGTGATGGGCTCACACTACCTCAAGGCCCAAAAACAATGTCAAAGGTTAAGCAAATCAAATTAGGATTCGATCAAAAACAAGATTCGAGGACAAATCTTGACGGACTTTTAATTATATTACTCTACCATCGATAGACGATTTTATTTGTCGGAAAGAGGTAAGTTGAACATTGATAATTCTCAAGAGGTGCTAGAATATCGAAAATTGAAATATGTAGGCATACCTTGAATGTTTTTGATAAGTATGCTGCTGATTTTATTTTTCCTTACGACACGCTTTCTCATTGGTCAAGTTTCAATAAACAATGGACTGAAAGTTCAATTGATTTTATGGGTTTATCTAGGTATTTAAAGTTTATTTTTGTTGCATTCGACAGGTTTATTAAAAAAACCTCATGCATTTGATCTTGCAACAAAATTTTCTACCTTAAACTCTAAATATGAATTTTTACATAATAATATTAAACTACTTGATTTTTATAATTATGTGAAATTATTGACTCATCGTTGGAAATTCTTATGGATGACCATGCATATTCAAAGAAAGTTACAAGTTATTTTTTTACTTGAACACTCATGTGCCTAATATTTCTTTGTCTAGTGTTGATGGTTTGTTTTTGGAAGAGAGATACTTGATCCATGCTAATTTGGGATATCAAAATCATATCTTTGATCCTGGAGATAGTTTTGGCGTACAAGAAAACTTATGTAAGTATTTTATTCATTTTATTGTTATTTATTCTAATCATTTTTCTTTCTCGACAGCTAAAGATTTGGGGATGAACCTTCTTGAGGAAAGGGGGAATGATACGAGTCTCAAGGCACAATTTCAGACCTATGAGTGTGATGGGCTCACACTACCTCAAGGCCCAACAACAATGTCAAAGGCTAAGTGTAACAGCCCTTTTTCAGTGGTGTTGGAAACAATAGTTTTGGGGCCACCAAATTCGACGAGTAAGTTCGTAAAAATAATATTTAATATTTACGAGTTAATTGTGACTTTGAAAAGGTTTTTGATATAGTGATTTTTGTTTTATAAGCGACTTATTAAGTTCATGTGGTATGACCCTAAGGTCAAGTGGTTTTAGAAAATAAGGTATCGGGATCTCGTTTCTATAAATCGAGCCATAAATATTCTTATAAATATTTACGGAGTGTCATTAAGGTGGTATTAAAGTTTCGTTAAAAAAATTTAACTTTTCGATATTTAATTAATTAAAAAAGACTAAATTATAAAAGATGTAAAATTTAATCACTATTTGATTTTAGTGATTAAATGGTTAATTGAATAAAGGAAAAGGGACTTAAATGGTAATTAAACCATGGTCAAAGTTTCCAAGCGGTGGTGTTATGATTGAATCCACTAGCTTTTGGATTAATTGTTCTTTTAGTCCTAATTAGTTTGGGATTAAATTGTAAATAAGTTTATTTAGTTAGAATTTAATTAAATTGAAGGACCAATTGTGAAATTAAACCTTCCTTTGATGGTAATTATGCCATATATTTATGTGATGGATAAATATGGACATAACTTTGGTGTTTTATTTATTTATTTAACCAAGGGAAAAATGGTAATTTGATAATTAAATTAAATTAAATTAAAACCAAAATGTTTCGTATTCATTTTGATCCAAGAAGGTAAAGTAATAGCTTATGCTTCTAGACAGTTAAAGCCAAATGAAAAGAACTATCCGACACATGATCTAGAATTTGCAGCTATTGTGTTTGCGCTGAAAACTTGGCGACACTATTTGTTCGGTGAAAAGTGTCATATATTTATCGATCATAAAAGTTTAAAGTATCTGATGTAGCAGAAAGATTTGAATCTGAGACAGCGTAGATGGCTCGAACTATTAAAAGATTATAAGTTGGTTATTGATTATCATCCGGGAAAAGCAAATGTAGTTGTGGATGCTCTGAGTAGAAAATCTTTGTTTGCTTTGCGAGCAATGAATACCCGATTGTCATTGTCTGATGATGGCTCAATTTTAACTGAGTTAAAAGCTAAACTGATGTTTCTACAGCAGATCTGTGAAGCTCAGAAATGTGATAATGAGTTGCAAGCTAAACGGGTACAGTGTGAGTCAACTTCTAATTCAGAATTTCAGGTAGGATCTGACGATTGTTTGTTATTCAGAGGCAGAGTTTGTGTACCAAAGAATCCAGACCTTGTACAGAAAATTTTGCACGAAGCTCATAGGGGTAGTATGTCTATTCATCCGGGAAGTAATAAAATGTACAATGATTTGAAACAGATGTACTGGTGGCTAGGAATGAAACGTGATATTTCATATTTTGTATCTAAGTGTTTGATATGTCAGCAAGTTCAAGCTGAACATCAGGTACCTTCGGGACTGTTACAACCAGTGATGCTATTTGGGTTATCGTCGATCGTTTGACGAAGTTTGCACATTTTATTCCGGTACATATGGATTTCTCTCTGGACAGATTAGCAGAATTGTATGTTTCAAAAATTGTCAGACTACATAGAGTGTCAGTCTCCATTATTTCAGATAGAGATCCGCGATTTACATCGAGGTTCTGAAAAAAATTACAGGAAGCTCTAGGTACGAAGTTGCATTTTAGCACTGCATTTCACCCTCAAACTGATGGTCAATTAGAGTTTGTGGTTCATATTCTTGAAGATATGCTTCGGTGTTGTGTTTTAGAGTTCTAAGGCAATTGGGAGAAATATTTGTCGTTAGCCGAATTCGCATATAGTAATAGTTATCAGTCAAGCGTAAAGATGGCAATATATGAGGCTCTGTACGATTCCAAATGCCGAACTCCATTATATTGGACTGAGCTTAGTGAGAAAAAGATACACGGAGTTGATTTGATTCGTGAGACTGAGGAAAAAGTGAAAGTGATCCGATATAGCTTGAAAGCAGCTTCTGATCGTCAGAAATCTTATGCGGATCTTAAACGTAAAGAAATAGAGTTTCAAGTTGGCGACAAAGTATTTTTGAAAGCTTCACCCTGGAAGAAAATTCTTCGGTTCAGTCGTAAAGGAAAACTGAGTTCGCGATTTATCAGACCATATGAGATTACAGAGAAAACCGGACCTGTTGCGTACCGATTAGCTTTACAGTTAGAACTTGAAAGAATCCACAATGTCTTCCATGTGTCTATGTTACGATGATATCAATCTGACCCTTCACATGTTATTTCTCCGACGGATGTTGAAATTCAGCCTGACATGACATACAGTGAGGAACCGATCAGAATTCTGGCACGTGAGGTGAAAGAATTGAGAAATAAAAAGGTAGTTTTAGTAAAAGTCATTTGGCAACGACACGAAATAGAAGAAGCTACCTGGGAACCTGAAAAAACTATGAGAAAGCAATATTCGAACCTTTTTACTGGTAAGATTTTCGAGGACAAAAATTCCTTTAGGGGGAGAGTTGTAACAGCCTGTTTTCAGTGAAATTGGAACAGTGGTTTCGGAACCACAAATCCAAAGTCAAAAAAAATTATTTTAATATTATTTTATGGTCTACAATATGATAGAAATATCGTATGAAAAATTCGTTAAGAAATTTTACTGTTTGCATGCGTAGCTTGATAAAAAGGACTAAATTGCATAAAGTGCAAAAGTTGAATTCTAATAGCTAAAGGTATCAAATAGCTATGGAATTTAAAATTTGAGGTCATTAAATGGCAAATAGACCTTTTAGAGGAGTTAATAGATAAGGATGATTATTCATCATTGGAAATTGAAGAAAATATTAAGGTTAATTTTGGAAAGATGATAAAATAATGATGATAAATGAAATAAATTATTAAATTATTATCATTTTCATCATATTTCCCAAAACAAAAACATGGAAACCCTAGCCATGGAAGTTGAGTTCTAGCAAACTTATTTGGCTTAATTAGGTATGTATTCTTGTCTCGTTTTTAATGATTTTTATGTTTCCGAGATCTTAATAGCTTAATCTAGCTATCTCGAGGATTTATTTGCAAAACTATTAAAGTATTAGAGTTATTCCATGGATGAGTATAGTTGAATTTTGAAGTTTTATGGTAGAATATGAAAGGTTGTTGTTAGGTAAACAACTTTTGTAAAGAGAATTTTGATGAAATTATGATTTAGGGACTAAATTGAAAAGATGATAAATTCATGGAAAAATTCTAAATTTTATGAAATTCATGGGCTGCTATTGATATATATGAAAATTGGCTAGGCTTGAAATAAGGATTAAATTGTATGAATTTCATTTTTCGAGCCTAGGGACAAAATCATAATTAATAAAAGTATAGAGGCAAAATAGAAATTTTGCCAAAATATGTGTGTTGGATTGAATTGAATAATAATTATATTAAATTGGGTTAAATTCATTCGTATAGATCCGTATAGACCTAATACGGAGTTAGATCGAGGCAAAGAAAAAGTATTGGATTAGTAGCTTTCGTATCTACGAAAACTTATCGAGGTAAATTCGTGTAACTAAATTGTAAATTTATTTGTTTTGAATTGAATATTATTGTGTGTGATTTGTATAATTGCCATGTATAATTATTGATCACATATCTGACAAGTACCAAGTCCTGTTTGAACCTTAGAAATTTGAAGGATACAAATGACATGTCATTAGGGTTCCCAATTTAGTTGTGATCCTGCATGTGTTGCGGACACACCATGGCTCTCACGAGCTTTCCGTTATTTAGCTCTTATGAGCATCCCAATATTTGGCTCTCATGAGCTTCCCGATTAATGGCTCTCTTGAGCTTCTCGATATTTAGCTCGTATGAGCTTCCCGTTATATGGCTCAGAAGAGCTTCCTGTTAACATGCTCGTATGAGCACATATATATATGAATTGACGGATTATAGATTTATACACTTCGTGTGTACTACCCGTGTATCCAACGATATTTTAAATGGTTCAACGGGCAAAGTTCTGATATGAAACAATATGAGTTCGAAATGAACAATTACGGGTATATACTTGAGTTACATGGAAAATAATATTACATGATATGTTGAAATATTAGATGGATGATACATGTATGTGAATCTTACCTAGTGATTATGTACAACCATATTTATTGCTTATGGAAAGTGTTACATGGCTAACATGTTGAGGACATGTGTTTAGGCTTTTGGCCAAATTGGTTTGGTTATATTAGCATGCTTACCTTAAATGTGATTAAATGGTAAGTTGATTTCTTTGTTATACGAATTTACTAAGCTTAAATGCTTACTCTATGTTATTTTCCATGTTTTATAGTATTTCGAAAGCTCATTTTGGTTAGAAGCTAGTCAGAGCAACTTCACACTATCTATCAGCCTTTTCGGTATAATTAGTAAATTAATTTTGGTTATAATGGCATGTATAGGTTAATTTGGCCAATGATGGCATATAAATGTTTTGTTGGAACTAGCCATTTAAATGGCTTGTGATGGATAAATTTTGATGTGTATGTAAATGGCCCTATCATGTTTGATGTGTATTTGAAATGGTTGAATGATGGAAATCTTATAGGTATATTGATGATTGGGTTGAATAGGTATATTAGGTAAATTATGCATATATGTATTTGATTATGTAGGTGAAATTGGTTATTAGATTGATATGATTTATGTTGTCATTTAAAGAGCCTAAGGGCATATTGTTGGTATGTGATTGTATTACATGTTTAAGTATTGATTTTTGCTTGATTTGATTGCCTTATTATGGCTTGTTGATGTCTAAAATGTTGATTTAGGTTGATGACAAATTGGGTGAGAAATATGGCTAGGAAAATGGTCTATTTTTGTCCACACGGGCAGAGACACGGCCGTGTGTCCCATTGGCGACCATTGGATTTTCAGATTATGCATTGAGTTGGTGGATTCAACTTGGAATTTATCGTAAAAGAAACTACGAAAGGATAATTGAAACATGGGACGAGTTGAAGCAAGTGATGCAAAAGCATTACATTCCTTCTCATTACTATGGAGAGGTCAAAACGAGACTTCAATGCCTTGTTCAAGGTAATCGATATGTTGATGAGTACTTTAAGGAGATGGAGATGGAGATGCTTATGCAAAGAGCAAATGTACAAGAAGATGACGAGACTACCATGGTGCGGTTCATAGATGGCTTGAATGTTTCAATAGCCAATGCTCTTAATCTTCAAACCTACATTGATCTTGAGGATACGGTACACAAGGCCATTGAGATTGAGCATCAGTTTCAACAACGTCAATCTCATCCATTTAGTGCTTCACAAACGCCATGAAGACATCTCAACCCAGAAATGTCAGTATCCCATCCAAAAAGTCGTCGCAAATCTGTTGATTTTCCAAGCTTGAAAATTGGCAGCTTTGGTGATTGGAATTTAATAAATTTCACCCCATCCGTGCATGTATCATTCTCCCTTTCCTCGAAAAGATTCGTCCTCAAATCTTGTCTTTGATCGAATCCTGATTTGATTTGCTTAGCCTTTGACATTGTTGTTGGGCCTTGAGGTAGTGTGAGCCCATCACATTCATAGGTCTAAAATTGTGCCTTGAGACTCGCATCACAATGGATAAAATTGAGAAGTCTAATAATGTTAAAATTTGAAATGAGAAAAAAAAAAAAAAACCTTTAAAAACCAAATTGAGAAAAATGATTTAGTTAAGAGATTATAGTGTGCATTAAACCTTTAAAAAAAGTATAGAGGAATTACAATTAAAACTGAACTAGTATGGATCCTACACGTTTCGCATTACCTTAATTATTAATTATATTTTGAGTCAAATAGTAGAGTAAATATTTGAATACTTGTAACATCATATTTTTCGGTGGTGTCGGGAGCGGTGGTTTCGGGACCACAATTCCGGCTAGTAAGTCAGTGAATTATCATTTATTGAATACTTATAGAATTTCTATAGTGTCTTATTAAAGTTTTATTTAGAAATTTAGAAATTTAGTTGAGTAATTAAGTAAAAAGGACTAAGTCGTAAAAATGAGAAAGTTGATTGCTATTTATAAAATGGGTTTAATAGTTTTAGAAACTTATTTTAAGGTCTTTAATTAGTAATTTGACCATAATAGTTTCGTATGGACGGTTATAGGCTTTAAAATTGTTAGGTTAATATGTTATTTAAGGGTGAATAAGTAAATAAGAAATTTAAGCATTAACAAATGAAAGAAAAAAAAATAAACTATCATCATTTTTGCTTTTCTTTGCCAAAATTAAAGAAGGAATTCACCATGGTTAGGGCTTGAGCATTCGGTCACTTAAAGAGCTTGCATGTAAGTGATTTTAGTTTTATTTTTTAGTAATTTTTATGTTTTTGACTTTTTTCATGTGCCATTGTTAAATTCATGAGTAATTTGAAGTTTGGTGTTGGCTTTTGTGAGTTTGTAGTTAAGTATTGATAGTTTGTAAAGTAGATTTTATTGATTTTGATATTTAAGGATTAAATTCATAAAGTTACAAAATTCAAGGTAAAATTGTGAAAAAGAGTAATGTGTGGGCTATTTTGGGGAGTAGAAGAATCGGCTAATTTGATTTACGCATGATTATGTTTATTTTGGTATATTTTTGAATCAATGACGAAATTGTATAAAGGTGAAAGTTTAAGGGTAAAATTTGTAATTGTGGTTAGAAGGACTTAAATGTATAAATTGAGTATTTATAAGGTTTGAATGGATTTAATTGAACTAAATTATATTCTAGATTAAGAATTTCAACGTGTGGACGACGTACGAGGAAAAAGGAAAATTACTGATTAGTCCCTGATAGCTAAATCATTTACCAGGTAAGTTTGTATTGATGTTTTGGTTATAATTTGATATTAATTTTGTACCTATATACATATTGAGTTGTCGTTATAGTGAATAATTTGATTTATAAGGAGTAGAAATAAATTTTCTAAAAAGATTTTGATGGATCAAGTAAAATTTTCATACATGAGAATTTTGTTTGAATATCTATTCTAAACCGAGCTCTTACATGTGTTGCGGACTCGAGTTAACATGAGACTCGAATTTAGCCTGAATTAGTTATCCGCTGTCGTTTAATACGTTTACCTAGCCCAGGCCAAGCTAGTTTACTTATGCTGTCATTGGTTTAACCCGGAAGGGTAACCTAATGCAACTAATTCGTATCCAGTTAGCTCTTATGAGCATTATATGTTTCTGGACTTACGTATTGAGTACTTTTAAAAAGATCCATCGTAATAATAAAAGTTATCCGATACGAATTTGTTCCAACGAAGTATAAGAAGTTAAGAATTTTGAATATCCGTATGTTTAAACGTTACTGACTTTGAATTTTCGAATCACGTTGAAACAAGGTTGAAGTTCAATTGATTATTTTCCTTTATCTACTTAATGAATATAGTAAGTAAGGAATTAATTTGTGGTAACTTATTAAGTATTTCTTATACTTACTTTGGATATTATTTCTCTGTAGATCTTGAACTATTGGATCGTGTTGGTCGGTCACCGGAGCATACACCTACCTTTGTCACTTTTCGGTTGTTTTTGAAGTCTCAATCTATGATTAATCATGGCATGTAAATAGGGTGTTTGTTTTGTAAGAATATGGACATGTTTTGGTACCTTGTATTGTAATGGATCCTTATAAAGTTTAGTGCTAATAATTATATTGCAAGTTTGATCTTTTGGTTATATATGGCATAACTCATATTGATTTGGTAATTAATGTTTAAATGGATGAATTGATGAGTGAATTTGTGATAGATGAATGTACTTTTGTTTAGGTGTTTGAATTGTGGTGTCAATGAGGACGCATTGGTTAGGCACTTATGATGAATATTTTGGCATATTTTAGGTTTGTTAAATGTGTTTTTAAGGCATGGAATTGGTTAGTTTTGATTTGGCTTGGTACCTAAGTTTTGGATGAAAATGTGCCTTGTTTTGCAAACTTTTTAAGGTACACACGGCCTGGGACACAAGCTGTCACACGGCCTACTCACACGGCCGTGTGTTTTATTTGTTTTCAGTGCAAGTTGGTCCACACAGGCACAAAGAGTTACACAGCCTGACCACACGGCTGTGTGACCTTATTTAACACGGGCACAGTTAGTTACATGGTCTGTGTACACGGGCGTGTGAAATAGCCACATGGGCTTGTGGAGTAGCCAGACGGTCATGTTCTGAGCCACACAGTCTAGGCTTTATCACACGACCTGGCCATATGGTCGTGTGACCGCAGTTTTCAAAAATTTTCAAATTTTCCAAAATTTTATGTTTTGTTTCAAAATGACTCCTAATTGTTTTCAATTTTTTTAGGGCCCCGTAGGCTCGATTTAAGGTCCATAAATGTATTATTACCTTGATTTATATGACTTATTGAATGATATAAGATAATTTGTATAATCGTTTCTATTTGCATTTATATGTTCCGAATTGTAATGTAATACTCCGTAACTCTAATCCGGCGACGGAGACAAGTTAAGGGTGTTACAATACTAAAATATACTTCAAGTCTCTATACTCTTTGTATATTTGAAATTTAGTATTTGTACTTTTACTTTCAGAAACTTAGTCCCTCTATTTTTCAAATTTAAAAGATTCAGATCCAATTTTTAACACAGTTGAATTCTTTTGTTAAATTCACTGGTGTAACATTTTAAAATTTAAAAAAAAATCACTTAATAGCCATGTAACAAAATAATGTCATTATAATAGATTTGAATTTAAAAAATAATTTTAATACTATTAAGAACCTTAAAAGTTATATCAACATTTTAATTAAAACAAATTATTTGAGCTAATCAATGATATTGTAAAAATTTGAAATACCAAATAATATCAAAAAGTTAAAATCTAAAAATTGAATGTCAAATCTGAGTGTAATATAGGGATTAAAATTAAAATTTAATTATTATATAATTTAAATTTTGGGTGATTAAAATAGGGAATTTATCATTTTCCTAAAAAGAGGAAATGAGCATGATATATAATAAATTACAGGGTAAATTACACAAACAGTCACTCAACTTTAGGGTAGCTAACAAAACAGTCACTTAGGTTTCATTTCAGTCACTCAACTTTAAAAAAAATAACAAAACAGTCATTTTAACCATTTTCCATTACAGATGTAACGGAAAAATGACATGACATTTAACGGTGGGTTATTTGTCATTGTAACGGTCCTTTTTAACCCTAAACAGCCCTGGGTAGTAGAAGAAGAAGAGAAAAATAAGAATAAGAGAAGAAACAGAGAAGAAGAAGAAGAAGAAGAAGAGGAGAAGAAGAATAAGAGAAAATGGAAGGAACTTTGTATCAGCAATTCCCAATGGTTAAAACCCGGGAACTCAAAGACGACTACACTTCCACGGCACCGACACCTCCATGGCCAACGCCTCCGCCGCATCAGGGACATCTTCAGGTGGTCGTTCCATTGAGATCTCCTCAAGCTTGATTTTTTCTTCATTTTCTACGATTTGAGAACGGATTTTGGCTCGCAACGTCTTCAATTGAAGGCCTTGGTGGAAGTGATCTGTAAAGTCTCATGATTTCTTGTATCGTTTCTACAAAAGCTGGTGACGGATCTTGCTTTGACATCACCGCCATGGCTATGGTGGTTTTTGGTTTTAGACGAGAAAAAGAGATTGTTTTAGAAAGTTTATCTTTAGTGTTGGCGAAGGGTCTTTGATATTCATAATCAAATACTATATGGATTAGACTAATTATTTATAATAGTTGGCTGCCATTTCTGTATTTTCTATACAATTATATTTTCATCATAATGCATATTATTTTCCTAATTAGAAAGTTCCCTGGACCTTCGTAAACAATGGTCTAATACGCCTCTCCTCTGTCTAGAAGTCTACTTCCACCTTTACTCCACTACAAGTCTACAAGTTGAGTGCATGTCCTTTCTTTTTCTTTGAATCCTATACTCTGTTCATGTTTGATTGGAACCACTGGCTTCCATGGTGCTTGAGTGCTTGGTTTTTCAGGGATGCGGGTGGCTTGGGGTTGTTCAGCAACTGTTGTTATGGCTCATGATTTGTAGCCATTGTTCTGTTGTGGGAGAAAGAAGATGAAGAGAAAGGAGAGAAGAACAAGAAAAAATAAAAGAAGCATAAAGAGAAAAAGGTTGAGGGAGAAGAAGATGAAGAGAAAGATGAGAAGAAAAAGAAGAAAAATCATTCTGACCAATCATCTTTTCTTTTTTTGTTTGACCCTTTGACTATCCGTCCAACGTGGCAAGTTAACTAGCCACATCAGCTAGTTAACTGGCCACGTCAGCTATCCCGTTAAACTTGTGACGAAAAATGTTAATGAGTGACTGATTTGTCACTTTTCAATAATGTTAGTGACTGTTTTGTTATTTTTTCAAAGTTGAGTGACTGAAATGAAACCTAAGTGATTGTTTTGTCAGCTACCCCAAAGTTAAGTGACTGTTGGTGTAATTTACTCTAAATTAAATATGATTAGAAAGTTAAAAGAGGAAGGTAAGGATTATAGGCGGCCATAAAAGACGGTTGCCTGCTGCGGTGATCAAACTCTAGCCTTACTTGTTATCTACAGCCATGACTTGTCACTTATTCAGAGGCCCCCATTACCGACCAAAAAGCTTATTTTTAAACAACTTTTCCCCACCCACTACCTTTAGATGTTGATCAAAGTGAGAAAAAGGGCGTTTAGGCTCCTCCACATATTTATTTTCTTAAATAAACTAATTCCAATATTCCTGAGTGAAAAAGAAAAAAAAAATCTACTGCTTTATTAGGTTAAAAGAAAAAAATGAACATTATTAAGTTGGTCGAAAATAAGATAAACTCAGAAGAAAAATCATGGAAGATTTGTTGGACATATCAAAATTCGAAATGGATGGATAAAAATGGCAGCCCCCTCCACCATTCATGATTTTTCTTCTTCATACATCCATTCCATATTGTTAAAGTTCACTATTATTTCAATCTTTCCAAATTATAATACCTGATATTAAATTCAATTCTTTAATCTTTTATAAATGTGTAGGGTATGACTCGTATTTATAAGGCGACATTGCGACGACGCGATGGACGATGTCCCGACGAGAAGAAAATGACGTGATGATGTGTTCTTAAATTCAACCAGATTTTTTTCCCCTAGTTAAATTTTACTATTTATTCCCTAATTAAACTCTGATTATTCTAGAAATATTATAATCATATTAAAACTCTAGTTTTAGCCTATTTAAAGGGGCATTGTATCCCTATTTTAATATGTCAATTAACAAAGGCTTTTCTTAAGGGCGACAAGATATGGCCCATATGAGTTTTGGTGAGAGTTCCGTGATAATTATGGAGAGAATTTTGTTCCCGAGTTAATGCTTTATTTTCGGGGTTTGGATAATATACGTTTAGTACAGTTAGGTTTATTTTCTCCATATTGTACTATTGTTGATTTACTCCTTTAATGAAAAGCCAAAGCCTCTTTTGCTCGTGATTTTTTCCTTTTCAATGGAGTTTTCCATGTAAATATTTGTGTGTTTGATCTTCTCTATTTTACTTGTTTGTTGCTTATGCCTGAACAAAATGAGAGTATGATATATTTGTGTGTTTGATCCATGCTTATTTATTATTTCTTACAATAGATCACAAATTATGTGAAAACTGAATTTATATTTGATATAATATAATTCTATTTATACGGGTGTAAAACTAAAGTCATTTTATACCATTCTTATAAATATTTTAACTATCTAATATTTGAATTTATTAATGTAATTGTACTTGTCATGCATATAAAATTTTGAATCGATCCGATATCTTTATCATATTGATCTAGAATAATGTGTATATTAATATTTATTGAAACATTGAAGGTTTTTTATGTAAATCAAAGATACTAACTTGGTTAAAAAAATTATGAAAAAATCATTTTGTAATTAAAATAAGTAACATTATTTGAAGGTACAGTAGTCTTTTTATTTTAATAAAAACCTTGAGATATGAACTCATACCAATTAAATTAATAAAATTTTAAATTTACCACTTAAATATTTTTTTTATATATTTTTGTATTTTCACATATATGCGCGTGAAGTTTGAATTTTATTATATGTGAAGTGGAAAAAAACATTAATCCAAATTATAGAAAAACTAAATCAAATGTGGACAGACTTTTGTACACTAAAAGCGGTGCATAAAATAAATATAATCAACTCACTGCTCACATCCTTTTGAAATTTATAAATAATTCATCTGTTACGACTTACGATTGTTGAAATCATCAACCCAACCAACTTTTTTGTCGTTGGATAAAAATTCCTCAAACTATGTCGTTTCAGCAATTATTACTAATGTCCTTCTTTCTCTTCGGCTCCGGAGAAGTTTTGTAATACAACCACAATTTTATATAAAAATTCAAATTTAATTAATTATTATTGTTGAGATAGTAGTTTAATAACTGCACTCCACCACCACTAAACTCAATATGATAGATAAATATAATTATTATGAGCTTAAAACTAAAAAGTTATGATGTTTGAAACATGTTATCAAGTCTGGTAAACTGATTTATATGGAATTTATATATATATATATATATATATATATATCTTTTATAATCTTAATTTTATGATCGCAGTTTTTATTTTTATTTATGGGAATGAAGTATATCTTATGGTCAATTATTTATCTTTTCGAGAGAATTAGTCACTACTGTTAACCGTGGATATTTTGGTTACGATAAAAATATATTTTAAAAATAATTAATATAAAAATTATTATTAAATACTATTTCAAATAATAAAGAATGTAAAATAAAAACAATTATTCTGATTCTGAAATAATAATAAAAAAACTTTATAAATGAGTTTATATTGTTTTTTTAGGCTTAATATATAAATTAGTACTTGAATTTGACAACATTTTATATATTGACCCCTAAACTTCTTTTTTTGAATCATATTGGTCCCTAAAGATGGCATATGTTACACAGATTGGTTTCTACACTAACACCTCTTATTTTTCCAAGATTTTGTTGATGTGGACAAGCATGGGGCTGACACATGGGTTCATCTTAAACATTCCTAATTTTTTTTTTGAAAAAAAAAACCTTAAATTTTTTATTTTTTTTAATTTTGTTAAAAAATATAAGAAATATATAAATCATAAAACTTCAAAAAAATTAATGTATATATATAAATTGAAAATAAATATATATATATATATATATAATTGAAATAAAAAAAAGAATATATAAAATAAAAATAAAAAAGAATATATATAAATTGAAAATAAAATAACAAATTTAGTTAAAAATTTTAAAGAATAAATATGTTTACAAAATAAAAAAAATTGGTTAAATTTTTAGTAAATTACAAGAAATTGAAAAAAATATAATTTTAAAAAATTAAATGATATTTTAAACATTAAAGGAACAAAAATTGACCGGTTGGAGTTGGTCAACTCCCTGTCATCATCACTCAATGCTGGTCAAGCTCGGTTAACTTCGATCAACGCTTGATCAATTTTTCTTTTTTTTTTTTAATTCTTTTGTAAATTTCTAAAAATTTTGACTATCTTTTTTTGTATATTTTTAAATTTTATTTATTATATATTTTTAGATTTTATTTTTTAAAAGTTGAATATTTAAAAGCTTTTAAAGGTTAAATTTTAACTTAATTTTTTTTTATTTTTTATATATTCATTTTTTGAATTTTTATAATTTATAGTATCTCTTAAAAATTAAATATTTTTTCAAAAAGTTTAAGGTTTTTTTTAAACTTTTTGAAGAATGATTAAAGATGATCAACAAATTCTTCAAAAACAAACTATATTAGTGTAAGGACCAATTTATGTAACAGATATCAACCTTAGGGAACAATATGATCATAAAGAAAATGTTTAAGGGTCAATGTGAGAAAAATTGTCAAATTTAAGGACAAATCTATATATTAAGCCTTAATAAAACTAACAGTGTTAATAATAAAGACTGATTTATGTAACAGATGCCAGCATGAAAGATCAAAGGTGATCTAAAAAAGTTTAGAGCTCAATTTGAGAAATATTACGAAATTTAGGGGCCAGTATATATATTAAAAATTGTTCATAAAGCATGGAATATTAATTGATAAATGATTTTTTACATAAATAATATACAAAAATACAAAAATGGCATGTTGCAACAATTATATACCAAAATGGTACATTCAAATGGGTGGAGGGTGGTGCATAGGCGGCACCACCCTCATTCTGACACAATATAGTTAAAAAAAGAAAAAAAATTAAAAATGGTGGAGGCATGTAAATAGGCGGCACCACTTTTCCATTTTGGTATATATGGGTACAAAAATACGAAGGGGGTATGGGGGTGTGGTGCCTATCTGATAGGCGGCACCAGTGACCCCACACTCCCCCATCTAGCTAATTTTAAAGTATCAGTTTAAAAAAAAAAATTAGCAGAACAAGAGAGGGAGAAGAGAAGAAAGAAAGAAAAGGTATTATTATTTTTATTGTTATTTTCAAATATAATAGATTATGATAAGAAAAAAATTATTTTGTTAGTATTATATAGTTTGTTTAGTGTTATTTTTATGTTTTGTTTTAAAGTTATTTTGTTTATTTTGATTTGTTAGTAAGTTTTGTGTTTAGATTATTGAGAATGTTATGTTTTAAATTTTTTTAATATATTTGAAAGTTTTTATGTTAGTAATCATTATAAAGTAATTGTTAGTTAGTGATAACAACAAGAAAAAATAGATAAATACTGAAAATATTTTTGTCATAGATATTGTTAGAAATGGCAATAAATTTGATATTGTTAGAAATGGTCTCTTTTCATTCTTTAAATTTTTTATGTAAGTATTGGGGACCATTATAAGGTCCCCAAACATACTGTTAGAATTAAGTGACCCGAATCATTATTTAAATAAAATACAATGGTAAAATAAAATAAAATAAGAATCCCTATAGAACTACACTTCTTTTATTTTATTTTAAATAAGGTTTTTTAAACCTTATTAAACTCCATCTATTAGATATTAATTAGAATAAGGTGTTTCAATCTTACTACACTCTTATTAGAATATGGCTTTACAAGCCTATAAATAGACATAGTCTATTCCTCTTGTAAATAGATTCGAATTCGACATAGTGAATTTTCTTCTCCTCTGCCCGTGGTTTTTTCCGAAAGGGTTTCCACGTAAAATCTGTGTGTTCTTTATTTTTTGTTTCTCTTTTCTTTGCGATATATTTGTCATTACCGACGATATATTTTTTAAAAAATTGGTATCAGAGCTTCCCGGTTTTTCATCTCGATCACGATAATGGCGTCTTCAAAGTATGAAATTTCGCTGTTGGATCGCAACACCAGATTTGCATTATGGCAAATAAAGATGCAGTCAGTTCTTGCACAAATGGATTTAGAGGAAGCCTTGCTAGGGGTAGATAAGATGCCTTCGACATTGACGGAGGAAGAGAAAAAGCGCAAGGACCAAAAGGCGTTAACACAATTATATCTGCATTTGTCTAACGAAATTTTGCAGGATGTGATGAAGGAGAATACCGCCGCGACATTATGGAAGAGGCTAGAACAAATATGTATGTTGAAAACTCTAACCAGTAAGTTGCATATGAAGCAACATCTTTATGCTCATCGTTTGGAGGAAGGTGCGTCTGTGCACGAACACTTAACAGTGTTTAAAGAAATTCTCTCAAACTTGGAGGCCATGGAGGTTCAAGTATGATAAGGAAGATCTAGGGTTGATTCTACTTTGTTCGTTGCCCCGTCTTATTCAACCTTGAGAGAGACACGATTTTATATAGCCGTGAGTCTCTCACAGTTGATGAGGTTTATGATTCTTTGACCTCGTATGATAAGATGAAGCATCTTGTGGTTAAACCCGACTCTCAGGGAGAGGGTCTCATTATCCGTGGGAGACAAGATCGGAATGCTGATGATGATCATGGAAGGACACAGGAACGGAATCCTCGCGGTAAATTTAAGGGTAGATCGAAGTCTTCAAACAGAGGTAAAACTTGTAACTTCTGCAAGAAGAAAGGACACATTAAATCTGAGTGTTATAAACTACAGAACAAGATTAAAAGGGAGGCTGCGAATCAAAAGGGAAAACAACTAGAAAATTCTGGTGAAGCTGATGTTGTAGAAGACTACAGCGATGGTGAACTTCTAGTCGCTTCTGACAACAATTCTAAAGTGAGCGAGGAGTGGATACTTGATTCAGGCTGCACCTTCCACATGAGTCCCAATCGGGATTGGTTTACAACTTACGAAAAACAATGTCCAAGGTGTTGTTTTGATGGGAAATAATGCTTCGTGTAAAATCACAGGTGTTGGAACAATTAAAGTTAAGATGTTTGACGGAGTTGTCAGAACACTTAGTGACGTACGACATGTTCCAGAATTGAAGATAAATTTAATTTCGTTAAGTACTCTTGATTCAAAAGGGTACAAATACACAGCTAAAATTGGGATTTTGAAGATTTCCAAAGGTTCCCTCGTTGTGATGAAAGGGCAGAGAAAGGTCGCCAAGTTATATGTTCTGCAGGTTCTCATGTTATTGGTGATGCAGCTGTCGCTTCCTCTTCCTTGTCAGATGATGATATTACTAAACTTTGGCATATGCGCCTAGGGCATATGAGTGAGAATGGCATGACAGAATTGAGCAAAAGAGGACTTCTTGATGGGCAAGGAATTTGCAAACTGAAGTTTTGTGAGCACTGCGTTTTTGGGAAGCAAAAGAGAGTTCGATTCACCAGAGGAATCCATAACACGAAGGAACGTTGGAGTATATTCATTCGATGCGTGGGGGCCATCAAGAGTGCCTTCAAGAGGTGGAGCTAATTATATGCTAACTTTTATTGATGATTTTTCCGAAAAGTTTGGGCATTCTTCCCGAAGCAGAAAAAGCGATGTGTTTTCCGCATTTAAGTCTTGGAAAACTATGATTGAAAAAACAGACAGAAAACAAATAAAACACCTCCGCAAAGTCAATGGCTTGGAGTTTTGTTACGATGAGTTTAATAAAAGCGTGCAAGCCGAAGGGATCGTGAGACACCAGCGATTCGTCATACTCCACAACAAAATGGCGTTGCGAACGAATGAACAGAATGATCATGGAGAAAGTTCGATGTATGTTGTCAAATGCCAACTTACCAAATTCGTTTTGGGTCAAGCAAATTTCATCGCATGTTTTTATCAACCGATCTCCATCCATTGCCATTGAGAAAAAGACTCACAAGAGGTATGGTGCCGTAATCCCGCCAATTATTCGATTTAAAGATCTTTGGGTGTCTGCGTATGCTCATGTTGATAATGGAAAATTAGAACCGAGATCCATTAAATGTGTTTTTCTTGGTTATAAAGTGGTGTAAAATGGTATAAGTTATGGTGTCCCGAAAATAGAAAAGTTGTGATTAGCAGAGATGTTGTTTTTGATGAAACCGCTATGCTACCTAACTTATCTCTTAAAGACTCTTCCAATAAAGAAAATCAAAAGCGGTGGAGCATCAGATTAATACTAGTCGACTCCTCAAGCCGATTACATAAAATTGAGAATAGAGTTGCTTCTTCACCACAATACTTTATCGCCAAAAATGTAACTAGAAGAGAAATTAAACTTCCAAAGAAGTATGCCGAGGGTGATCTAGTTGCTTATGCTTTAAATGTGGCCGAAGATATAGATGCAAACTAAGAGTCGTCTAATTATTACGAGGCGGTTAGCTATGAAGATTGAGAAAAATGGATGTTTGCTATGCAAGAGGAGATGGAATCACTCCATAAAAAGCAGAACATGGGATATTGTGAAACTTCCTAAAGGTAAAAAGGTTGTTCGCTATAAATGGGTGTTTAAAAAGAAAGAAGGGACTCAGGAGTTGAAGAACCTGAGATATAAAGCAAGGCTTGTTGCAAAAGGTTGCAGTCAAATTCCGAGTGGACTTCACTGGATGTGTTCTCCCGGTTGTGAAGTATAGTTCGATTCGAGCTTTGCTTGGTATTGTGGCCATGCATGATTTGGAGCTTGAGCGATTAGATGTAAAAGCGCATTTTTGCATGGAGAACTTGATGAAGATATTTACATGCAACAACCGGAGGGTTTTCTGATCTCGTAAAAGGAGGACTATGTTTGCTTCTTTGAAAAAGTCCCTTTACGGTTTGAAACTTGATCACCAAGACAGTGGTACAAGAGGTTTGATTCCTTTATGACTTCTCATGATTTTAAAAGAAGTAGTTTTGATAAATTGTGTTTACTTTAAGAAAAACAGATGATGGTTCTTTTGTGTATCTACTTCTTTATGTTAATGACGTGTTGATAGCGAGAAAAGATAAATGAGAAATAAGAAAGGTCAAAGCCCAACTAAGTGAAGAATTTGAGATGAAAGATTTGGGACCAGCAAAGAAGATACTTGGTATGGAGATTCTCGAGATAGAAAAGCAAGTAAATTGTACCTAAGTTAGAAGGGTACATTGAGAAAGTTCTTTTGAGTTCAATATGCAGAGTGCTAAGCACTGTTAGTACTCCTTTATGACCATTTCAGACTTTCATTGGCTTTGTCTCCACAATTAGATGATGAGATTGAGTACATGTCACATGTTCCATACTCTAGTGCGAGTGGGATCTCTCATGTATGCTATGGTTTGTTCACGCCCGCATTTATCATATGCGATCAAGTGCAATTAGCGAGATACATGGCGAATCCGGTAAAGAACATTGGAAAGTAGTTCGGTGGATTTTAATATACTTACGAGGTACTATCGATGTTTGCTTACGATTTGGAAGAACTAGAGATGGAGTCATTGGGTATGTTGATGCTGATTTTCTTTGGAGACCTTGATAGAAGAAGATCTCTCTTTGGTTATGTCTTTACAATCGGAGGTTGTGCAATCAGTTGGAAAGCTACTTTGCAAACTACTGATCGCTTTGTCTACCATCAAGTTGAGTACATGGCGATTCGAGGCTTGTAAAGAAGCTATTTGGTTGAAGGACTCTTTAGTGAGCTCAATGAAGACCTTCAAATCAAAGACAAGATTTTGTGACATGACAGAGTGCCATATTCCTTACAAAAGATCAAATGTTTCATGAGAGAACAAAACACATTGATGTTGGTATCATTTTGTTCGTGATATTATTGCTCGTGGTGATATTGTTGTGAGCAAAATTAGTACTCATGAAAATCCTGCAGATATGATGACTAAGTCACTTCCTATAACCAAGTTTGAGCATTGCTTAGACTTGGTTGGTGTTCATTGTTGAAGTTAAACCCTTAAGGGGTTTTATGGAAGAGGTGGAGAACTTGTTCGTTGAGAGTTCACGATAAAGAACTTGTTTATTTAGAATTCATGTCAAGGTGGAGATTGTTAGAATTAAGTGACCCGAATCCTTATTTAAATAAAATACAATGGTAAAATAAAATAAAAGAAGAATCCCTATAGAACTACACTTCTTTTATTTTATTTTAAATAAGGTTTTTTAAACCTTATTAAACTCCATCTATTAGATATTGATTAGAATAAGGAGTTTCAATCTTACTACACTCCTATTAGAATATGGCTTTACAAGCCTATAAATAGACATAGTCTATTCCTCTTGTAAATAGATTTGAATTCGACATAGTGAATTTTCTTCTCCTCTGCCCGTGGTTTTTTCCCGAAAGGGTTTTCACGTAAAATCTGTGTGTTCTTTATTTTTTGTTTCTCTTTTCTTTGCGATATATTTGTCATTACCGACGATATATTTTTTAACACATACAAATAAAACAAACACCCTGCATGCGTCGTCCCATCGCCCCTACCAACTCGGTGTCGCCTCCTCCACCACTTGGTGCCGCCACTTCCCCGGGCGTGACCCAGTGTGGTATCCCATCATGACAGCGGGTCAATTTTTGGGTTCGATTTTTATCGTATACGACTCGTATTTGACTCAAATAATACCTCTGTA
Source organism: Gossypium sturtianum (assembly GCA_025698515.1). NCBI lineage: Eukaryota > Viridiplantae > Streptophyta > Magnoliopsida > Malvales > Malvaceae > Gossypium > Gossypium sturtianum. Next base: position 129,458,093 of record CM046943.1, read on the forward strand.
TCGCCTATTTACATGCCTCCACCATTTTTAAATTTTTTTTTAACTATATTGTGTCAGAATGAAGGTGGTGCCTCCACCCATTTCAATGTACCATTTTAGTACATAATTGTTGCAACATGGTATTATTTTTTTAATATTATTTGGGTGAAAAACCCATTGATAAATTTTAAATTAAGCGTGGAAGGGTAAATTTAAATATTGGGGAGTTTGCGCACGAATAACCAAGCGAATCTTTTCTTGTGCACGTATGGCAATGTTGTTTAGTCATAGTACGGAAGGATATGACGCTCAAGAGGGCATTAAAAACAGCCTAATGTCAAAATTTAAGATGATAATAATAATAGACAAATGCGACTCCACTGCCATCATTTTCTTAAAACATTTTAACTCAAATAAATTTTATGGATAAAAAACTCACCTTACATCAGTTCTTTTTTATTTAAATATTATATTTTATTTATAACATTAATTTTACTTGTGTCACTAAAAAATAACTATAATGCCTTTTATCCAACAGATAATAAATATTTTTCTAATCGTGTTTTTATCTTTTAATATTTTGTATAAAACGTAAATAAATATAAAATATATAAATTGAATGACCAATTATCGAATCTGGTATTGATCAAATTTTATATAAAAATATTTTAGATTAATACTAAATTTTATTTATAACACCCCCTAATCCTAAACCGTTATCGGAACAGGGTTACGGAGCATTACCGGACCTTTCAGAAATATTATGAATGTTATACAAATAAATAACATACATATTGTAAAACAATCATAATGTCAATATACGTGTTAGAAGTGATTCGGGACCGATTCTAGTGGTCAAGAAATTTTTCGTGAAATTCTAATTTTTTTCTCAAATATAGGGCTCACACGCCCGTGTGGTCTAGGGACACGCCCGTGTGACCCTAAGACATGCCCGTGCTTCAAGCCGTGTCCTAATTTATGTGCTCTCTGACTTACCTCACACGGCCAAGCCACACGCCCGTGCGCTAGGCCGTGTGGTCAATTTATTTTTTTCAAAAATTAGATGCAGTTTTCACATGGCTGGGCACATGCTCGTGTGCTGGGTCGTGTACCTCACACGGCTGAGACACACGCCCGTGTCTCTGCCCGTGTGGCAATACCTGTGCATTCTGTTTCTAAAATTTTAAGTTGCAGGGGACACACAGCCTACCCACACGCCCATGTGTAAGCCGTGTGTCTCACACGGTCTGGTCACACGCCCGTGTGCCAGGCCGTGTGAACTCAAAATGAGCCTTTTACAACAAGTTTACCAACCCTGCAAACCTTAAACGACAAGTAAATCAAAATCCAATCTTTCAATCAGTCCAAAACATAATTAAATATATCTAAAACATGTCAGAATTATCATTATAATAATCAAATTCATATATATTCATAGATGCCTAACATAAATTATCTAAACAAATCATTTATATACCATTCAAACAATTCAAACCATAATCATGTAAATGGCTATATTATAAGACTTATATTTATATATATTTAGATCAATCTATCATCTTTTACACCATTAATATTCTCATCACAAAATGACATCAAAAGACAACCTAGTTACATGCCATTTTCAAAAGAGAAAATACTTCATCACGTATTTGAGTTCGGGACCGACTATAGATGTTGATTCAACAATCTAACTTTGATCTAACCTGCGCACGGAAACAAACCGTACGCTGAGTATGTAACTCAGTGGTATTTCTATAATCCGAATACTTATTAAATAAAAAATTATAAAGTTCAAATACATATTTACACATAACAAATCCATTCAACAATTAATCAAATTCACAATACACATCATTCATAACACTTTCAATTATCACATCTTCTATTTCAATCTCATAGATGCTATTCAATAGCATTTCGCCATAATGTATTCAATTCAATTTCAATATCATTCAGTATCAATCAATTTAACCAATTCATTTACTTATCCCTATTAACACGACTCGGACTTCGACAGATACACGGATCCAACCAACACACCAGTACGGCACTCTGTGCCTCATCGGCCAAGTCGAAGTAAAACAATAACAGTGCGGTACTCAGTACTTCATCGAATTTATCCGAAGTAATAACAGTAAAACGACACTTATAGTGCCTCATCGACTCGAAGTCGAAGTATCCCTGAACACTTCCAATCCTATGGCATGCCAACTATATCCGACTTAGCCCAACATTGTTAATAGGGTATTTCAATTCATAATTCAATTTCAAATCAATATACAATTTTAATCAATTCTAATTCAATACACTTTTCAATCATACACATATGTTCACAAAACAATTCAATTCAATATCAATATATCAAACTAACCTCAATTTCACTTACCATACATAATAATAAATACAACAAATAATTTTAGTTTTCGGATTATAGAAATACAAACCGTATTTTCTGAGCTAATACTTGTTGACTTTCTCTTTTCCTTTCTTAGTCAAGGCTTCCGGCTCAATGTTAGCTACGGAATTAAAACAATTAAAATTTATCAATACACTACAAATTTTATATTAATTAATTCAATTTATACACAACTTTTGTCTAAATTCCAATTTAGTCATTAAATCGATATTAGTTTTATTCTTTCCAAAACTATTTCATATTTTCATTCAATTCTCACTTAAAACTAACTTCAATCCTCAATTTCATCCTAAATCCCTAATTTCAAAATTCTCTCAATTTAGTCCCTGCTACATAGAAACTTATGATTTAACTTACAATTCAATCCTTTTCTCGATTCTAACTTACAATTCTATTAATGCTAACCCAAATTATTCAATTAATTCAACATAAACTACATCTAAAAATCAACTAACTTTCAAAATTTCCACTTATATCAAGTAGTATCTTGTTCTAGGATTCCAAAAACATCAAAATTATAAGAAAATGGGCTAAATTAACTTACCAATTAAACTTCAAACCTTGAAACCCTAATTTTTCCTTTTCTTTTTCTTTCTCCTTTCTTTCTCCCCTGTTTCGTTTGGCTATTCTGTTTCTTTTTCTATTTCATTTTCTTTTATTTACTTTAGTTTACTTATATTTAATTATATTATTTTATATTATACTATATTATATTAAATTAATAATTATTTCTTAAATTATAAGTAAATACATGTATTTATTACAAATGTATGTATATTATTTAATACACATGTATTTTATTATTTAATACACATGTATTTTATTTTTACCACACACTTGGCACCTATGGCTTAATTGCTAATTTAGTTCCTCATCTTTTCTTTATTCTACAATTAAACTTTCACACTTTATTCAATTTAATCCTTACACTAAATTAACCTTAATTCTAGCTAATTCAACTAACCAAAACTTAATTAATCACACAACCAGCTTCGTAAATATTTCTAATAAATATTTACGAATCTATTTTACAGAAATAGTGACCCAAAATGTACTTTTCCGATACCCGTAAATTTTAGGTCGTTACATAATTCTTAATGTTTATTTTTTTTGTCAATTTCTTCTTCTTTTTTGAGTTAAATTTGTCAATTAACTTTTCAAAAAGAGTCAAATCATTTTTTAAAACAAAAATGTTGACTAAAACATTAAAATTTTAACAATGTTGACATGACAACTCGTGTGACAGTTTGTGTACTTAATGATAACAGGGCACTATTTGTCATATCTGCCACTGATAATACTCTAGAACGTCATGTTTTTATGTGTTAATTGCATATTTATTTTGAGTATGATCCTACTAATTTGGGATATTTATGGTCTTTTATCTTATAGGGACTAAATTGGAGGCTAAAGCGAAATTAAGGGCCAAAAGCGTGAATTTAAAGATAAAATAGGCCAATGTACGACAAAGGGAAAAGTTGGTGCCAAAAGTGCAAGCATGGAGGACACAAGGGTTGAAATGCAAAAAGAAGATTTTTATTCTATTAGACTCTATTTTGATTATATTAGGATAATTAATATTAAGATAATTATTAAGGATTATTTAATTTAGGATTTATTTTATTTATCTTTGATTATTTGTAATTATCTTTAGGAATTTAAGTAGGACTAGTCTATCTATCTTAGCACTATAAATAGGAAGAGAGGTGACTCAAATTGATGTTCTTCTTTTTCTGTAAACTCTCTCCCTAAAAGTCTTTTGTTCTTTCCATATTTCCTTTTAATAAAATCTCCATTTTTATATTTATTTTTTCCACCACAACCATGAGCCACTAAAACCCATCTAGCCAAAGGTTGCCGAAAATCCCCAAAAAGGGTTCTTGAGGTTTAGAATCCGTACTTAGCCTTCTCAACAGAGTATTCTTCGTTTCTCCGTATTACGGGGCTGACGCTTCCATCCATGTCCCTTAAAAAGTGATATTTTCAACGTGTGCAAGGAACGGCCGCTTTGTATATTTTGAGAAGGTTGCAAAGTCGGTTCGTTAGCTTACTGCATCAGAGGTTGGCGAGCCCAAGAGACAAAATGGCATGGGATTCGCCATTGAGAAACGTTGATCTAGCATAAGATGGTCCCACAAGAGCGATTGTTGGCTAGAGTCAGGTTCCACTAAATCAAAGTCTAAATCCTTGGAGCTGGTGGTCGTAGGCGTCCTCTTCTACTATAACTGGCTTATTCGGTTTGAGAAGGATCATCTAAAAGCCAAGGATTGAACCCAAGGCGGATCGAGGCAACCGGAGGCTGGAATCTCCCCATAAGAATTTCCTTATCTCAACTCTATTTCTTAATTTTAATTTTCGCAATTCCAATTCGACTTCTCAATTTTGTTTTTTAATTTATTTTCATTTCCAGATCAAAACTTTTAATTCTGTTATTTTTATTTTTTCAGGAACGCAGGTTTTCTTGGTCAAGAAATTGTCTAGGATTTCAAGAAACGAGCATTCGCATAATCCGGTCCCTGAGGATTCGACCCTACTTCCCCTTTACTGTTATTTTTACTATTTTACAGGGAATATGATATTTTTGGTGCTTTCAACGACGCATCAAATTTTGGCACCGTTATCGGGGATCGGTAACGTACTAATCTTGTTTTTTGTTTCTTATGACCAGATCTGCTCCAGGAACTCTTGCGTTTGACTCAAAAATTGAAAAGACTGCGAGAGCTAATCGTAAAGAAACAAAGCTAAGGAAAAAGCAGTCAGCGGTGGTTGGGACTCAAAGCAATCCACCGCCAGAAACCAGAATCGACGACGAAGCAGAGTCTAGGGTTAACGAAAACCCTACTCAAACTTTTGAAGGCGAAAAAGTAGAAATCAATTCACCTGAAGAAGTGCTTGAAACTAGGGTTAACGAAAACCTGAATTTGGTACGTCAACCAATGGCTCAAACAATTCGACAACTAGCCGAAGCTCCGACAGAACAACCGCCATTGTGCATCGCATATCCTACTATAGATACCGATTTTGAACTGAAATCAGGGTTAATTCAGTTGCTGCCAACTTTCCGAGGGTTACAAAATGAAAACCCCCATAAACATTTGAAGGAGTTTCATATGGTTTGTCTGAGTATGAAACCTCAAGGCGTAACTGAGGATCAAATTAAATTGCGCGCTTTCCCTTTTTCCCTAGCAGATTCAGCTAGGGAATGGTTATTTTATTTACCTCCTGGATCTATAACTACATGGGCTGATTTATCTCATTTATTTCTCAACAGGTTTTTTCCAGCATCTAGAGCAGCTGAGCTAAGAAGGGAGGTCGTTGGAATAAGGCAAAAAGAAGCAGAGACTCTTTACGATTATTGAGAGCGGTTTAAGAAGTTGTGTGCGAGCTGCCCACAACACGGTATAACAGAGCAATCTCTTCTCCAGTACTTTTATGAAGGTTTGAAACCAATGGAGATGAATATGGTAGACGCCGCTAGTGGAGGAGCGTTGGTCAACATGACTCCCCAACAAGCAAGGGATTTAATCTCCACAATGGCTGCAAATTCTCGTGATTCAGAGCTAATCCTGAACCCCCCAGAAGGGTTCACCAGCTAAGTAATTCAACTTTAGAGGATAAAGTTGATAGACTTACTAATATGATGAATTCTCTTATTGCAGAAAAGGCTAAACCAGCTCGGTTATGCGGAATATGTGCTACCCCTGAACATACAACTGACACATGTCCCAGTTTGTATGATGATACCATGGCCCATCTAGATGCCGTGGATAATTTCCCTGGGCCGCCACAAAGGCGATACGACCTCTATGCTAATACCTACAACCCAGGGTGGAGGGATCACCCTAACTTAAGTTATGGGGCCAACCCACGATATAACCAGCCATACCAGAACCGAGTTCCACAGCAGCCACAAGATTCAGGTAATTCACTAGAAACTTTGGTCAATAAATTAGCAGCTAATATGCTTGATTTTCAACAGAAAACTGAGGCATCTATAAGAGAATTAACCATATCAATTGAGAAATTGAACTCTCAAGGGAAGCTGCCGTCACAAACAGAAGCTAATCCAAGACAACACGCAAATGCGTTGGCGTTGCGAAGTGGAAAATCATGGAACCAATTCTTGATAGGAATCTTGGCCAAGAAATCGCCCAGGAAAAACACGAAAAAGACGAACAGGTCTGACCTAAACCTCCATTGCCTAAAATTCAACCTCCATTTCCAGAACGATTCAACCAGTGTCGAAGAGGTAAAGAGGACAAGGAAATTCTTAAAAAATTTAGGAATGTCGAGATCAACATTCCGCTGTTGGACGCCATCAAGCAAATACCGATGTATGCTAAATTTCTTAAAGAGCTTTGCACCAACAAACGGAAATTAACAGGTAATGAAAGGGTGAATGTTGGTGAAAATGTGTCCGCAGTGTTACAGCGGAAAATGCCGGCAAAATGTAAGGATAGGGGCATGTTTGCAATACCATGCAAAATAGGTCATTTGGGAATTAAAAAGGCTATGTGTGATCTAGGAGCCTCCATAAATGTAATGCCATATTCTATTTATGAATCACTTAACGTAGGTTTTTTAACAAAAATAGGTGTTATCATTCAATTGGCAGACAGGTCCGTTGTGCATCCCGAAGGAGTCCTCGAGGACATATTAGTCAAAGTCAATGGACTTATCTTCCCTGCAAACTTTTATGTGATAAAAATGGAGGAGGATAACGCTCCTCGGTCTTCAGACATCTTGTTGGGGCAACCTTTCCTTAGTACTGCAAATACTACGAAGCGGAACCCTCACGATGGATTTTGATGGGGAGATCGTGAAGTTTAACGTTTATGGCACATTTAGCCACCCAAGTGAAGTCTTGGACGTAAACCGTGTCGACATAATTAACTCATCAGTAGAAAAAACTTTTGAGTCATCTTATAGAGATAAATCTAAAATGATGTTTGATGATTTTGAATCTATTAATAAATTATTGGCTCCTATGAATACTAAACTTCTACCTTCTGTTGTGCAGGCATCAGATCCGAAATTAAAACCACTTCTCGAGCATCTCAAATTCACATTTTTTGAGAATGATGAGACCATTGCCGACTTAAAAGGGATCAACCCCTTGGAGGAAAATATGAAACCAATGAAAGAGGCGCAAGGACGATTACACCCAAATATGGTGGATGTGATAAAAAATGAGAATTTCCAAGCTCACACGATTAAAAAAATTTATTTTGAGCCACCATAGAACCATTTAAGTCGTCGAGCTAATGACGTTAAACAAGCGCTTGTTGGGAGGCAACCCAATCCTTTTATTTATTTATTTATTTTCATTTTTATTATTATTTCTTATTTCTTATTTTCCTTTCTTTTCTTTTTAATTTCTTTCTTTTAATTTAAATATTAATAAATTTCTCTTCTTTGCTTAGGTAAAACGGAGCGCGTTGAGGCTCGACTTGACACTTTTGGCCAGCAACTAACCGAACTCATTGCCATCCTCCGCAATTGACAGTAGCTACACGGGGAGTTTTTCTAAACTTTTCTACCTATTTATTTCTTTTGCGTCCACATTGAGGACAATGTGTTTTAAGTAGGGGGGAGGTACTCTTCGTAGACATCGTTGTCTGTGATGTGATTTGTGTTTTCTTTGCTTGAGGCTCCATTTTGTCTATATATTTTTTTAAGAATATACATGTCGCTTTTCATGCCCAAGAATTTGACCACGACTTGCCACCGCTGTTTGACCTACATGCATGATTCTTGGCTACCGAGTTAGTTATGATTACATCTCATTTGATTTTATATCCACTTTGTTTTATTTTTATTAGGCTAAAAATAATTATGATTAATAAGTTAACTCTATCTTGCTTTTCGTAAAATTAATCAAGTTTAATATAAAGTGGACACTTAATACAATTGCATGCCTAAATTATGTTCGTGTCTATTAGGTGGCTACTAAAATTTATTTTCGACACTTGATTATTTCTCTTAGGTCCTCCAAAATTAAAATTTAGTGTAAATTTTGTTTAATAAATGTTTCCAAGGTTATGAGTACACTTAGAACGTGGTCGATGAGTAACCGGGGTAGGGTGCTTGGGTTGTCATTCTACTTCACGTCAAAAGGTTGTCCGACGTGATAGGTAAAACTCGCTAACCAAGGTTATGAGTGCGCTCGTAACGCGTGATCGATCGAGTAACGGGGTAGGGTGTTTGGGTTGTCATTCTACTTAGCGTCAAAAGGTTGTGTGACGTGATGGGTAAAACTCCGCTAACTTAGGAAATAAATAAATTTTAGAAGTATGTGGGAAATTTGAGTAACCAGGGGTGGGGTGCTTGGGTTGTCATCTCTCTTCGCGTCAAAAGGTTCAATATATTCCTAAGTAAATAAATAATAAAAAAATAAAAAAAAATAAAAAATAAAGAAATAAAAAAAGAAAAAGAAAAGAAAGATAGTACTAATAAAATTGCAGTTGGGGACTAAAGGAGAAAATAAATAGAGTGTCTTGGTAGGTTTGGTAATTTACCTAAATAGCATGAAATAAGTCAAGACGATTTTAACTTTTGTGTGTGTTAATTAAAAAACTTTTTCTGTTTTACTTAAAGCAAGATTAGAAGTTCACTTTATTTTTCATATACATTTTTGACTAATTTTTATAAAACTTTGGAGTAGAATTTCTTTCAGGATCTACTTTTCACAGTGGGTAGGAACCATACTTGAGGGCAAGCATAGGCTAAGTAGGGGGAATTTGATAATACTCTAGAACGTCATGTTTTTATGTGCTAATTGCATATTCATTTTGAGTATGATCCTACTAATTTGGGATATTTATGGTCTTTTATCTTATAGGGACTAAATTGGAGGCTAAAGCGAAATTAAGGGCCAAAAGCGTGAATTTAGAGATAAAATGGGCCAATGTGCGACAAAGGGAAAAGTTGGTGCCAAAAGTGCAAGCATGGAGGACACAAGGGTTGAAATGCAAAAAGAAGAGTTTTTATTCTATTAGACTCTATTTTGATTATATTAGGATAATTAATATTAAGATAATTATTAAGGATTATTTAATTTAGGATTTATTTAATTTATCTTTGATTATTTGTAATTATCTTTAGGAATTTAAGTAGGACTAGTCTATCTATCTTAGCACTATAAATAGGAAGAGAGGTGACTCAAATTGATGTTCTTCTTTTTCTGTAAACTCTCTCCCCAAAAGTCTTTTGTTCTTTCCATATTTCCTTTTAATAAAATCTCCATTTTTATATTTATTTTTTCCACCACAACCATGAGCCACTAAAACCCATCTAGCCAAAGGTTGCCGAAAATCCCCAAAAAGGGTTCTTGAGGTTTAGAATCCGTACTTAGCCTTCTCAATAGAGTATTCTTCGTTTCTCCGCATTACGGGGCTGACGCTTCCGTCCATGTCCCTTAAAAAGTGATATTTTCAACGTGTGCAAGGAACGGCCGCTTTGTATATTTTGAGAAGGTTGCACAGTCGGTTCGTTAGCTTACTGCGTCAGAGGTTGGCGAGCCCAAGAGACAAAATGGCGTGGGATTCGCCATTGAGAAACGTTGATCTAGCATAAGATGGTCCCACAAGAGCGATTGTTGGCTAGAGTCAGGTTCCACTAAATCGAAGTCTAAATCCTTGGAGCTGGTGGTCGTAGGCGTCCTCTTCCACTATAACTGGCTTATTCGGTTCGAGAAGGATCATCTAAAAGCCAAGGATTGAACCCAAGGCGGATCGAGGCAACCGGAGGCTGGAATCTCCCCATAAGAATTTCCTTATCTCAACTCTATTTCCTAATTTTAATTTTCGCAATTCCAATTCGACTTCTCAATTTTGTTTTTTAATTTATTTTCATTTCCAGATCAAAACTTTTAATTCTGTTATTTTTATTTTTTCAGGAACGCAGGTTTTCTTGGTCAAGAAATTGTCTAGGATTTCAAGAAACGAGCATTCGCACAATCCGGTCCCTGAGGATTCGACCCTACTTCCCCTTTACTGTTATTTTTACTATTTTACAAGGAATATGATATTTTTGGTGCTTTCAACGACGCATCAGCCATGTCAACAAATAATTTAAAATTTATAAAAATATTCAAAAAATAAAAATTCAAAAAAAAAATACCGTGAAATACATATGGATTGCCATGTGAACTGCTATGTTTAATAATTTAAAATTTTAATCAATACTTTAGTTAAAGGTCAAATTGATAAAAGATACAAACATGCTAAACTAGGCATTATGCAAATATTTTATCACTCCACCTATAACTAGTTCAATGAATATTCTCTCCAAATAAATTTTTATGTATTTTTTTTCACTCGGTGTAATATAGTTTGGTTTTTAAAAATTATTAATTAAATTTTCAATAAATTAGTACTGATTGGTACTTTTAGAAAATCTAAATTAAATGTTTTTAGGGAAGTTTTTTTTTTTGTTAAAATATATCATAAGTCCTCATATTTTTTGATAATTTGAAATTTAGTTTGTAAGAACCCATTTATGCCCGGGGCCCATTAACCAGTCCATTAACCCATTAAAATAACCAAACAAAACAAAAAATTAAACCAAATTAAAAAAAAAACAAAAGAATAAATAAAAACCAATAAATGTCCAGTCCATTACAGCAGGCCCAAAAACAAAGACCCGTAACCCAAACGCCTAAACCCTAACCCACCTACAGCCCAATAAACAAAACTCAATTCTGGAACCGGCCCGAATGGCCCAAATGATTTTGGTAGACCGAAACCCTAAGGGTTCCAAAGGCTGCTTTGCGCCGCGCGCGTGCCTCCACGCGCATCACCACACGCGTCAACATGCCACCACAGAGCTTCCAGAACGTTCCAGCGCCGCAGCAGCCTCCCTCGCGCGTGCCTCCACGCGCGCCACTACTCGTGCTCCCGCACGCCCCACGCGCCTCCGTACGCCACGTCCGCGTCATCCGTACCTGCAAACAAGCCACCAATAGCAGAGAAACAGCAAAAATAGACAGAAAAATTTGTATTTTCGGTGGCTATAAAAGAGCCTTAAAATTTTTGTAATTTTTTCACGCTGACGATAGGCAATATACTAAATCAAAAGCAAAAATATTAAAAGGTGATCTGAGAAATCTTTTGCTTTCGTGTTTTCTTTTCTTTTCTTTCTGTTTTTTTGTATTTATTTGTAAATAAATAAAAAAGGGAAGATAAAAGATTTACCTGTGAAAATATGCTTTCGGGGTCTCGTCTTCTTCGTCTAAATCGAAGTTCAAGATGAGACTTCAAAGTTAAAAAATGAAAAGACTCCTGCATGTGGCTTCAAATTGGCCAAAAGAGGTCTCTTCTTGTCACTAATCGCCGATTACCATGGCGTTAAAGTGATCGGACCATGTTTTTTCAGATGCGGCTAAGAAAAGGAAAGGTTTCGACTGAAAGGAGAACTAAAGGGGGGCTAGGGTTTCGTTTTAAAAAATTTTTTCTGATAGTTTTAATGCTGTTTTTAAGGGATTAGGGTTCATTAAGGAAACGGCGTTGTTTGAGCTAATTTCAATAGCTTCAAAACGACGCCGTGTGAAATACCCCGATCCGACCCGATCTAAAACCCTCATGACCCGCGCGTTTCTGCGGTGAAGGGATATTTGCGCGTTTGGTCCCTCCATTTCGCGCTGGTATCTGATTGGGCCTCTGCGTATTTTTTTTTTATTCTTCCTCTGAAATTTGCGCGTCATTTCAACTTGGTCCGTGCCAAAACGCTGCATTTTAGGGAGTTTGGAATATTTATATTTTTAATCCTCGTATGTTTGCGCGCATTGCGTTTTAGTCTTTTTTCGATTTCATCTTTAATTTATTACTTTTTTAGCCCTTTAATTTCATTCTAATTTCAATACAATCCTTTAATTAATTTATTTAATTATTCATTTATTGATTTTTCTAATTATTCTTTTTAAATTAATATTATATATTATATATTTTAAATCGTTCTAAATATTATTTATTTCTCCTTATATGTTATTTATTTTCATTATTTTTATATATATTATTTTTATATACACATGTAATTTATATTAAATTATTTCTTATGTATATACTATTGATTTCACATTATTATATATATATATATATATATATTCTTTCAAATCTATTATGTATATACTTCATACCTATTTTCATTATTTAAAATCCTTTATACATTATTATCTTTTTTTATATATTATTTAAATTATTTTGTTTCCATTATATGTACACCATCAACTTTAAATTGATATTTCGTTTTTAAAAAATATTTTGTACATTATTTACTCAAGACTTCTTCTTTTATAATAGATATTTGAATAATCATTCATATATTATTGGTTTTTATTTTATACATGCAAATTATTTCAAATTCTAGCATATGTTATTCATTTGTAATTTCTCATGTGTTTTTTAAATTGTTTTGTACCATTTTCTAATTCCCATATTGCTTTGAATATTATGTATGTTTTTGGTTTCCAATGTTTCATATATTATTATCTCATATTGTTAATTAGTATATGATATGTTGCTATTGTATGAACCTTAACTTGCTCTTTTGTGTTTTTATTATTGCCATATATTGTTATTGTATGTTTGCGATTATACTTTGTTTTTATTATTGCATTGTGATTAAGATTTCCAATTTATTTAAAATTGTTCATTTTTCATCTAAACAAACCAAGCAAATACATTTTGAGTCGATTTTAACATCGTTTATTTGAAAATTTTTCAAAATAAGACAATATTTGTGTGTTTGGAAATTCGAAGAATTGCGCCCTAACGTGCTGGGTGTTAATTCTCCGTTTAACCAAATAACCAAATATCCTTTTAATTGCATGTTTTGAAAATCAAAGATGATCTCGGTATCGAGGTATAAATGCGTCATATCCTAACGTGTTGGATGTGATGTTTTTTATTCCTCTGGAACGAATGAATCTTGAGATTCAATTCAAAATTAATTAACCTTCCTTAAAAAAAAAACATATCTTAAACATTTTCAAGTTTTTCAACACAAGGACACTAATTAATCAATTTGGTACCAATTTTGGGCGTTGCGAGGGTGCTAATCCTTCCTCGTACGTAACCGACTCCCGAACCCGTTTTCTTCTTGAAATTCATAGACCAAAATTAATTTCTTTTAAAAATAAAACAAAATGTTTTATAGGTGACCCGATCACACCTAAACAAAAAGGATTGGTGGCGACTCCATTTTCATTTTAAAAGTCGATCCCGTTTTCCAAACTTATTAAAAAAATGGTTTCGACATAGTTCTTATACTCTTTACTTTCAAGAATTTAGTCTCTCTACTTTTTAAATTTCAAAATTCAGATTCAACTATTAACACTATTAAATATATATTTTTTAAATTTGTTAGCGTAACATTTTCAAATTAAAAAAAAATTCACTTGGTAACGATGTAATTAGAATAATGACTTTATAATTAACCTAAATTTAACACAAAAAAACTATGTTTAACAGTTAGAATTGAATTTAGAAATATAAAAAATAGAAGAACTAAATTCCTAAAAATAAAAGTATAGAAACTAAATTTTAAATTTTAAAAAAGTACATAAATTTTTTTTAAACATTATTTGTGTTAATAAAATCTTATTCTGGCATTCATAGTCGAAATTAATGCTGAAAAAGGGGGCACAAAATCTAGGATCCGTACAGTAAGATTAAATAAAGAAAAGGCGTAGTTAATCTGGTAGCCTATACATTTGTTGACATGCATGCAGGGATTTACTGTATAGCTAGGGCAAAATAATGACATACTTTTTAGTAATTAGAGTGGGCGATGTCCATTTTCTGTTTAAAAGGAATGGTGATCCAAGCATGCCGTGCTGAGAACAGGGGAACACTTACCAATGCCCGAAGGCAAGCAGGACTGATCTATATAGCTAGCGCCCTGCCCTGCGCCGCATCAATTTAATTAGCTTCTATACATATTGCATACCAATGAAGACTCCAATAATGAAATAAGATAGCCATTACATTGCCCTTTGGTTTTTGTTGGAACTGAATCATTTGCTATTATTACTTCTGGTGTTGGGCTTGAAAGTTGAAAAGGAAAAATTGTAACCAATGGATTGGGGGGGGGGGAAGAAAAAGGAGTATCCTGTCGGAGAATTTGGTAAAGCAAAACATTCGGGGTTTTGATACCCACGTGGCGCGACAGGATTCCACGGGTAACAAGATTATTATCGAAACCATTACTACTACAACTTTTGTGGGGAGATGCTATAAATGGTGTAGTTCCATGTTCCTCTTTTGGTATTGGGTCCTCCTTTTGATATGCCCCCAAGAATCTTTGTAAATACTCCATAGCTTTTCCCTTTCAGCTAAACCATCATATAGGAATAATACACACCCAAAGCAGGGAAAAAAAGAGGAGAGATGGAGGAGAATAAAGCAGTGAAATCCAGCAGGTTCAAAAGGGTTTGTGTGTTTTGTGGAAGCAGCTCCGGTAAGCGAAACTGCTACCGTGATGCTGCACTTGAGCTTGGAAAAGAACTGGTATTATTCCATTCTTCAATGCCGCCTTCTTAATTTCTTTCTCTGCTTTGTTTAAAAAACGTACTAAACCTCCATTAATTTCTTGGCTCAAGGTCTCTAGGAGGTTGGATCTTGTTTATGGTGGAGGAAGTGTGGGGTTAATGGGTTTGGTTTCTCAGGAAGTCCACCGAGGTGGTGGTCATGTTTTAGGGTACCAAACCAATACATGCATATATTGACTAATTAATTTCTTCTTCACTTACTGGATTCATTTGTTGATTTTCTTTTATTTTATCCGCAGAATTATCCCCAAAACTCTGATGAGCAAAGAGGTGGTCTCTACACCCTCTCCTGTATTGGTTAAGTCCCTTTGGGAAATGATGCATAAATATGGTTTTGTTTTGGTTAAGCAGATAACAGGGGAAACAGTAGGAGAGGTCAAACCTGTCACGGACATGCACCAAAGGAAAGCCGAAATGGCACGCCATTCTGACTGTTTCATCGCCTTACCAGGTCTCTCTCGTGAAAGCCTAATTATACTATTATTACTATGCCTATTGCCTATGTAATTTTATTAATCACTTAACAGGTGGATATGGAACCCTTGAAGAGTTATTAGAAGTCATAACATGGGCCCAGCTAGGAATCCACGACAAACCTGTAAAAGCCATTTCATGTCTCATCATGATGATGAATCTCTTGACTTGTAACAGTTTTTCAAATAACCAATTAACTCTCCTTTTGTTTCATATCATGACCTCAGGTCGGGTTGATTAACGTGGATGGCTATTATAATTATCTGCTTACCTTCTTGGACAAAGCCGTGGATGATGGCTTTATTAAACCATCACAACGTCATATCGTCGTCTCTGCTCCCACTGCAACAGAACTTGTCCAAAAACTTGAGGTGGGTTTTCAATGCTTCCTTGTAGCATAAATTCTAATATATCTGCTCCAAGAATTTGGGATAATGTTCTTTTTTGTTGGGATAGGAATACGTGCCAATGCATGACGGAGTTGTTGCTAAGGCAAGTTGGGAGGCTGAACAATTGGAGCTCAACTCTTCATTGCAAACTGAAATTGCTTGTTAATTTCTCTTTTTTAATTTTCTATGATTTTTCTGCAAATGTAAGCATTCAACTGGCTAGGTTTACCCTGCGGATGAGTAGCAAGTGGGGGGATGGTAATTTCATTGTCATATGCTCACTCTGTAAAAGTAGCAAGGAAAAGAACACCAAAAAAAGGCAGCTTTTTTATTCTCTTTTCCGAGTCTGTTGTTAGTGTTGGCTGTGCTGATAAGATAACCTCTTGTTTCATTGTTGTAGTTTGGTGGTAATGGTTCAATAATGGAGTGCTTTTCTTCTTGTTTAATTTCATGTGCAATCAGTCCTTCAAAAATCATGGACCCAAAAGAAAATCTTTGCTGAATAAAGAATACTGGAAAGACAGGGGTCTATACACTGTAGTACTTCCAGTATATCTGGACTGGAGTGGTGGGAATAAAAGAAAAGCTTGGCAAAGCTATGATACATGTTTTTATTTGCTTAAATTGTTATCCATACTTTTACCTTTTGCTTTTCCTGGGTTTACCCGTCAACACAGAATACTGACAAGGAATGATGATGAGTGGCCTGAAAAATAGCTAAAGAAAATCATGGCGGCTAAACAAACCTCGAAAGGGCACGTTGAGGACTCCATTTTCCAATTCCACACTCTGGGTTTTGAAAAATCATGCTATTCATTTAGATTAATATTCAGAAGAAAAAAGAAAATGGATAGCTTTCAAGATTGGATATTGAGTTTGTTAGAATTATAAAATAACTGTGAAATAAAACTTAATAAGTCAACCAGTCATGTCAAATTATTAAAAATAAATCAATAACAAAATTAGATGTGAAGTGTACTTAAATTTATTAATTTCTTGAAATCTACGTTTTGATCTTTCAAATTAGCACATAAGTAATCTAGAGAAGAATGTGGTTCTCTCTTTTCTAAAATTGGGATATTAGAAAAATTATCTTATTATATTAACCCTAATATATAACTTTAACACATTAGCCTATCATTAATTAAAAATTAGTTACTAGAGTATCTACACATATTTGACCCATATTTTATTTAATAATTAAAGTCCAATAAATTTTAACTAAATTAGATCACTTTTAATTTATACTAACGTATATAATTACACTTATTATATATGTGATATTCATATTCTATATACAGCATCTTAAGGTTGGGTTGGGTACCACTACTTAATCCTTGTCCCAACTCTTCTTATCCTCATTGTACGTCAAAACTTTTTCACTTGCATCATTTATTTATATAAGATTTTACACCCAAAATGGTTACATGCTTTTGCTCTAATTAAAATTAACAAACAAACAATTGTATAATTACTGAATTTTGATGTTTGGTATGTTATCATTCATTTACATGCTACT
The DNA here is from genome assembly GCA_025698515.1 of Gossypium sturtianum. Taxonomy (NCBI): domain Eukaryota; kingdom Viridiplantae; phylum Streptophyta; class Magnoliopsida; order Malvales; family Malvaceae; genus Gossypium; species Gossypium sturtianum. The sequence continues at coordinate 129,475,420 of CM046943.1, forward strand.
ATGAAGCTTAAGGTTTAAATCATCTTTTGAATTCTGAATTTGGTAATTATTTTTACGTTTGGATTTAATTTTTTTTTCAAATTAAGTCTTCAACTCGATAATTATTTTCACATTAGAGTTTAGATTTTTTTTTGTCTAAATTAATCCATAATATTTCCTTAAAAACTTTAAAATTCGAACTATAATATTGGAATAATTGCTAAGTTCATGATCTAATTTGAGCAAGAAAAATGTTCAAACTTAATGTGAAAACACTTTAAATCTCAATGTGAAAACAATTACCAAATTCAAAGTTTAACTTTAAAAAAAATCAAACAAAAATAGTTTTCAAATCCATACCATATGTCAACACATACTTTTTGGTTTTGTGAAGGAATGTCTTGGTGGGATGCGATGCAGGATATTCAATGGGGGTAATGAAGGAATGCATCCCCATCTGATAAGTGTGACTCATCAACATTTAAGGCAGTGGACCTTAGAAGTGTTGATGGCGGGGTCGAACCGTATCTCGTAAAAAATTTAGGCATGTTTGTTAAGCTTGGACCCAGCCCGACCCAACCTAAAAAATAGCCTAAAATTTTGCCGAAACTTGAATCAAATAAAAAGTATTAAAACACGGGCTTGGTCTTACCCACCTGTATTAATTTTTTGTTATATTATTTTTTATATAATTTTTTTAAAAATATAATACATAAAAAATACTAAAAAAATTAAAATAAATGTTTCCCAACAAATTGAAAATAAATTAAAAAAGTATATACACTTAAATAACACTAAGATGGGTGCAACTCAACAATCAAATGCCTCTAAAATAGTAATAAAATTAACAATAAAACAAAAGTTATACAATATCCAAACAATAACAACAAAATAGTAGCAACATAGTAGTGAAATGGTAGCAAAATAGTAAAAAAAGAAGAAGCAAGAACAGTACAAAAAAGCAACAGTTTTTTTTTTGTATATTCGGGCCGAGCCAGGCTCAGGCAAAATAAGCCTTACCCGAGACCCGACTCGTTTTTTAATAGGCGTTATTTTTTTTACCCAAACTCATTTTTCGGGCCTATATTTTTATCCAAATCCTCCTACTTTTCAGGTGGCCCGGCCCATTGACAGGTCTACTGGACCTCCAATTCACTAGGGAACTCTCGCTACAATATTAATGTCTCTACTTTAAGTAAAAAAAAAGTTTAATATAACATTTGGTATATGAACTTGACACTTTTTCCTAATTTAGTACCCAAACTTGACACTTCCTAATTTGGTACCTAAACTTGACAATTTTTTAAAAGTTGGTATTTAATCTTTTCTGGCATCCAATTTGATACCTGAACTTGACTCTTTTTCCTAGTTTGGTATCTAAAATTCTTTTTTTGTTCAATTTGGTATTTGAACTTGACAAATATTTAGAAATTACACAAATATACTAATAATGTTAATTTTTTATGAGGTAGCAAAAATAATCAATGTATGACCGACACGTGACAAATGATATGATTTTTTTTTGTATTTATATGTTCAATTACTTTTAGTGTTATTTATTTAATTAATTATTTTATTAATTGAAAATAGTGAATTTCTTTTAATTTGTGTTTAAGATTTTTTTATTTAATATCAATTCGTTAAGCATAGCTCAATACCTATTTTTTAACATTAATTTCCTTTAATACTGACAATATTTTTGTAGCATAACAAAAAAAATTAACATCGTTAGTGTTTTGCGTAATTTATGTAACATTTAATAAATTTATGTACCAAATTGAACCTAAAAAATAGCTTAGGTACCAAACTAGGGAAAGAATGCCAAGTTCAAGTACCAAATTGGGCCCCAAAAAAGTTTAGGTACAAAATTAGGAAAAAGTGTCAAGTTAAAGTACCAAATTGGACAAAAAAAGTTTATGCACCAAATTAGAAAAAAAAATGTCAAAGTTTAAGTACCAAATGTTGTAATAAGCCTAAAAAGAATAAATGAGAAAATTGCAAAAGGAGTTGTGATAAAGGGGATTATTAACATTACAAGAATTAAATTGATGGGATAATTATTTAAGTTTTAACTTGTTCGTATTTTGGTCACTTAACCTTTTTTGTTAATTTAATTATTTTTTCAGCTTAACTTCTTTTTTTAGGCACTCTATCGTTAAAATATTTTAGTCACCAAACATAAATGCTAACGTGGTGATACATGCACGGATGGGATGAAATTTATTAAATAAGCTGCCAATTTTCAAATTTGGAGAATCAATTGACTTGCAACAACTTTTTGGATTCCATTTAGGCATTTCTGGGTTGAGTAGTTTCCATAGCGCTTGAAGATCTATCTCTTATTTTCAAAACGCACTTTGAATTATTATATTTCGAGTTCGGAAGCTCAAGTTATGACCGTTTTAGTGAAGACTACGAGAACATAATTTATGGACGGGATTATTACGGAAATTACGAGTTTCAAGCTTTTAATTCGAGTTTAAATCACATTGGATTGGATTTTTAGGCTTAATTTTATTTATATATAACCCAATATTGTATATTTTAAGTATTTTAAGTTATTTAGGAGTTTTAATGTACTTATCTAGTCTATATAAAGGGCTCTTCATTGTATACAAAGTCATTAATTGTTTCTAATTTTTAATTTGGATTCCTTGTTCTTTTTCTATCATTTGTTGCTTGTTTTTATAATTGTCCTTTTTAATTTTTAGATCCAACTTAGATTTATTTGCGTTTCATATTGTGTCAAACTCCAAATTTTTCTTCATTCGTCTAGAGCCCTAGGTCTAATCAACAAATTAGACAAACTTATGGTCATGTTCTGCACATGGCCTTCTTTTGGATGGAATAATAATAATTTACACAATCCATCAATTTGGTTGTAACAGCTCAATTTTCAGTAGTGTCGGGAACAATGGTTCGAGACCACTAAATCTGAAAAATGAGCTCAAAAATTTTATTATTTAGTGCTTATGAGCCAATTGTGATTTTAGGAAGACATTTAAATTAGTGAATTGTGTTTTAGAAGAATTTAATAGGCTAAGTGATTTTGAAAACGAGGTATCGAGACCTAAAATTTATAAACTGAGCTGTAAAAATTTTTAGAAATATTTATGGAGTGTCATTGAGTTAGTATTAAAGTTTTGTTAGAAAATTTTAACGTTTTGATAGTTAATTAAATAAAAAGGACTAGATTGAAAAAGGTGCAAAACTTGCTAATTAATGGAATAGTGATTAAATAGCCTAATTGGTAAATAAGGGAGGACCAAAAAGGCAATTACACATTTATTGGAAGGCTGAAACGGTTGGTGTATAAAAAAAAATCTTGAAATTTTATGACTAAGGTAAAAATAAAAATAAGTGACTAAATTGAATCTAGACATTTCTTCATCAATCTTCAGCCAAAAACAGCAATAGGAGGTCCTCCAAAAGCTGGTTTTTCATATTTTTGCATCATTTGAGTTCAATTCTTGCTCTTTTCTTGTAATTTTTTTGTTTTTAAGACTTTTACAATTAGGTCCAACTACTTATTTCATTAGTTTTTGATTCTATGGGTAATTTTGAAAGTTAGCATTGATGAGTGATGGATTTTTATGATGAATTATCATGAAATTTAAGCTTTAATTTTGTTATATGATGATTTTATTAAGTAATTTTGATAGATATTGATATTAGGTTGTGAAAAGGTTAAAAATTAGGGTTTGGTGTTGAAATTATAAATATCAAAGGTTGTATGGTAACCTAAAATAATTAGATAAAGTGTTAATTGAGAAAAATTAGCTTAATTGATGGGTAAATTGATGAGGGACTAAATTGTAAAAACTGTAAAAGTTGGGGCAAATGTGTAATTTTGAAAATTGAAGGGCATAAATTATGAAGTGAATTAGAATTGAGTTCGATGCTGAAAAATGAATAATTTTATATTATATATCAAGAGCTTGAAGAAAATCGTGAAAAAGGGAAATTAGATGAGTAGTCCTCAAATTTCTACGAATTCTACAATTTAGCCCAAGTAAGTTCGTATGGTTAAATTTTAATGTTTACATATTTAATTGATGATTGATATTTATGTTTATTGATAAAAATAAGATTATTGCTAAAGTTATGAGAAATGAAGTGAAATACTGAGTAATCGGAACGCGAGATTGAGTACAGTCGTTCAGTGCAAGAAAGGAATTGACAGCAAAATTACCCAAGTAAACCGAGGTTCAGCATTTGTTTCAAACTTCTGCGTTTGCTTTCAGTTTAGCTCTCATGAGCTTCAATTAATTCATATGAGTTTCTGTTTAACCCTAATGGGTTTCCGTTTAGCACTTTGAGCTTAGTATAACCCTTCTGGGTTTCAATTCAGCTCTTTTGAGCTTCAGTTTAACCCTCATGGGTTTCTGTTTAGCTCTTATGAGCTTCCGTTTAACTCTTATAGGTTTTAGTTTAGCACTTATGTGCTTCCGTGTAGCCTTCGGGCTTTTGTTTACGATGTACTCAAATACGTAAGTCGTTCTTTAATTGACAAAAAGTGGCAAGTGCTATGTGGAATTAATGTGGAAGAATTTAGGTTATTATTGATATTGAGCTCAAATAAGTGAATTCATCGATTAAAGTTGTGGTTGGCAGGAAATGTGTAATGAATGATTTACTTAAATGAATTGTTATAGTATGTTCGGTAAGATTTATGTTTTAAGCCAACGAACTTACTAAGCTTCATTAAGCTTACTTGTGTTGTTTAATGTTCTTTGTAGATTTTCAAGAAGTTCAGAGGATTGGATTAACACGTCGGGTCACAATATCCAGATTACTCCGATAGATTTTGTTGTACATTCTATGGTTTATATGGCATGTATAGGGATGAATTGAAAAGGGCTAAACTTGAAGTATAAATATGAATGACAATTATATATATATGTGTGTTTGTATGTAAGTAATTAGGAGTAGGTTTTGCTAAATCAATGAAGAAGTTAGTTTGGAAAATTTAGGCAATTGAGTTTCTTTGTTTAACATTTTATGTTTAAAATATGAATTTTTGGCTTGTGTTGGTTGCTTGGTTGGGATATATTGGTGTATTTCAATGTTGTATACAGGTTGATATTAAAAAGGATGAGAAAAGTGGCCTTGAAATGGCCTATTTTTGTCCACACGGGCAGAGACATGGGCCTGTGTCTCAACTGTGTGTGACACACGGCCTGGCACATGGGCATGTGATCTGGCCATGTGTCCCCTGCACCTTGAAATTTCAAAACAGAATACCAAGGTTTTTACACACGGCCTAGCATACGGGTGTGTGGCTTGGCCGTGTGATACAAGTCAGAGAGTTACTTGGGTAAGGACACGAGCTAGGTCACGGCCGTGTGCCTCACATCGAATGCCTACACAGCTTAAGACATGGGTGTGTCTTCAGGCCATGTGAGCCACACGGCTTGGCCATACGGGCGTGTGTTCCCTGTTTCTAAGGAAAATTTTGACATTTCGCGAAAAATTTCCTGAGTATCCGGTTTAGTCCCGACTTACTTCTAAAGTGTATTTTGGGCCTCGAGGGCCCATATAAGGGACAATATGAGTATTATATGAATAGTTTTTTATATGTATACTAAATGTTATGAAATGATTGTGTTTAATTTCGAAAGGTCTGGTAATGCTTCATAACCCTATTTCGGTGATGGATAAGGGTTAGGGGTATTACATTTATTGGTATCATAGCCAGGTTTAGCCGATTTTTAGAATGAATGTGATATGTAAACTGTCTAGAAATACATGCCATATAAATCTGTGATATTGTGATGTGTATGATCCGATCTAATCCTTATTTTTCTTATAGATTGTGAAGATGTCAGATAAATCTGAACATGCTGAACGTGATGAAGCTAATAGCATAGTACAAACATCTGAACACGGGGCAAGTAGTAGTGTCCCAATTTCTCCAATGCACGAGAACTTAAAAATATGTTCTATGGGTTTATGAACCAATTGTTTAATGACTTTATGCAAGAAAGAAATCAGGCTCAGCAACCTCTTCCCCCTATTGCACCATCTGTAGCACCTCCGGTTGTGCCTCCACCTCTTCTGGTAACTGAATCTAGTAAACGTGCTCCGATAGAAAAACTTAGAAAGTTTGGGGCCAAAGAATTTCGAGGAAAATCAGATGATGATCCAGTCAAAGCTGAATATTGCTTCAGAATATAGTAAGAGTTTTTAGAGAAATTTCTTGTCCCCTAGATGATTATTTGAGATGTGTTGTTTCCTTATTGAAAGAGGAAGCATATAATTGGTGGATGACTATAGAGGCTGTGGTGCGGGAAGAGAAAATCACTTGGGAATTCTTTCAGAATGAATTTAAAAAGAAATATGTTGGCAAGAGGTATCTGGATAAAAATAAGAGAGAATTCCTCGATTTACGACAAAGAAATCGGTCAGTAGCTGAATATGAGAGAGAATTTATATATCTCAGTAAATATGCCCGAGAAATTGTACCAACCGAAGAGGAAATGTGTATTCAGTTTGAGGAAGGGTTAAACGATGAAATTAGAATGATGATTGAGGGCACAGAAATACAGGAATTTGTTGTTCTGTCAGATCGTGCTCAGAAAATGGAAGAGGTATATAACAGAAAGATGCAACGAGATAGACAAAATAAAGAATTCTACAAGAGAAGCTCCTCCAAATCATTTTCAACATTTTCGGCTAAAAAGCTTAGAGAGGAATCCAATCGAGTCACTTCAATGTCTGAGCGATCAAATAAGAATAGGGCGACTCAACAAGATTTCGGGGTAACTATTAGACCTACAGCTAGTGTGGGTAGTGTACAGAATGTCCCGAGGCCTAAATGCAAATATTATGGAAAGTATCATCCGGGTGAATGCAGAGGCAAAGTGAGAGCTTGTTATAAATGCGAAGCCACTAACCATTTCTTTCGAGACTTTCCTCAACTGCAAAAAGAAGAAGATGAACAAAAAGAAAATCAATTAGCCACTTCTCAAATAAGTAAATGTTCAGGCCAAAGCAGTGCTACTGAGGCTACCCGTTTGAATATGAGAGATAAAGCTGCTCGGTCAAAAACTAAAGTGCCGACACGTACTTATGCTATTCGAGCAAGAGAAGAAGCTACAGCTCCAGACGTAATTGCTGGTACATTCTATCTTTTTGATGTTATTGTATATGCATTGATTGACCCTGGATCTACACATTCTTATGTTTGCACTGCATTAGCATTAGAAAAGAAATTGTCTTTTGAACCACTGATTATGATGTTCAAGTCACTAATCCATTAGGCCAAAGTGTGATAATTAATTTAATGTTTCGAAATTATCCACTGAAAGTAAAATGCTGTGAATTCCCTGCTGATTTGATGTTGTTACCCTTTCGAAAATTTAATGTTATTCTGGGAATGGATTGGTTAACAAAGCGTGATGTTGTAGTAAACTGTCGAGAGAAACAGATTGATCTGAAAGGTCAGACAAGGGAAGTAATTACTATTGAGTCTGCAAATCTGAAAGAAATTGTCAGAATTATTTCATCTTTTTCAGTCCAGAGATTAATGCGAAAAGGTAATGAGGCATTTTTAGCCTACATTCTTGATAATCGGGGTTCTGAATCAAAGTTAGAACAATTACCAGTTGTTAATGAGTTTACTGATGTATTTCTTGAGGAATTACCTAGTTTACCACATTATCGTGAAGTTGAGTTTGTAATTGATGTGGTTCTAGGAACAGCTCCAATATCGATAACATCGTGCCGTATGGCATCAGCTGAGTTAAAATAATTAAAGACACAGTTGCAAGAGTTATTAGACAAAGGATTCATCAGACCGAGTATATCTCCTTGGGGTGCACCTGTCTTATTTGTGAAAAAGAAAGATGGTTCTTTGAGATTGTGTATAGATTACAGACAGCTGAACAAAGTTACAATTAAAAATAAATATCATTTGCCTCGTTTTGATGATCTGTTTGACCAACTGAAAGGTGCTGCAGTATTTTCAAAGATAGATCTCAGATCTGGGTATTATTAGTTGAAAGTTAAAGAGTGCGATGTGCCGAAGACTGCTTTCAGAACTCGGTATGGTCATTATGAGTTTTTAGAATGCCATTCGGTTTGACCAATGTTCTTGCTACTTTCATGGATTTAATGAATCGGATTTTCCAACCATATTTGGATAGATTTGTAGTTGTATTTATTGATGATATACTGATCTATTCTAAGATAGAATCCGAACATGCACAACATTTGATAATTGTGTTACAGACTTTGAGGGAGAAGCAGTTGTATGCAAAGTTCAGTAAATATGAATTCTGGCTTCATAAGGTCGGATTTCTGGGCCATATTGTATCAGCTGAAGGGATACGAGTGGATCTGAGTAAAGTATCTGCAGTGGTGAATTGGAAAATTTCGAAGAATATAACAGAAGTACGAAGTTTTCTGGGTTTAGCAAGATATTACCGCCGTTTTGTCAAGAACTTTTCGATGATTACTTTGCCGATGACTCGATTGTTACAGAAAAACATTGAATTTGTTTGGTCTGACGAGTGTCAGCAGAGTTTTGATCAGTTGAAGAAAATGTGAACAGAAGCTCTGATTTTGACTCAACCAGATCGGGTATGCCGTATGTTGTATATAGTGACGCATCTCTAAATGGATTGGGTTGTGTCTTAATGCAGTTAGGAAAAGTAGTGGCTTGTGCTTCTCGGGAGTTAAAATCGCATGAGAGGAATTATCCTACACATGATCTGGAGTTGGTTGCAATTGTATTTGCTTTGAAAATCTGGAGACATTATTTATATGGTGAAAAATGTTATGTGTACACAGATCATAAAAGCTTGAAGTATTTGATGACTCAGAAAGAGCTGAACTTGAGACAGAGACGGTGGTTAGAGTTGTTGAAGGATTATGATTTGGTTATTGATTATCACCCGGGAAAGGAAAATGTGGTTGCTGATGTACTCAGCCGGAAGTCATCTTTGTTTGCACTTCGGGCGATGAACACTCATTTGTCTCTTAATGAAGACGAGTTCTGTATTAGCAGAGTTGAAAGCAAAACCTGTGTTCTTTTAGTGAATTCGGGAGTTGTAAGATGATAACCGAAAATTGATGTTAAAAAGACAGATGGTTCGAGATAAGTTGAGTTCAGAGTATAGTATTGATGATAGCGGTATGTTACATTATCGAAATAGAATTTGTGTTTCGAATAATTCAGATCTGAAAAATGATATTCTTTCTGAAGCTCACAGTAGCATGTATTCCATTCATCCAGGTAGCACGAAAATGTATTGTGATTTGAAACAGATGTATTGGTGGCCTGGTATGAAATGAGAGATTTGTGAATTTGTAACAAAGTGTTTGATTTGTCAACAAGTCAAAACAGAGCATCAGGTACCAACGGGTTTGCTACAGCTTGTCATGATTCCTGAGTGGAAATGGGAGCATGTCACGATGGATTTTGTATCCGGATTACCTGTGACTCCGAGAAAGAAAGATTCGATCTGGATGATTGTTGATAGATTGACTAAGTCGGCACATTTTATCCCGGTCAGAACAAATTTTTCACTTGAGAAGTTAGTAGAATTATATATGTTTGAGATTGTGAGACTACACGAGATTCCAACATCTATTATTTCGGATCGAGATCTGAGATTTACATCGAGGTTTTGGAGTAAACTACAAGAAGCTTTAAGTACTAAGCTAAATTTTAGCACAGCATTTCATCCTCAAACTGACAGGCAATCAGAACGAGTGATTCAGATTCTAGAAGACATGTTCAGATGTTGTATACTTGAGTTTAGAGATAAATGGGAAAGGTATTTACCTTTAGTTGAATTTGCATATAATAATAGCTATCAATATAGTATCAAAATGGCCCCATTTGAAGCTCTTTATGGAAGAAAATGTAAGACTCCATTGTATTGGTCTGAATTGAGTGAATCCAAGTTAGAAGGAGTCGATTCGATCCGAGAAACTGAAGAAAAAGTTCGAATCATTTGGGACAGTTTGAAAGCTGCTTCAAACCGTCAGAAATCATATGCAGATTTGAAAAGAAGAGATATAGAATTTGCAGTTGGCGATCGAGTGTTCTTAAAGTTTCACCGTGAAAAAAAGGATTACGGTTTGGCAGAAAAGGGAAACTGAGTCCAAGATTTATTGGACCGTATGAAGTTATTGAAAGAATTGGCCCTGTGGCTTACCGGTTAGCTCTGCCTCCAGGACTTGAGAAGATTCATAATGTGTTCCATGTGTCTATGCTAAGACGGTACAGATTTGATCCTTCACATGTAATTCATCATATTGAAATAGAAATACAACCAGATATGACGTACTCGGAAGAGCCGGTAAAGATTTTAGCTCGAGAAGTTAAAGAATTGCGAAATAAACGGGTACCATTAGTAAAAGTATTATGGAACCATCATGGTTTGGAGGAGGCAACCTGGGAAACAGAGGAATCGATAAGGTCACAATATCCGAATTTATTTTCAGGTAAGAAATTTCGAGGACGAAATTTCCTAAATGGGGGAGAGTTGTAACAACCCAATTTTCAGTGGTGTCGGGAATAGTGGTTTGAGACCACTAAATCTGAAAAATGAGCTCATAAATTTTATTATTTAGTGCTTATGAGCCAATTGTGATTTTAGGAAGACATTTAAATTAGTGAATTGTGTTTTAGAAGAATTTAATAGGTTAAGCGATTTTGAAAATGAGGTACCGAGACCTCGAATTTATAAACCGAGTCGTAAATATTTTTATAAATATTTATGGAGTGTCATTTAGTTAGTATTAAAGTTTCATTAGAAAATTTTAACATTTTGATAATTAATTAAATAAAAATGACTAGTTGAAAAAGGTGAAAAACTTGCTAATTAAAGGAATAGTGATTAAATAGCCTAATTTGTAAATAAGGGAGGACCAAAAAGGCAATTACACATTTATTGGAAGGCTAAAACGGTTGGTGTATAAAAAAAATCTTGAAATTTTATGACTTAGGGGCAAAATGGTCATTTGGAAAATTAAGGTAAAACTAAAAATAAGTGACTAAATTGAATCTAGACATTTCTTCATCAATCTTTAGCCAAAAATAGCCACAGGAGGTCCTCCAAGAGCTGGTTTTTTTTATATTTTTGCATCATGTGAGTTCAATTCTTGCTCTTTTCTTGTAATTTTTGTGTGTTTAAGACTTTTACAATTAGGTCCATCATTATTTTTTGATTCTATAGGTAATTTTGAAAGTTTCCATTAATGAGTGATGGATGTTTATGATGAATTATCATGGTATTTAAGCTTTAATTTTGTTATATGATGATTTTATTAAGTAATTTTGATATATATTGATATTAGGACCAAATTGTGAAAAGGTTAAGAATTAGGGTTTGTGTTGAAATTTTGAATATCAAAGGTTGTATGGTAACCTAAAATAATTAGATAAAGTGTTAATTAAGAAAAAATAGTTTAATTGATGGGTAAATTGATGAGGGACTAAATTGTAAAAACTATAAAAGTTAGGGCAAATGTGTAATTTTAAAAATTAAAGAGCATAAATTGTGAAGTGAATTAGAATTGGGTTAGATACTGATAAATGAATAATTTTATATTATAGATCAAGAGCATAAAGAAAATCGTGAAAAGGGAAAATTAGCTGAGTAGTCCCCGAATTACTACGAATTCTACAATTTAGCCCAGGCAAGTTTGTATGGTTAAATTTTAATGTTTACATATTTAATTGATGATTTTTATTTATGTTTATTGATAAAAATAAAATTATTGCTAAAGTTATGAGAAATGAAGTGAAAGTACAAAGTAATCGGAATGCGGGTTTGAGTACATTCGTTCAGTGCAAGAAAGGAATTGACGACAAAATTACCCAAGTAAACCGAGGTTCAACATTTGTTGCGAACTTCTACGTTTGCTTTCAGTTTAGCTCTCATGAGCTTTAGTTAACTCATATGAGTTTCCATTTAACCCTAATGGGTTTCCGTTTAGCTCTTTGAGCTTCAGTATAACCCTTCTGGGTTTCAGTTCAGCTCTTTCGAGCTTCAGTTTAACCCTCATGGGTTTCCGTTTAGCTCTTATGAGCTTCCGTTTAACCCTTATGGGTTTTAGTTTAGCACTTATGTGCTTCCGTGCAGCCTTCGGGCTTTTGTTTACGATGTACTCAAATCCGTAACTCATTCTTTGATTGACAAGAAGTGGCAAGTGCTATATGGAATTAATTTGGAAGAATTTAGGTTATTATTGATATTGAGCTTAAATAAGTGAATTTATCGATTAAAGTTGTGGTTGGCAGGAAATGTGTAATGAATGATTTACTTAAATGAATTGTTATAGTATGTTCGGTAAGATTTATGTTTTAAGCCAACGAACTTACTAAGATTCATTAAGCTTACTTGTGTTGTTTAATGTTCTTTGTAGATTTTCAAGAAGTTCGGAGGATTGGATCAACTCATCGGGTCACACTATCTATATTACTCCAGTAGATTTTGTTGTACATTCTATGGTTTAAATGGCATGTATAGGGATGGATTGAAAAGGGCTAAACTTGAAGTATAAATATGAATGACAATTATATATATGTGTGTTTGTATGTATGTAACTAGGAGTAGGTTTTGCTAAATCAATGAAGAAGTTAGTTTGGCAAATTTAGGCAATTGAGTTTCTTTGTTTAACATTTTATGTTTAAAATATGAATTTTTGGCTTGTATTGGTTGCTTGGTTGGGATATATTGGTGTATTTCAATGTTGTATACAGATTGATATTAAAAAGGGTGAGAAAAGTGGCCTTGAAATGGCCTATTTTCGTCCACACGGGCAGAGACACAAGCGTGTGTCTCAGCCGTGTGCGACACACGGCCTGGCACATGGGCATGTGATCTGGCCGTGTGTCTCCTGCCCCTTGAAATTTCAAAACAGAGTGCCCATGTTTTTACACACGGCCTAGCATACGGGCGTGTGGTTGGACGTGTGACACAAGTCAGAGAGTTACACGGGTAAGGACACGGCCGTGTGCCTCACATCGAATGCCCACACGGCTTAAGACATGGGCGTGTCTTCAGGCCGTGTGAGCCACACGGTTTGGCCACATGGGCGTGTGTCCCCTGTTTCTAAGGAAAATATTGACATTTCGCGAAAAATTCCCTGAGTGTCTGGTTTAGTCCCGACTCACTTCTAAAGTGTATTTTGGGCCTCGAGGGCCCATATAAGGGACAATATGAGTATTATATGAATAGTTTTTGATATGTATACTAAATGTTATGAAATGATCGTGTTTGATTTTGAAAGGTCCGACAATGCTTCATAACCCTATTCCAGTGACGAATAAGGGTTAGAGGTATTACATTGGTTCTAATTCTAAAAAGTTCAACAAATTTATCTCTCAATATTTACATATTTTGTCGATTTGGTCCTAATCCTAAAAAAATAAAAAATATATATAATTATAAAAAATTCAAAACTAATATAAAAACAATTATATATTACAAAATATAAAAAAATACAAAAAAAAAATGCGTAGAATATTTGTTAATATCTATAATGTATATTTTCTATTTTTATATAAAAAGATTCTCTTAGTGAATGATATCGTGAGACATTTCATTTTTAATTAAATAAAAAATTAAATTTAATATTAAATAAAAACTAAATTAAATTATTATTTAATATAATATTATTTTCTCTCTACTCCATTTTCTTCCCCACCCGTTTAATCCTTTGATTTTTCTTTTATGAAATCTGGGTTTAATTGACTAATTTATTCTATAGTTCATATTCTCTTTTCCTCACCTATATCAAATCTTCAAAACTCTGAATTGGATCCACAGCCCTTTGATTCAAAGCTTTAAAACTCTGTTGCTTTTATGTCGGTGAATCAGGCGGTGGATGACATTTTTTCATTCCCACGATAACGAGGTAAATTTAATATTATATTTTACAATTATGTCGTATATTTATAGTATAAAACACCATATTACACTTAAATGCGACATAGCTCATGGGATCAATACGGAGATTGCGACAAGCCGCAAGTACATGAGCACATGGGTAACGAAGTGCATCAAATATCCACGATCGCATGTCCTATTTGTCAAGTGTACCTACGATGACCGCCAACAATACCTTGGTTGGTCTGTCAAACTCCGTGACACGAAACCATAATTTGTCGCGATCATGACATACTTGTGTGCATGGTGTTATACGTGCCTTCCCACGATTAATTTGTTGCAAGACCTTACTCGCTCCATACATGGCCTCCTTCCATTTGCTCCCCTCTATAACTCATTTGCTCTCTTTGGAAATAGTGCCACAACCGAAAATATGTCTCTCGCACAAGCTAAACGTATGTCCAGCGGCATGACGTTCCTTTTTAACGTAATTTATGCATTCGGCAAGGTTTGTGGTCATATGCCCATATCGTAGAGCCACCGCCATATGCTTGTGTTCCCTTTGTTGAAAGGAATATTGCAAAGGTAGCTTGCGCCTTGAGCGTTATTCGAGCGCAAATAGCGCATCTCGTGAAAACGGTCTTTATTGATCTCATACCACGCTAATATACGTTGATAGCGAATATTACATACCACTCTTCAATTGCGTAATAAATTGAATATATCAAAATAAATTTTATTATTAGATATTTCATACCCATATCGATCACTTATCGTTTCTCTCTTTAGATCGATGTTGCCCATAGTAGTTGGATGTGACATGCCTCGTGCAATATCGATGGTGTGTGCGATGCCACATGCTTCCCTGGCGTTCTATTGCCATAAGCAAGTATTCCAGGGGCGATCCGATATAACGCGATATGTCGGGGTTGGGGCAAACATGCCTCCTTAACACGGATAGGAAGAAGTCCCAATCATCGGTGATTCCCCAGGTGTTATTGCGAAGCATAATCGGAAGGATTCTCCCACGTACCGTCTTGTGCCACGCGGCTAGCAATAGCCGATGCGATATATACCATACATAAAGGTACCGCGAAATTTGTACCAATGGCTTGCAATATGTAAAAGCATCGGCATTGCTTAAATGTCTCGAGCAGGGCGGCTTGAACATCTGGGCATCCATGGAGCGGGCGATCGTTGTAATCTGTAGGTTCCGTTTCTTTGTTTGTGCTGCCGGGACATACCTCTCAAGACCGACACCACCGCCACACTTCATTATATGAAACGTCCCAAACCATGCAATTTTTCCCAACGCCGCCAGCTATCAAGCCTTTTCTGTAAGAGGCGTGTACCCCATTTGGCTACGAATATTACCAATTAAGGCCGTGAAAAATTAAATTTAATATTAAATAAAAACTAAATTAAATTATTATTTACGGACCTTTGTATATAATATTATTTTCTCTCTACTCCATTTTCTTCCCCACCCGTTTAATCCTTTGATTTTTCTTTTTATGAATCTATAGTTCATATTCTCTTTTCCTCACCTATATCAAATCTTCAAAACTCTGAATTGGATCCACCACCATTTCCACAGCCCTTTGATTCAAAGCTTTAAAACTCTGTTGCTTTTATGTCGGTGAATCAGGCGGTGGATGACCCAACACACCACCTACACCAGACATTGTCGATCTGAGTTTTGGGAAATTTTCTTTGGCAACAAGACAAATAAGGATTTCTTGAAATTTTACCCCTTTTCGATTTACCCTCTTTTTAATGCTCAAGTTCTAAAGAGGGAATACTTCAATTGCTACCCCAAGGTAACCATAAAAAGAGAAGTAGAATCCAACTCAGAGAATAACACTCCCCCATCTTCTACGATTTCAACTCAGACTTGGAGCGCAAATGTTGAAAGTGGCAGTGGCTTTTGGGAGCAGAAGGAAAAAAAGGAAAAGGAAATGGAAAAATGAGAGACCAAATAGAAATGGAAAATTGGTTTTTATATATTTTTTGTATTTTGAATCTTTTTATAAATATATATATATATATATATTTGAAAATATTAAGATCTAATCATTGAAGGTAAATTTCTTCTATTAGATTAAGCATAAATTGATAAATTGTGTAAAACTAAAATTGTTATTATACAACACAAAAGAAGAACACTTCCTAGCCGACTAAATTAATTAAACGATAAAAATAGGAAGTTGGTTAAAACTTTAATGGCTATTCAAGAATTTATTGTCTCCAATCCATCGCCAATAGGCAACACTCTTCTTATGCAGTCATGAAAGGTTTTATCAACTTGCTTTTGTCATGGCCCGCATCAAGGAAGCTGTAACCTATGCGTAAACTTTTTACTTTTCATGTTCCACGATCATTCCAGAGACCCAAGACTTATATATTTGAATTAAGGTTATAGTAAATTATATTTTTACTAGAATAATTATTATAAATTTTAAATAATAAAAATGTATAGAATTTAAAATCTTTAAAATTCGATAAAATCAATCTTAATTATTGATTCGATTTGTATAGTTGAACCTGAAAAAACTCTCTTTTTATTGCTCCGAGTGTTCTAAAGAAAACGTCCAAAAGCTAACACTTTGTGACACTTTGCTGAGTGCAATCTCAACAATTCATTTTTATAATCACGGGATCATTGTACTTTGTTTTTTTCCTTCATCAATTGAACTCAAAATGCCAATTATTGCCCACGGATGGTCCTCATCTTTTTTCCTGGAAATTTGAGAGGGGAGGTTTTAGGTTTTGGTTGCTCTAAAATCACAATGGTCCCTTCACTCACTTTCTACAAGCTTTTCCCAAATCTGAAGCTTTCAATAGGTATAGCCGTATACGGGACTCAATGCTAGTTCATATGCCCATTAAGAGGTTAGACTTTATACAGCATTGGGAATCCATTGCTGTAGCAAAGATGACATTATTCACTAATTTTGGCTATAGGGGTTCATTGTATTGTTTCATCTGCATGAGCTCAATATAAAGCTTGCTATTTAATGCAAATGTTAGCAGAGCTTTGTACAGGTTTAACAGAGAGAATACATGAAATCAATTAAAGGAGAATCAGAGCTTAAATTTGTATTAAAAATTATATGCACGTATTGTTGGATAATGTTGAGAATACAGGGGAAATAGTGGATGGCATGGCAGTTCCTTTCAAGGCCTTGGTAGCAATGTCTAATGCTAATGTTAAAGATTGGATCCTGAACTTTAGTGCTACACACGAAGCATAAAAATGATTCATTCTCACTTCCTACTCTTCATGTCTTTTGATCAGTAGTTTTCAGGATAAAAGAATTTTGAAAAGTAATAATAGTAATGATGATGAGATTTTGGGGAAAAGATTCCTTCTTTGGCTTCATAATTTACATTTTCAATCTGTAGAAATATACGGCTATTTGCAGACAAGCCCCCTTGTAAAAAAATCGGGGATGTCGTTGGATATCACTAGTTTCATTAATGGTTGAGAAGGGACATTCTAGTTTTAATCAAACACCTAAAGCCACACTCTAATCCCTCTTCAAGTTCTTGAATTGTTGATTCAAAGGCCTTCAAATTCTTCAGGGTCTTCTGCACTTGAGTCACATCAATGCTTTCTTTTTTGCCTGATTTGTTCTTGATAATTAGATCTTCTAAACCATTATCTATGTTATCTTCTTTGTATACGGGCTTGGATTGGACCAATTTTGAGACTAAGGACCAACCAGCTGGCTTTGATTTTGGGGAGTAGAGAAATGACAATAGGGACTTGAACACTGTGAGACTAACAGCCTCAACTTCTTTGAGCATGCTCGCCAAGGTCGCTGATGTACCTCGAAACTAACTAATATTTCGACAAAGGTAAGCGTACCTATCAAACAGTAATATAGTTATGATGAGTCCGAAATATCGTATCCTCAAGGACTAAAATTACTAGTAATAACTATCTTTTTTATTATCTAGCCTAATAATTAAGGAATTTTGTTTTTAATCTAAAATTAACTAATTAATTGACTATGAACGCAACAGAGAGTGAAAGAAATAATCGAATAAACCAATAATAAAGACAATACCCAAGGAAGAATCCACCTAGATTTTACTTATTATTCTGACTCTGAATTAAATGATTTATTCACTTGTCTTGATCCGCAGAAATCCCTAAATTATGTTAATATCTCTTTCGAGACTAAGAACAACTGACTCTAGGTTGATTAATTGAAATTTCTTTCTAATTAAAACCCCTATCGTCGCATTAACTCGATCTATTGATTCCCTTATTAGATTTGACTCTAATCCGGCAGATTTATGTCATCCTATTTCTAGGGTTGCAATCAACTCCGCTTAATTATGCTAGATCTTCTCTTAAAGAGGGACTTTTGCTCCACTGAATAAGCACATCAATCTTGAATTAATATTCCTGAAAACATTAAAACAATGATTAAGAACACATAATTAAGAACAAGAACAAGTATTTATCACGTAACTCAGATTTATTAAATAATAAGATTCATCTAGGTTTCATCCTCCCTAGGTATTTAGGGAGTTTAGTTCATACTAATAGAGGGAAACATCTTAAAATAAGGAAAACTACAAAACATAAGAAAACCCAAAAACTTCAAGAGAAATTGATAAGGGATCTTCAGTCTTGATGGAGATCCTTCTTCCAAGCTGCTCCCAATCGCTATCTTCGAGTAATCTCTGCAATCTACTCTGTGTCTCCCTTTAGGTCCTCCCCTCGGGTGTTTATATAAGCTTTGGAGCACCTTTCCTAGCCCACAAGTAGTCTTTTCCAAATAGAATTAGACTTGGGTTCGGTAGGGACACGCCCGTGTGACACGTCCGTGTACGATAGCTTAGGCCGTGTTCGATTTTGCTCGTCACACACACGGTAGTGTAGTGGTCCGTGTCAGCGACAGTCCAGCCGTGTTGATTTACGAGGTAGGCCCATTTCGTCCTTTTTTGGCCCGTTTCTCGTTCTTTTCGACTCCCTAAGCTCTCCTGAGTGTAAAACATAAAATTAAAGGATTAGGAGCATCGAATTCATCAAATCTAATAAAAATTTATCCAAAAATAAGCCAAGCATGGGGTCAAAATATGTATAAATTATGGTTTATCAAATATCCCCACACTTAAGCCTTTGCTTGTCCTCAAGCAAAATCCTCAACTCACAATCAAAATAAAATTCCTCAATTCATAATTCTCATCAATAGTGTCTTATCATAATTCACAGATAATTCATACATTGATAATTTAACTAAAAGAGTCCTAAAGATTCAAACAATTTAAATCACAAATTTTTATAGCACAAAAACATAGGTGTTTCCCCTTACCTAAATAATCACCTTTAATTCAAAACCGACAAGAATTGACATCCTCACTAAAGATTCACTCAAATCACTCATAGTGTTTAAGGTTCAAAAATTAAGCACTCAAAAGTCAAACATGAAAAGTTATTACCATAAGCTTGCATGAAAATCAAATCTCCACCACTATAAAATGAGATGATACACAAATCAAAAGGTCTTTAAAGGGTTGTAACGGGGCTTGGGTTAAAGGTGTGGATAAAGGCTGAAAAAGAAGGTTAAAATCGAGATCGAATTGCCAATTTACCTAACTAGAAAAATAAACTAATACTGAATAATTACATCAATTGAAAACTTATCAATAATAACACGAGCTTCTTCTCAAAATGTGAAATTAACCGTTTAAGCTCAAATAACATAAAACTAATAATGAATATATTTCCAACTCTTTTTTTTAATAAGAAAGAAATTAACAACTGAAATAGAGAATATAGTCAGGCAACTGATCAAATCAAATCTTGACAAAAAGGGGTTAATACAATAGGGAAAATTCTTAATAAATAAAAAAGAATGAGTTTTGGGGTTAATATTAAGGGTGTATCAAGAAACGATTTATTAGGATGAAATGAGTTCACTAGGGGTTAATTATGAAGGTAAGCTTTTTGGGGTAAGTGGGTTAAAACCTAGGTGCCTTTATCATCTCAGTATATCAAATCAAGGGTGTGGTCTTGACATGCACAATTGAAGCAAGTTCTAGAATAACAAATCAATATTGACACACTCATAGCCAACAATAAAGTGAGCAAGAAAAGTATATGCTCTAAAAGGCTCAAAATCTCACAAAAATTATGGTTTTTGATGTCAACCTTGCAATTTTCAAACTTCAAAGTAATATTTAAATTTAGGGAAATAACTTAACAAATTTTTAATTCTGAAAATAGACTTATCATGCTTGATTCTCTAATTTCTTAAAGTTTAAACCATCAATGCACAATTACCTATGACTTAATCCAAAACATATCAATAGAAATCATAAATCAATAAAAAATTTATTCTAATAGTAATATGAGAAAATTACTTAAGAACAAAACATAATTCAGGGATTTTTTGATAACGATATAATTAACCTCCCCACACTCAAGATGTACATTGTCCTCAATGTGCAAAGATAGATAATAGCAATGTAAGCAGAAAATCATAAGAGAGGGAAGGAGGTGAAACTTCCTGAATTATAGATGAGATACTTAGAAATTGAAAATTGTAGAAATAGGTCCAATGAGAAGCATGATGAACTAGGCAGAGGTGAAGGTGGGGGAGAATACTCCAGTTACTTAGTAGCACCTTGAACCTTTTGAAACTGCAGAGTCATCAGTAAAGTTTTAGGGAGTTTTATTAATGGACTTCGTTATGGTTACTCGATAATAAACAGCCAGAGATATAAAGGAATCAAAATATACTAATATAAATCAAAGACAAGAAAGATAAAGAGAAAGAGTTTTAAAATTAAAATAAAAGAAAAAGAAAAATAAATGGACTCAAAGGTCCTTATCAGCAGATGGTTCGCGAGGTGGGGGTGGTGGTGATATGTGGAAGTGCTGACAAATCTGTTGTCGAGTAGCCTCGAGACCGTCGAATCGTCGAGCGTTGTCATTGAATTGTTGAGTGCGATCTTGCTCGAAGCGAGTGAAGGCTTCGGATATGTCGATTAATGAAGCAAACCGCATGAGGCTGGTCGATGAGGCGGTGGTGGCGCAGAAGGTGGCTCCTCATTATGTAAAGGGACATCATCAGTAATGTCCTCTAGGTTGTCCTGATCGGTGGCTTGCGATAGATGGTACTGAGGAGGATAAAACCCACGACGACGCTCAATCATCCTCATATGAAGCATCATCGAGATTCCTTGTGGGGACATCTGCCCAATAAGCGTGAGCGAGGAGGACTGAGCTACGGTGTTGAGGAGGCCAAAGTATCGAGCCAGGCGCGTCACATATGGGCCAATGGAGAGGACCCCCTTCCTATGTCGCTCTGTCTAATGCCGAATGGCGAGGGCGATGAAGTAAGCTAAATCGAACACTTGACAATGCGTCATGCTCCATAAAAAGTAGGCGTCGTGAGTGTTGACGACGCCAGTTCTCTCTCGCCTACCTATCAAAGTGTGAGCCAGGATGGCGTGTAAATACCTCAAGGATGGAGCGAGAGCTGATGCCTTGGAGTGAATGGGATCGTAGGTAGCCAAGGCGGGAACTAAGTCTCTCCAGCAGGAAGAGGGGGAGTAGTGGATGTGGCGATAAAGGTTTTCGAAGTCGTCGTCCTCCATGAATTCCTCGGTATAAAATCCCAAAGCGACCCCAAACTCTGGGATACTCAACTCACGTACTAGGCCTTCAATGCGGAACTGGACTGTGCCTGGGTCGTCGAAGTTTGTCATGACTGCCTGAAGGTGAAAGGTGGAACAGAGCTCCAAAGTAAGCTCTAAGTAGGTCGGCTCGACAATCTCGAAAAAATGCCCCCATGGGTCAGTAGTTAATAGGGCCCGATCTGCGTCAGCTAGTTGGACCTGCTCTAAGGCGGCCCAATCAATACATCTCCCCACGTCTAGGGGTCGTGCACGAAGTATCTGAAAAATTTCCTCCTGGGGTCCCAAGGGAAACTGTAGAAAAGGATGGTGCACTTCGGCAGATGTACTCGCAGAGGTGGCTCCGGGTCCCTTCCATTTTTTCGAAGCGGGGACAGTAATCTTTTTCCCACGTGGAGGAGTCATTATGTGCCTGCAAGATAAAGTATTCAACATTAGTAAAGTAAGATAGAAACATCCCCGAATACGTTCCCAAATAAATAAATAAATAATCGGAATATAAACCAGTGAATCAGAGTGTCAAAATGGGATTACCTGTGATGAAGTTGTGGTTCCTAGATGCAAGGATTTGTCAATGTAAAATACTAACTAATAACAATTAAGTAGCAACGAGCCTAAAATTGTTATAGTAATGAGACTAATTAACAAGACTAATGGAAATCCCAAAATGCATGGCATTATCAAAATCAATAGGCTACCAAGAGTAAAATCATTGTCAAGTATCAATTAGTATAGAGAATGAAAATATGACAAGCGCAACCTAATAATTAATATGAGTATACTTAGCAACTCAACCTGAATATGAAAATGGGACTTATAAAATGGACTCACAATAATAAAAATGAATAATGAACTAAAAAGTGAAGGGGGAAGAGTAAACCGATGGAAGTATTAAGGCGGCGCACGGACGTGGTGGTGGCGCACGGGCGTGGTGGTCGCGCACGGGCATGGAATCGGGAGATGGTGCGCGTGGAAAAGAAAGGAGAAGAGGCAAGGAAAAGAAGGAGAGGATATGGGGGATAGTTCAGTCACTGTTGGGTCGTCGAGGTGGTGGCCGGAGTAGGGGAGAAGGAGTAGAGAGGGTGTTTGGGTGATAGACCGGCTAGGGTTTTGGGGGGGAAATTTGGGGGAGAAGGTGAATAGTAGACGGGGGTTTAAATAGGGATTGGGGCACACGGTCGCGGCCCACGCCCGTGTGCCCTGTGTTTAGCCCGTGTGTTTCGTAAATGTTGGTTTAGGGCGTGTCTGAATCTTGGCCCATGCCCGTGTTCCCTGGGCGTGTTGGGTCACACGGACGAATCGCACGGCCGTGTGAGGTTTCATTCGTTTCTTCCACGCCCATGTAGAGGTTCACACGCCCGTGTTAATTAATCAGTATCGACCACGGCCTATAGGCACGGGCGTGTCGCACGCCTGTGTAACTTACTCAGTTTTAACCACGGCTTCTGGGCACAGGCGTGTCGCACGCCCGTGTCACTTACTCAGTATCACCCACGGTCTTAAGGGGCACGCCCGTGTGATTTATCGCATCCCGTGTTCTTTAGTCAGTTTCGACCACGGCCGCATCGCACGACCGTGGCATTTTATCGCAGCCCGTGTTTTGGGGAAAATTTTCGTCCTGTTTCCGCACAGTTTCTGACACGCCGATGTACCTACTCGTGGTGTCCACACGGCCACGGCCACGCCCGTGTGCAAGTCCGTGTGGGTAGGGAAACCTGCGCCTATTAATTTGGTTATTTTTAGTTAGGTGCTAAAAATCGAAAATATGGACATTAATGAGGTTAGTGCCCGGGTTGCCTCTCGAGAAGCGCTTATTTAGAGTCTAAGCTCGACTCACCTTTCATTCGCATAATCATGGTGGTTCGAGGAGTTAAAACTCCTCATTCCTGCTATCAATTTTGTTAAAATAAGGTTTTAGACGAGTACTATTTACCTTGAAGGTGACAAATTTGGAATGAGTTACCTCGACTGTACCGTATGGGAAAATATTAAGTACTGTGAAAGGGGTTGTTCCATTAGGTTCAGAAGTGACAACACGAGGATCTGCATTATCCATTAGAACTCGGTCTCCAACCTTAATTTGACTCGTTTTATTTTTAGGCTCATCATGGCTCTACTTTGGTTCATCGTGTACTTTTAATTTCTCCTTAAACTGTGTTCGCCATTCATCTAGTTCCTCGATCTGGAGCCTTCATTCCTCATGAACAGTTCTGTTCTCAATATGAGAGCTAGACCATGGCTCTGTCATCTTTTTCTGAGGAATTTCCTGCAAAAGAGATTGAACATTAAGTTCACTTACATTAACAGGACTTGTATTATCTTGATCACTAGATATTCTGACAGAATCACGTGCTTGGAGTTTAATCATGTCATCACCTACACGAAGTACTAATTCTTCTATACCAACATCAATAATGGTCCTAGCAGTTGCTAAAAAGGGTCCTCCTAAAATTAAAGGAACGTCACTATCCTCATCCATGTCTAAAACAACAAAGTCTACTGGGAATATGAATTTATCAATTTTGACTAGCACATCTTTAATTATACCCCTAGGAAATCTAATGGTTTTATCAGCCAATTGAATCCTCATCCTAGTTTGTTTGGGTTTCCCAAGACCTAGCTGTTTAAACATTTTATAAGGCATAACATTGATACTTGCCCCTAAATTAGCTAAAGCATTATTAACAGATAAACCACCAATTAAGCAAGGAATCGTAAAACTCCCTGGATCTTTTAATTTGCGGGGTAGTTTATTCTGTAAAATTGCTGAGCAAACTGCATTTAGCTCCACATGCGATGCATCGTCTAACTTCCGTTTGTTTGCCAAAAGCTCTTTTAAAAAATTTACTGAATTGGGTATCTGCGAAAAAGCTTCAATAAACGGTAAGTTAATATGTAATTTTTTTAAAAGTTTAAGAAATTTACCGAATTGTTCATCTGTGCGGTCTTTCTTCGTCGTATTGGGATATGGCACACGAGGTTTGTACTCTGTACTTACCAGTTTTGGTTTATTATGGCTTACCTCAACCTTACCTTTATCTACCACGTTTTCTTGCCTAGATTTTGGATCGTCTAACCCTTCACTATCGTGAGCAGTAATGGCATGAAGTTGCTCATTTGGGTTAGTTTCAGTGTTGCTTGGCAGGCTGCCTTATGGTTGTTTAGATATTAGCTTAGCAAGCTGTCCTATTTGGGTCTCGAGACCTTGAATCGACGCTTGTTGATTTTTGAGTGCAGTTTCGGTGTTCTGAAAGTGCGTTTCTGACACCGAGATGAATTTAGTAAGCATCTCTTCAAGGTTCGGCTTCTTTTTCTGTTGGTAAGGTGGCTGAAAGCCTGGAGGGGGTTGCTGTCTTTGGTTTCCTTGTCCTCCCCATGAAAATTTTGGGTGGTTCCTCCAACCTGTATTGTAAGTGTTACTATAGGGATTATTCTGAGGTCTCGAATTATTACCCATATAGTTCATCTGTTCGCTTTCTATGCCAGGGTTATAGGATGGATATTCTGTATTGCCCATTCCTCCTCCATTCGTATCGCACTGCATCACTAGATGTACCTGCGAACAATCACACAAACCATCAATATTTTTATTTAAAAGCTCTACCTGGTTTGATAGCATGGTAACTGCGTCGAGGTTGAAAACACCAGCGGCTTTTGTCGGCTTTGTTCTCATGACTTGCCACTGATAGTTATCAGTGACATCTCCTCTATAAAATCATAAGCCGCTTCAGGCATTTTATTATTTATGGTACATGCCGTGTCGTGCGTCAATCACCTATCTAGTTGAGGATTGGATCGTTATAAAAGGTTTGAACCTGTAGCCATAGAGGTAACCCATGATGATGACACCTTTTCAATAAATCCTTATACCTCTCCCATGCATCGTAAAGAGTTTCTAAATCCATCTGCACAAAAGAAGAGATATCCTTCCTCAACTTTTCCATTTTAGCCGGTGGAAAATATTTCAATAGAAATTTCTCGGACATTTGTTCCCAAGTAGTGATAGAACCTCGTGGCAACGAGTTCAACCACTGTTTAGCTTTATTTCTTAAAGAGAAAGGGAACAACCGAAGGCGAATGGCATCGTCAGAAACACCATTGATTTTAAAAGTATCGCAGAATTCTAAGAAGTTGGCCAAATGAGTATTTGGGTCATCATCCTGCAAACCATCAAACTGAACAAACTGTTGAATCATTTGAATAGTGTTAGGTTTCAGTTCAAAATTATTTGCAGCAATAGCAGGTCTAACAATACTCGATTCAGCCCCAGTCAGATTGGGCTTAGCATAGTCATACATAGTACGAGGAGCAAGATTTGCAGCAACCACAGGAGGCAGCGGATTATTGTCAGTCATCTCCTTGGTAGTATTGGTATCGTCCTCTTGCTCTTCCTCTATGTATTGTAGACTCTGCCTTATTTCCCTACGATTTCTGCGAGCGGTACTTTCTATCTCACTGTCAAAAAGCAATGGTCCTGACGGGTTCCTTCTATTCATAAACTAAAATACCCGCCAGGAGCAAATAAAAGAAAAGCTAGCAAACAAAAATAAAACAAAAATAAATTGAAATAAAAATGGCTAAAGTAATAAAAATTAAGCGTTCCTAATATTTTAGTCCCCGGCAACGACGCCAAAAACTTGATGGACCTCGAAACTAACTAATATTTCGACAAAGGCAAGCGCACCTATCGAACAGTAGTATAGTTATGATGAGTCCGGAATATTGTATCCTTAAGGACTAAAATTACTAGTAATAACTATCTTTTTATTATCTAGCCTAATAATTAAGGGATTTTGTTTTTAATCTAAAATTAACTAACTAATTGACTATGAACGCAACAGAGAGTGAAAGAAATAATCGAATAAACCAATAATAAAGACAATACCCAAAGAAGAATCCACCTAGATTTCACTTATTATTCTGACTCTGAATTAAATGATTTATTCACTTGCCTTGATCCGTAGAAATCCCTAAATTATGTTAATATCTCTTTCGAGACTAAGAACAACTGACTCTAGGTTGATTAATTGAAATTTCTTTCTAATTAAAACCCCTATCGTCGCATTAACTCGATCTATGGATTCCCTTATTAGATTTGACTCTAATCTGGCATATTTATGTCATCCTATTTCTAGGGTTGCAATCAACTCCGTTTAATTATGCTAGATCTTCTCTTAAATAGGGACTTTTGCTCCACTGAATAAGCAAATCAATCTTGAATTAATATTCCTGAAAACATTAAAACAAGGATTAAGAACACATAATTAAGAACAAGAACAAATATTTATCACGTAACTCAAATTTATTAAATAATAAGATTCATCTAGGTTTCATCCTCCCTAGGTATTTAGGGAGTTTAGTTCATACTGATAGAGGGAAACATCTTAAAATAAGGAAAACTACAAAATATAAGAAAACCCAAAAACTTCAAGAGAAATTGATAGGGGATCTTCAGTCTTGATGGAGATCCTTCTTCCAAGCTACTCCCAATCGCTATCTTTGGGTAATCTCTGCAATCTACTCTGCGTCTCCCTTTAGGTCCTCCCCATGGGTGTTTATATAAGCTTTGGAGCACCTTTCTTAGCCCACAAGTAATCTTTTTCGAATAGAATTAGACTTGGGTTCGGTAGGGACACGCCCGTGTGCGATAGCTTAGGCCGTGTTCGATTCTGCTCGTCACACATGGCCGTGTGGTCTGCCCGTGTGCGACAGTCCAGGCCGTGTTAATTTCTGAGGTAGGCCCATTTCGTCCCATTTTGTCCCTTTTTGGCCCGTTTCTCGTTCTTTTCGACTCCCTAAGCTCTCCTGAGTGTAAAACATGAAATTAAAGGATTAGGAGCATCGAATTCATCAAATCTAATGAAAATTCATCCAAAAATAAGCCAAGCATGGGGTCGAAATATGTATAAATTATGGTTTATCAGCCGCCAAGTCATCGTCACTCTCTACGAGCGTCGCGTTGCTTTTTTGCATCCTCTTCATGTTGCCAAAGCAGTTGCAGACAATTTTATTTACTTGTTTCCTTGAGATGAAGTAGTCCCTAATCTCATTCACTAGGCTTGATTTGCAACGAATCTTCTTGCGGAGGGACGATTCAAGATCTCGAACGCAACCTTTGATCTGATAAAGAGCATCCTTGGATGAGCTACATGTGTCCAATAACTTAAGAGATCCATCCAACATATCATCTACTAATTTATCATGTCGTCTTTCATTTGAGAAAGCCTTCTGGGTGGCTTGCAACTGAAGTAGGTTATTAGCACATTCATACATCTCCTTTAGAGCAGCCAAGTTCTTACATAGACTTGATGGAGAAGATGATGTTGCTTCCAAGGCTCTTAACCGGCGCAATTTGTCCTCTAACATCGGCTACAACAGGGTGAGATTCGGATGGCAAGCTGTTGGAACGAGCATGGGATTTAGCTTTCATTGTTGTAATAGGAGCTTCCATTTTTTTTTCTCTGTTTTTCTTGAGATGCACACAATTCAAGGTTAGATGATCAAGTCATTCCAATGAGGCAGCTTTTATATAAGGTGAAGGCAACAGAAGGCATCTCTTTCATCAGTGTGGCATATTAGGATATTAGCTACTTTGTCCCCCCAGACATTAAGATGTAGAAGCCACAGCCCACACTATAATATTGCAAGTTCGTAAAAACCTTGTTCCATGACAGGACAGTGCGCCAATTACGGTCATGGTTTAGCATCTTCCAACAAGTGGAATCTTTTTTTCTTTCGTTCCCATGACAGCCATTAAAGCAATTCTTTATAGTCAGGATGTTGGTTCTGGCATAGGGTCAATTATGTGAAAGACAATCTGATAGAAATGAATACTGGAAGTTGGCTCTTTAGGATGGTCAAGGGATCATGACCATCCTCCAAGGGGGAGTAATATTTTATTTTGAGATCAATTCCGAAAGCCAAGCTCTGCCACCTAAAATGTCTAATAAGAAAACACAGAGTCGTATATTGTTCATGTTGAAGAGCAGTCAGCTGAGTTGACAGTTGCTGAAATTACACTACAGTACGGTTGGATATTAATAAGAGCGACACCATAAAATGAATTGGTTAAGGAATAAAATAATGAAATGCACGAGTGGAAAGCTATCATGGCTTCCTGGCTGTAGACAACCAACATTGTAATCTAATAATCATGAAGATTGCGCAGATCTCCATGTAACAATTAAACGATGTGGTGCCGCAATGGAATCTTTACAGCTCGTTATTGAGTTGGAAGTAAATGCAGTCCACGCGCATGGTTTTGATGAATAATCACATACCATTAGCTGAGAGGTCATTGACTTGGTTTCTCACCAATCCATAAAACCCATGGTCATCTCAAGCGTGGCTGGGATTTTTAGCCCTTGTATGGGAATATTAATAATAAGAAAAAATCAGAAAAGAGAGGCAATTGGAGATGAATAATTTCCAATATATTGCTTTTCTTATGCTGTATATGTGTACAGTTGAGATCAAAATCATATGCTACAAAATTGTGTTGGTCATTAGTGGTTTAGTATGTTGAGAAGGGAAACTCTGGTTTTCAATAGTTGTCTAAAGATGCACTCCAAATCCCCTTCTGTTTCTTTGATGGTAGCTTGAAATGCCTCAAGATCTTTCAATAATTTTTGCACTTGTTCAAGTTTGATGCCTTTGCTTGACTTCAAGAGACTCAACTCGACTTCTAGTTTCTCGGCTTCAGTCGCTTCCATTCGGTCGCACAATTCACGCCTTGAGTGCAATAATTTTGAAACAATAGGCCAGCCGGTAGGCTTTGATCTTAGCTTTGGAAGCAAAACAAAAGATAAGAGGGAATCAAACATTGAAAGGCTAATTTCCTCAGCTTCTCTTAGCATGTTCACCACACCCACCATTTCAGAATCATTGTCCAACACCACTGATTTACATTTCCGGTCCATTCCCTTCAAATTTCTGATCATTTTATTCATTTCTTTCCTGGTGACCATATAAGCTCTGATTTCACCTTCCAAGCAGGATTCACGGCCAGTTCTTCGCCTGAGGGAGGATTCAAGTCCCTGCAAACCCTCCCTCATCCGAGACAAAACATCTCTAATGGTGCCACACACGTCCAATACTCTAATAGATCCATCCAACACATCCTCTAAATGTTCAATACAAAGAGCTCTGGGAAACTGTAATTGAAACAAATCATCAACTCGGTGGTACAATTCTTTTAAACCTCCCAATCTGTTGCTCATGGACGAGGATGTTTCTTGTTGTGATGCCCTCAATCTGGTTAACTGCTCCTCAACACTTACAACTAGTGGATGAGTATTGATTGGCAAACTGCTTGAACGAACATGACCAATTGAGGCAGCCATTTATGTGTTTCTTTTCTGTGCTTTGTAAACAACCCAAATTGATCTTAATATATATATAAAGGAGAAAGTGATAAGTGTTAAACTCTATAATTCCAAGCTTGCATTGGCTGTCATGTCGTGAGTTCCGGGGCAGCTCTACAGCTTACTTAAGTATGGATATAACATGAGTGCTCCATGGCTGCAAGACATGAGGCGACCAGTAGAATTATGGTTTAACATTCATGAACCTTGAGGCATTTAAATATAGAAGAAAAACCCAAATCATTAACTTAAATGTAATGATGTAAGTTGGTAGGTGTGCAATTAGGCAAATGGTATCTCAATTGGAAGTCCAACAATTTCCTCAGAAATTAGAAAATAAATTACAAGGTATGTAAAGACAACAAAAAGGTATTGAAATTGATGTGAGAGATAGAAGAGGTGAGGAAGAAGATATTTAAAACGGATGGATAGGAGAAGGAACACGTAGACGCAAGCCCAGCGACATCAAACTCCATGGCGTTGCTTAATCCAACTCTCTTACGCCTCCCAAATCACTAACTTCAACTCAGCCACACCATTTGATTTCTTCATTTCACACACCAACTCAACAATCAACCTATTAATGCGCATACCATCCCATAGTAAGAGGATCTGACTGTCTCCCCTCTCATTTACCGCCATCAATGGCTAACTCTCTGCTCTCTTCTAACTTCTTTGGTACTCAACTTTTACTATCTCCTCCAAGACCAAAAACTACAAGAAAGTTGCAGGTTACTCAATCTATCCTCAACAAGAAACCCAACTCTAGCCACACTGTTAAAACCCTCCAATCTCATGCCACTCTTGCTGCCTTACTCTTCTCTTCCGTAGCCCCACACGCACTCGCCGTTGACAACGCCCCACCCACTCCCCCACCTGTAATTGAAGCCCAGCCTACGAAGCCAAGCCCATCGAACCAGTCGCCCTTCTCCCAAAACCTCCTCTTAACTGCTCCCAAGCCTCAATCTCAATCCTCCGATCTTCCGGAGGGCAGCCAATGGAGGTACAGCGAATTCTTGAACGCAGTCAAGAAGGGGAAAGTGGAGAGAGTCAGGTTCAGCAAAGACGGTTCTGCCCTACAACTCACCGCCGTTGATGGCCGTAGAGCCACTGTGATTGTCCCCAATGACCCTGACCTCATCGACATCTTAGCCATGAATGGCGTTGATATTTCGGTATCTGAGGGTGATTCCGGTAATGGGCTTTTCAATTTTATTGGGAATTTGCTTTTCCCTTTCCTTGCTTTCGCTGGATTGTTCTTCCTCTTCCGTCGGGCTCAAGGTGGTCCAGGTGGCCCCGGTGGGCTTGGCGGACCCATGGATTTTGGACGATCCAAATCCAAGTTCCAGGAAGTGCCAGAGACTGGTGTTACCTTCTCTGACGTAGCGGGAGCTGACCAGGCAAAATTGGAACTCCAAGAGGTTGTCGA
The DNA here is from genome assembly GCA_025698515.1 of Gossypium sturtianum. Taxonomy (NCBI): domain Eukaryota; kingdom Viridiplantae; phylum Streptophyta; class Magnoliopsida; order Malvales; family Malvaceae; genus Gossypium; species Gossypium sturtianum. Next base: position 129,506,697 of record CM046943.1, read on the forward strand.
TTTCTTGAAGAACCCAGACAAGTACACAGCTTTAGGAGCTAAAATCCCGAAAGGTTGTTTATTGGTTGGCCCTCCTGGTACTGGAAAGACTCTATTGGCGAGAGCAGTAGCAGGAGAAGCTGGGGTTCCGTTTTTCTCATGCGCTGCTTCTGAGTTTGTGGAGTTGTTCGTTGGAGTAGGTGCATCCAGAGTAAGGGACTTATTCGATAAGGCCAAATCCAAGGCTCCTTGCATCGTCTTCATTGATGAGATTGATGCTGTTGGGAGACAGAGAGGAGCTGGTCTTGGAGGAGGAAATGATGAGAGAGAGCAGACAATCAATCAGTTGTTGACTGAGATGGATGGTTTTTCAGGGAATTCTGGTGTCATTGTTTTGGCAGCAACCAACAGACCGGATGTTCTTGATGCCGCTTTGTTGCGGCCGGGTAGGTTTGACCGGCAGGTTACAGTTGATAGGCCTGATGTTGCTGGGAGAGTGAAGATTCTCCAGGTTAGTCATTTATCAACACATTGCTTACTTGATTATTTCAATGCATTTGGCATATTGTGAGTAATATGAATGCTTGCACTTGGAAAGTAGTGTTAGAGTTGTTATGTCATGGTGAAATTTCAATTCTCTTTCAATTAGAAATTTAGTGAAATAATTTGTCATTAGCTTGCAACTTCATTGTCAACCTTTTCCTGGCCCTTTGTTGTTCTAAACTTTTAGTGCCTTCAATCCTATTAAGCTTTCCCGTATTTCATTGTAGGTGCACTCCAGAGGAAAGGCACTTGCAAAGGATGTTGATTTTGAAAAGATCTCTAGGAGGACCCCAGGTTTCACCGGAGCTGATTTGCAGAACCTGATGAATGAAGCTGCCATTCTTGCGGCCAGGCGCGACCTCAAGGAGATAAGCAAAGATGAAATATCTGATGCTCTGGAGAGGATCATTGCTGGACCAGAGAAGAAAAATGCTGTTGTCTCTGATGAGAAGAAGAAATTGGTTGCCTATCATGGTATGCATTTGTTCCCTGGTTGTTGCTTTAGCTATGATTTGATGCTGGGTATTTGACTTGCTTTATGCACTTCGGTTTGCAGAGGCTGGCCATGCTTTAGTTGGTGCACTTATGCCTGAATATGATCCTGTAGCTAAGATTTCTATCATTCCTCGTGGTCAAGCCGGTGGCCTTACCTTTTTTGCTCCGAGTGAAGAGAGGCTTGAATCTGGTCTCTACAGTCGAAGTTACCTAGAGAACCAGATGGCTGTTGCACTTGGTGGAAGGTCAGTTTCTCAAGTTCTATCTGTCTTAAAAATTTTGTGCGAGGCAAATGCCCAACCTTAATCGTAAGCCCCTTTTAGTGTTGGATGAGATAGGATGGAATCTTTCACCATAGGTAGAAAGCGAGAACATCTAGCGGCATCTTTCTACTTAAATCATCTTGAGTTTTCTCCTCATTATTTGTGCAGGATTGCCGAAGAAGTAATTTTCGGGGAGGAAAATGTGACAACAGGAGCATCGAATGACTTTATGCAAGTCTCACGAGTGGCAAGGCAGATGGTTGAAAGATTTGGATTCAGCAAAAAGATTGGACAAGTTGCCATTGGTGGAGGTGGTGGCAATCCTTTCTTAGGTCAACAGGTAAATTTTTCTTCAATTTAATATTTACTAATGTTGTATTTATAGCCTGCATGATCTCGTGCCCTCTCCGAGCTTCTGTGGGTGGTTGTTTAACATAATCTGACTCGTAAATTCCATTCTTAGATGTCATCACAAAAAGACTACTCCATGGCAACAGCAGATGTGGTGGATGCAGAGGTAAGGGATCTAGTAGAGACTGCATACACAAGGGCAAAGCAGATAATCACAACTCACATTGACATTCTCCACAAGCTTGCTCAACTTCTGATGGAGAAAGAAACTGTTGATGGAGAAGAGTTCATGAGCCTCTTCATTGATGGAAAAGCTGAGCTATATGTTTCTTAGATTGTACATTATATAGTCCCCATTCAGTCCTTGTATAACTATGACCCTCAAATGTTCAGATTCATCTGTATATGCTTTCATAAGATAGGGAAAAAAATCTCATATTTTTTCTTTCTGTAATTGAGAAAACCTATGATGTGGCCCTGAAAATTGAAAATGGAACACAATTACAGATTTTTGTCTAAAAAAATAGATGATTACTTCGCCTGTTATAAACATTAAATTAAAATTGGGTGTAAATTTTGCTAGTAGTCCTCGTACTTTTTGCCTTTAAATTGATCAGTTTTAGATTTTTTAATTTTTAAAATTTTAGTTTTGTTATTTTCAAAATCTAATGCACTAAATGTGCAATCAGTAATGCCATGCCAACTAACATCAGGTTTGGTCGGGGAAATAGAATAGCATTTCTCCCTTATTCATTGATTAGTAAACTATTTTTTTGTTTGGTTGAACATAATACTCAATTAATGGAACGATCATTATTTTTCTATTACTTATTTTTTCGTAATAGTCATTCTTTGGTGATACCAAAGAATGATTATTCCATGCAACATTGAATAACACAAAAAAAAATATTCTAGATTAGTTTTTAGAAAATATAAAAATAATATTAAATTATATATTTTTATTTTTATTAAATTATATTTAATAATAATTACATTAAAATATGATTAAATCATTTTTTATTAAATTATTTTTAATAATAATCCTATTAAAATTTAATAATAATAACAATAATCACCTACTTAATATAAATTCTTAGGTAGATTTTACTAAAGGTATTTTAATCATTTCAATTTTTTTTCCTCATGCTATTACAACGTTATTTTATTCAACCAAACATAAGAATACTATTACAGTTCTATTATATTTCATTCAACTAAACAGTTGAATTACTCATTACAGCTCTATTATATTATAACTCTATTCCATTACAGCGAACCAAACATAGTATTATTGTTTTCATAGATTACTTACTAAAAATCTACTTATGGATCATTTTGCAAGATTGAAGTTTCAAAATTAAAAAGGTACTGACATTTAGAATGATCTAATTGGAGAATATGAACTAATAATTTAATTTAACTAAATAGATTTAATTGCTATTGTTTGAGTCTAGCTCCATCCTTAAAAAGTAATCAAGAAACAATCTAAATTCTACTCATCTAATTATCGAACCGACTTGCTTAAACAAGGGAAGGATGAAAAGTAAAAAGGAATAAGAAATTAATGATATGGTGGCTAGTATACAGTGCTGTCGATATAAGAAATTGGCTACCTTGTCGAAGCACATTGGCAAATTTTAGACAAAATACAATCAAAACCTGATCTTCAAAAAGGCAATAGCTATGAGTTATTTCAGAGCCATGCATCAGGGTAAACCAAGTCTGAATCAGCCAGTTTTAGATCCCCTGCCAATACCACAATCTAATAATTTTCCATAATAACTAAGCAATTATACATTAAGCATGAGATGTTTAAGGGTATTCTTGAGTGGCCTTGCTCTCTTCCATGTATTTATTAAGCTCCTCATAAGCTTGCCTGGAATGGTTAGCAAGCTTCTCCATTCCCATGAAAATCTGCTTTAGACCATTTACTAAACTAGTAGCATCCCTGATATCACTACGAGGCGTGGCGTCTCTCGGTAGAAGGACATCGCTTTCTTCCCTTGCGAACCGTGTCATCTTCTTCACTTGAGCTTGCATTAACTTTTGCATCTTTTGCCCCTCTTTTTCTAACATCTTTACTTTTCTTTCCATATCCTTATCAGCAATAATCCTTTGCTGCAAATCTACATTATACTGTTCCACCACTTGGTTTACACTCATTAACAATCCATGTACCGCCTCACCCACTTCCTTCTCCGGCAGTTTATCTTTATCCATAGCTTCCGACCACATGTTAAGGATCACAATCACTGGTGGTGTTCTGCTTCTAACAGGAGATAAAGGTGATACTCCATCTGTTGCTTTATCAGGTTCATATAGGAGACATCTTCGAAGCCAACCATTCAAAGCTTTGACAAACCCCCTCTGAGCTTCAATCCAACTAAAGAAACTAAGACTCCAGTTTTGAAGTTGAAGCTTTAGTCTCATTGCCACTTCAAGATGAGAATCATTAAGCTTATCATTCAGAGCAATGAAATCCAAACATTTGGCTTCCATAACCTTTTGGCACTGACAGCTATGGCATTCTAGTATTACCTTCCACATTCTAAACAATCTAAAAACAAAGTAAATTGCAGTTAGTAAATTGCAGTTAGTCACCTTTCTTCAACCAATTCATTGAGTTATTGGGAATTGTACAATGTACCTGTGAATCAGTTCATTGACCTCTGGCCACAACTCCTCATCCATTAGTTTATTTATAGTAACTGCTACCTTGTCAATAACTTGAACTGCGACTCTCATCTTAGTAGATACAGCCCTTATCAAAGTTCTAGTGGAATCAACTCTGCGAGCTTTACCACCCTTCTGATTCAAGCTTTTCATCTGCCTACACGTCTTTGCATGAATTATACGCAGCTTTTCCTCAGCCTTCAAACATGAAGTAAAAGGAAAAGTTAAAAAAGGTAAAGTGAAAATCAAAAGCATCGTTGATTCATGACCCATACCTTGACTTCATCATAGAGTTTGGTCTCCCACATGCACAATTTCCTGAGAATGGAAGATAGATTCTGTGCATTATCAATCTCATCGTTCTCCGTTGAACTAACCTTGTCTTTCGACAGTAAGGTCTCTGTTTCCGATGAATTTGAAGTAATGATATGAAGTATCTGGGTAGAACCTACATCACACAATCCATCAAAACTATTTGCAATTGAAATTCCAAACCCACTGTTTGTTCAGGGAATTTTTAAGACCTCACCTTGATAAACAGATTTTTTGTGATGGTAACGAAATTTTCCAGTGTCGAGCATTTTCAAAACTTCGTTTCCAGACTCAGAAGCTTTCTCAAACAGAACCTGCAATTCTTTCATTACCTCAGAAACCCTTTGTTTATCGTTTTGAACTTTGGGTTCTTTTAAATCAGTCGTCTTCTCAACTTTCTCGGTCGCTGAATCTACTTTCTTCTTTACTGAAACAGTTTCTCCTCTCGGCTTTTCTTCTCCTTTTGCTTTTCTATCATTTGCACTGGATTTTTCTTCTCCATGAATTTGTTTTATTAGCTGTGCTTCATCGTCATTAGATCCTTCTTTGTTCTTCACAGCTTTGCTCGAAGTATAAGGCAACTCGTATCTCTCGTAAAGTTCATCAAAAAAATTCAAGTAATCCCAAGCTGCGCTCTTCGGAGCCGGAGGTGGCGGTGTTTTCCAACCTGAAGCACTGAATTCGCTGCTCTGGTAGGTATTACCGTGGTAATTAGGATTAGGCAAAGAATAGGATGTAAGGATGCCATGATTATGATAACTTGAATGTATTTCGTTTAAAGAAGTACTGAAATCTTTGTCTGCTTCATCCTCTTCCAAATCAGTATCGAACTGAATGTGCGAATCTGAGTTTGAACTCGAGAGAGAACGGTCCGGCGAGGAGAGGGGAGAAACTTGCTTCGGCGGTTTCTCGGTGGAGACGGTGGAGTCATTGCCAGACGTAGATTTGAAACATTGATCGAAGAAATGCCGAAGAGTGGGGCTCAAAGTCTTGAGCGATTGCATGTATGCCACGTGTGCATCGGCAAGGGCGTAGCTTTGCCGGAGAGCGTCGTCGAGGAAGTCACAGCGGTCGCGGCAAAAAGAGACCGCCGGGAGTTGGTCGAGTTTAGAGGCGGCGCAGCCCATGAATAGAACCCCTCTCCGCCTGCATGCAAAACAAAAAAACTTTTAAAATCAAAGAAGCCAAGATTTTGAAGGTACTGAAAGCATGTTTTTCTTCAATAGCCTTTATTTAAGTAAAAGTGACAGACAGCATTCAAATTTCAGAATTTAACTCACATTTCCTCCGGTAAAAGCGACAGCTCTGTGAAAACCCTTTTTTTACTCCAATTTTGTACGCTTTTAAGACCGGGATTTCTACAAAGTGAGAAAGGTGGCGGGCATAGGGATAACGTATCTTTCATATATCTTTTTTTTTTTTTTTTTTTTTGCACTCTTGATCCCCGTCATTTGCATTTATTTTATTTTATTTTAAAAAAATTAACATTTTATCCTATAATTGAGAAAAATACAAAATTAAATCGAATGTTCATCTATCCAAAATTTAATTTATGTTTGAATCATGGTTAAAAATATATAATTAATTAAGTTTCTTGTTAGTACCCCAAAGGAATATTCTTTTCATCTCCTCTTAATTTGTAATATGTACTCAAAAAATGCAAAATTGATGTCAATGGAATACTTAATATTAAGTCATTTATCACACCACCTATAATTCAATTCATATGAATAGGCTTAAACAAAAAAAGAAAGCCTCTTAACCTACTACTTCAAAGAAAATCTTTGACTCAATTGTTGCCTCCCACGTACGTACCTAAACTTATTTGCATTTTACCTACTATTATGAACAAGGGAGAAAATATAGAATATGCATGGGTAATAATTCCATATTGATCCAAACTAATCCATTTGCTCCCATTTTTAATAAAATTCAGGTTAGAAGCATATAAATATTGTAATGGGTTTTCCATGAGTATCTGGTAACCACTTATATAAGGGCATAATTAACTATTTGACAACAAAAAGCAATAAGAAATCTAATATAGAATATTATTCTCAGTGTAACAGAATATGATTGATTACCTAATATTTGAAAATTTGAATGTTAGTTCATTAAAACTGTATAAACCGAGACCTAAAACTCATATTAATGGAAAAATGGAATCCTTGCAGTGTACAAAATAAATTTTGTAGCTAAATACAGACATTTCTTTCCCCCACATGGATAAAAGTAAATAAAATAGAATTAATCCTATTTTATTTTTACTGAGGTTATTATTATGTTTCTTTTTTATTTTAAGCTTTTATTATATATATATATATATATATATTCTTTTTTAAGTTTTTTAAAAATCCTAGATACACTTGGCAGGCAACGATTGACTCAATGATTTTGATAACTGAAGGATCAATTATAGCAACAGAACATAAATTTAGATATCTAAAATGATAAAAAATAAATAAATTTGTCAGGTATCTAAGAACTAAGAAGGAAAAGCACTATAATTTGGGTTTTTTTTTTTTTTGGTTTTAGCCAATAGTATAATTTGTATTTTTAAATGGATTTTGTTAGTGAATGCTATTTATATATATATGATATTTTTTTAATAATATCCTGATGAATCATATTAAAAATTATGATGAATAAAATTGTTAATTATCTTTTTTATTAGAAAAGGGAAAGGGTTTAATCACTATACTTATGACTTAATTAATAATCATTGTACTATCATTTTAAAATTTAGCCCTATAGATTATCTAAAATCACTTTCTAACAAAATATTTTTTATAAATTTTAAGTTATAAAAAAATTCTATAATTGGGTTCACTCCATTGTCTCAAAGTTGTACCCGGACACAAAGATGGAAACCATAGCTAACAAAACATTCATGTTGGAGGTATGGTTTTTAGCTTTCAATACTAGTTTTTAGAAATTACTATCTTCCTAAATGTCAATAATATGCATAACTGGTTTCATTGATGAATATTACAAAAGAAGGAAAAAAAGAAACTGTCAGAGTTAGATTCTGTGTTGGTATATCAAGGAAAGGAGAAAATATGGAAGAAAGAAAAAGTACCCAGTTAGAAGCCTTGAGGCCTGAGGGTTACTCGAGCAGCGACGGATTCAATGAAGGCGATGAGGTTCACTTCGTTGTAACTTTGGCTGCTACGGAGGCGATGAGGTTCACTTCGATTCTGGTGTATTTAAATAGAGTGGCATGGTTTCCAATTTGACGAAACTTTGCAGCTACCGTTTTGAAATTATAATTTTGGTAAAAACACATCTTTAGTCCCTCTTAATTTTGATATTGATAAAATATTGTACATATTTTTTATTGGTATAATAATAATGTAAGCTCTTGATATTTATATATTTTGTGTAAATATATTATGGGATAAACTAGTTAAGTCAAAGACTAAATTGATAGAAAATATAAACTTTGATAGCTAAATTTGTTACTATACAAATTATAAAAATGTAACATTATAATTAATTGTTTTTTAGTTGCTCACTTTCAAAATTGATAGAGATTAAATTACTCTACCGTTTTAAGAGGGACCAATTTATTAAATATCAAAAATTGAGAGGGAGCAGAGTGGCTTTTTGACCTATAATTTTTAATTAATTGTGGAGTGAAAAAAGGGGTGACTAGAGTTGTGAAGTAAATACGGAAGTGACCAAATGAATGATTCCCAATTTTTCAGCAACGTCTTAATCCTATAATATGGCCATTTTAATTTGATGATGATGATTTTGACAAGGCAAAAGCTGGTACTAATTTCATATTTGAAAATAAACCATAAAGGGAAATCATGATGCATTTAATTTTTGTTGTTTTTGTGCGTGCATGATGATTATGATTTAACTTTTTACCATTGGTTGAACCAAAAGTTGGGGGGCGGTGTCAGCAGAATCTTTACTGTGTCCAATGAGGTGGAAATGGAGTTTAACTGTTAACCCATTAGGGTAAAATTCCCTTTCACCAGCCCTGACCTGGGGTCAGGGGAATGATACTTTTTGCAGAACCTGAAACTAAAGCCAAGAAAGCTTTTAACGTTCGCATGCCCATTTGAATCTGCTAACTCTAATGGGGATTGTTCTACCTGCATTTACATCTCAACATTATCTCTCTCTTATTTTTACCTTTTTAGACATTTAATTACGTAATTAAAAAGAGATGGATTTTTATCATTGAACTTGAAAACGTAGTTTATTATGGTATTTATATATTTTTAATTTATTTTGATATATGAATTTGATAATTAGATTTATTTTAATTTTTAAATTTAAAAAATATAAAAATTTGATGATGCGACACTCTAAAATTACGTTATATTGTTACTTGAAGATCAAAAAAATTATATCAATTTTCAAATGATTACATGATACAATTTTAGAGTATCATATACAATGTTCTAATAGTTAGATCAGTGGTTGGAACAGTCAAACCATTGGTTTTCGATTCAATTGATTACTTAGTTTAATTGCTAGACCAATAATAATTAAAAATTCATTAAAATTTTAAAAAAATCGGTTCAACCTGTTCAACTATTGATTTTTGTCTTAGTTTTCGATTTTTACTTGTTTTGAGCAGCTTTTAATACAATTGGTTCAACCCCTTCAACTACCGGTTTTTGTTCCAAATTTCAATTTTTATCTATTTCGAGTAGTTTCTAATACAATTAGTTCAATCTCTTTGTTTGAACCAATATACCAATTGGTTCTCGTTGCAATCAGTTTGACCGACCAATTCAAAAACACTGATCACATCATTAAATTTTTAACAAAATCTAAGTTTAGGGACTAAAAATGGATTTAATTATCAAAATTAAAATACTAAAATGAACAAAAAATACAAACACCAAAATAGATCTAATTGCAAAATTGAATGACCAAAGATCATATTTTAAAAAATAAAATTAAAAAAACATATACACCCAGATATCAACAGACACAGACAGTTTAAAAAGGTTAGGTGGGAAATGCGTAGAGGAGGAGGCATGGTCCTGCCCAAGCTTTTAACAAAATCCTAATAACTAGGAAAGCCTATCTTTTTAGATGTTGACCATGTAAATATAAAATATACTTCAAATTTTTATAATTTTTTAGATTTTAAATTTAATCCCACTTTTATTTTAAAGATTTTAAATCTTCTTAAATAGAAAATTTTCAACAAAAAACTAAATTTAGAAGCATATTTTGCTCCTGCAATCACATGATTGTAGGAGGAGTAGGTGTAGGTCTACCCTTCAACATCAGGGGTGGCTCCTACTTCTCTGATTATAAGTAGCCACAAATTGCAGGTGCCATTCATTTTCAGATCCCAACGGCTCAATCAACAGGATGTGATGCTTAGTATGAGTAAATAAGATGATGCACTTAAATTTATTAGGTAAATAAAATAAAATAGAGAAGAAGGAGACACCATGTTGGTTGTAGCGGCGTTAGGGGTCATGGGGCAACGGGTTTTCTTTTAACTCTCTCTCAAAATAAAGTTAGCACCAAAATTTGTCTCACTTGAGAAGTGGAATTGGACATTGTAATCATAGCAACAAATGGATTGAATGATGATGTAAATCCCACAAGTGTCACGGGTTTGGATTAAATCCCACAATCTCACAGTCACAACAGGAATGGCAATATGGATGTCCCACTTCACCTACATCTCTACTACACTCTCTTCTTCTTTATACTTTATAGGGTCCAAAAGTATTATAGGCATAGCAATCCAATTATTTTCACTTTAAATCTTTCTACTTCAAAAATCACAAGGAAAAGAAATTTGCTGTCATCATGTCTTTGGAGTGAGAGTGACTTTTGGAAATAAGTTGGGGCCTAAACGAAACCCCAAGTTTGGTTAGCGGGTTGGGATTGTCCGCCTTCTTTAGTTTCAATTTTCAAAATAAAATTGAAAGATAGACTACAAGTACTAGGCCCAGAAGGCTGTACCTTTTTTTGTTTTTTTACAAGAGAGAAGGGGTACAATTATGGGTAATTTACCTAAATATACCGATTTTTAAAAAAATTTACGAAAAATGGCCTAAAAATAATTATTTACCGGAAAGGGCCATTTCCACAACGTCGCGCCCACGTAGCGTTTTGGGGATCTGCAGCAAGCGCGCTACCGTGGACGCGCTTTGCCTACTAACGGTCAAATTTTTTTGACCGTTGGGCCTCCAACAGTAAAAAAAAACTTATAAAACCCCCCAACCCTTTTATTTTTTTCACACATTAGTCCTTACTCATTTTTCTCTCAACTTTCTCTCAAATCTCTCTCAAAATCCTTTAAACTTCCTCTCAAATTTCACAATAGTCCTTTAATATTTACAAAAAAAACCTTTTTTTTAAATATATTTTTTTGATAAATTTTAAAATATTCGATCGTATTAGCAATGGCCGGAGAATTAATTCGTCTCGATGATAAACACATCTCCGTCGATCAAATGCAAATGGTAATTTTTAATTTTAATTTTTCAATACTATTTAAAATTTTTAAGGTTTATGCAATTTTAATTAAATTTTATTTTATAATTTTTAAAACAGTCTGTAGATCGAGTGTTGCAATGCTATATTCACAATATGTCTGGTCCGCCATCGCCGTTTATCGAGAATTACCTGCGAGAAGCGGGTTTTTGGCACGTGGCCACGATAGGCCGGGGGTGCAAGTTGGACCCGAAGTTAATCAGTGCGTTAATAGAGAGGTGGAGACCCGAGACGCACACTTTCCATCTTCCATGCGGAGAGTGTACTATCATTCTGGAGGACGTGCATTTGCAATTAGGATTGCCGGTGGATGGGTCCGTAGTCACCGGGTCTGCAACTTCTGGCGATTGGGCCGCCGTATGCTACGAGCTTTTGGGTACTATTCCGGATAACATTTACGGTGGTCGGATCGAGATGGGCTGGTTACGAGACACATTCCCGGAGCCGAATAATGATTCGACCGAAATAGAAAGAATACGGTATGCTCGGGCATACATTCTTGAGATGATTGGAGGCTATCTGATGTCGGATCTGTCACGAAACCTCGTACACCTGAGATGGCTGCTGAAACTCGTTGATTTTAGAGTAGCCGGTGAATTGAGTTGGGGGTCTGCCGTGCTCGCAAAATTGTATCGGGAGATGTGCGGGGCGGCGCGGCCGAATAAAGCGAAAATCGGAGGTTGCCTATCACTACTGTAATCATGGGCACAGTTTCGATTTCCATTTTTACGTCCTCGAGTCGACCACCCATATACATTCCCACTCATAACGAGGTAAATTTAATATTAGATTTTACAATTATTACGTAGATTTAAAATATAATTGTATGCTAAAAATTTATTTAATTAGGTGGAACCATTCGGCGAGTTATGTTGGAATACCTACATCACTTGAAGATATACGGCTTCTACTAGAGCAACGGTCGGAAGCATAAGTAAGTATTAAATTTTAATTAAATTTCGTAATAAAATAGTCGTTTCGTATTTCGTATTTAGTATTTAGTATATAACTAATATTTTTATCATGTTAATATAGTTTGAATGGACACCATACGAGGACCCCTCAATTCGGGCAATAATTCCGGAGGAGTTCTTTCAAAATCCGAACATTTGGCATGTGAAGGTCCCATTGATCAACTATGCGACCGTGGAGATGCACTAGTCAGATCGGGTTCTGCGTCAATTTGGATTCCGACAACCGATTCCCGTGGCACCTGAGGTGCTCGATGATGAGCACAAAGTCGACTTACGGTAGTTGCATACGGATTGGCCAAGATTTTTTTGGTCAGATATATCGACTTGTGGGAGAACCGGTATGATTATATACCTACTCGGAACCGATCATCGTTCTCGAGTTAGCGTGCGTGCCGAAATACATGCCATGGTTTCGGATCCATGGCAAGCCATTTTTATTGTCGGAAGAGGAGAGACGACGGCAACTTCGTGAACAAAGGGAACGACAGGACCATCAACAGCGCCCACACAGTCACCGGGCCCAACACTTCAACCGACGACACCCACATCACAGCCTTTTCAGATTATGCCAGGTGCGTACCCTAGCCCTTATATGTATCCTAACCCTTATATGTTTCCTTTTCCCAGTCCCACGGCAGGTTGGAATGCATGGCCCGGTTCGAGTCCGTTCCCGACTACTCCGACTAGCCAGCCGATCTTGAGGCCGCCGTGGCATGAGGGATCGCACGAGGCGCCGTCGGGAAGCTTTTCTTTTTACCAGTCTCCTTCGCCTTATGAGATTCAGACACCTCCGCCATGGTTTATGCAAACACCTCCCCAGTCGTTATTTTATCAAGGTGGGTCATCCTCCCAACACCCACAACTGGACCCTCACGGAGAAACAGAATCCCACCGAGGTTCCACAACCCCACGGAAGCTAGAAGAAGGAGGAATCCGGTAGCACAATCGTCGACCACCCCCGTGTGGCACTGATTCCGACCGGCACCAACATTGATTCCGACCGCCATTTTTTTTATTGTAATTTATTTTTTGTATCTTTAATAAAATAAAAGTTGTTTTTTTATTATTGTAATTTAATTTTTTTATCTTTAATAAAATAAAAGTTGTTTTTTATTTTTTATTGTAATTTATTTTTATATCTTTAATAAAATAAAAGTTATTTTTTTATTTGTAATTTAATTTTTTTATCTTTAATAAAATAAAAGTTGTTTTTTTTTTTTTTATTGTAATTTATTTTTATATCTTTAATAAAATAAAAGTTATTGTTTTTTATTTTTATTTGTAATTTAATTTTTTTATCTTTTATTTGTAATTGTAATTTATTTTTTTATCTTTAATAAAATAAAAGTTGTTTTTTTATTGTAATTTATTTTTATATCTTTAATAAAATAAAATTTGTTTTTATTATTGTAATTTATTTTTATATCTTTAATAAAATAAAAGTTGTTTTTATTATTGTAATTTATTTTTATATCTTTAATAAAATAAAAGTTGTTTTTTTATTGTAATTTATTTTTTATATCTTTAATAAAATAAAATTTGTTTTTTATTATTGTAATTTATTTTTTATATCTTTAATAAAATAAAAGTTATTGTTTTTTATTTTTATTTGTAATTTAATTTATTTATCTTTAATAAAATAAAAGTTTTTATTTTTTTATTTTTTATATCTTTAATAAAATAAAAGTTATTGTTTTTTATTTTTATTAGTAATTTAATTTTTTTATCTTTAATAAAATAAAAGTTTTTTTTTTGTAATTTAGTTTTTTTATTAACCCATAAAATGAAAGTTGTTTTTGAATATCCTAATTGTAATGTAATTTTTATATATTTAATGAAATGAAAAACACATACTTTACTTCTATCATGTCTTTAAATACATCTAAACAAAAATGATACAGACGAAAATGAGACATAATTTTTCATTCTTCCAAGAGACAAAAATGATAAGGAGACTATGAACTATTCCGACTTGGATACGAGCGAGATGTATGGCCTGGGTTCCTACACCATCCGCATAACTTCCGTTGGTTGGTAGCTTCTCGGATATCCATATTGTTGCGTATTCTAGTCGAGCAAGGTCGACCTTTTGGTTTGCGACGCAGTTCTCTATCCGGTAACAGCTTATACGGAGCAAGCGGTACAGACGACCACTTACGTTCATCTAGGACTGGTGGGAATACGTGTCTCCACACGTTGTACATGTTTTCTATTTTATACACTTCGTCGACATAGCTCATGGGATCCAGACGGAGATTCTGACAAGCCGCAAGTATATGAGCACATGGATAACGAAGTGCATCAAATATCCCACAGTCGCAGGTCCTATTTCTCAAGTGTACACGATATTGCCCGCCAACAATACCTTGGTTCAGTCTGTCAAACTCCGTCACACAAAACCATAGGTTGTCGCAATCGTGACACACTGTGTGCATGGTGTTGGCCCGTGCCTTCCCCTTGTTAATTTCTCGCAATACCTTCGCGCATCATACATGGCCTCATTGCATTTGGCCTTTATAACTCGCTGCTCGCTTCGGAAATAGTGCCGCTAAACAAAAATATGTCTCTCGCACAACCGATGTTATCGGCAAATGACGCGTTCCTTTTAGAACAAAATTTATGCATTCGGCCAGGTTTGAGGTCATATGACCATATCGTAGGCCGCCGTCGTATGCTTGTGTCCACTATTCAAAAGGTATATTGCGTAGGTAGTTTGCGCCTTCTTCGTTAACTGAGCGCAAACTCGCCAACATCTCGTGAAAACGGTCCTTATTGATCTCGTACCCTACCAATATAAGTTGATAACGAATATTACATACCACTCTTCAATTAAGAATAAATTGAATATTACAAACGAAATTATATTAATAGATATTACATACCCATGTTGGTTACTTATCGTCGTTGACTTGTAGATCGTTGTTGCTCGTGGTAGTTGGACGCAACATGCCTTAGGCAATATCGATGGTGTGTGCGATGCCACATGCTTCCCTGTCGCTCTATTGCGACTAGTATTCCAAGGCCCCGATCCGATATAACGCATATATCAGGTTAGGGGCAGACATGCCTCCTTAACCTAGATAGAAAGAAATCCCAGTCATCAGCTGAATCCTCCGGTGTTATTGCAAACGCAATTGGAAGGATTCTCCCACTGCCATCCTGTGCCACAGCTAGCAATAGCCAATGCGTATATCTACCATACATAAAGGTACCGTCAATTTGTACCAATGGCTTGCAGTATATAAATGCATCTCGGAATTGCTTAAATGTCTAGAACAGACGCTTGAACACTTGGCATCCATGGAGAAATCGGTCGTTGTAATACGCCAGTTCCGTTTCAAGGTCTGTTATGCCGCTCGGGACATATCTCTCCAAATGCGACACCACCGCCACACTTCATTATACGAAGCGTCCCACCGACCATGCAACTTTTCCAACGCCTTCTGCTTGGCTATCCAAGTCTTCCGGTAAGAGGGCTTGTACCCCAATTGGCTACGGATATTGACAATTAAGGCCGACACTGTAGTCTTCGAATCTGCCTTCACCGTCGGCATTATTAAGTCAGCCAACATCTCTGAATCCATCTTCGGATGATCTTGTGAAACACCTGTCAACGAAGTACGTTAAATAATGCAACATTACGTAATATTAGTATTATTCAAAAATCTTGAACACCTAGTGATACTGTACCGGCAAGACATGTATGTGGACCTTTGTACTTTTTGATCTCCCACAAGCCTGTCCTTTTCCTCAACGAGGCCATGATTTTCCATGAACATGTACCGTCTTGCACTGCACACTTGGCCTCGCACTTATCGAGTTTAGATCTAACCACGTTGTAGTTAACCCCGTTCTTGATGCTATATTGCTTCAATGCACCAAGAAAAGTATCCTTGTTGGAAAACTCTTTACCAACTTCTAATTCGCCCGAATCCAACGACGAAATTGTACGGCCACGCCTTACGTGTGGTAGTTCAGGAAACTCCAATGCATCGTCTTGAGATAGATCGACATTATGCATGTGGGCCGAGGCGAGTACATACGAATCGTGGATCTTCTTCTTCTTCATCATCGAACCGCCTTCAACATCGGTTGGAACAGCTCCGGTTCAGAAAATAATGCAACTTCTGCACCATCGGGGTCGGGCTCTCGAGGTGGATCCACATCAGACTCGTCATCTAACCCATCATCATCTGCAACGAACGAGGGCCCCTCGCTGGTGGATGTCGTAGGGAGTACATTATCCTTTCTTAAACAACTTTCGTAACGTTCCCAATCATATGTGGATTGCCAACCACTAGAAGTTGATGACATTCCCCAATACGTATTACTAGCATCGAACGTCGAAGGAAGGATATGCATGTCCCATCCACCAACTGAGTGTCGTGCAGGGGTTGTGTTTTTTATACTACCACCAAACACGGGCACTTCCGTATTCTGCCTCCCACTAACAGAGTGTCGGCTTGGGGTCGTGTATTCCTCTCGAACAGCAGTAGATGTTGAAGTCGAAGGAAGATCACTTGGCGATGAACAATTTACGTATACCTCAAGATAGGGTGATCCACTGGCAAGATGAGTCCCCACCATTGCCTCCAAACTCCGAGGACCTTTGATGTCGAATGTGTCATATCTCACAGGATCAACCGAAGCCCAAAATCTATATTTAATAGACTGAACTTTCATTGGCGTTGTTCCAAAGATTTTACGCCTAATTCTTTTGCAAAATTCTGTCAAATCTATGTTCTGGTTAAAACCCAATCCCGCTGTGTTCTCTGATAAAAAAACAACACCATTTTCGGTGTCACAAACCTCACCATCGTAGTAAATAATAGCATTAATACGTTCACTCATCTTCAAGTTCTATTTTACTTTTGCCTCAATTTCTGTTATGCAACCTGAGAATGAAATTTGGCTGATTTATAGTCTAAGGATTGTCGATCATCAGAGCAAAAGAGCGCCCACGTGGGAGCTTTTTTCAGTACTCTGGCGACAAAGTGCATCCGCTTGAAGCGTTTTGGCTACTATTTGTTGTAAACGTCTTCTCAAAGTTATTTTGCGAGAGACTCATCAGAGCAAAAGAACGCCCACGTGGGAGCTTTTTTCAAGACTCTTGCCGACAAGTGCATCATGCTTGAAGCGTTTTGGCCACTATTTGTTCGAAACATCTTCTCAAAATTATTTTGCCAGAGACTCATCGTAGCAAAAGAGCATCCATGTAGAAGCTTTTGGTACTCTTTTTGCGGCGATGCAGGCATCCTGCTTGAAGCGTTTTGGCCACTATTTGTTTAGAAACGTCTTCTCAAAATTATTTCGCCAGAGACTACTGTAGCAAAAGAGCGCCCACGTGGGAGCTTTTTCCAAGATCTTTATTCTTCGATAAGTGCATCCTGCTTGAAGCGTTTTGGTCACTATTTGTTCAGAAACGTCTTCTCAAAATTGTATTTCCAGATACTACTGTAAAAAAAATTCAAATATTTTTATTTTGCTGATATATTTTTCTCGAAACCCTAAACTTAAAATTATTCTAATTAATTAACCCTAAAATATAGTCCATTAATTTTCCCTAGAAACCTTAAACCCTAAGACCCTAAAAATCCCTAAAACGTAGCCCTAAAACCCTAAAAAGTCATACTCTAACACTAAAAACTACTGAAAATCCCATCGTGAGGGAGAGAGAGCAAAAGCGCGTCCACGAGGGCGCGCTTTCCTGCTGCAGCCCCCCCAAAACGTGCTGACGTGGATGCGTTTTGGGGGGAAATGACCCTTTTCCAGTAAATAAATTTTTTTCGGCCCTTTTCTGTAATTTTTTTAAAAATCGGTATATTTAGGTAAATTGCCCTACAATTATTCATACAACCAATGTATCATTTTAGTCCGTATTACTATTCATGGGGAGAGATGTTTTCAGAACTAAATCGGTAATTAAATCGATCATACCATTAATTTTCTATTCAATCGTTTTAAAAATCATTAAATTTCATATAATAAAAAAGTAGAGAATGTCGAAACCATTTTTCTTGAAAAAAACACAGGGTCGACTTTAAAACGAAAATGGAGTCGCCACCAATCCTTTTTTCGAGGTGTGATCGGATCACCTTGAGATTGATCATTAAAAAATTTTGATTTATTAAAACAATGATTTTGGCCTACAAAATTCGAGAAAACAGGTTCGGGAGTCGGTTACGCACGAGGAAGGATTAGCATCCTCGTAACGCCCAAAATTGGTACCGAATTGATCGATTAACGTCTTAATGTTGAAAATTTGAAAAGATTTTAAAATACGATCCTCTTTGTTTAGAAGAAAACTTGAATAAATTAAATTGGATGCTAAGACTCTCTTATTTCGAAGAAGTAAAATGTCACGCCCAGTGAGTTAGGATACGACATTTCAAATCCTCGAAACTAAGCTTGTCTTTTGACTTTTAAAACTCATGCATTTGAGTTTAAGAAGGATATTTGGTTATTTGGGTTAAATGAAAAATCGGAACCCAGTAAGCTAGGGCACGATTTTTCAAAATTCCAAATACAGAATATTGCCTTTATTTTTAGAAATCCTTTCCTCGAGATAACAAAATGTCACATCCAGTGAGTTAGGACACAACATTTTTGAATTCCCGAGAATAAGTTTTTATTTAACTTATACGCTTTGATTTTTTTTTAAAAAGATAATCGGTTCTTTAGGCTCGACGAGAAAAATCGAAACCTAGTAAGTTAGGGTACGATTTCTCGAATCTCGAATTACAAAAAAAAATGCTTAATAAAAAAATTGTATCGGACAAAGATTAATGTTACACGATTTTATAGTAAAATGTAAAAAATGAATTACGGTACTAATATGCATAACAGGCTAATAATAAATGCATTAATACATGACAATAGAAAGGACGAAGATAAAATAACAAGCCAAAATACACACACGCAAAAAAAATAACTAAAAATTTAGAACTAAAGGATTAATATTAAACAAATAAATAAACAAGTATAGTGTAACACAAACTAAAAAATCATGATGTTAATAATAATGATGGTGGCATTAATAATAATAAAAAATTTTGAAGTTTTAAAATATATAGAAAGATATAAATAAATAAGTAATAAACTGATAAATGTATAAGTGTATTTAAAAATAAGCAAATAAATATTATGGAAATAATAGTAATAATAACAAAGTTAATTAAATATAATAATAATAATAATATGTTAATAATAACATTAATAATAATAGTAATAATAATAATAACATGGTAATTGTAATAATAATAATAATTAAAATTAATTAATTTAATAGCAAAAATAACAAAAGAAATAAAAAAACTAAATTGAACTTAAAACAAACGTTTGGGGGAAATCTGAAAAAAAATAAAAATAAAAGGACCTATCCGAATGCGCGAATAACAAGGAGGGGTCCAAAGGGCAATTTTCCCTTCTCCTCCAAAACGACGTCGTTCAAATGGGGACCGAACTTAAACCGCAATAAGTTTATGGGGCAAAAATTTAAAAAAAAAATAAAAACTCGACTGTAAAGTAATAAAAAAGCGGAAGGGCTAAAAGTGCAATTAGCCCTTCCATAAAAAAAACACGCGGATCCTAGCTTGGAGCGGGTCAGGCAATCGGGTCGAAGGCAAAACGGCGTCGTTTTGGCCTCCGAAAATAATACTCAAAACGGCGTCGTATGGGAAGGCTTTATAAGCCAAATTTTAGAGAAAAAAAAGAAAAAAAACATTTACCCTTTTCATTTAAAAAAAAACTGAAACTTTTTAAAAACTCTCTCCCCTCTTTGCGATTTCTAGTCACCGGACCGGTCATCGGCCGCCATGATCCATTGCCGCGTCGGTGCTTGCCACTGCAGTGTCTGAGCTCAAAAAAGAATTTTTTTTTCTTTTTTTATCTATATACTATATTTTAAGACATATGTATTGTAAAAAAAATAGAAAATCATTTTATGTAGACACAAACCGTTTCGAAAAGAAAGAAATAAAGAAAAAAAAAAGAAAAAAAGGAGAACCTTTGCTCTTTGAAATGCTTTTTGATTTTTTTGATCGGTATTCTATTAATATTTCGTATCTGTGTGTAAAAAAAAATTACAAGGGTTTTCTTCTCTCCTTTTTTATAGCCGAATGTTGAAGGAAAAAAACAAATATAATATATTTTTGTCTTCTTTGCTGTGCTGTTGTTTGTCCTTTGTAGGTACAGAGGCCGTACGTGGCGGCGACGTGGAGGAGCGGTGTTGAGACATGCGGCGCACCCTAGCTAGGGTTTCATTGTTTTTCTGATTTGGTTTAGGTTTTGGGCTATTTGGGCCTGGGGTTTAGTATTTGGGCTGATGTTGTAATGGACTAGACTGTTTAATATTTGGATTTTTATTTATTGTGTTTTTTGTATTTATTTTGGTTTTAATTTGGTTTGGTTTTATTATTCTTGGTTTCTGAATGGGCCCGGGCAAATTGGGCTAATTACAGCTGCCCCTCTTTGCTCGTTGTCGTGTAACGAAAATGGAACAAAGACTTAAAAAGGGCCAATTTTGCCCGGCCTCGCTGAGTCTCTACTTGTTTTGGTGCCTTTCTTCTTCGAGTAGCTTCATTCCATCCCACCGCATTTTCAAGGGTATAGAAATTGGTGCTTCAACCCGCTCGAATGTGATTTCAGGGAGAAGAGATTTGTAGCTTCGATCTACTCCGCTGGAACTTCAAGGAGATAAGAATTGGTAATTTCAACCTGCTCCACTGCAACTTCAGGGAGATAAGGTCTGGTGGCTTCAATCTGCTCCACTGCAACTTCAGAAAGATAAGATCCGCTATAATCTGTAGCTTTAATCTATTCCACTGCAACGCCCGGGAAATAAGATTCGCTATCTTCAGCCTGCTCCGCTGCAACTTCAGAGAGATAAGGCTGGTGGCTTCAATTTAGTCCACTGCAACTTCAGGAAGATAAGATCCGCCGTAATCTGTAGCTTTAATCTGTTCTACTGCAACGCCAGGGAAATAAGATTCGCTATCTTCAGTCTGCTATGTTGCAACTTCAGGGAGATAAGGCTGGTGGCTTCAATCTGCTCCACTGCAACTTCATGAAGATAAGATCCGCCATAATCTGTAGCTTTAATCTGTTCCACTACAACTCCAGGGAAATAAGATTCACTGTCTTAAGTCTGCTCCGCTGCAACTTCAGGGAGATAAGGCTGGTGGCTTCAATTTACTCCACTGCAACTTCAGGAAGATAAGATCCGTCGTAATATGTAGCTTTAATGCTCCACCGCAACGCTGTGGAAATAAGATTCATTGTCTTCTTGATCGCTCATTGCAACTTCAGGGAGATAAGGCTGGTGGCTTTAATCTGCTCCACTAAAACTTTAGAGAGATGATATTTGTGGATTCACCGATCTTGCTACACCGTCCTCTGGGGGACACGACGTGTAGAATCAATTTTATGGACCTATGCTTATGCATAATGATTACGATGCAATGATCAGAATGAATCAAATGCTCCTAACTAGATGTGTAATGGATAATATTTGCATGAATGCAGAATGTCATGAGAATGATCCCTTTTTTAATGTCTGGGTTGTCATTGCTCGCTGTTCTTCAAGGTTGTATCACTGACGTAATATCCTCGTCTTCTTGTTCAACCGATATTTTTGATGTGAAAAATCAAGAAAAAGCATCATTATTTAGAGTTTCTTTCTCAAATATTTCTAACCCTTAGGCTTGGTGAGTTCTAAATAATAGTCCTGTTTTAGGTTCTCGTACTATTTAGAAGTTTCCAGATTAATATGCAAAACTCCTTTTGTGAAAGTATTATTAGTCCATTAATCGTTACATCAATGTAAAATGCTTGAAAATGATCATAATAATGGACAAAACTGAAATTTATCAGGAACAAAATCTGAAAAGAATAGGTTAATTAAAGAAAGAAAACATTGCTGGAATACAAAATAGTGAGGGGAAAAATAGGTGCCCCAGATATCGCTGCCTGAGCTTCTCTGTACGAATTTTCTGAAGACCATTTTAAGCTCAATATGTGTTTAGGAGACCTAGAGTATTTTGTCGATGCCCCAAGATGTTGCATACCATCTCTTAGTTAATTCAGGTATAGCAAGATCACTGCATGCCTCATCTTTGATCACAATTTGAGACGCCTTTTTCGGGTTTTCGACTCAAAACCCATTTGGTCTGAAGGTGCCCTTTGCGGGTTTTCACATTCGCCTCTCCATTTTTTTAAGAAGGTCTCAAAGCGCCCTTTGTGGGTTTTCATTTTAGCCTCTTTTCCTCCTTAAGTATAGTACTTCTTGACTGAATTCGAATTTACAGGATTGGACAAGTTTTTCCCATCCATTTCGGTCAAAATCAGTGCTCCTCCGGAGAAAGCCTTTTTTACCACATAAGGTCCTTCCCAATTTGGCATCCATTTCCCTCTGAAATCCTTTTGCATAGGGAGGATCTTCTTCAATACCAAGTCCCTTTCATGGAATTCTCTAGGGCGAACCTTTTTGTTGTAAGCTCACATCATTCGTTTCTGGTACATTTGACCATGATGGATAGCTTTCAGCCTTTTCTCTTCAACCAGGTTCAATTGGTCATATCGAGATTGGATCCATTCTGCTTCATCCAACTTCAACTTTGACAAGACTCGAAGGGAAGGAATTTCAACTTCGATGGGTAACACTGCCTCCATTCCATAGACTAATGAGAAAGGAGTTGCCTTGGTAGAAGTCCTAACTGACGTTCGATAAGCATAAAGAGCAAATGGTAACTTCTCATGCCAATCTTTATAAGTTTCAGTCATTTTCTCCACGATCTTCTTAACATTTTTATTGGCTGCTTCCACTGCACCATTCATTTTTGGACGATACGGTGATGAATTGTGGTGTCTGATTTTGAATTGACTGCAGACCTTTGCTATCGTGCTGTTGTTCAAGTTTAATGCATTATCAGATATGATCCTCTCAGGCATTCCATATCGACATATGATTTCTTTTTTTAGGAATCTGCTGACTGCCGGCTTAGTAACATTGGCATATGAAGCAGCCTCTACCCACTTGGTGAAATAGTCGATGACTACAAAGATGAATCAATGCCCATTTGAAGCTTTTGGCGAGATCGGCCCGATGAAATCCATGCCCCACATAGAGAAAGGCAATGGGGAAGTCATAACATACAAAGGCGAATAAGGTACATGAATTTTGTCTCCATAAATTTGGCATTTGTGGCATCTCTTAGCATAATTGATGCAGTCTCCCTCCATGGTAGACCAATAGTATTCGAATCTCATAATTTGTCTAGCCATTGTGAAACCATTAGCATGTGTTCCACAAACACCCTCGTGGACTTCTTCTAGAATTTTCTTAGCTTCAACAGCGTCCACACATCTCAATAGTACCTGATCCTTTCTTCTTTTGTACAGGATCTCCCCGTCTAAGACATAGTCATAGGCTAGTCTTCTCAACGTTCTTTTATCATTCTCGGTTGCATGATCAGGGTATTCACGATTTCTCATGTATCGTAATATATCGTGGTACCAGGGGTGATCATCTCTTTCTTCTTCTTCCACGTTGTAACAATGAGTTGGGGCCTCGTAAATACTCATTTGAATGGGTTTTACATCCTCTTGTTTGCTCACTTTGATCATGGAAGCCAAAGTAGCCAAAGCATCTGCCATCTGGTTTTCGTCTCGCGGGAGATAATTGAAAGTAAAATCATCAAACTCCCCAATTAACCACAGAACTATCATTCGATAATTGATCAATTTGGGGTCTCTCGTCTCCCATTCACCTTTCAGTTGGTAGATCACCAGTGCAGAATCTCCATATACTTTCAGCGCTCTAATTTTGCGTTCTATGGCTGCACGGAGTCCCATGATACATGCTTCATACTCTGCCATATTATTTGTACAATCAAAATCCAGTTTGTATGTGAATGGATAATAATCTCCATTTGGGGATACCAAGACTGCCCCAATTCCATTACCTACAGCATTTGATGCTCTGTCGAAGTTCAATTTCCAAATGTGATCTTTTGTAGCGTCTTCTTCAATAGCTGCCACATACATTAGTTCTTCATTGGGGAAGTCAAAGTTCAGAGGCTCATAATCTTCTAGAGCTCACGCGTAAAAATCGCTATTGCGCTTCCTTTCACGGCTTTTTGGCTCACATAAACTATGTCAAATTCAGAGAGCAGAATTTACCATCTAGCCATCCTTTTATTCAAAGCAGTTGACTCCATCATATATTTTAGAGGGTCCAACTTCGAGATTAGCTAGGTCGTATGGTACAGCATGTATTGCCTCAACCTCTGAGTTGTCCAAATCAAGGCACAATACAATTTCTCAATTGGCGAATATCTCTTTTCACACTCAGTGAATTTCTTATTGAGGTAATATATCGCATTTTTTCTTCTTCCTGAATCATCGTGTTGACCCAGCACACATCCCATAGAGTTATTAAACACTGTCAAATACAGTATTAATAGCCTATCTGGGCATGGAGGTGACAATACTGGAGGACTTGACAAGTACTGTTTAACCTTATCAAAAGCTTTCTGGCATTCATCATCCCACACGCCTGGATTGTGTTTCTTAAGAAGACGAAATATGGGATCACATTTCTCGGTTAATTGTGAAATGAACCAAGCAATGTAATTTAGCCTTCCAAGGAAACCTCGAACTTCTTTTTGAGTGCGCGGTGGAGGCAATTCTTGTATAGCCCAGACCTTATTTGAGTCAATCTCAATTCCCTTCTCGCTGACTACGAAGCCCAACAATTTTCCTGATCTAGCTCTAAAAGTACATTTTGTTGGATTGAGCTTTAATTGGAATTTCTTCAGTCTCAAGAATAACTTCCTCAAAACTTGGATATGTTCCATTTCTGTTCGGGACTTTGTGATCATATCATCGACATAAACTTTGATTTCTTTGTGCATCATATCATGGAAAAAGGTCACTATGACCCTTTGATATGTCACTCCTGCATTTTTTAGCCCAAACGGCATCACCTTATAACAAAATGTACCCCACAAGGTTATGAAGGTAGTATTTTCCATGTCTTCAGGATGCATTTTTATCTGATTGTATCCCGAGAAGCCATCCATGAAGGAAAACAGCGAATAGCCTACCGTATTGTCTACTAGAGTATCAATGTGAGGCAAGGGGAAATTGTCTTTTGGGCTGGCCTTATTTAAGTTTCTATAATCTACACACATTCGTACATTCCCATCTTTCTTAGGGACAGGCACAATGTTGGCTACCCATTCTGAGTATTTGACCTCCTGCAAGAATTTGACATCAAACTGCTTTTTGACTTCCTCTTTTATTTTTAGCACAATGTCAGGCCTCATTCTCCGGAACTTCTGCTGAACCGGCCTGCAATCCTATTTTATGGGGAGGCGGTGTACAACAATGTCAGTGCTTAACCCGGGCATATCTTGGTATAACCACGCGAAGACATCTTTGAATTCTTGAAGTAGCTCTACGAGGTCTCGCTTCGTTTCTTCGGTTATGCACGTTCCAATTTTCAATACCTTTCCTTCTTCCAAGGCCACAATCTTTACTGTCTCCTTATGAGGTAGAATTTGTTTTTCCTCTTGTTTTACCATTCTTAATAAGTCCGGAGATAAGCCACTGTCTGTGTCATCTTCAAAGTCCTGGGATCCCTCTAAACACATGTCTTGCTCAAAAGGAGGTTCTAATTCCTTAGCAGCATTACTCATGTCATTGATATCTGAGAACCTGCTGTAGGTACAAAGGAATATACAAAGAACGAATGAATTTAAAAATAGTTATTTGTATGATATGATTATGAATGTGATGAAAGAATGATTTAGAAAAAAGGTCCAATGAATGAAAGAATCTAACATAATTACTTGTATAGAAAGAATGAAAGAATCTACCAGAATGAAAGAATATTTACTCAAAAAGATATCAAATATGTATTTCATAATGATGTTTAGACATAAGCCTATTTCACAAAGGAATTCTTATTACTTCTAGGCTTAAAGCAACAAGTGTGTTTTGAACATTACTCTGAGTAAGCTCTAAAAACTATAGGAATTTCTTCTACAGTCCAATTGTTCAGAACACTCCCAGGTTCATAAGGGCGGATATCTGATAATGTCCCTCCTTCAGTTGTTTTTCACATATGGCATTGATGTGAACATTTCCCAACATTTCTTCAACACTTTCTTTCCTTGGCGCCCTTCGCTCGGAATGAATAATCCCTCCTGATACGAAAGTTTTGGATATGTGGGGAATATCATTGGTTCCCATTTGATTTTTTCCACACTCACGCGTGCCCTTCTTCTTTCTTTCCTCTTTTCCAGTTCCTTCATTCTTTGTCTCGCATCTGGCTTGTACCCTAAGCCAAAGCGGTCATGCTTGTCCTTCAGCATTTGAGCCTCAACTCTTCCCTGAAGATGTCTCCCTAGTCCTTTTCTGGGTAAGGCTCCCTTTCCTACCATCAGTTGTAATCCCATCCTGGTAGCCTTGGATATTTTTGGCACTGGAACCCGGTTCCCCTCAGTACTGAATGTTGCATTCACAAACTCCAAAGACCGGAAAGAACATTCAATTGCCTCATTATTTGCCTCCAAGTACGGTGCATCACTGGTTACGGCCGCGATAATATCTTCTTCGGCATTTTTCGTCACCAGTCGACCTTCTAATACTAGCTTTAACTTCTGATGTAGCGATAAAGGCACGGCCCCTGCCGAATGTATCCAAGGTCTTCCCAATAAACAATTGTAGGAAGGCTTGATATCCATTACTAGGAAGTCCACCTCATAGGTAGTTGGGCCAATCAACAGAGGTATTTCAATTCTTCCCATGACCCTCTTTTCTGTGCCATCAAACGCCCTTACTATATTCTAGCATACCTTCATGTGTGAGCTATCCACATGTAACCTATTAAGTGTGGATAGGGGCAATACGTTCAGTGACGATCCATTTTCGATCAGGACCCCTGGCAATATGTACCCTTTGCATTTGGTAGTAATGTGCAGAGCTTTAGTGGATCTCATACCCCCTGGTGGTATTTCATCATCGTTAAAAAAGATGAAGTTATCGGCACTTATGTTATTAACCAGCCGATCCAGTTTATTGACAGAGATATCATTGGCCACGTACGTCTTGTTCAGCACTTTCATCAATGCATTTCGGTGTACCTTCGAACTCAAGAGTAAAACTAGTACAAATATGCGAACTGGTTATTTATGTAACTGTTCCACAACTGATAAACCGAAATAGTAACATATTTTAAACCCACATTTAGCATGCTTTTGGGTGATTTAAGCCTTGAATTGTGTAATTTGGTGCTCTTAATCCTTTGTTTTCATGTTTTGTACTCAGGAAAGCACCGGAGGATGAAAAGAACGAGAAACGGGCTAAAAATGAACCAAATGGACCAAATCACGAAATCGACACGGCCTGAGCCTAAGCAACATGGCTGTGCCTCCCTAATCAGACCTGAACACGGCCTGGCCACGATTCACACGGGCGTGTGCCAAGGGCGTGTCCCTGCCATGGAGAAGAAGAATTTCACTCATATTTGGATACTTAGGGGTAAAGAAACACATTCCAAAAGCCTATATAAACACCCTAGAGGCCAACTTTCAAGGGGCGTCCAGCTAGGCCAAGGAGCTGAGCCAGAAAGATCAAAATTGTGAAAATTACTTGAAGAGAACCAGTTGATTCATCTCAAGAAGCCGGAGTTATACTCAAGACGGAGGATATCTCTTCAATTCCTTCAGGTGGTTTTAGAGTTTTTCTTATGTTTTGTTTTATCTTTTCTTTTGAGATGTATTTTATCATTATGAACTAAACCCTCAAATACCTGAGGGGGATGAAACCTAAGATGAATCTTGTTATCGTTTGTTAAACTATATGATAAATATTTGATTTGTTCTTAATTATGTGTTCTTAACTCTTGTGTTGATATTTCTGGGATATTAATTCAAGTTTAATGTGCTTAGGTGGAGGAGCAAAAGTCCCTGCCTAAGAGTAGATCTAGCATAATTAAGCGGAGTTGATCGCACGCCTAGAGATAGGGTGACGAGATTTTGCCGGATTAGGGTGAAACCTAATATGGGAGTCCATAGATCGAGTTAATGCGATTCTAGGGGTTTTAATTAGAAAGAGCTTTCAATTAATCAACCTAGGGTTAGACGTTATTCGCTTCGAGAGAGGGTTTAATATACATTAGGGAATCTTACGGATCAAGTCAAATGAATAAATCGTCTGGTTCAGAGTTAGATAACAAGTGAAGTCTAGGTGGATTCTTCCTTGGGTATTGTTTTAATCAATTGGTTTTTCCCACAAGTATTTCCCTAATTTCATTCTTTTTGTCTCATCGTCTTTAGCTTAGTAGTTAGTTAATTTTCTAGATTAAATGGATTCACTTCAATTTTAAGGCTAAATAATAAAAAGAAAGTTAGTATTAGTACTTCCGGTTCCTTTGGGTTCGACAATCCGGTCTTGCCATTAAGCTATACTACTGTTCGATAGGTACACTTGTCTCAATCGTTGTCATAGTTAGTTTTTAGGCTCGATCATTCTCATTATAAATTTTAAGACTTTGACACATCGACCAAGTTTTTGGCGTCGTTGCCGAGGAACTGAAATATTAAGAACACTCATTTTTTATTACTTTAGCCATATTTTATTTTCTGCAATTTTACTCTTATTTTGTTTTCTATTTTTATCTTTCTAAATTTTAGTCTTTGCTCCTTGTAGGTACCTCTAGTTTATGACTAGAAGGAACCCGACATGACCTTTAATTTACGATAGTGAGACCGAAGCAACCGCTCGTAGAAACCGGAGAGAAATTAGGCGAAGTCTACAATACATAGAAGAAGAGCAAGAAAACATCATCAATACCACCGAAGAGATGGCTGAAAATAATCTGCTACCTCCAGAGATGGTCGAAAATCAAGCTCCTCGAACTATGTATGATTATGCTAAGCCTAGTTTAGTTGGTACTGAATCTAGTATTGTTAGACCTACTATTGCTGCAAATAATTTGAATTGAAACCTAAACACTATCCAGATGATACAACAGTTCGTTCAGTTTGATGGTTTGCAGGATGAGGATCCTAACACACACTTAGCGAATTTTCTGGAATTCTACGACACTTTTAAAATTAATGGCGTTTCTGATGATACCATCCGACTTCGGTTATTTCCCTTTTCTTTGAGGAATAAAGCTAAACAGTGGTTGCATTCTCTTCC
Organism: Gossypium sturtianum; assembly: GCA_025698515.1. Lineage (NCBI taxonomy): Eukaryota > Viridiplantae > Streptophyta > Magnoliopsida > Malvales > Malvaceae > Gossypium > Gossypium sturtianum. Next base: position 129,535,981 of record CM046943.1, read on the forward strand.
CAGAGGATCAATTACTACATGGGAACAAATGACCGAAAAATTTTTATTAAATATTTTCCACCGGCCAAAACGGCCAAATTAAGGAATGATATCTCTTCTTTTGTGCAGATGGATTTAGAAACACTTTACGATGCATGGGAGAGATACAAAGATCTATTGAGAAGGTGCCCACACCATGGATTACCCTTGTGGCTACAGGTCTAAACTTTTTACAACGGTGTGAACCCCTCAACTAGGCAGTTGATCGATTCAGCAGCCGGTGGAACTCTGAATAATAAAACACTTGAAGCAGCTTACGAATTTTTAGAGGAGATGCCCCTAAATAACTATCAGTGGCAAGTCACGAGGACAAAGCCCACGAAAGCTGCCAGTGTTTTCAACCTCGACGCAGTAACCATGCTATCGAATCAGGTAGATGTGTTAACTAAAAAATTTGATGGTTTGTGTAATTCCTTGCAGGTACAACCCGTTATGCAGTGCGAAACAAGTGGAGGTGTGACGAATCCTGAGTACCCACCCTACGGACATGGCATAGAAGGCGAACAAATGAACTATATAAGTAATAATTTCAGATATCAAAATAACCCTTATAGCAATACTTACAATCCAGGTTGGAAGAACCACCCCAATTTTTCATGGGGTGGTCAAGAAAATCAAAGACAACAACATCCTCCAAATTTCCAACAGCAGCAGTACCCACAGGAAAAGAAGCTGAACCTTGAGGAGATGCTGACAAAATATATAGCAGCAATAGAAACACCTTTCCAAATTATAGAAACAAAACTTGAAAAATAAGAAGCATCGACACAAGAGCTCAAAGATCAAATTAGGCAAATCACCAAGATTTTGACGGAACGACCATAAGGTAGATTGCTAAGCAATACTGAAACTAACCCAATGGAGCAGATTCAATCCATATCAACTCATGATAATGTAGGGTTAGATGAGCCTCATTTAAGGCAAGAGAATGTGGTAGAAGAAGGTAAGGTTGAGGAAGGAACTAAAAAGCCAAAACTGGTAACTAAAGAATACCAACCTCGTATACCAAACCCCGAGGCGATGAAGAAAGACGACACAGAGGAACAGTTCGATAAGTTCTTTAAACTTTTAAAGAAATTACATATTAACTTACCATTACTTGAAGCTCTTTCTGCAGATGCCAGATTCAAGGAAATTCTTAAAAAAGCTTTTGACAAATAAGCGAAAGCTAGACGAGGAATCGCATGTGGAACTCAACGCAAAGTGCTCAGCAATTCTCCAAAATAAATTACCACAAAAATTAAAAGATCTAGGGAGTTTTACAATTCCATGCTTAATTGGTAGTTTATCTATTGATAATGCGTTAGCTAATTTAGGGGCAAGCATAAATGTCATGCCTTATAAAATGTTTAAACAATTAGGTCTAGGGAAACCCAAACAAACTAGGATGAGAATTTAATTAGCTGATAAAACTGTTAGAATTCCTAGGGGTATAATCGAAGATGTGCTAGTAAAGATTGATAAATTTGTATTCCCAGTAGACTTTGTTGTTTTAGACATGGATGAGGACAATAGTATCCCATTAATTCTAGGAAGGCCCTTTTAGCAACCGCGAACTAAAATTGATGTCGACATTGGTGAACTCATACTCTGTGTAGGTGACGAGACAGTCACTCTTCAGGCTCTCGATTCGGTTAGAACATCGAGCAAACAAGGTGAGAAAGTAAATTCTATTGATAACCATTCGGTTAACCCTTCTTTGCAGGAAGCACCACAAAAGAACACAACTAAACCCGATCCTAGACCCAATGCCAACAGAGAAACAACTCATGAGGATCGAAGGGATCAAGTTGATGAACTAGACGAGTGGAAGACACATTTTAAGGAAACACTAGGGATACACGAAGAGAAACTGAGGGAACCACCAGACGAGCTCGTAGGAACGACAAATCACTTTAAAATAGGAGATCAAATATTGATAGATAAAGCAGACCCTCGAATATCTCCTCTTGACCCTAACACAAACAAAGAAATCCCTTCTAGGGTAATCAGTGTTTTCCCATACGGAACGGTCGAGGTAAGTAATCCTATTTTTGGTACTTTCAATATAAGCGCATCTCGACTTGAACTTTATCATGATAATGAAACTGATAGCATGAGGAAGGACTTCCAACTCCTCAAACCACCCTGATGATGCGAATAAGAGGTAAGTCTAGCTTAAGACTATAAACGAGCGCTTCTCGAGAGGCAACCTGAGTACTAACTCCATTAATTTTTACACTTTTTTTTCACTTTTATTTTTTCTTTTCAGCATTTAATTTTAAACTAACCAAAGTGCATATTTTCAGACCACACGGCCGTGGCCGTGGCCGTGTGGATACTACGGACTTGTACTGACATAGCAGAGGTAGTACGAGCCAATGACGAAAGATTCCCAGATCACGGACGACTATAAATTGCCACGACAGTGTGATATGGCCATGGCCGACACTGAAGGAAGACACACGGGCTCCAACTAACTAGCCACGGCCGTGCGATGCGGCCGTGGTCGACACTGTTTAATCATACATGGGCGTGGTGACCACGAAACGGGCGTGGGAGAAACGAACTTAACACAACACAGCCGTGCGATACGGCTGTGTGACCCAACACGCCCATGGTACACGGGCGTGGGGATGTACCAGCTTTGAAAATTCTATTTAAAACACCCCTTGCCCCCTTTTCTCACCCACTCCCCATCCATTTTTCCCTACTCACATTCACCCTCCCCTCCAACCCCTCCATTCTTTCCTCTATTCCTCCATCTACAAAGCCCTTGAGCTACACCACATCCATGTCGAAGAAACAGAAGGATCCACGCACAGTCTCCCTGTGGGAGACTAATCTACATAAGTCCATGCCGGCCGCTTCATATATTCGACAAGCCAAGGGTCTTTGAGACCATTCTATTTTTCTTTTTCCTTTCTCTTCTTCTTTATTTTCCTTTTCTTTATTTCTCTTATGTTTAATTTAGTTTATTTTATCTTAGTTTCTTGGTTTTAGGTTCTAAAGGCTGCTAGGGAAGCACCCCACCACGACCACTGCCAACACCACCGCAGCCTTAGAAATCACACCTCCATCGCGAATCATCCAACAATAAGGACCCTTCGGTCCATTAATATTTTCTTTTAATTTTATTTCATTTTTTATTTTCCTTCACTTTAGCTTGCTTTTCTTTAAATAAATAATTAGTTTATTTTGAATTTTTCTTAGTATTTCCTGGCTATTTCTTCACCTAGCGCAGTAATAGTGGGCAGCCCCCATACCACCACCAGAGACGCCTCCTTCAACTTATCTTTCACCTCCGAATCAAGTTTCCACACCTCTAACTCAAGGAATCCATCCAAATTCAGGAAGCTTCATCTCACCCTATCTTTTGATTTTCTATACTATATCTATCTTTGTACATTGAGGGCAATGTACATCTTAAGTGTAGGGGGTGAACAACCTAAAAGGTGCCTAACTTTTTTCATTATTCTCAAATTCCTGAAAGTAGGTGACCAAACCTTTTGCATCATTCCCAAATCCTGAATTATGTCTTGTTTTTTTAAGTAAGTTTCTCAGATTATGATTAGAATAAAATTTCCTATGATTTATGATTTTTGTTGATATGTTTGAGATTAAGTCATTGATAATTATGCATTGATGATTTATACTTTAAGATACTATAGATTCAAGCAGGATAAGTCTATTTTTCAAAATTAATTTTTTTTTTAGGTTGTCTACCTGAATTTGAATATTACTTTGAAGTTTGAAATTTGCTAGGTTGACATCAAAAAGCCATAATTTTTGTGAGATGTTGAGCCTTATAGAGCATATATTCTTTTTCTTGCTCACTTTATTGATTATGAGTGTGTCAACATTGATTTGTTATTCTAGAACTTGCATCGATTATACATGTCGAGACCACACCTTTGATTTGATATACTAAGATGATAAAGGCACCTAGGTTTTAACCCACTCACTCCACTAAAAAGCCTACCCATTTTATTAACCCCTAGTGAACCCCGTTGATCCTAACAACCCTTTTTATTAACTCACCCACTAATATTATCCCAAAACCCTTTATTTTTGTTATCACCATTCCTTTTGACTACCCTTATATCGAGATTTGATTTGATCGATTGCCTATTGATTTCGATAGTAAATTCATCAATTATTATATATATTTGATTTGTTCTAAAAAAATCAAAGTATATTCATTATCAGTTCTGTGATCAAGTGAGCTTATACATCTAAATTCCAATGGTTGAAAAAGAAGCTCGTATTAGTAATAGTATTATTATTACAAGTTCTCAATTGATGTAATTGTTTATTATCAGTTCATTGTTTCTAGTTAGGTAATTTGTCAGGTCAATCTCGATTCTAACCTTCTAATTCAGCCTATATCCACACCTTAACCCAAGCCCCGTTACAACCCTGTTAAAGACCTTTTGATTTGTGTATTATCTCATATTATAGTGGTGGGGATGTGATTCTCATACAAGCCTATGGGAATAACTTTTCATGTTCGACTTATGAGTGCTTAATTTTTGAACCTTAAACACCTCGAGTGATTTGAGTGAATCTTTAGTGAGGATGTCAATCCCTGTCAATTTTAAATCAGAGGTAATTATTTAGATGAGGGGAAACACCTATGTTTTCATGCTACAAAATGTATGACTTGGATTGTTTGAATCTTTAGTACTCTTAGAGTTGAATTATCCATGTATGAATTATCTTTGAATTATGATGAAACATTATTGATGAATATTATGAATCAAGGAAGTTCGTTTTAATCATGAGTTGAGAATTTTGCTTGAGGACAAGCAAAAGCTTAACTGTGGGGGTATTTGATAAACCGAAAGAGTAACATATTTTAAACCCACATTTAGCATGCTTTTGGGTGATTTAAGCCTTGAATTGTGTAATTTGGTGCTCTTAATCCTTTGTTTTCATGTTTTATACTCAGGAAAGCACCGGAGGATGAAAAGAATGAGAAATGGGCTAAAAACGTACCAAATAGGCAAAATCACGAAATCGACACGGCCTGGGCCCAAGCAACACGGTCGTGCCTCCCTAATCAGACCTGAACACGGCCTGGCCACGATTCACACGGGCGTGTGCCAAGGGCGTGTCCCTGCCATGGAGAAGAGGAATTTCACTCAGATTTGGATACTTAGGGGTAAAGAAACACATTCCAAAAGCATATATAAACACCCTAGAGGCCAACTTTCAAGGGGCGTCTAGCTAGGCCAAGGAGCCAAGCCAGAAAGATCAGAATTATGGAAATTACTTGAAGAGAACCAGTTGATTCATCTCAAGAAGCCGGAGTTATACTCAAGACGGAGGATCTCTCTTCAATTCCTTCAGGGGGTTTTAGAGTTTTTCTTATGTTTTGTTTTATCTTTTCTTTTGAGATGTATTTTATCATTATGAACTAAACCCTCAAATACCTGAGGGGGATGAAACCTAAGATGAATCTTGTTATCGTTTGTTGAACTATATGATAAATATTTGATTTGTTCTTAATTATGTGTTCTTAACTCTTGTGTTGATATTTCTGGGATATTAATTCAAGTTTAATGTGCTTAGGTGGAGGAGCAAAAGTCCCTGCCAAGAGTAGATCTAGCATAATTAAGCGGAGTTGATCGCACGCCTAGAGATAGGGTGACGAGATTTTGCCCGATTAGGGTGAAACCTAATATGGGAGTCCATAGATCGAGTTAATGCGATTCTAAGGGTTTTAATTAGAAAGAGATTTCAATTAATCAACCTAGGGTTAGACGTTATTCGCTTCGAGAGAGGGTTTAATATACATTAAGGAATCTTACGGATCAAGTCAAATGAATAAATCGTCTGGTTCAGAGTTAGATAACAAGTAAAGTCTAGGTGGATTCTTCCTTGGGTATTGTTTTAATCAATTGGTTTTTCCCACAAGTATTTCCCTAATTTCATTCTTTTTGTCTCATCGTCTTTAGCTTAGTAGTTAGTTAATTTTCTAGATTAAACCGATTCACTTCAATTTTAAGGCTAAATAATAAAAAGAAAGTTAGTATTAGTACTTTCGGTTCCTTTGGGTTCGACAATCCGGTCTTGCCACTAAGTTATACTACTGTTCGATAGGTATACTTGCCTCAATCGCTGTCATAGTTAGTTTTTAGGCTCGATCATTCTCATTATAAATTTTAAGACTGTGACACATCGATCAACAACACTATACTCGCTGTGCTTCAAAAACTTCATGAATTCCTTAGCTTCCTCCTCTTTTACTGGTCATTAACAGGCGGCTCAGGTCTGACTGCTTTTTCCTTCTTTTGCTCCACCGTTAGGGTCTTTCCTTTTACGGGTTCTGCTCTGGCATTTATCAAATCATAACGCCTCCCACTACGCGTATGAGAACCTACATCTTGATCCTCTTTCGAAGCGCTGGCTGAGTCCTCCTTTCCTGGGATTGTCACGTTACAATCATAATTTCAGGGGACCCTTTTGTTATCCTGATAAGAGAAGACCGCCAGTTTTTGAATTATGATCTTTGGTGTCATCTGTACTCCAGCTTCGTTGCTTTTAGGTCGTGAAATGATGACCACAGGATGATTGACTTTTGGGACCTTCATTGTTGATTCTAACGCACATATGCTTCCCTCTTCTTTAACTTCTTCACAGAACTCTATCTCTTTATTGTCCATCAGACCTTGCACCAAGGCTCTGAATTCTACGCATTCTTGTATCTTGTGCCTTTCTTCATGATGGAACTTACAGTAGTTCCTCGTGTTTTCATAACTCCCTTCAGGATCCGAAATGCTCAACCCCTTTTTTACCATCTCCATCCAGGCCCATCTCAAAGGAGTTTTTACTTCTGCATTATCGGTCTTGATTCTTCTCCCCACATTTCCATCTATCGCATTTATCACATTATCAGTATGATTGGGTAGTGGATTTTCGGCACTAGGTGCATTATCAAATTTCACAATGCCCATTTTAATAAGTCTTTCAACTACTTTCTTAAAGGCTGTGCAGTTTTCTATTGAATGCCCCGAAATTCCTGCATGGTAGTCACATTGAGCGTTTGCATCGTACCATTTGGGGTATGGAGGCTGTAATGGTTTTAGGTAAAAAGGGGATACCACGTGTGCGTCAAATAAGCTTTGATACAACTCCATGTATGTCATTGGGATTGGTGTAAATTGGAGCTTCTCAGTGTTTTGCTTTGTGCCGGACTCCTGCCTTGATAAACTTTGTTGACCGGTAGCCATCATTCTTGGCTAATTGTGAATTCGTGTTATATGTATTCATGTTGTTCACCTCTTTTTCTTTTTTCCTCGAGGTTGACCTTTTGTTACTCTCTCCTGCATCTATCTTTCCACTCCTTATCGCGTTCTCGATCATTTCACCAGTCATCACTCTGTCTGAAAAACTTTTTGTAGCGCTTCCTATCATGTGAGTGATGAACGAGGCCTTTAGGGTGTTGATAAAGAGCATCGTAGTTTCTTTTTCTAGGAGCGACGGCTGAACTTGAATGGCAATTTCCCTCAATCTCTGTACATATTGCCTGAAACTCTCACTTGGTTTCTTCTCCATGTTTTGTAAAGTAATTCTATCATGAGTCATATCTGTTACATGACTATACTGTTTCATGAATGCTTAAGCTAAGTCCCTCCAGGAACCAAGCCTAGTACGACTCAATTGGTTGTACCATTTGGACGCTGCTCCCACCAGACTGTCTTGGAAGCAATGTATTAGTAGTTGATCATTGTTAACATACCCGGTCATCCGTCTGCAAAACATGGTGATGTGAGCTTCGAGGCAACTGTTCCCATTATACTTTTCGAATTCCGGCATTTTGAACTTGTAGGGAAGCACTAGATCTGGGACCAAACTCAGATCTTTAGCATCGATTCCATGCTGACTATCAGCATTTTCCATTGCCTTGAACTTTTCCTCCAGCCATTTATATTGGTCCTCTAACTGCTTTGGCAATTCTATCATTGCCCTTTCCTTTTCTGCCACTTCATCAAGGTCAGGGATAACAGGATTAGTTGGGTTATCCCCTAGGTTAGAACCTGATCCAGCTTGAAAGTTCATCGGTACCGAAACACCATCTTGAAATTGTTGAGGCTTAATCGTGACGAATGTTCTTTGAGGGTACACCTCAGGTTGTTTCTGTGTATTTGTTGGAGTAAAACCTGGAGGATAGAGATGTTGTAACACCCCTTACCCGTATTCTGTACCGGAACTGGGTACGAGGTGTTACCGTACTTAACTCACACAATCATACAACTTTGGGCTATTAGGTTCGTTTCAAATTAAAACTTTTCCATTCATTTGTCTATCACTCTCATAATGGACCTACGAGGCCCTGGATATGCTTCCAAATGGTTTCAGAGATAATTCAGAAACTTCTACGCACTTAAGAAAATTTTGCCTAAACAGGGGCCACACGCCCGTGTATCATCTCACACGCCCGTGTTCGACGCCCGTGGTCGACACTGAATAACTTCACACGGCCTTGGCACGCCCATGGCCCTGGCCCGTTTGCCAAACCTTGACATTCTAACATATCCATACGGCCTATACACACGACCGTGTACTTCAGCCGTGTGGCGAATTAAATTCCAATTGTAAGGTGCAGATTTCACACGGCCTGGGCACACACCCGTGTGCTAGCCGTGCCTCCCACACGGTCTAAACACACGCCCGTGTGTCTACCCATGTGAACGATTAGAAGGCTATCTACCAAGCCCTTTGCTACCCTATATTGCATACATACATACTCCAAATTCCATTCAAGTAATTCATGACCCAAAGACACATCTAAATATTTAATTCATATATCAATAAACACTCATAAGTTGCAATAGGAACTTCCATGAGTAATTTTATATTTTCATAAATAACAAAGTGAGATATCAACCATGACAATATACAAAATAGTTATCTTAAAAGGGGCCAACACATCTTGGCCAAAATAACAAAATAATCTAACTAGTCTAGCCCCTATACATGCCATACACAAAATCACTAAGTCTAGATATAACGAGATGAGTTGATAGTGTGGGCGACCTTCTGATTATCGGCGTACCCCGGCTCAGCTCTTAAACTCTATAAAACAAGGGAAAAGAAAGGGGAAGTAAGCATTAAGCTTAGTAAGTTTACATGTAAACAATATAAAGTTATAGCATTACATACTAAACAAGGAACGATCCACATTCATAATTAAGCTTACTCATTTCTTCCATTTCTATATTACAACCTTATCACTAGCTTAATGTATACATTCATTAGCATGCTTCCCTGCACTTAGCACCACAATGTCACATAATACAGCACATCACAAACTCTTAGTCAATTACTCATAATCGAATTACTCGGTGGTTTCACACTTAGCCCACCATCAGTTTTTATTAGGGTGGTATCGCACATAGCCCACCAAAAAGGTTAGTTACAGTGGTATCGCATGTAGCCCACCAATTGATAAATAGACGATGGTATCGCACATAGCCCATCATAATTAAATAACTAGGTGGTATCGCACATAGCCCACCAATTGATAAATAGACGATGGTATCGCACATAGCCCATCATAATTAAATAACTAGGTGGTATCGCACATAGCCCACCATCAAGTGTTTATTACACGTTTATATGACTATTTCGTCATTCATACAATAATTATACCATAACTATCGCATTCAATCCACTTGTATCACACATGTTCTCAATTATGCCATGCACCAATCAACAACGACAATGTATGTATATAAAATGTATAGTTTACACATAAACTTACCTCGGTGCAAAACGTGTCAACTAACGGCTTAATCCGTAACCTTGCCTTTTCCCCGGTCAAGGTTAATTCCGCGCTCTTCTTGATCTATAACAATAAAATTCATTCATTTAGATCATTCTATGATCATAATGCACCAAAATCTACACTTAGGCAAAAATGACCATTTTGCCCTTATATTATGGCAAAATTACAATTTTGCCCCTAGGCTCGTAAATCATTTTTTATCATATTTTCTCAATAAACAAGCCTAGGTGAACATTTATTTCTCTTACAACTACTCACCATTCCAACTATTTCTTGCATTTATGACACAATTTAAATCTTTGCATTCTAGTCCTATTTTGGTGTTTTCATGCTAACATCTTTCACAAAAGTTGTTTCTCATCTCCCTAACATTTATTTTCTTCTATAAAAATCAGCTAACAACTCAACTACTCTCATGGCAAGTCCCTAGACTTTCAACCATATCTCAAATTAGTCCCCTCATTAGCTAGCTTAAGCTTTGGGGACTCCAAAAACACAAAAATCATCAATTAAAACCACCTAAATCACTTACTTGAATATGAATTGAGTGGCTGAAAGTTTGAACCCCAAGAGCTCTATTTCTTCTTCAATTTTTGGTGGAAAGAGATGAGTGAATAGTGAAATATGATAGTTTTCTTTTACCATATTTTTATTCATCTTTTCTCACCTAATTTTGACTAAACATTAAATGCTCTTGTCTCCCCATACCATATGGCCGGCCATCACACTCCAAAATGGCCTATTTGCACTTTAAAGTGCTCTAATTTACATTCTATAGTCATTAGGTACTTCTACCTTGAAAATTAGAACTTTCGCACTTTACGCAATTTAGGCTTTTTTCAAAATTAAGCATGCAATCATTAAAATTAAAGTACCAAAATTTTCACATAGTCATATATTAATGCTATAACGCATAAAATATCATCAAAATAATTTCCTTAAACCTCGGATTAGTGATCCTAAGAACACTGTTCCGACTAGCCCCAAAATCGGGTTGTTAAAACTCTCCCCCCTTTAGAGATTTTCGTCCTCGAAAATCTTACCAGTAAAGAGGTTTGAATAGTGCTCTCTCATGACTTTTTCTGGTTCCCACGTAGCCTCTTCTACGCCGTGTTTTTGCCACAACACTTTTACTAAGGCTATGTCTTTATTCCTCAACTGTTTCACCTCTCGAGCTAAGATTTTAATCGGCTCTTTCTCATATGTCATATACGGTCGTACCTCAATTTCTGTTGGAGATATCACATGCGAAGGACCGGAGCGATAACACCTTAACATCGATACATGAAACACATTGTGCATTTTCTCTAGCTCTACTGGCAAAGCCAACCGGTATACCACTGGCCCAATCCTTTCGGTAATCTCATACGGCCTTATGAATCTCGGACTCAGTTTACCCTTTCGACCAAATCTCAATATTTTATTCCACAGGGACACTTTCAGAAATACCTTGTCACCCACTTTAAACTCGATTTCCTTTCTTTTCAAATCCGCATACGAATTTTGTCAGTCTAAAGCAGCTTTCAAACTATCCCGAGTAACTTTCACCTTTTTTTCAGTCTCTTTAACTAGGTCGACCCCGTGAATTTTCTTCTCACTAAGCTCAGTCCAATACAAAGGAGTCCGACACTTACGACCATACAAGGCTTCATACGCTGCCATCCGTATACTCGACTGATAACTGTTGTTGTAAGAAAATTCTACCAAGGGTAGGTATCTTTTCCAACTACCTTCGACATCTAGCACACAACATCGGAGCATATCCTCTAAAACTTGAATTACTCTCTCGGACTGACCATCAGTTTGAGGATGGAATGTGGTACTAAAATTCAACCTTGTACCCAAGGCCTCCTCTAGCTTCTTCCAAAACCTCGAAGTAAATCTCGAGTCTCTATGTGAGATAATAGATACAGGCACTCCATGTAATCTTACCACTTTCGCAATATACAACTCGGCTAACTTGTCTAGTGAATAATCAACACACACCGGTATAAAGTGAGCCAACTTCGTTAATCTATCAACGACAACCCACACAGCATCTTTCTTTTTCGGAGTCATAGGCAACCCCGTCACAAAATCCATAGTGATCCGATCCTACTTCCATTCGGGAACCATCACTGGCTGAAGCAATCCCGAAGGCACTTGATGTTCAGCTTTCACTTGTTGACAAATGAGACATCTTGTTACATACTCCGAGATGTCCCTTTTCATTCCCGACTACCAATAATATTTCTTCAGATCGTTGTACATTTTCGTACTGCCTAGATGTACTGACAAATAACCACTGTGTGCTTCATTTAATATCTTCCGAATCAATTCATCATTCTTAGGTACACAAATCCTATCATGAAACATCAAACACCCATCCAAACTCATCCGAAAATCAGAATCCTCTCCCGATTCACACTTAGCTCTCTTAGCTTGTATCTCATTATCATTCTTTTGAGCTCCACATATCTGTTGAATAAATAGTGGCCTAGCCCTCAACTCGGCTAATATAGCACCATCGTTAGACCATGCTAAGCTCATGCTCATAGCTCTCAAAACATACAAGGATTTCCTACTCAAGGCATCCGCAACCACATTCGCTTTTCCCGGATGGTAATCGATCACTAGCTCATAGTCCTTCAATAATTCGAGTCACCGTCGTTGCTGCAAATTTAAATCCTTTTGATCCATCAAATACTTCAAACTCTTATGATCCGTGAAGATTCGGCACTTCTCTCCATATAAGTAATGTCGCCAAATCTTTAATGCGAAAACAATCGCGGCCAATTCCAAGTCATGAGTCAGATAATTTTTCTCATGCGGTTTTAGCTGTCTCGAGGCGTAAGCGACTACCTTACCCTCTTGCATCAACACACAACCGAGACCATTTAACGACGCGTCACTGTAGACCACAAAATCTTTCCCTGATTCTGGTTGAACGAAAACCGGCGCCTTAGTCAACAATGTTTTTAATCTCTCAAAACTCTATTGACATCTTTCAGTCCATTCGAACTTTATCTTTGTACAATAGTTTCGTCATCGGGGTAGCAATCATGGAGAACTCCTTCACAAAACGTCTGTAATACCCCGCTAAACCCAAAAAGCTTTTGACTTCTGACACGTTTCTCGGCGGTTTCCACTCTACAATAGGTGAGATCTTGCTCGGGTCGACTCTAATACCATCACCCGACACAATGTGTCCTAGAAATCCGACCTCTCGGAGCCAAAATTCGCTCTTGCTAAATTTAACATATAACTGTTTGTCTCTTAAAGTCTGTAAGACAATCCTCAGATGTTTCGCATGATCACCTTCATCTCGAGAATAAATCAATATGTCATCAATAAAGACAACCACAAACTTGTCTAAATATGGTCGGAAGACACGGTTCATTATGTCCATAAAAATCGCATGGGCATTCATTAAACCGAACGACATGACCAGAAACTCGTAATGGCCATACCTCGTTTGAAATGCAGTTTTCGGCACGTCTTGCTCCTTAACCCTCAACTGGTAATAGCCAGACCTCAGGTCTATCTTGGAAAACATCGTAGCTCCCTTTAGTTGATCAAATAGGTCATCTATCCTTGGTAAAGGATACTTATTCTTCACTGTCACCTTGTTGAGTTGTCTGTAGTCTATACACAATCTCATCGACCCACCCATTCTTCTTCTTTACAAAAAGCACGGGAGCACCCCACGGTGAATAGCTCAGTCTTGCAAAACCCTTGTCCGTTAACTCTTGCAACTGAACCTTCAGTTCTTTCAACTCTAGTGGGGTCATCCTATACGGAGTAACCGAAATAGGTGTCGTTCCTCAAACTAACTCAATTCTAAACTCGACCTCTCTAACTAGAGGCAGTCCGGGTAACTCTTCCGGGAATACATCCGGATACTCGTATACAACTGGCACTGTTTCAATCTTTACTTCAAACTCTTGAGTATTTAACACGAAAGCGAGATAAGACTCGTACCCTTTTCTTAAATATTTCTTAGCCATCATGGAAGAAATCATCACCGGTAAACTATCTGACCCAACTGATTCAACCCGAATAACATCTCCATTTTTACATTTCAACTCAATAAATTTACTACCACATTTCACTAAAACACTATGGGTAGTCAACCAATCCATGCCAAGAATTAAGTCAAATTCATCAAACGGCAACAACATAAGGTTTGCCGGAAAACAATGACCCCTAATTGTCAAAGGACAACTTCTACACACCTTGTCAACTAGCACATGTTTACCTAACGGGTTTGACACCTTTACCACTAATTCCGTAGACTCAACAGTCATACTTAAACTAGATGCCAATCTCATGCAAATATAGGAATGGGTAGACCCCGGATCAATCAAAGCAATAACAAAGGTGTCATAAAGAGAAAAAGTACCCGTTATTACATCTGGAGATGATGCCTCTTCGCGAGCGCGAATGGTATAAGTCCTTGCAGGTGCCCGACCCTCTGGCCTCACAGCAGAGTCTCATGATGGACCTCTACCACTAGTCCCACCTCTCGGGTTCCTTTGTGGCCTACCCCTAGAAGATGCACTGCTTGATCTTATCTATTGCTTCTTCTCTTTGTTATCCTTCTCAGGGCAGTTTCAGAGGAAATGGTCGGGGGAGCCACACTTATAGCAATTCCGGTTGTTTCCCCAACACTCCCTAGTGTGATGTCTGCCACAACTTGGGCACTTCGGGTTGGACTTTGAATTGCCCACACTTGCCATCGAGGTGACTAGAACTCTTGAACCCGAGTACGTGTCACCTCGCTCTCTTTGCGAAAATCCAACTGATGCGGTCGCTCGAGGATTCACTTTCTTGGACCTCTTCGATTGAGCTTGGTAAGATTTACTCATCGGCCTTTTCCTTGCATCCCGAGTCTCACTCACGGCTTTCCTCTTTTCCTTACTCAATTCTTCGGCCTTACTCGCCCTATCCACCAATACCACAAATTCTTTTAGTTCTAAAATCCCGACTAAAAGTTTGACATCCTCATTCAGCCCATCTTCAAACCTCTTGCATAAGATAGCTTCTGTTGACACACATTCTTGTGCGTACTTACTGAGCCTAAAAAATTCACGCTCATATTTCGCCACAGTCATTTTTCCTTATTTTAACTCAAGGAATTCCTTCCATTTCTGATCAACAAATCACTGACTGATATACTTCTTACGAAACTCTTCCAAAAAGAAGTCTCACGTTACTCTCTCTTTAGGAAAGACTG
Organism: Gossypium sturtianum; assembly: GCA_025698515.1. NCBI lineage: Eukaryota > Viridiplantae > Streptophyta > Magnoliopsida > Malvales > Malvaceae > Gossypium > Gossypium sturtianum. The sequence goes on from CM046943.1 coordinate 129,551,007, forward strand.
ATGTCAACGTTTTCCACCAATGGCATGCCGAGTCCCTCAGCAAAGACACGGCACATTTTAAACTCTCCTCAGGTGTACAAGAGAGTTCGTCGAATACTTTCATCGAGTTCTCAAGCCAGAATTCTGTCCTCTCAAGGTCATCATCTATATTAGCTCGAAAGTCCTCAGCCCATTGCTTCCGGATTTTGTCTACGGGGGGCTTAGTTGTCCTCACTAAGTCTATACCTTGGGGAGCCACGGGAACTGGCTGAGGTATAGGAGGGGGAGGAGGAGGTCGGGCATTGGGGTTTGCTCGCACATACTCCGTGTACCAGTTACTCATCATTTGAAGAAAGGCTTCCCGAGCCTCTTCTAATTGACCCCTAGTCTCGGGTCCACTCTGCACAGGCGCGGTCCCTTGCGCGGGAGCCGGCGCATTACTAGCTGCGTCATTCGCAGCCGATTGATCGAGATCCATACACTATATATAAACAAAGTTTAAAATCATCAGAAGCCACCACACTATCATTATACGCTTATGGCATGTATAGCTAGACTCCCACACACGCTACGGTAGTCCTAGAACCGACTAAACCATAGTTCTGTTACCACTAAATGTAACACCCCTTACCCGTATTTTTGTACCGGAACTGGGTACGAGGCGTTACCGTACTTAACTCACACAATCATACAACTTTGGGCTATTAGGTTCGTTTCAAATTAAAACTTTTCCATTCATGTGTCTATCACTCTCATAATGGACCTACGAGGCCCTGGATATGCTTCCAAATGGTTTCAGAGATAATTCAGAAACTTCTACGCACTTAAGAAAATTTTGCCTAAATAGGGGCAACACGCCCGTGGGAGAGATGACACGCCCGTGTATCATCTCAAACGCCCGTGTTCGACGCCCGTGGTCGACACTGACTAACTTCACACGACCTTGGCACGCCCGTGGCCCTGGCCCGTGTGCCAAACCTTGACATTCTAACATATCCACACGGCCGTGTACTTCAGCCGTGTGGCGAATTAAATTCCAATTGCAAGGTGCAGATTTCACACGGCCTGGGCACACGCCCGTGTGCTAGCCGTGCCTCCCACACGGTCTAGACACACGCCCGTGTGGCTACCCATGTGAATGATTAGAAGGCTATCTACCAAGCCCTTTGCCACCCTACATTGCATACATACATACTCCAAATTCCATTAAAGTAATTCATGACCCAAAGACATCTAAATATTCAATTCATATATCAATAAACACTCATAAGTTGCAATAGGAACTTCCATGAGTAATTTCATATTTTCATAAATAACAAAGTGAGACATCAACCATGACAATATACAAAATAGTTATCTTAAAAGGGGCCAACACATCTTGGCCAAAATAACAAAATAATCTAACTAGTCTAGCCCCTATACATGCCATACACAAAATCACTAAGTCTAGATATACCGAGATGAGTTGATAGTGTGGGCAACCTTCTGATTATTGGCGTACCCCGGCTCAGCTCTTAAACTCTATAAAACAAGGGAAAAGAAAGGAGAAGTAAGCATTAAGCTTAGTAAGTTTACATGTAAACAATATAAAGTTATAGCATTACATACTAAACAAGGAACGATCCACATTCATAATTAAGCTTACTCATTTCTTCCATTTCTATATTCCAACCTTATCACTAGCTTAATGTATACATTCATTAGCATGCTTCCCTGCACTTAGCACCACAATGTCACATAATACAGCACATCACAAACTCTTAGTCAATTACTCATAATCGAATTACTCGGTGGTTTCGCACTTAGCCCACCATCAGTTTTTATTAGGGTGGTATTGCACATAGCCCACCAAAAAGGCTAGTTACGGTGGTATCGCACGTAGCCCACCAATTGATAAATAGACGATGGTATCGCACATAGCCCATCATAATTAAATAACTAGGTGGTATCGCACATAGCCCACCAATTGATAAATAGACGATGGTATCGCACATAGCCCATTATAATTAAATAACTAGGTGGTATCGTACATAGCCCACCATCAAGTGTTTATTACACGTTTATATGAATATTTCGTCATTCATACAATAATTATACCATAACTGCCGCATTCAATCCACTTGTATCACACATGTTCTCAATTATGTCATGCACCAATCAACAACGACAATGTATGTATATAAAATGTATAGTTTACACATAAACTTACCTCGGTGCAAAACGTGTCAACTAACGGCTTAATTAGTAACCTTGCCTTTTCCCCGGTCAAGGTTAATTCTGCGCTCTTCTTGATCTATAACAATAAAATTCATTCATTTATATCATTCTATGATCATAATGCACCAAAATCTACACTTAGGCAAAAATGACCATTTTGCCCTTGTATTATGGCAAAATTACAATTTTGCCCCTAGGCTCGTAAATCATTTTTTATCACATTTTCTCAATAAACAAGCCTATGTGAACATTTATTTCTCTTACAACTACTCACCATTCCAACTATCTCTTGCATTTATGACACAATTTAAATCTTTGCATTCTAGTCCTATTTAGGTGTTTTCATGCTAACATCTTTCACAAAAGTTGTTTCTCATCTCCCTAACATTTATTTTCTTCTATAAAACTCAGCTAACAACTCAACTACTCTCATGGCAAGTCCCTAGACTTTCAACCATATCTCAAATTAGTCCCCTCATTAGCTAGCTTAAGCTTTGGGGACTCTAAAAACACAAAAAATCATCAATTAAAACCACCTAAATCACTTACTTGAATATGAATTGAGTGGCTGAAAGTTTGAACTCCCAAGAGCTCTATTTCTTCTTCAATTTTCGGTGGAAAGAGATGAGTGAATAGTGAAATATGATAGTTTTTCTTTTACCATATTTTTATTCATCTTTTCTCACCTAATTTTGACTAAACATTAAATGCTCTTGTCTCCCCATACCATATGGCCGGCCATCACACTCCAAAATGGCCTATTTGCACTTTAAAGTCCTCTAATTTACATTCTATAGTCATTAGGTACTTCTACCTTGAAAATTAGAACTTTTTCACTTTACGCAATTTAGTCCTTTTTCAAAATTAAGCATGCAATCATCAAAATTAAAGTACCAAAATTTTCAAATAGTCATATATTAATGCTATAACACATAAAATATCATCAAAATAATTTCCTTAAACGTCAGATTAGTGATTCCGAGATCACTGTTCTAACTAGCCCCAAAATCGGGTTGTTATAGAGGTTCATCATTATCTTCTCCAGCATTAACCATGGGGCCCTTTTCCTTTATCTATTCCTCCGGTCAGCAGTTGGGTCAACTGAGTCATCATATTTCTTTAGGACTCCAACATTCGGTCCATCATGTCTTGCTGGATCTTAGCCAGTTGCTCTTGTATTTGCAATTGTAGTTGATCTTGCATCTCTTTTTGGAGTTGTTCAAGTCTTTTCAATCTTTGATCCATGTTTTTTGTCTTTGCTCAGGTACCGTAATGATGTTTGGTTGGTAAGTTTTTGTTGGTTTCCAGATTAACTCTGAAATGATTTTAACCAATTAGGGTCTTTCCATGAAATTTAAATGCGCATGATGTGATGTAATGCGAATGCATGAAATGAATGCAAAAAGGTGTCGATTCTGATTCAATTTCATTTAAAAATTTTACTAAAAAACAAAATTCTTTACATAAAACAGATTACAAATATGGCTTTGCCCTAATGCTCAAAGTTTTAACTTTCCTAAGCAACGAAGCTAACTCTTGACCTCGATCTGATTCTAGCTCATACTTCACGCTTAACATGTCAGCCTGAATTGCAAAAGTCTGTAAATGATTGGCTACCTCCCGAATCTGAGCCACGGCCTCGCCCATAATGTAATCTCTATTCCTAACTTGATTTTGAGAATGGTGAAGCTGTTCCTTCCAACGTTCCTCACTTACCTCAAGAAGCTCTACTTGGAGCTTACAGCTTTGTAATACAGCCTCTAACTATTCTATCTTTCCTTTCATTTCTTCAATCTTGTTCAAACTTGCCCTCAACTCAACCGCAGAATTACGATTTCTATGCTGATGAAGTAATTGTTCAAGTTCTGCCACTCTAGCCTTTAATTCTCTTTTGTCATTTTGGGTTTCTAACAAACTCCTTTCTATGTCCTCTTTCTATGTCTGAGCCTCCTGGAATTTTCTCTCCTATCGATCGGCTTTGGTTCTCTCTTCTTGAATCTCTAGTCGCCATTGCTCTAACGTTTTTCCCAGTCCAGCAGTTCTCATCGATAGACGCAATTTCTTGTAATCCGTCTTCAAACTATCCAAGTCTTCCTCGGCTTTATTCTTTCCTTTCCTTAATTTCTCGGCCTCTAGCTTTTGAACATCAACATCTAAACTTAAATACATCTTTTCTTCCTCCAATTGTTCTATCTTCTTTTCAAGTTCCAAATTCCTCCTCTCGAAGTCTTGCTTTATGATTTCTAGTTCTAACGGGATCACTTGTAAGTACTCTTCTATCGGTCGAATGCCCTCTAAATTCGGCCCGGGGATATTATCATTAATTCTTTTACTCCACCATCCAATGTACTCAGGAGTCATCATTGAACCTATGGCTAGCCTTTTCATTCGACGAGTCTGATTCCAAGCATTAGAAATCTCATTTACCCTTTTCTTGTGGTTATCTCCCCGGTACGAAAACTCACATTGAGCTAGCCCATGCGTTGCCAGTATGAACTGTCTTGATCTGTACTGCCTCAATATGAGCAAATGAGCATACCCAACGGCTCCTTAAATCCCAAGCAAAGGGACCCAGTCAAAACTCCCATATCGATAAAGAATTTCATCAGGAATCAACCAATGAGCTCTCCACTCAACGTCTTCTTCCTGGAGATTTTGGAGGAGCGCTATCCAATTTTCCTCTGATATGTCATCCCTTCTTGGTGTGGCCACTATCTCCTTTAATGGGGAGTAATTCCCGGAGAAAACTCGATAAGAAACCTTATCTACTTTCCAGAAATGACCGTGGAACCAAGCTAACAACAACTGCGCACCCTATAAATCTGTCCTCACCAGCCCTCCTACATGTATTCAAAGATCTAAATGTCTCGGCCAAGATTGCAGGAACAAGTGTGACCCCCTTATCAAGTCGATCAAAGAGATCCGAGACCGCCTCATCAACATACCTTAATGCCCTAGGAAAGATCATTAGTCCGTAGATGCTCAAAGCAAACACATCGACTCTCTTTTTCGTATCAGGATTATCAAATCTCTCAAATTCTTCCATGGGATGCACTTACACTCACCTTTTTGCTTGATCCTAGCTGTAATCCACTGTTCACTCATTCCTGTAATGTTCATCAATTTCTTCCAAAAGGTCAGGACATAAGCGACTCTAGAATAATATTTATCGACTTGAACCTTTAGATAACGCAGTAGGGCTGTATATTCTTCCACAGTAGGTACTAAATCGACCCTCCCAAAGGTAAAGTAACTGTATGCAGGGTTCCAATACTGAGCGAGGGCCCGGAACAAATACTCGTCTACCTTGATGTCGAGTAGATACAGCAAATCCCCATAATTATAGTAGAACAACTATTTGGTCTTATCATTCCACTGATCCCATATCTTTTTTAATTCCTGAAGGTTATTTTGTGTTACGCTGATACGGGTGTAGTCCCATAATTCTAACGTGTACCCCTCGGCTAGACTATCCCCTTTCTCTAATTGCGTTTTCTCTGACCACATACGGACAGCCGCGTTATCTTCCATTTTATCAAGAAATTCGTTTTCCATGACAAGCTCTCTAATTTAGTAATCGAATGTGAATCGACACTCTTTTAAATATGAAATGACATGCAAACATAGCAAAAACACAATAAGTTAGTACAATATACAAAAAACAAAACTCCAAGCAAATGAAAGAGAATCAAGCAATTATCTGGGTAACCGCTAGGGTTTGGCGCAGTACTATCTAGGGTGGGCTCCTAGGGTCTTCTACATGCGGTTTGGTTCTAAAGTTTGAGGTACCCGAACCAGCAGATTTCTCGATCCTCACCCATTATAGGTTCATACAGACCAAGTTCAGTTCAGGGGAATACATTTCCCTATGGCTGCACGGAGATGAAAATCTTACGAACACATAGGTACGGACGTATCCCGAAAGCGATCCACTATCCTGCACGGAGGTGAAAACCTCACGGAGGAGTAGCTTCTCACTCCCACTTAAAAGAGGTAAGACCAAACGTTCCTTATGCAATATGATGCGAAAATATTCTACGAGACTCAAACCACAGCAATCATGTGAAATAACACAAACAAATACAATAAAAGGATCGTAATTTTTCAAATCAGATTTTCAATTTTCGACGACAAGACAGAAAATAATTAATTTTACGGCTTGACTCTTTTATGTCCCCAGTGGAGTCGTCAAGCTGTCGAAACCATTTTTCTTGAAAAAAACATAAGGTCGACTTTAAAACGAAAATGGAGTCGCCACCAATCCTTTTTTTGAGGTGTGATCGGATCACCTTGAGATTGATCATTAAAACATTTTGATTTATTAAAACAATGATTTTGGCCTACAAAATTCGAGAAAATGGGTTCGGGAGTCGGTTACGCACGAGGAAGGATTAGCACCCTCGTAACGCCCAAAATTGGTACCGAATTGATCGATTAACGTCTTAATGTCAAAAATTTGAAAAGATTTTAAAATACGATCCTCTTTGTTTAAAAGAAAACTTGAATAAATTAAATTGGATGCTAAGACCCTCTTATTTCGAAGAAGTAAAATGTCACGCCCAGTGAATTAGGATACGATATTTCAAATCCTCGAAACTAAGCTTGTCTTTTGACTTTTAAAACTCATGCATTTGAGTTTAAGAAGGATATTCGGTTATTTGGGTCAAATGAAAAATCAGAACCCAGTAAGTTAGGGCACGATTTCTCAAAATTCCAAATACAGAATATTGCCTTTATTTTTAGAAATCCTTACCTCGAGATAATAAAATGTCACATCCAGTGAGTTAGGACACAACATTTTTGAATTCCTGAGAATAAGTTTTTATTTAACTTATACGCTTTGATTTTTTTTAAAAAGATAACCGGTTCTTTAGGCTCGACGAGAATAATCGAAACCCAGTAAGTTAGGGTACGATTTCTCGAATCTCGAATTACAAAAAAAATGCTTAATAAAAAAAATTTTGTATCGGACAAAGATTAATGCTACACGATTTTATAGTAAAATGTAAAAAATGAATTACGGTACTAATATGCATAACAGGCTAATAATAAATGCATTAATACATGACAATATAAAGGACGAAGATAAAATAACAAGCCAAAATACACGAAAAATAATAATAATAAACTAAAGATTTAGAACTAAAGGATTAATATTAAACAAATAAATAAACAAGTATAGTGTAACACAAACTAAAAAAACATGATGTTAATAATAATAATAGTGGCATTAATAATAATAATAAATTTTGAAGTTTTAAAATATATAGAAAGATATAAATAAATAAGTAATAAACTGATAAATGAATAAGTGTATTTAAAAATATTAAGCAAATAAATATTATGAAAATAATAGTAATAATAACAAAGTTAATTAAATATATTAATAATAATAATAATAATATGTTAATAATAACATTAATAATAATAGTAATAATAATAACATGGTAATTGTAATAATAATAATAATTAAAATTAATTAATTTAATAGCAAAAATAACAAAAGAAATAAAAAAACTAAATTGAACTTAAAACAAATGTTTGGGGCAAACCTGAAAAAAATAAAAATAAAAGGACCTATCCGAACGCGCGAATAACAAGGAGGGGTCCAAAGGGAAATTTCCCCTTCTCCTCCAAAACGATGTCGTTCAAATGGGGACCGAACTAAAACCACAATAAGTTATGGGGCAAAAATTTAAAAAAAATAAAAATTCGATTGTAAAGTAATAAAAAAGCGGAAGGGCTAAAAGTGCAATTAGCCCTTCCATAAAAAAAACACGCGGATCCTAGCTTGGAGTGGGTCAGGCAATCGGGTCGGAGGCAAAACAGCGTCGTTTTGGCCTCCGAAAATAATACTCAAAACGGCGCCGTATGGGAAGGCTTTATAAGCCAAATTTTAGAAAAAAAAACATTTACCCCTTTCATTTTAAAAAAAAAATCTAAAACTTTTTAAAAACTCTCTCCCCTCTTTGCGATTCTTGTCACCGGACCGGTCATCGGCCGCCGCGGTCTGCCGCCGTGCACGGCGGCCGGAGCTCAAAAAAAGGTAATTTTTTTTCTTTTTTTTATATATACTATATTTTAAGACATGTATTGTAAAAAAAATATAAAATCATTTTATGTAGACACAAACCGTTTCGAAAAGAAAGAAATAAAGAAAAAGAAAAAAGGGAGAACCTTTGCTCTTTGATATGCTTTTTGATTTTTTTGCTCTGTATTCTATTGATATTTCGTATCTGTGTGTAAAAAAAATTACAAGGGTTTTCTTCTCTCCTTTTTTTATAGCCGAATGTTGAAGGAAAAAAACAAATACAATATATTTTTGTCTTCTTTGCTGTGCTGTTGTTTGTCCTTTGCAGGTACGGAGGCCGTACGTGGCGGCGACGTGGAGGAGCGGCGTTGGAGGCATGCGGCGCACCCTAGCTAGGGTTTCCTTGTTTTTCTGATTTAGTTTAAGTTTTGGGCTATTTGGGCCTAGGGTTTAGTATTTGGGCTGATGTTGTAATGGACTGGACTGTTTAATATTTGGATTTTTATTTATTGGGTTTTTTGTATTTATTTTGGTTTTAATTTGGTTTGGTTTTATTATTCTTGGTTTCTGAATAGGTCCGGGCAAATTGGGCTAATTACAGAGAAAACATTTTTAACCAATCCATATCAATTTGTAAGTCAACGAGTCTAACCCTTTTAACAGGTTCAACTACTTGATTTGGTTCGATTCAAACAATATTGTTGGATACTAATATTTTTTGGGGTTTGTGGTTATGGATGACGATGGAGTGTGATGGTGACAAATGTTGCAAACTCTACTACTGCTCCATAGTTGACACATTTTACCCCATCACTCGCCCCACTTCAATATGGATGTATAATCTTAAAACTACTATCACCTCTATATGCATCCACACCCATCCTACTTCAATTAATTTTTTGTTAGTTATTTCTAATGTTTCTAATTTTTTTAGAGGCAACATAAAAATGTGTTTCTCCATAAAACATTTCTATATTTTTACTCTTTTAACAATTATATATGTACAAGGGTGAAGTGAAGTGGGTTAGGGCAAGTAATTACCATAGCCATTTTACACCCACTGTCCCAAAAAGAAATATCCACCCCGCCTTACTACGCATCTACTTTTTTTTATTAAAAAAAATCTACTCTATTCATAGCAAAGCAACTCAGAATTTCTATAGCACGGCTCATGTTTTGTCATCCCTATTTGTGGTTGTTTTTCCTAACAACTTTGTCTCTAAGATTTGAACTTAAATTCTCCTTTTAAGAGTGTAACATATACCCAAAACTTACTAAAATTTACATAAAAAAAAAAAAACAATATAAGAATTATTATTTTTATCTTAATACCTTTCACTTTTCAGGTCTTCAATGATGAGCAAGTATACAACCTTAATCCCTCAAAAGTTGAAAGATGAGGTCCCTAACTCAAAAACATATTTAACTTTCTTTCTTTTGCTTTATTGGAATGATTTCCTGGCAAAATAACAACTTCTTAATTAAAAAAAAAAAATCAAAATTCCTACTCCCAACTTCCAAATAACTACAATTATTAGAGGAAATCAAAGGTGATGAAGGTGATAAAATATTTCTTTTGTTCAATTAGTTGCACATTCTTCTCACTAGCTAATGAGATCAAGATAATTGAGACACCAACAAAGGGTCCACAAATTAGTTAGATGCTGGCTATCTCTATACTTTTGCTTTTGCAGAGTGCCCAAGCACATACCTAAAATCTGCTGTCAATGGCGGTGGAGAATCCAAAATATCTATTCTAAGTCAAGTTGAAGGGATCATTGAATTGAAGCTATCCCCAATTATTTGCACCATTCCTAAACTCACGATGAAGGAATGATTGTTTTACCATTTTTGTCTTTTAAAATCATCATGTCAAATGAAATCATCTAGTATTATTGCATGTACTATAATGAAATTGTATTTTTCTTCCATGTCTCAAACGTGCATACCCTACCCCACTACCACATTTTTTTCCAGATTTTCATTTTTCTTTTTAAAAAAATTGTTTCATTTCAGTAATAACGGATGCATTTCCACTCAATTTAATCTAATTTATTTTTGATGCCATGATTCACTCGGACACCAATTCAGTTAGAGATATTACAGAAATGTCATTTCACAATTTAAATAAGTTAAAATTTGTTATTTTTAAGTAAAAATTTGGGTTCTAAATATGTAGTACTTTTCACAGCATATATGTGTGCTAGATTTTCTAATTTAATTGAATTAATTTAAAAAAAAAACAATTTTGGATTGGGTTGAGATAAATTTTATTTTGAAAATTTAAATTTTGATTAAGTTTAGAGAAAACTTGCTCTACAAAAATACATCAATATTTATAACAAATAATTTTATTTAAGATTTTAAATTTTGATGTATTGTATTTTAAGAAAAATTTAATAATTTTTCATTCTTTCGTTAAAAAAGTAAAAGGAGAATTGTCATCTCTCCACCTTTTTCGAAAAGGTAAAAACTTTTCCCCTTTGTTATTATTATAAGCTAATGAGTTAGCTCTCTCTTTGCCCATTTGATTTTAATATAAAACTCCAATGGGAACACCTAATTAAGAAATTAAGCATTATCTTTTTTATTATTATTGCTAAAATTGAATTTTTTTTTAAATAATATTTATCTTTCAATTGGAGATGAATGGAAAAAGGAAAGCTAGTTGTTATTTTTAAATTATACTTCAACACTTAAAATTTTTTTTATTTAGTTATTAAAATCGTAATTATTTTATGTTAAATTTATGTCTCTGATAAATTTTAAAAAAAATAAAATGAATTAATTATTACAAAACAATGGAACAAATTAATCTGGTATTAAGAACAAAGTGATGTCCAATTCATACAAAAAATAAAATAAAAAAAATAAAGTTACCGACTGTACACCATTGAAAACATGTCTCTGTGCAAGCACTTTTGAACACTAAATTTTCACAATTTTAATTCCTTTCTACTGGAGAAAAAAGACATAAGAAGAGAAGAAGTTTACACAAACTAAAATTAAATTACATCTCTATTTTGTATTATGTCTGTGAGACTTGTTTTTCCTTCTGATCCCTTCCTAGTTGGTGAGAGTATTGAGCAGCGAAACCCTAGTGTTTATCAAACTCCTGAATGCTTTTTCACTCCCACTTTCAACATCAGCTATGCACCCTTCCAAGTCTTGCATTCGCTTCAAAACCATCCTCACTTCCTCCTCTCCTTTCTTCCTCAAACCCCACATGTTGGCTTCTCCTATTTCTTGGAATTCTTTTATACGTTCCTCCATCTTGACTTTCTTTGATTTCTTCGACGATGTCACCCCCATCCATGACGATTTTCTTGACGCAAATGACATGGATATTCCATTGAAAAGGGCCACCGAGACTGAAACTGTCACCTCGATGACGTCGCTGATAATGCCAGTCAGTTCAGTGTCTGCAATAGACACCACAGCTGATCCAGGATTTGTGTATGGACCGGTGCATGGGATCGAGGATACGAGTTTAGCTATCTCTTTAGCCATCTTTTTCCGACTTTTCAAATACACGGCCATCTTTGAATCGTCTTTTCTCCTTAGAGCCACCCGGGCCGCGAGTTGCTCTTCTTTGAGTGCGAGGAACGATGATTGGAAGATCCCATATGCATCAATGAAACGCAAGAAATCTTCGAGGAGTTTCTCAACCCATTCACGCTTATGGCTTAACACTTGATGTGTTTGCGGAAGCTGAAGAAAGTCGTGCAGAGAATCATGAACGTCCTTTAGGCGGCTCAAACCATCACAAAGCCAAGCGGAGGTTCGGTTATCAGGATTCCAAGACCATGATTTGAGGTCAGTGATTTCATCCCTAAGTTGGGAAATTAAGGGATGAGATCGGCATGGAAGAGAGATGGATCTAATGTGGTGAGAAATGGGTGGTTTAGAAGGACGGGTAGTGGGTTTGTTTGGGAAAGAAAGTGAACGCCTGAAAACGCCAACCATCTTTGATTGTGAATCGGGAATGTGTTAAGAGTAGTGTGGTTTGACAAGGCGAAAGGGGAGATTGGTAGTATATAAAGGAAGTAAGGCGCACGAGGGGATGGATAAGAGGGGACTGGATCCGCGAATAAATATTAGGTGTTGGAGCTGGCAGTAAGGATTAAAGTAAATAATAAGGCATGTGGGTTTAGGGTTGCAAACCGAGGCGCTTATGGGTTCCATTTCCTGTGGAGAGGAGACAGAACGTGGTTTTGACACTCTGTCACCCTATAAACCCAAAACTCAGGCACTGGCACTGCCTGCTGTTAGTAAAATTCATTTGACACTTACTGAAATTCAAGGGGTGAATTTCGCACACAACCACCGTCAGTATCTTCCAACTACTAATTAATTAATATGGTTAAAAAAGAAAAGAATGGAGCCATCTGAGGTTCCCTTGTTTTCTAACCAACTAATCATACAAAACAATCTCAAGGGGCTTTAGCTGTCACCATTAAATTGAACGGAATCACAATAAACACGCAGCTCTCCTGCAATTCTGCTATCTCCCTTTCATATTTTTAACATTTGAGGGTAGAAAAGGCCTAAATACTCTTAAAATTTTAACTCTTGAAGCACTTTTGTGATTTTACAATTTTAAAATCTAATTTTGATCTCCAAAAATAAACCCGTAACTAGTAAATTAATTTGTGTAGTTGATTAGGGTGGAGCACGCGGTACATGGAAATTGAAGAAGATTACACGGAGCTTAAGAATCTCCAGAAATTATTAATTACAACATTACTAAAATCTTCCTTTAAGTCAACTAAATGGTTCTAATCACATTATTAATCCTCTCATCACCCGTGAACTTTTAGCTACTTCCATCCTTCCAAATCCATGCCTATCTTCTGCCATTTACTTTGCCATCAAAAATACATTGTATACTTAAAAATAAAATCTCAACATTATTGTGAGGGACAACTACAAATCTTGAAAAAATTATTTTTTTATGAATCATAAAACGAACATAAAAAATATCTTGTGTGAAAAATATTTGAGAAAGTACTTAATAAGCCGACTAATTGACATCATAATTTTTATACCCTTGCCCCGATCGAAGAGGCCTGCGGACAACCCTTCGCCTTATATCGTTCAGATGGTTGCTCAGTGTCTAAACTGTTTATGAGCCGCGCTACCTACTTAGGCCTGAAGGCTTACCCAAAATTTGGGATGGTTTAGGTAAAAATATTAGGTCTAAAAAATGGATTTGGACAAAATATTAAAAGCACGAAAATTAAAAGCATTACAAATTTTTAGTAAACATAACAAGTGTCACGAAAATTAAAAGCACCACAAATTTTTAGGAAACCATATTCTACACGTCCTTTTAATTAGTTTTTTTAAATACAATTTAAGCATGTTGAATGAATTGGAAGTTGAATAGACGAAATTATTATTATTTTATTTAATAGATTCAATCATTATAAAATCTGAAAATAATAAATACAAACAAATAAATAATGATAAAGAAACATAATAATTTGGAACGCTTAAATCCAATTCGAATGCTTTTTAATTGATTTTTTTTTTATCTATTCAACAGTTTTACATTGATTCAATATTCGATTCGACCACTAATTATTGATTCAACTAAATATTGCCTTTATTTACGCTAAAAAAAAAAGTTAAAAAGTTTAAATTAGAGTAGATGAATCTATTCTTCCACTTCCCTATTATATTAGATTTTAGTAGAAATTAAATTCACACCACCCACTGCATAATGGCTTTGCCCAAATTGATTACATTGCTGCCCTAAACAACGTTTTTAGCAGTACAAACTCCACCATAAATAACAATGCCAACAACCCTCTACCTTCAAGACGGGGCCGTGGGCAACCAAGGAAGTCTAAGGCTGGGTACGTGGAGGCTAAGGAGCCGCATGTGGTGGCGTCCCTGGAGTCGAGCCCATACCAAAATGGGGAAGTGGTAAAGGAGCCGCACCACAGCCCATGGCGAAACGGGAGAGTTTGGCGGCAAGGGCAGTGCTAATGATGGACATATTTTTTTTTTTAATTTTTTATGTTTTAATGTATATTTTTATAATTTTTTATATTTCAATATTTTTTAATTTTTTATAATTTTTGTCCTAGAAATTAAATTAAATAATGTAAATGACGCTCAACCATTATAAATATTTAAGCCCATTAATTTCTAATCTTTTTTAAAATTTTACTTGAGATTTACTAAACACTCTCTTTGTATTTTTAAGCTTTCAAAATTACATAATTATATAGGATAATATTATTAATGTTAAAAGAAATTTATGTTATTTATTATTAGTTGTTATTATAGTCTTTTAAATTTTAAAATTCTGTTCCTGATTTTGTGATTTTAATTTAAAAATTTTGATTTCTTCATTAACTTTGTTCCAATTTGCATTAGTTTTTGTCTAGTTTGCCGTTAGTTAATGATGTCATGATGATGCAACGTATTCCTCAAATAATACAACCGCATTTTGACAGCCAATCAAGACTTCTTCTCCTAGTTTTAGGAATTGTTTAGCGTTTTAAACCTTTAAACTTAGCCTACTAAGAGGGGCATTGTAAGACAATTGAAGATGTAGTATTATAGGGTTTTTCTTTTGGGGGCAATAAGATATAATCGAAGTTGAGTTTTGGTGAGAGTTTTCGTGATAACTATGGAAATAATTTTGTACCTATTTTAAGAGAATTCCATAAGAGTTAAGGTTTTGTTTTCAGGTTTGCTTTGTGAGAGTTAGGGATTTGTTTTCAGAGTTTGGGTTTGTATATTTAAGTTTATTTTCTCCATATTATATTCTTGTTTGTTTACTCATTTAGTGAAAAGCCGAAGCCTCATTTGCCTGTGATTTTTATCCTCTTCGAAGGAGTTTTTCACGTAAAATTTGTGCCCGATATTTTCTACCTTTTTCTATTTCGTTGTTTATATGAGTCGATCCCAACAAAAATTATAATATTTTAAATACATTTAAAACGCAAATACATTTAAATTATAATATTTTTTATTTTGTTTATTAAAAAAATAATAGACAGTATTTATTCAGATAAAACCATTCTGGCAAATTGTCATGTGCAGAATCAGCCTTGTTGCCGTTGACCCATTTGTCATGGTCTTTGGGTAACTTCAAAACATACAACCAATTTTGTTTATCAAAGATTCAAAGCAGTTATGGAATTCCATAGACATGACAGATATGCTCTGCCTTCAACTCCTCAACTATATTACTATCATTTCGAGTTTAAAAGCCCTTAATTAAGCTGGCACTGCACCCTTATCTTTATATTAATGCTGAAATTAAGTCACAAGACACTAAGCCAACATTTGTTTTATTAAAAATAGCTTCTCGAAAATAATTTTTGAAAATTTGATTGATTTTTTTAATATTTTTTTTTTGATGTTTTGATTATTTCGCGTAAAATATATATTTTTTTTTGACAATTTTTTAAAAAATTATTCTTAGTGAAACGAACAACAATATTATAGTATAATTTCCTTTTGATAATTGAAATTTATTTTATAATAAAATATTATATATTTTGTAATAATTAATATCTTATATAAATTTAATAATAAATAATGTCTAATTAAAGCTTAATTTAAATTACATATATGAGAGGGCATATTGACATATTATAGTTGGAAGGGATAACTGAATATAAGCATGATTTAAACAAATACTCATATTTATATAATTGAAATATTCATTTTCTATATCCAGGTTAAAATATGTCATAAGTTCCTGCACTCTTTGTAAATTTGGAATTTACTCCCTGTATTTTTACTTTGGTGAATTTAGTCCTACTTTTTAGATTATAAAATTCAAGCCTAACTGTTAACACTATTAAAATTAATTTTTAAAATTTAGGTTTATTACAACATCATTTTCTAGTTACATGGCTACCAAGTAAGTCTTTTTATTTAAAATTGTCACATCAACAAAATTGACAAAAAAATAGTGTTTACATTTGGACCTGAATTTTGATATCTGAAAAGTAGAAAGACTAAATTCTTGAAAATAAAAGATCAAGGACTAAATTACAAATTTGTGAAGAGTACATGACTTTATGGCATATTTTAACCTTTTACTATCTAAAATTTATTCTTAATATATTTATAATTGTAATATATATTTATTATTAAAATAAAGTTATAATTTATTAAAAATAATAAATTGTATTAATTATATTAATAATATATTATATTATTAAATATAAATAATTAAATATGCATGTTTAAGAATTTTGAGATTATAATATTAATATTTTAAAATTATAAATTAAAATTATTATTAATATAATAATATTAAGTTTGATTAAGTTAATTTTTATATAAAAATAAAGTTAGAAGGATCGTTAACCAAGAGTGCTCTCCAAAGAGTCCTAGAGAGGGTGGTAACTGCCGCAGCTTAGGATGGAGGAGGGTGGTGGCAATGAGAGGGAGAGCAGCGAGGAGATCTCATTGTTAGCAGAAAAGCTCATTCAATTATCCATTAAAAGATCAGTAGTGGTGCTGGATGTCAAGCCGACTCTAATCTGTTCAGTATGGACAATGAAGTCTTTTAACCCGGAGAGCTTGAGGGCACAATTGAGGAGCATATGGAAAATGAAGAAAAAATTCGAAATCCAAACGACGGGGCATAATCTCTTTTTAATTATATTTGATCTAGAAGAAGACTTGGAGTTGATCATGGAAGGACGACCTTGGCTTTTTCGTAAGTATTTAATTTTGTTTGAACTATTAAGAAACTCGATTGATAGGGATCACATTAAACTCACTTCATTGCCGTTTTGGGTTAAGTTTGGTACGATTCTACCCGAATTTGATAAGAAGGATCTCATGCATGCTATTGGTAGTACTTTTGGAGGTATTATTAGGTCAGAAATCAATGATGATAATTGCAGAATTAAAGTTAATTTAGACGTTCAGAATCCACTTCGGAGAGGTCTACTTGTGTTAACTGATAATAGTGTTAAAGCGTGGATTGCCTTTAAATATGAGAAACTGCCAGGTTTTTGCTTTGGGTGTGGAAGAATAGACCATAGTCTTAACGAATGTCTGCAGATCAATCCTGAAGAAAAAAACAGAGTCAGAGAATATCCTCATTTTTCTATTGCATTAAAAGCAGAATAAAAAGCAATGGGGAAAGAAAGTCTAAAATTTACTGCTTTTTCAAAGAGGATGGGTTTGCAGCATACTTACACAGGTAAATTGAATAAGAAACCTGGAGGGAATAAGGAAACCGAATCTGTTGCTCTTAAAGGAATAATACATACAGGAAGGAAGCTGGTGAATTGGATGGAAGGACTTAAGGAACAAGATGAAAGTCAAAATTTGCTGGAGATGGGGAAGCTGAGGAGAGATGACGCTGGAATAGAAAGAGATGCAGAAGTCACTAAAAAGTCCAGTTGGAAACGGCTTGAGGTAGTGAATCAAGTAGGTCACAGGAAGCACTTAAGTGTGATGGGTAAAAGGAAATTTTCAGCAGAAGAGGATGAAACGAATAGCTCAGGCATGATTAACAGAGGGGTAGAAAAAAGACCAAAAAGTGAAGGTCAGGCTGATAATGGAGGGGATGTATGAAAATTTCACGGGTTGATGAGGAACAGTCTATTGTTCCAAATATTTTAGGATCGGCGGCTGCCAATGGGCAAGCCGATCGCTCACAATGAAAACCTTTTGTTGGAATGTCCGTAGGTTGAGGAGCTCACGGGCAGTTAGAGGCTGCATCACCTAATTAAACAGCAACATCCCCAAATGGTCTTCTTAATGGAGACAAAACTAGATAAAAAGCGCATGGAAAAGGTTAGAAGGAGGTGTGGTTTCACGAATGGAATCGATATTGAGGCAGAGGGGTCCCGGGGTGGATTATGCTTAGCATGGAAGGGGGACATTGAGAGAGCATGTTTCAGAAGATTAGAGATTCACAGGTTTTTATGGATCACCGTATTTAAAAGACAAAAATGCTGCTTGGGATTTGCTCAGAAGACTAAGTCAAGAGAGTCTCCAACCCTGACTGGTTGCAGGAGACATCAATGAAATTCTATTTGGTTCAGAGAAGAAGGGTGGACTACAAAGAGAACAAGGAATGATGGATGCGTTCAGGGACACTCTAGAGGAATATCAACTAATGCACATTGGGTACTCAAGAACTTGGTTCACGTGGGAAAGAGGGAATCTTCCAGAGACGAATATTCGAGAAAGATTGGATAGAGGATTCGCCAACGAAAAATGGTTAGATTTATTTCCAATGGGTAATTTACAACATCTTCCATTTTCAATGTCAGATCACTGCCCTCTTCTCATAAGCACAGATCACAAAATCGAATATTTCGGTAACAAAAAATTTTATTTTGAATCCTGGTGGACATTGGAGGAATCCACTGAACAAGTTATCAAGGAAACCTGGGAGACCAATTCGGACCCTTTATTGGAGAAAATAGGAAAATTGCAGAAGAGACTGATGGAATGGGCACGTTCGAAAAAGAAAAAGGAGGGAGGTCGAAAAAGGGAGTTAACAGAAAAGCTAAAATTCTTGTTAAACGAAGGAAGAGACGATGAGACAATGGCAAAGATAATAGACACCAAAATTCACTTAAACATGGAGATTGATAAAGATGAAATGTATTGGGAGCAAAGAGCGAGAGCAAACTGGTTACGACTGGGAGATAAAAACTCAGCTTTCTTCCACAAATGTGCATCAATTCACAGACGAGTTAATTTGATCTCAAAACTAAAAACATACGATGGGAAGGAAATTACCAAATGAGCTGAAATAAATGAAGCAGCAACGACATTTTTTAAGGAATTATTTACTTCAGCGGGAGTTGCGAATCCAGACAAAGTGTTGGAAGGCATTGAAGTCAGCATTTCTGAGGCGATTAACATAGACTTATTAGCGCCTTTCAGAGAAGAATAAGTATGGACAACATTGAAAGATATAGGACCCACAAAGGCACCAGGACCAGATGGATTCCCTGCACTATTTTACCAGAGGTATTGGCATGTAGTAGGCAAGGATGTTACAGATTATTGTTTGGGTATTCTAAATGGAGACAAAGAGATTGCAGAAGCTAATAATACAGATATAGTGCTCTGGTTAATTTTTGACCCATCAATTTGTGTTCAGTTATTTATAAAATCATTGCAAAAACAGTGGCAAATAGACTACAAGGGGTAATTGGTAATTGTATTGACCAAGTGCAGAGTGCATTTGTTCCAGACAGATTGATTTCAGATAATGTACTTCTAGCTTATGAAATTCTGTACACATTCCGGAAAAAATGAACAGGAAGAAAAGGTTATATGGCGGTTAAGCTTGATATGAGTAAGGCCTATGATAGGGTGGAGTGGGATTTTGTAAAAGAGGTGATGCTTAAAATAGGGTTTACAAAGAAATGGGTGAACCTTATTATGAAATGCATTACCACAGTTTCTTATGCAATTATCACTAACGGAGGGAGGGGAGATACTTTCCAACCCACAAGGGGTCTTCGACAAGGTGATCCACTAAGCCCGTTTTTATTCCTAATATGCAGTGAAAGCCTTTCATCTCTACTAAGAACAGCAAAAAAGAATGGATTGATAAAAGGAGCAAAAACGAGCAGAAGGGGACCAGAGATATCTCACTTACTTTTTGCAGATGACTGCATAATGTTTGGTGAAGCAACAGAAAAGGGAGCTAGGATCATGAAGGATATTTTAAAGGAATACAAGAGCTGTTCAGGGCAATGTATTAACTTCAATAAATCTACAATTTTCTACAGCACGAACACAAACAGTAAGAAACGAGAGGAAGTGTCAGCAGTGCTAGGGGTAAGGAGTTCGACGAGCCCGGAAAAATATTTAGGTCTTCCTAATGTGGTAGGTAGACGGAAAAAGAGGCCTTCCAGAATTTGATTGACATAATAGAGAACCGGATCGATGGATGGAGTACCAGATTGCTTTCTCAAGAAAGAAAGGAAATTTTTATAAAATCTGTATTGCAGGCAATCCCCACATATGCTATGTCTTGTTTTCTTTTGCCCAAAGCTTTATGCGAGATGATAGAAAGCAAGTTTGCTAAATATTTGTGGCAAAAAGGAGCTGGTAAACGTGGTATACATTGGTGTCAATGGAAGTGTCTATGTCGGCCAAAAGAAGAAGGTGGTTTAGGGTTTAGGAAAATGGCTCAATTTAATATTGCTCTTTTGGCAAAACAAGGGTGGAGGCTGCTTAATTATCCGAATTCATTAGTAGCGCAAGTCTTCAAAGCAAAATATTTTCCAACAGGTGATTTCTTAAATTCAAATTTGGGGAATTCTTTTTCTTATATTTGGCGTAGTATATGGGCGACAAAAGCTACTTTGGAGAAAGGATTATTTTGGAGAGTAGGTACGGGCGTGAATATCTCAGTTAAAAATGATGCATGGATCCCAAATTATATTAATGTTAAATTAAGTGATGGTGGTTATAATCTGCATTTTGATAGAGTTTCAGAATTAATCAATAGTCATAATAGAGACTGGGATAGGGATTTGATACTCAATACCTTTCAAGCTGAAACAGCTGCTTTGATTCTTCGTATTCCTCTGGCGCTGGAACCACATGAGGATCTTCGAGTATGGGTTGGTGAACAGTCTGGCGAGTTCTCGGTTCGGAGCACTTATAAACTATTACAAAATATTGATCCTACAGCTTACGCTTTACAAAACTTCTATAAGGAATTTTACAAAAAACTATGGCGGATTGATCTACCTTCGAAGATTAAGTTACTAATTTGGAAAATAACCTGGAACTATCTACCTACGCGGGTTAATCTGTCACTTAGGAAAGTAACAAGAAATATGCTATGTCCTAGGTGCGGTGGAAGGGAAGAAACGATGAACCATCTCTTTCGCAAATGTCCTGTGTCACAGTCAGTGTGGAAAGAATTGTCAGATCCAATGTTTACAATGTTCCCAGAAGCGGAATTTACAAAATGGCTTACCAAGGTTCTTGCTCTTATCTCTCTGGAAAAAGCCAGAATCTACTGTGGAACGCTATGGGCTATCTGGGGGGATAGAAACTCTCGTATTCACAACAAACAAGGTAGATCAAGTTAGGAGATCGCAAACTTTGTTCATAGGTATCTTAAAGAACTTGATGCAGTTAAAATAGAAAAACAGAAACTTGTTCCAATAGAAATGAAATGGAGGCACCCACCTGGCCAAACAGTAAAAATCAATTTCGATGGGGCGTTCGATGAGAGAAGGAGTCAATCGGCATCAGGTGTTGTAGTTAGGGATTGGAATGGTCGAGTTCTTCTTACAAAAACAAGACTTCACAGTGGAGTAGCCTCTCCCTTTGTTGCCGAAGCAATTGCTTGACGCCAAGCAACCCAAATAGCACTCGAAATAAACAGAGAAGACATTATTATCGAAGGAGATTCGTTATCAATCATCAAGAAATGCAACAGTACAGATTCTGATAGATCAATGGTCGGAACTTATATATATGACATTCACGGAATGAATACGAATTCCAGGAAGATTAGATTCGAGTTTACACCAAGATCAACTAATCACCTTGCTCACATGCTAGCAACGGAAACTCTTAGAAAGAGAGAGGAGGTTTACCTGATCGACGATGTACCCAACTACGCAAAGAACCAGGCGCAAGGTGAGAGTGTTAGAGAACCAGACTGAGAAAGAAGCAGAGACGAATATGAGAAAGGGGATTTCAAATTGAAAATCAAACAGATTCATGTGTTTATTACTCCCCTTTGGAAACCGATTCACCATTAATGAAGAAGAAATGATAGATGTGACTCAAAGCTTGATGGATGTGAGAGAAAGCAGAGACGAAATTAAAGAGGGGTTTTCAAATTGAAAAACAAGCAGACTTCTGTGCTCTTTACTCTCCTTGGAAATTGATTCACCATAAATGAGAAGAAAAGTAATGATGTGACCAGAAATGGCAGGTGAGCAGTTGATTTGATTGGGTAGTAGGTTGAGTTTTTTAATTGGTTTTTTTCTAGAGAATTGCGAAACAAGTTTGGTTTTTTATTTAGGAACTTTAGTGATAGTCTGTTACATTCGGGCCAAATGTTTTGGTCTGGGCTCTCTCTTTAGCTTATTTCTTTTTTGTTCTGTAAACCCAATTTTAAAATAAATAAAAAGCCCAATTTGATCTTGAATCAAAAAAAAAAAAGTTAGAAGGAGCGTTTTGAAATCTAAAATGGTAAAATTGCAAATCTTCGAAATATCAGTAGGAAAAAGGTAAAATAATGGTCTGTCATTCTTTTGGAATGTACGGGACATTTTTAGCTGTAAATATGTTTTTGCTTTTTGTAAGATATTATATAAACAATTAAACTTTAAAATTTAATATTAAAAGTTTAGGTTTAAGATTTAAGAGTTAGAATTTAATATTTAAAATTTAAATTTTAAGTGTTTAATAAGGTCTATAACATGGGTGAATTTGGAGGGTTGGTAGGGCGTCGGTCCTTTTTAAAATAGAAATTTTTCATGTAGGCCTTTTAATATTTTTAAAATGTTAAATTAATAAAGGTAAAATTACATATTGACTTTTCTAAAAATGATAAAAAAATTAATTTAATCATTTAAAAATTATAAAGATATAGGCTATTAAAATTATGAAATTGTATTTTTACTATCGTAAAAAATTATAATTTAATTTCGACCCTCTTAAAAATAGTTTCTGACTACGCCCCTGGTCTATAATGTTAAAATTTGAAGTTTAATGGGGTCTAAACTTTTAAATTTTTTGAAATTAGGATTTAGAAATTTAAGATTTAATGTTTGTGTTTTATATTTGATATATACAAGTTAAAATTTAAAATAAGTAATGAGTTTGTCCGTCATTCCCTTTACAATAATCATTTATTCGAAGCTTAGAATGGGTGTGAGTCAGCCCACGTGGTGCGGTGGAGATGAGATGATTAGAAGGCATCTTCACCACCTACTAAAGACCAGCAACACACTCCCAACATGTGGGATGTGAGAATAAGTATGACACCTCCCCATCCAATATATTTCCTTATTTATTTAATTATCATTCCCATCAACGAATTTGACAACCTTTTCCCGAGATTTATTTAATTATGTTTATTAAACTTCAAATCAATTCTTAAGTGGAATATAAGATCACAAGCTTTAAATTCAAATATTTGTTTAAAAGAAATCCAACTGTTTATCATTTTTTTCAACAAATATTGATCAATTTTATTTTATGTAGGACCACTAAGTAAAAAAAAAAATACGATGAAGTGTGGTGTAGTGATTACTTATTGCATTCCTTAATTATAAGATTGAGGGTCTTATCTTTTCTTATGAGAATGAAATACATTTTATAACCTACCATTTACCTCCTTAAAGAATACTTTTGTTGCTCATCTCATTCTAATCTTTTCTTATAAAAAAAAAATACATTTTATAACCAACCATTTACTTCTTTAGACAACACCCAAGATGAGGGAATTAGTAAAAAAAATTGAGACAAGGATCATCAGCCCCTTTTCAAAATAGAGCATTCCTATAAGTGAAATCATAAAGGGGACCACATAGGCTAGACCCTAAAACAATGGAGCCGAGGCGTGCACTTCAGCCTCTAAAACGCATGGGATGGGCCTATAGCTGTGCGCCTCGAAAACCAGATTAATTATGGCCCAAACAGCATAAAACTTATCGCTAGCCTTGTATTGTATGCTATGGATGAAGTTGTAGCCTCCTCCAAACGCCACGCAGTTAACATAACACGTGCCACTCGGTCCTTTAACCTTTTTTTTAATGAGCTGGGGCAAAATGCAATAAAATGAACGCAAGGGAAGTGGATCAGAGACTCAAAAACGGTGGAAAGTGTCAAATTGTTGTTAATTCACAATCAGTATGGAGAGGAAAAGTGAAACAGGAGGACGAAAAGGAAAAGAGCAGGGTGAGAGTCATCAGCCTCCTCATATTTCACCCATGTATCCAGTGACACACAATGCTTATGGTGGCGGATTTTACGGAACCGATCAGGGACAGGCGAAGAAACCGGAAAACCCGCCCGCCAGTGAGACCCAAAGTGCTGATGGGCCCAATGAAGCCAAGAACGAGCCCAAGCACAAACCCCCTCCATCATCCGGTGATCGAGACATTGATATCACCGGCCAATCTTATATCCAGTAGATCGTCGCCGCCGCTTTTATAATTTAGTCTTTGTATTAGTTTCCTTTTCGACTGCTTGGCTAAGCTTGTGAATTAATAATTAATTAAACGGTATGCTCTCATATTTTGGTTTCTGTTTTCCAGTTGTCAGGCTATATTTTCGTACGGGAGGAATTAGGGAGTTAAACACTCTTTATGATTTTTAATACTCACAGTAAATATATATATATATATATATATCATGAATTTCAAGAACGATATTTGTCATGGAAAATCCTAAGCCTGTATAATACTGAGATTAATATTAAAAAAAGAAATGGTTGATCATGGCATGAACTCTACTGCTAAGCCTATGCACATTGGAGAAGCTATAAACAGAAAAGTACTTGTTATCAACTAAGAACAAATGGATGATCTTGGAAGCTGATCATATATTAATTTTATTTTTAATAAAAATAATTCTTGCATAAATCGAACAGGAACATATATATATATATATATATATATTACGAATTGACAGCATCAGTCTATTGAGGAAAATGGAAATCATTTGTCCAATACACAACATCTTGATCACCAAGTGTAAATCTATGGTCAAAAAGTGGCACTAACTCAAAGAGGTCATCTTCCTTGCTTTGTACCCCCTTGATAATTTGCGAGGAATCACCTTTAAGAATAATGTGGGAATAGCATGTTTGGAGAGCCTTAATCGCTGCAAAAGCTTCAGCTTCAGCTGCCGTACAATCTGCTTTGTGGATCTTGAAAGCATCCGCATGGAGGACGTACCCCTCATGATCACTCCAGCACATCCTTGAAGAGCAGCTTGGTTAAAACTTGCATCAAATTTCACTTCAACAGTGTTCCCGTTTGGTGCTTTCCAATAACAATGTCCTGCTCTTCCAGATTACAGGTGTTGATTCGTTCTACTATTCTTACTTCATAGTCGCTAATCCCTTGTGTTTCGTCGCATTTCTCGAGTTCCAAAGAGTAACAAGAAATTTGTCAAAATTATCCTTGTAAAGCAACTTGGCCGCTATTTCAAGCTGATCGGTTGCATTAGCAAAGACTCCTTTTGAGATCTCATTTGGAAATACTCCGAGCCCAGAAGACTTCGCTGCCAAAGGGCAATCTTTCAAAGCATGCATAACGTCCTCTAACTCGTAGTTACTTTGGCAACAATTGGAAGACGTTCTTGGGATTCTAGAAATGGTCTCCATACCTGCTGCTAAAATTTCATTCCAAAGTTCCCATGCACAAATCTTGATTTTAGATGCAACCTTGGCATTCCAGATGTTTTTCCAAACCATTCTATGTGGCCCCAATCTTGAATTTCCATCGAGCATGGTTTTAGATATTGTTTTAAGAAATTGTGTTATCAAGTTCGGAACAAGTAGCAATATTGCTTTACTTAATATCACTTTTAGAATAACAATAATTATTCAAAATAGTTGTTGTCCACAATATCAGCTCTTTGAGAATAGGTATATTTAGAACATGACTTCAGTTTAGAACAACTGTCATCCAATGTAGCTTTCATTTGAGAACAGACTTGTTGTAAACA
The DNA here is from genome assembly GCA_025698515.1 of Gossypium sturtianum. Lineage (NCBI taxonomy): Eukaryota > Viridiplantae > Streptophyta > Magnoliopsida > Malvales > Malvaceae > Gossypium > Gossypium sturtianum. The sequence goes on from CM046943.1 coordinate 129,576,904, forward strand.
ATTGTTGTTTGGAACAATTTCTATTTAGAATAATTGTGTTTTTTTTTTTTCAAAAGAATCATTATTCAGAATGAGCTTTTTTAAGAAAAGTATCACCATTGAACAACTTTTGTTTTGAACAACTCTTGTTGAAAACAATCTCTACACTAAAAACAACTATATTGCGAACAACTCAAGTTTGGAACAAGTCAGGATAACCCATGTTTAGGAACAACCTTCGTCTTGCAGAAGATATTTCACATGATACTGTTGTACGAGAATAGCGTAGAAGATCGTGTTGGTCGAAAGTCGAGAATATCCTTTACCACCTAAATCAAAGCACAAATATTAATTTGGTTAGAGTTTATTGCTATAAATATTACAACCACTTGATTTTAGAATTTTTTTTAATTTTTTACCATGCAACAAAACCAATTTCTAAATTGAATTTTTTCAATATTTTTGTACCCAAAATGACTTTCAATAGTATCTTCCAATTGTTTTTTTGTCATTCAATTGGCAAAGTTGGAAATATAAAATGTCATGGCCTTAACCCACAATCTCTCTCCAATGCTTGAGCTAGAAATAATAAAGATACTAGAACACTAGAGCTGAAACTGGTACTATCTCTGTAGCAAAGAGTAAGGCCGTTAGAGTTAATGTGATCAACCCAATGTAGCAAAAAAAAAAGGACAAAATAGATTGAATAAAAAATAGCTTTCATTTCTGAGTTTTTCGTATGTTTGGTTGATGAATAAATGAGCATGGTTGATGAGAAGTAATTATAAAATATAAAAATATTTTTAAATATATTTTATAATTTTCAGAATTAGAACTAAAATGACAAATTTTATAAATATTGAGGGCTAAATTTGTTGAATTTTTTAGATTTAGGATCAAATTAATAGAATGTGTAAATATTGGAAGGCTAAATTTGTTATTAAACCAATAAAAATTTCACGTTAAACTTCTGTTATTATTTTAAAAACAAGAATGACTAAAATATTTAATTTAAAAAATATTAAATCAAAAAATTGAATAATTATTTTGATACTTTACCCTTAAATAAAATATCCTAATAAAAAAAATATTGTCCTAATTAAAATTACTATATAAAATCTTAATTATTTAAACTATCATCCTAATTAAATTATTATCCTATGTATTCTAAAACCAACACCAATGTTTTTTTTTAATGAATAAAAAGACATTACTATACTAAATTACATAGAAAAAAATTGAGGGATGCAAATACTTCTTTCATTATCTGCTTCAAGAAATTATAATGCTTCTCATGGAGGGGTCTCAAATAGTTATAAATCCTTCTTTTCTGCAAAGGCCAAGTTGGCTAAATAATTCGTGCTTTGATTGTGCTCCTTAAGAATGCATCTTAATATTCACTGACTTTCTTGAAACAATATATAGTGGATTCTTTTGATGAGAGCAGAATTTAAAGTCTTCAAAACTTTCACGTATAGCTTTAACAACCTCCAAACTATCTAATTGGATTATCACTTTGTCATAGCATTTTTGTTGGATGAATTTTAGGCCATCTAAAATGACCAAAATTCTGTGTAAAAAATTGAGCATTTCCCTAAGAATCAGTTATAACCAAAGACCCGATCTCTATTTTAATGGCACTTAACTCCCCCAACTGCTGTACTCCCCTAGGTATTGCACTCGCTGATTCCAATTGAACAGCACTATCAGTGTTGGTAAAAGTCCAACCCCCTACCAGTTGTTCCCCATAAAAGAATTTATAACCTTCAATCAACTCATCTCTATAGACCGAAGAAAATTGTTTGGCCCAACTAGTCCAACACCAACGTTTTTAAGTTTCAACTTTTCTTTCTTTTGCCGTTTCCATTTTATTTCTTTTTTTCAGTTTTTTTTAATATAATAACTTATTAACTAATTCCTAAGTTCCTAACGTTAGTTGCTAATTTAGTATTCCATTTCATGGTCCTTGCATTTAAACTAAGATTCAATTTACTCTTAATCCTATATGATGGCCGGATGGTTAAGAGTATTTACCGTCCCAGGTGTGGTATGAGTTCGAATCGCGCTAGTTACGTTTGTTATTCGGATTTTGTCCTATTATTATAATTAAAGAAAAAAAAAGATTCAATTTACTCTCAAGAATTTAGTCTCCACATCTAAACTAAAATTTTAAGTAGGTCCAAAATCTATTTTTAAAGAATTCGAGATGGAGTTCTAGTTTTGAGCTACCCAATTAAGGCCTCTGTTTCGTAGTTAGAGAATTAGCTCTTGTTCAATTGTATCGAGTTTGTTGGAAGCTTTGCCTTGCTCAGAGCTTTTTAGACTTTGTTTAGCTGTATTTTTCATTTAAAAAGCACTTTTGATTTTAAAGTTGTGTTAAACAAATTTGATTTTTGAAAAATACATTTGCTTAAATAAAAAAATTAAAATTTTTTATTTTTCTTGAGCAAAAACACCTCTGAAAGCTAATTTACTTTTTCATTTTTCTTTTATAAATAATTAATGGTTATATTTAAATATTTAAAATATAATATATTTTAATTAAATTTTATAAATAATTAATATTAATTACTTAAAATTTTTATTTTATATTAAAATATTAACAAGAAGTTATAATAAATTATTTTTTATATTATTGTTAAAATATGATAATATTAACTAATTTGAACATTATTTAAATGCATATTTATTATTTTATAATATAATGTCTAAAATGGACATTTTATTTTTTAAAAATATTTTTTTATAGCAATACTAAATATTTGAATCGTAAATCAATTTGTTCAAGAATACTTACCAAAGACATTTTTCCACAACACTTTTAAAAAATAATACTAAACTATCCCTTACTGTCCTTCACTTGTATTGAGATTAAGTCTTACTGCTTGTAAACTTCTCATTCACCAAAAATATTCAGTCTACAAATACAATTATCCATCGTAATAGCAGTAGAACATAGCCCCAAACTCTTTAACTTTTTAACAGAAAATTAATTAGGCCTCCAAAAGCCCTTCAAAAAAAATTTAAAATTTCTTATTAAAACCTTAAAATTTTTAAATTTCTAGATAAGCTTCCAAAACTTAATCGCTGATACTGCCAATGCAAGTTCCTTTACAAAATGCTGATTCTGGATTTAGAAATTTACAACCTAACTCGTCTGAAATATACCCTACACTAAGTGTGTGTGTGTGTATATATAATATTAACTTTAAAGAATCATTTTGGTGTGATTTTCAACCCCAGTCCACAGATCTCCTCAGGCGTAGGTGCCTCCCAATTGACAGCCTTTTTCTTCATTTCTCTAAAATCAGCAACACATTCCTCAAACATCAAATCCTTTACTTGCCGCCTCCCCTCGGCCAGTTTTTTACCGGCAACTCTGTCGAAGATCATCTCCCATCGATCCTCCCACCCACCATGAGCATCGCATAGCTCAATTGTCCCGTTACGCCAGTTGGTCCAGCTCCATCTCTTGTCAAGCGACGACATCACATCGGCAACGCAACGCCCTTTACAAACAGGAGTGCAGGGCCTACATTTGGCCCCACTCAGTGGACCCGGGCTCGATAACGCCGCCACCGGAACTCCCATATGGGAAGGCGGGAATCGGTACCTCCGATCCGTCACGACGCAGAAAGGTAATCTATTTTCTACGTAGGATATGTTTTGGGTGGTGAGTTGTGCTTTGAAAGCTGATTCTGAGTTGAGTCGCCTGTACCCGGCTGAGTCAAGTTTGGGGATGAGAGAAAGCCGGGAGAGGGCAGCTTTGGAAGTGTAAAAGTCGCCGATGCCAAGTCGGTCATTAAGGCCACCGTAGACAGATCCTGAAGGGACGGTGTATCGGCCGGCAACGAAGTGTTGGGGATTCAAGGGCGAATTCCAGTAACCGTCTACTCTGGTGCGGATGATCCAATCATAGGTGAAGTTGTGTTGTTTTTGGTGTGAATTGATCATTGTCAGGCATCCCTCAACCAAATTAAAATACTGTAGAAGTCCCTGTACCGCAAAAAATCAGTCTTATAAATATTATATTAAAACTAGAAAAAGTCTTATAAAGAAGCACGTCAAAGGTAACCTTCTAGACTACAAATTGGTGACTATTAAGGGAAAAAGCACATCTGTTGAATACAATCACTAACTAATATTGAATTGGCCTAGACGAATAAAAATTAAACAAGGCACGTGTGAATCTTAAGTTGGAAAAGTCAAAACGATGAGAATGAGTAGGCTGCGCCTAAAACTTCATCTTTTCAAAAGAAAACCCAAATTCGATGTAACCAAGTTAAAACAGTTGACAGTTTGTACCTGGATACCATTAGGGGAGTTGGCAGCCGTCAGGACTCGAACTTGCTCCGCCGTCTGCGGCACAATTTTCTGATCAAATATTCGCACCGAAGCCAGCCTTGGTGCAGCTTTAAGAAGCGATAATTTGAAGGCATTCTTGTCCATGGGACAGTGCAAAAAAAGGTCAGCATTAGGATACTCTTTAATAACCCTCTCCATGATGGAGGGTCCAGTGAGCTCGAACCTCCTGGCTCCACCCACCAAGCACACCGCCATCCTCGACTGGCGCAACTTACCAGTTACGTCGGGAGATGGAGTGGTGGAGAGAAAAGACGGGAGCGGGAAAAAATAATGGATGGACGGTGAAGATGATAGAGCAATAAAAAGAAGAATGGAAAGAGGAACGATTATCAAGAAAAGAAGACGCCAATCAAGATCCGAAACCCCTTTCTTGATCAACATATGAAACTTTTCTGCCAGCTTTACCATCTTCGAGATGATTATGGAAGTTTAGAGATATGAAGGAATCACTTTTAGCGTAAGGAATATAAGGGAATTTTAGAAGATGAGAGGGTATGTTTTTGCTTTTTCTTTTGGGTTCGCAAGGGCTAAGTCATTTGACCATCTACATAAACAGTCTTGCGGTTACTCTGTACATAACATTAACGTGTTTGGGCTATTAGCCAACCTTAACTGACCGCGGATAATTAATTCTTTTTAATTCTCACCAATTAATTCCTGTTTTATATTAACTTGGCAGGAATCACATCTTCTTCCATAAAAAAAAAAAAAAAAACATACATATATTTAGTTTTTAATATGTCAAGACACTGATTCATAAAATGCAGGCATTCCCGTTTGTATTAAGCCATTCCCACTTTCTTCCTTTGAAACCTGGTGGAGGCTTTTCTGAGCCATGGCATCTTAATTTATTTGTTTGGTAAATTTACTTCAAATCTTTTATATTTTAATTTATCTTTGTATTATTACTTAAATGATATTCATTTTATTTTTATATTTGAATTAGGATATTTCATTTTTAAAACAGTAGAAAACTCATATTATACCTTTTGAAAATCAATTATTTGTTTTGGAAAGGGAAACATTTTGTGAAAATAAATGATATAAAATATGATTTTTAACTCATTATAATATCCTAATTTAATTTCGTTTTTATTAAGATTGCAATAATATACACAAATCTCTATTACTTGATTCCTTGAAACTAAATTAAGGAAATAAATCATATTTTATTTTTATTTTTTTTTTTGAAGTAGTATTTAATTGACTTTTTCAAATTATAAAAATTTGAAATTTAAATATAAAAGAAAATGAAATTATTTTAATGGTTTCTAATGGGATATGAAAAAAAGTAAAAGTAAAGGGAAATAAATATTCTTTTAAATTAAATTCAAAATATTCTATATATAATATCAAACTAATTCCTATCTAATATAAAACCAATTCTTTTGGGTCATTAGAAATTAGGACTAAGTAGGGTAATTTAAGTATTAGAAGTTAGGAGTAGGGGGTAATTTAGATATTCAAAATTAAAGGCAATTTAGATATTTTTATAAAATTTAATTAATTATTAATTATTAATTATTAATTATTGTTTTTTTACACAATGTTTCCCTCTTCAATTCATAAATACGAGTATAATACGCTTTAACGCACTCGAATCCACGTCCTCCTGCATTGGCAACAATGTTCATGCCAATTGAACTAAGACTCAATCGACTATTTCAATTATAGGTATATCTTAATTATTTGTGCTTTTGATTGTTTTTTAATTTGCTGGAAGTTACTTTTGTAGTATTTATTTGAATTAGTTCTAAAGTCACGTGTGTTGCACATGATTTTATGTATTTATTTGTTAAATTTATTAAATAATATATTTATATAATTTTTAAAAATTAAACGATAATCGATATAATTTACCATAAAAGTATTAATTTTGAAAATAATTGAAAGGATAAAATAGTATTTTAAAAGTAATGAAAGTAAAAAGGTGAGAAACAATCAATAGTAAAATATTAAGTAATTAGATAAAAGTAACTTATCATTCGAACATGAGTCAAAATTTCACTTAAAAGATAAACATTATTAATACTAATACTTTATATTATTAATAACTATTATTAAGTGATAATAACTATTATATTGATAATGAAAATATTACTAATAAAATAATTATTTTACTAATACTTTATTATATTTAAGATTTAAGATAAACATTATTAATAATTGATTTATATAATTATTTTATATTATATTATTGGTTTTATAAATTTAAAAAATAAGAGAAACATAGATAATACAAAATACTAATTTTTAATTTATCGATTTTCTTTATCTTAATTTCTCAAATAGATATGAGTTATACTATTTATCGACGAAGGATTTGTGTTGAACCGAACCAATTTGATTAGAAACAATTAGTATTTATAAAAAAAAATTAATATTTAATTTAATTATAAAATATATTTATTTTTTTTACTTTTAACATATAAATTATAAATAAATAAATTTATACATTATAAATTAAATTACCAATATATTATGGCCTAAAATGGGCTTGGCTTAATCTTTTACAAATATGGGCGGATTTAGGTAAATTTTTAAGCCTATGTTTTGAGTCGGGCCGGGCTTGGACTAGCATAAAATATGTTAATATCATACTTAAACTCGACCCGATTCGACTCATGAGCACCTCTACCATGAGTCAACCCCTATAACATAAAAAAAAATTTTAACTTTTTTTTTTAACTTTTGGATCCCACTAATATTTATTTAATTTGAATAAATATTTGATAGTCTTTTAACTTCTTGATAATCACTATATTTGTTAATTTTTTTAAACATTATAAAATTTCAATTATCCACGTTTATCAATTATAGAGGGTCAACTTTTACATCCATTTTCTCAATTTGATATTTTATTGATTATTAAATATTTTGCAATAATATATAATTTAAAATATTTATACTAATTAGAAAGAAATATATTATTTTCATATATGTATACTTCTTGGATAATTTTTATTAATATAAAAAAGTTTGACATAAAGAAATACACTAAAAATTTGACCCCCATCATGGGGTTATATTCCTAATTAAATGTATAAGTCATAGTATTACTTAAGATGTAAGCAACCAAGAAAAAGTAGTCATAATATAAAAGTAAATATATATATATATATATATTGTTGGCATTTTTTACTTTGATCTTCATGGTGCATGACTCTGTTAGCAAATGATCCTCAAGTCATATTTTAATCCACCCTCAATGATGTTGGTCGAATTTTGGAAAGAATGAGGAGTAAGGATCGACAATCACATTCTCAAAAGCCCTATCCTTATCTCACTTGAAGAACAAGTTGGTTGTTTTACTTGTATATGAAGTTATGGGATAATTATTGAAGATATCTCAAGAGATAAATTCAACCTTTTACCAAGAGCTTTAAGCTTATTAAAATGTTGCTTAAAAACTCTTATGTTAGCCTATAAATAGGTTGCTGGTTGTCGCACATCAAGGTACAGTTTATAAGTGTATTTCGTAAACAGTTTCTTTTTGTTTTCACTTGTTATTTTGACTTTCTTGTTAAGTTTTCTTGACGAGATATTATTGATTGTAAGTGAGGTTATTTGGGGTGAGTGGTTTGTAATAATGCATTCATTGTTGGTGCTACAATTACTTGTTTGTGTAATGGTAGATTGAACTTTAGCCAATAAGGAATCCGAACTTTTGTTGAGTAAAATCATTCACTAAGAGAGATTCAGCAGAGCAGAATTGATGAATCCAAACTGTATTACCAAATATGGTGCATTGATTTCTCTCTTTGACTTACTCTTTGTTTATAAACTATTGTTAAATTATTTTATTTATATGTATATTCAAACATCTGTCTAAATAATAGTTGAGACATCGATTTGAATAAAGAGTAAACCGACTTGTACTCCTCAAAATACAATTCTTTACTAAACAATGATGAATATATAATGGATAATATTCTCATTACTAATTTCTTTTTTGAAGGTCTCATGCTAATTTATTAATCTATATAATTTCCTTTATTAATATATAGAAATTAGGAATAAAGCCCACTACTTTGGGCTTGACTTCATTAATTTTTAACTTTATTTTACATTTTTTTATTATTTTTATTGTTAATATTATTCATTAACTATAGTATTTAATTTTTTTATTTTAAATAATGATATCTAATTAATTAAAAATCAAATACTTAAAATAAGTACACCATTCATAATGGACTGATATCAAGGCATCAAGCATATGCCACCTTATTTTCATTCCTTTCGACATGATGCACTTTGACTTATTTAAAATGTAAAATTGATTTATTGCTTCATCTACCGAAGGTCCAATTGTTGTTTAATTCTATTTGTTTTATCTTCTTCCTTATAGGAAGTTCATCACCATCTAATTAGATTTGTTAATCCTTCTATTCAAAATCTGAATGTTTTTGGACAAAAATATTAGGCCCGAAAAAAGGGTTTGGAAAAAAATTAAACCCGTTTAAAATATGGATTGAGCTTGTGCTTGAACATTCAAAACTTCAGCCTGGCCCAACCCGACCCATTTTTAAGTTTATAATACTTTATATTTTGTTATTTTTATATATTATGTAATTTAGAACACATTTAAAAAATAAATCTATACTAAAAATATAATACTACTCTATTGTGAATATTAAAATGATTTAAGATGACTATATAAAATTTTCAATAAATAAAAATTATATAAAATTAATAAATATTAAAATAATATAATATAAATATATTTTTTAAATAATATGGGCAGGTTTAGATAAAATTTTAGGTCTATATTCCGGGCCGAGCTTGGGCAAACATAAAATATGTTAATATCAGACTTATACCCAGCCTGACCTGGCCCATGAGCACCTCTACCTAGGGGTGTTCATAGTTCGATTAAAATTGAATTAACTGATCAAACCAATCTAATTCGGTTAATCGGTCGGTAGTCGAATTTAGTTCAGTCAGAGGTCGGTTAATAATTTTATGGAATTTTTGTTATCGGTTAATTCGGTTTGAAATCGGATAATTAACCGAAATAAATAATATATATTATATATAATATTTTTTTGAGCTATTAAAAAAAAAGAAATTGAACATTAGCAATATATTTTTTATATGTTTTATACTTATTTTAATCAAAAGACAAAAACATATAAATTTTAATTCGATTAATGTATTTAAAAAAAATCGATTCGATTAACAATTATAATTTTTTGCATTTCAAATAATTTAATTAATAATAATTCGATCCAATTAATAATCGATCCGGCCGTTTCAACATCCATACCTCCCCTCTAATAAAATTTGTTGCAGTTCAAGTTAACTTGCAAAGTGCTTGGTTCATATTGTTTGTTTTCACCACTTGTATTGACTTATAATCTTGCAAAAAAAAAAGTTTTCCTTTTGGCACAATATAATTTCTAGCATAATGTAGATTTTAAACATATATTTTAAAATTTTTAATGTACTAACTTTTTAATTTTTTTATAACATTTAATTAATTAAATTATTTAAAATAATAGAAGTTAAAATTAGGAAAAATATATTCTTATCATTACTTAAATTCAATTTTAGAAAACTTTTTAAAAACATTTAAAATAATATAAGTTAAAAAAAAAAGCCCTATTTTTTTCCCAAGACTTGAGAATCTTTCTTCCATCTTTTTAACGTTTTCTCTTTAATTATTTTTTGATATCAATCATTTTGAGATTTCAAATTTAATTTCAAGTTTCTGCATCACAACTTAAAAAAAAAAAAATAAGTAATTTTATATATTCTAACTCATCAATACAAGTTTGTTCATCACAATTAAGGGTGATGTAACACCCCTAACCCGTATTCGTCGTCGTAATAGTATTTCGGAGCATTACCAAGTAATCGTAATCGTAATCGTAATCGTAATCTAATCATTCATTTCAAACATTTCAAAAATCATAAAACGATTCAACATTAACATGCATAAAGTCCCTTAATAAGTCTTTGAGAGTTCGAAAATACTTTAGAAACGATTTGAGACTAAATCGAGAACATTTGAAAATTTTTGGAAAAAGTTAGGAAATTTTTAACTGCAGGGTTCATACGCCCGTGTGGTCAGGCCACGCCCGTGTGTCTAGCCGTGTGGGCATTTGAAGTAGGGACACACAGTCGTGTCCCAGCTCGTGTCTGTACCCATGTAACTCTCTGACTTGGGTCACACGGCCAAGTCACACGCCCGTGTGCCAGGCCGTGTACCCTTTGAAATGGCATCGCACGCCCGTGTGCTAGCCGTGTGTCTCACACGGCCAAGTCACACGCCCGTGTGTCTGGCCGTGTGGACCTAAAATGTGCCTTTACCAACAAATTTACCAAGTCCTACATGCTTGGGCATTAAACAACTCAAAAACAATTCGTTTAACCTGTCCAAAACACGATCAAACACATTCAAAACATACTAAAATAATCATCCTAGGTGCCTAACCAATGTACCCTCATTGGTACCACATTTATATCATCAAAACATCAACCAAATTAAAATTATAAACATGTCAAAATTCATCAATTTGGCCTAACTCAAAACTACCTAAAACATTAACTTAAATTCACATGTACATATCTAGATTTGGTTCAATTTAGCATGCCATAATATGGCTTCAAACACAAACACATGTTTATATGTATATACCAAACCAACATTACATTTATACCCCTAGGTACATGCCGACACAAAAGATAAACATCACTACATTTGAGTTTGGAATCGTTGTTGGATGCTGAATCGACGATCAAAAGTGAAGTACTTAATCTGCAGACGGAAAAAACAAAACCGTACGCTGAGTAAAACTCAGTGGTATTTCTATAATCTGAATATTTAAAGACAAGATAATATAATATGCACAATTGAATTTTAAGCACATATTAATGTCCAGTATCATGACTATCATATGCTATCATATTTCATTTGTTAAACAATGTCCCAATTCACACAATTGCTATATAAATAGTTATTCACATATCAAACCACATTTATTTGTACAATGACATTAGCCATTCAATACTCAACTCATGAATACTTTATTTCATACCATACTCAATTCTCATCACTTGCTATATAATAGCTTTTCACAATTTGATCCACATATCATTTAAACAATAACATTGTCCATTCCACATCCAATTCATGAGTACATAACTCATGTATCTCATTTTCATGTTGCAAATCACTATCTCATTTTCAGTTCACATACAATATCATCCAATATCAATCATAGTAACGTTTTATTTAATTACCCCTATTAACACGACTCGGACGGAAACACGGATCCAACCAACACACTAGTTTGGCACCCAGTGCCTCATCGGATAAATCCGAAGTAGTAACTGCGTCCAGCACTATATAAATTTGACACCCAGTGCCTCATCAACTCGAAGTCGAAGAAATCCCTGAACTCTTCCCATCCTATGGCATGCCATCTATATCCGACTCAACCCGATATAGTTAATAGGGTTTAATTTCACATTTCAGATATAACCAATATCCAATACTAATTTTTCATATAATCATATATATATATACATGAATTAAATTCAATCTATAATAATCAATATCCAACTTTCACATTAACACATATATTCATTTCAATTCAATAATCAATACATTCAATATGTATATACCAATTCAATCCATTTCAATCAATTATCAAAATATCAATTACTCACCTCAACACTTACCATATGCATTAAATTGAATTATAATAATTAACAACTAAGTTCGAATTATAGAAATACAAACCGTGAATTCCGAGCTATTCCACGTCGATTTTATCTTTCCCCTTTTTAGTCGAGGATTCCGGTACGACGTTAGCTACGGAATTAAAACAATTAAAATTCATCAATACAATAAAATTTCAATTTCATATTGAATATTGAATATTTAAAATTTTACTCAATATTTGTCTAAATTCTAATTTAGCCCCTAAACCGAGACTAATTTTTATTCTTCACATTTAATTCTATATTTTCATACAAATTCCACTTTAAACTAAATTTAATTCCCTATTTTCAATTAAACCCCTAAATTTTGAATTTTTCACAATTTAGTCCCTAATACTCAAATTTTACAATTTGTTCTACAATTTAATCTTTTTCCATTTCTAACTTAAAAATCTATCAATTTAATCCCTAATACTAAAATTATTCAACATTAACAACACTTAAAAACTTAATAATTGCTAAAATTTCAACACGGGTTGAGTAACCTAGGTACCAAAATTCCAAAAACATAAAAATTACAAGAAAAGGGACTAAATTGACTAACCAATTGAACATTGAACAATTTGGAGCCCTAAGGCCGTGCGTGACTTTCTTTTCCTTTTTCTTTTTCTTTCTTTCTTTTCTTTCTATTTTGTATGGCTTTTATCTTTCTTTATTTCTTTTTTTTTATACTAACTTTTATTATTATTATATAATATATATACACATTTACTTAATTATTAACATTCTTAATTTTATAATATATTTTAACTTTAACTATTATAATATTTAAAATAAATTTATACATAAATTATATAAATAATTCACTAATGCCGTCCACTTAATGGAATAAGGCATAATTGCTTCTTTAGTCCTTTAATTATTCTTTAATCTATAAATCAACTTTCACCCTATACGCAATTTAGTCCTTATACCTAATTACTTTTAATTCAAGTAAATTCACTTAACCGAAACCTAATTAACTACAGGTAAATATTTATTGTAAATATTTACGAGTCCGATTTACAGGAACGAAGTCCCAGGAATGCACTTTCTGACATCCCTGACTATCGGATCGTTACAGGTGAAGCTAGAATTTTTTTTAGAGGAATTGAAATTAAGTTGTATATTTATATAATATTTAAAATGTAATTTCACCATTTTAATAACTTATATTTTTATAAAATTTGAAGTATTAAATCAATATTTTTTTTTTTATCATTTTTGGAAGTTAACTTACAATTTTATCATTATTAATTAAAAATTTATAAATTATAAAAGAGCTAAAAGAGAAAGTTCCCATTTTAAGGGCATTGAAGCCACTGTCAACCTATCCTAGATTTACCCTCGATCACAATGGAAAAAAAATTCTAATCTTATCAAAAAATCCAAAATATAGTAGTTTCTCATTGTGGGCATATAAGAAATTAAATGATTTGTTTGCTTCTTATTTTTTGTTTTGCTCAGCGGTAATGCTAGCTTCCGAGCTGGCTATCCCCTGCCTTTTTCCTCTCCCATCAGCCCTTCCTTTATTTCTTCTTCTCATTCACTACACATGTTTTCTTTCTTTTCAGTTTACAGATCTATTTTGTGGGTATATTTGTTGTCTTCACAAGTTGTGATGGACAAATGACAATGCTTGTCATGCGCTAAAACTCTACCGACCACCAGTAGTTTTTCTTGGAAATTGGGTGCATCTTCGTCAACTTCTTAATCTGGTTATGTTTTGAGAGTATTTTAGAATAATAAATGATTTCACGTGTCGATTTGGACCCGTGTTGTCTTAAGTTTTATATGTTTTTTTTTGTTTTTCTGTTGTTTAATAAGTCTCCAGTTTTAGAAGTTTTTGTCTGCTCTTGTAGCACGTTTTTTAGTCTTGCTTATGCATGTAATATTAGTTTTACAAGTGACTTTAGGGATGATTTTGTTGTCGTCCTCTCTACTTCAGTGAATGCTCGATTCTTTTGTCGATTTTTGCAAGCCGCTTTGGATCATCCGGGGCTGATTTCCTTATCATATTAAGTGCTTGCAATCACTCCACATATGCCGTGCTTGAGTTGTGACAAAGCCAATTGTTAACGTATCATAATGTTCTATTGATGCTGAGGCTAAAGTCTTTGTTGTGTTGATGGAGCTTGTCCTTCACCATTTACAACGGGTATTTACTATTTTTTTTCTTTGAATTGTATGGTTCCATTCATTAAACGAATTAATGAATTTACCTTTAAAAAAAAATAAATGATTTCGATGATTATACGAATAAAATATCGATTTATTAAATGTTATCGTAGTAATTAATTTTTTATTTCTTCCATCCCTTTACCCAATTAAATTAGAATTACACCAATTTAACTATATATATATATAAAATAATGTTATCACTACAACAAAATAGTGCTAAGACGACACTTATGGGGCGACACTTTCCTAAGTGTTGGGATAGACTGGCCAACATACGCTTTGGCCAACTCTTTTATAAGGGTTGGGATATGCATACCTAAGGCAACGCTTAAATAAGAGTTGGCTTTGTCTAGTCCTAAGACGACACTTTTGGGGCGAGACTTTCCTAAGTGTTGGGATAGACTTTCCAACATACGCTTTGGCCAACTCTTTGTATAAGGGTTGGGATATGTATGCCTAAGGCAACGCTTGAATAAGAGTTGGCTTTTGTATAGTCCTAAGACGACACTTTTGTGGCAACACTTTCCTAAGTGTTGGGATAGACTTGCCAACATACGCTTTGGCCAACTCTTTTTATAAGGGTTGGGATATGTATGCCTAAGGCAATGCTTGAATAAGAGTTGGCTTTTGTGTAGTCCTAAGACGACAGTTTTGGGGCGACACTTTCCTAAGTGTTGGGATAGACTTGTCAACATACGCTCTGGCCAACTCTTTCTATAAAGGTTGAGATATGCATGCCTAAGGCAACACTTAAATAAGAGTTGGATTTGTCCAGTCCTAAGACGATATTTTCCTAAGTGTTGGGGTAGACTTGCCGACATACGCTTTGGTCAACTTTTTGTATAACGGTTGGGATATGCATGCTTAAGGCAACGCTTAAATAAGAGTCGGCTTTGTCCAACACTATGCCTACACTTTTGGGCTGACACTTTCCTAAGTGTTATTAAAATACTATTATTTAAAATAAATTTAAAATTTTTTGGGTATATGACTGATTGTTTTTTAATTTATATATTAAATAATTTCTTATATAATCGTAAAAGAGATAGTATTAATTTTAAAATATTGAATTAATTATCATTATAGTTTAGGGTTTAGGGTTTATGGTATATGATTTAGGGTATATGGTTGAGAAGTTACTATTTTAAAGTTTAGGGATTGTGGGTTCTGGTTTAAGGTTTGTGGTTTAAGGTTTAAGGTTTAGGGGTTAGTGGTTAGTGATTTAGGGATTAAGTGTTATGGGTTAGGGGTTCATGTTTTATGATTTAGGGTTTAAGAATTAGGGATTAGGGGTTTAGGGTTTAAATTAATTAGTATCTTTTAATTTATATATTAAATAATTTATTATATAATTGTAAAAGAGATAATATTAATTTTAATATATTAAAATTATTATTATAGTTTAAATTATTTAAGAGATATAATAGATAAACTTTATATATATTAAATGGTTTAGGATTTAAGGTTTACTTGAGATTTGTTAAATGATGAAATTTTATACAATTAATTAATACTTTTATATTTAAAAATATTTAATCTAGACCATTTGATATATTTTTGGGCTAACACTCTGCCGACGCTTTTGGGCTAACACTTTCCTAAGTGTTGGGATAGACTTGTTGATATACACTTTTGCCAACCCTTTGTATAAGAGTTGGGATATGCATGCCTAAGACAACGCTTAATTAAGAGTCGACTTTGTTCAACACTATGCCGACACTTTGCTAAGTGTTGGGATAGACTTGTCGGCATACGTTTTGGCCAACTCTTTGTATAAGAATTGGTATATACATGCCTAAGGCAACACTTAAATAAGAGTCGAATTTGTCTAACATTATGCCGACACTTTTGGGCCAACACTTTCCTACGTGTTGGGATAAACTGCCGACATATGCTTTGGCCAACTCTTTGTATAAGGGTCGGGATATGCATGCCTAAGGCAACGCTTAAATAAGAGTCGGTTTTATCCAAAACTATGCCGACTTGTGTTATAGCTTTCCCAACTATATAAAAGTGTTGCTATATGAAAAGAAGAACTCTTATGTCCTAACTCCCAATATACCACCAATCACTAATTTTATAATTGTCTATATTACTTTTCTAATAAATTAATTTATATTTAATAAAAAATTATAGTATTAATATCTTAAACTAATATATTTGGATTTAAAATATGAATATTTTTAAAATTTTACATCATGAGTGTGAAAAATTATATATGTTCAAATTAAAAATGACTTAATAGCTTCGAGTGTGAATAAGGTTTTTAATAAAAACGCCTTAAAAATTAATTTAGTTTAGGGTTTAGTGTTTATTGTTTAGGGTTTATGGATTATTGTTCATGGTTTAAGGTTTTAGGGTTTTGTGTTTATGAGTTTGGAGTTTAGGATTTTAGGGTTTTGTGTTTATGGGTTTGAGGTTTAGGATTTTAAAGTTTTTTTAAAATATAAATATTTAAAAAATTTATATTATATATATTTAAAAATTTTAATCATAAATACAATAAATATAAATTATTATTTTTCAAAAAATAAAATATCAAAATGGGATAAATCCCAAAAGCATACATGAACAATGATTTAATGTGCAATTGTATACATGAACTTTAATTTGATCCAGTTCTTGTAAATTATTAACACAATTATTGATATAACATCATTTTATATTTATATATTGCATACATAAATATTTATATTTATTCAATATAAAAATAAATTGATGTATTTATTTTTTAAAATGTGTATGATTAAATCAAAATTAAAGTTTCAAGTATACATTTAAACCACAATTAGAATTTCATATTGAAAAAAGAAATCCTTTCAACAATACTAGAAAATGCCATACCCATCTATCAATTTAATTCCTAAAAGAGTATATCATGGTAAATTTTAACTCTCAATATTTATATTTTTTATCAATTTGATTCTTATTTTTTGAACTAAATTTGACATTCGACTTTTTAAAAAATGTTAAATCTCATTTTTAAAAGAAATTTAACTACAAAATTAATTTTTTTAATGATATTGACTTGAAAACTTACAAGGTAATCCAACATGATACTATTTGTTTTATATGTTAATTTAAAAATTATAAAAATCTTTAAAAATATTTAAAAATTTAAAATTTAATATTTTAGTCCATATTTCTGTTAAAAAATTAAATATTCAAAATTTTTAAAAAATAAAAATGAAAAAAAAATGTTAAAAATGGAAAAAAAAATAAAACAAAAACTATTTACTGTACGGCGCCGTTTTATTTTCACCCGCTCTCCTAAATCCCCAATTTTCACCCGAAATCCTTTTCTTTTTTTCCCCATTCTGTTTTCCCCAAATCCCCTTCCCCAAAATCCCTAAAATTTTCCCCAATCCTCTGCATCAAAGTGCTGCATCTCCGTCGGTAGCCCTCTGCTGCATCTCCGTCGGCATCTCCGTCGCCTTGTGGCTGCATCTCCGTTAAAATCCTGTCCGAAAGGACATGAACATAGATTTCAGCTGGCATTCTTTAGCATCACAATACGAGGAGCTTTACGCGAAATCCGTCGCTAGAGCAAGGGCAGCCACAAGTCGCACGTAAGGTTCAGTCCCAAACTCTTTTTTTTTGTTTGTTCGAGCAAAGCTGAATATCCATATATCCCGATAACAAGTGAGTTCATCCATATATATATTTTTACTGCTAACAGTTGATTTTTTTTTTCATTGTAATATCAATTCACACCATTCATGTTGTTGATAAGAAAAAAAAAAAGCCTTTAGGTAATACATAATATAATCAGTGTAACATTTTGTGTTAATTCTCTAATACTATATACATTATAGATGGTTGAGAAAATTTATTAGGGGAATCTAACCCCTTTAATTAAAATTTTTCAGTTAATTATTCTTTTTATCATTTTATTTTGGTCAATTTTTTGTTGTGATTTTTATGTTTAAATTTGGGATTTAATTCGTATATAGCAAAAATTGTTTAGTTCGATTTGATTGATAATTTTTAGTCAAGTTAATTATGATGATTAATTTGGTTTTGTAGGTGGTTAAAATAGATTATGTTTATTGGTTATCAATTATTAAATTTCATAATTAAATCAACCAATTTAAAAATTTTAAATTATTGGTTATCCTAAAAGAGGCATCAAGCACTAATCACCTGACCCAAATTGCCATATAAAGCTGTGTCGGTGTTTATATTTTGTGGGTCACTAATGTTTATAATGTTTTCTTGTTGTGAATTGGGTTTGAGTTCACATCAATGTTTTGTTTGAAGAAGAAAAAGTTTTTTCGGTTTTATTTGTATATACTACATCCAAATTAATTGCATATTTTATTATTAATCTGATTTAGGGTTCTGAATTTAGAAGATGAAAATATTAGAAAAAACCCTTCGTTTATATTTGAACTTTGTTAAAACTTGAAATGCTTCAAAAATTATTGGTTTTACTTGTGAATTTTACCTTCATTTGTTTTTTTACTGTGTTTTAGTTGTAGAAATTAAAATATTTGAAAAAAATTTGCTTATTCATCAGTTTACATTTGAGATAACGTTGATTCTAAAACCATGGTTTTGAATATTTTTCAGCTTATTAAGAGAGGAAGATGGCATCCACTTTCACAGCCATGTCATCAGTTGGCTCATTCGTTGCACCTAATGGTCTGGTCATGGATAAGAAGCTTTCATCTTCTTCCAACAGATTGTCATCTTTAGCATCCATTTCTTCATCTTCATCTTCATCTTGTGCCCAGGTACATTGTTGTTGAGTTTGCATCAATGGCGAGGCTTGGGTGCTACTGTGGATCTCTTTTACCGAAAGGAACTTCCTTTGAGGTTATTATTTAGTCTGGTTTTATACATTATTGCTGGATTTTTCTAATATTGCATAAGAATTCCTATATGATCTAAGTTAATTTATGATATCTGAAATTTTTTTGCTTCATACTTTGTATGTATCTATGATGTTTGTTCTGGTGTTTAATTTGGAAATTTACATTATCCCAATCTGTTATTGGTATTTGGTTATTTTTCAAGTATTTAAAGATACTCATAAGAAGATTACCAGGCTGTTATCAAATAGGATGACATAGACTTTAGTGGTTGCTATCAAATAGGCTGTTATCAAAGAGGTCTGTGACCTAAACTAGGAGTCTAGGGCTGACTAAATTTATGTGTCTATGCTACAGAGGATTTGATGATGAAATGAGGGCAGTGGTTGCAAGAAATCTAGAAGGAAGGGGAATAAAGTTGGTTCTAACATATGTGAATTCAGTTGGTTAAAACAGATAATGGCATAAAAGTTATTACAGATCATGGTGGTGAGTTGATAGCAGACGTTGTACTATTTGCCACAGGTGATTACAATTCTTTTCTAGATTCGAAGCAAATGGTCTCTCATTTCCATATTCTTGTCATTCTGTTTGTTCTGTATTGTTTCTCTCTCCATATTTTATGGATCTCACTATTGACTTTAGGCTTGCATTTTATATTTCGTGGCTGAATGGCAATAGCCATTACACCGCTTAGTGCTTTGATATCCATGGTGCCTTTTGGTTGTTTCTAACTATTTGTGGGTTACCATCAGTTCTAATTCTATCAATACTTACCATCATTTAAAGAATAATGTCAGCTTACTTGCTTTATTTATGCAATTTGTTACAAAATTGCCATTTAGTTCTCTGTCGTGTTTATATTCTCCATGATAATGTTTTGTGGTCATTTAACAGTTCGTTAATCTGGATGAGAAAACCTGCATACAGTAACAATTTTTTTTAAAAAAAATTCTGTTACAGGCTACAAAATATAGATCTTGTCATGTTTGTTCTAATTATTACTCCTTGTAGGTTTAGAAAAGTAACCATTACCACCTTGAACCTTACTATGCTGCTCTATTTATTTTATAATGGTTACCCAAGTTTTGAATGACTTGCTGTTGCACTCTTATTTGGAGGTCTTGGTTAACATTATATATTGAATGTTTTTTTGATATCTGCAAATGGTCTGCATTTGAAGTTCTGAACTTTGATTTATCTTTAAAGGTGTCAAGGTTCGTTCATTTATCTTCATATAATTATGTTCATTTATCTTCATATTAGGCTTTCTTGCAGGCTTACAATGTCTAACTTATTATTACTTTAATGCAGGCTGCAGGACAGGATTATGAGAAGGAAAAACTTAACGAAAGGAATTGAAGTTTCTTGGGGCTACCTTTGTAGAAATAAGAGATCAACAGAGTTTCTTGGAATTGAAGTTGCAATTTCAAATTGTATTAGCTTTTATGTAGTACAACATCAATATCAATGTCCATCATCTTAGGTACTTTTTTATTTGTTTACTTTTGTACATTGAGTTGAATGTTAGTGGTATACATTTCAGCTAAATGTTAGTGTATTTTAATTGTTGGATCGATTTTTGTAGTGAATATTCAATCTTTATTTTAATTTTAATTTTAATTTTAATTTTAATTTTAATTTTATATTTTTAGTTGTATTTAAAGCATAATTCCTATCATTATTCACTGTAAATATTTATAAAAATATATTAATATTGAAATAATAAAAAATAGAAAAAAATTACATTATACATGTCTATTCTAATCCTTTTAAGGTTACTTTAGACAGGTTTATCTCAACCTTTTTTAAAGGTTGTCTTAGACAAAATTTATCCCAACCTTTTTAAGGTTGCTTTAAATAGGTCTATCCTAACTTTTTTTAAAAGTTGCCTTAGACAAGGCCTGTAACACCCTGAATTTGGGCCTAGAATAAGTGGGTTCGTGTGTTGAGAGAATGGATTTTTGTCGTAAAAAAAAAAAAACTTGTAATTATTGTTTACTAATTTTTCCTCCCTTTTAAATATATTAACTGAATTATAATAAAATTTAATGTGGCATAATATTAAACTCTATGTAGTCAATTTATGCATCAATTTATCAAATATTTTCCATAACTTTGTCCTTGTCATATAATTAATTATTTTATTTATGTTATCAGTGTGATGAACGAAGTTATAATTTAGAAATATTAATTTTTCTATTATTCTCGATTTAATTTTTATATTTTAATATAATTTAGTTCTTATATTTTTTTTATAATATCAATTTTTATCGTTAATTTTTTCGTTAATATACAATATGAGTATATATAATTTGAATGTACTAAAAAAATTAATATGTGGTTTATGCTAAAATAAGATAATGGTCAATTTTTAATTGACCCCTAGATTATGTTAAAATTTGGGAATTTGATTTATATGCTTTACTTTTACACAGTTTGTCCCTCTACTTTTATAATGTCACTAATGCATTTAAATAGTTAATTTTTCTTAAAAGTATTATTCAAACAGAAATAAATTATTTTATCATGAAAAGTTTGAATGGACATCGTCTTTTAAAAAAAATTATTATTGCATGTTTAGTTTAATTTTTTAGGAGGTTTAGGAAGGGTTGGTAGTGTTGGAAAAGTCCTAGGCTCGATCTAGGGCTTTAGCAAAAATGTTGTTTTTTTTTTAGGGAGGTTGGTGGTAGTCATAAGACTTTTAAAATATTGTTGGGTTAAAAGATGTCATAAAGAAGTAGGTGGTTTGGTGGCTTGGGGCGTTGTGAATAAGTTGGAGGTCAAAGGTTCAAGTCTTGGGTATGGCAAAAAATTTTATTGCGCATATGATAGTATGAAGGCCAGAGTTTAGGCCTTATAATTAGTTGGGGCTATTTCATGACACAAGGAAATGCTTGGCCCAGTGGCAAAGGCGTTAGGAGTAGTAGGGGGAACAAGGTTCTAGTCGCGTTGTGCGTGAAATGTTGGGTTTTTTTTAGTAAACCTGGAGCACGGAATAAAGGTTGATAATTAATTGGGAAGGAATTATGACTCAAATGAAACGGGTGGCGCAATGGCAAGGGACGTGCCTCATAATGAAAAGGGCGGAGGTTCAAATCTAGGTGTCGGTTAATATTTTTGGATTTCTTAGGATGATTCGGTCGATGGAAAGTATACTTTAAAAGAAGTTGACAACGGAATATATCACAAGAATGGTTCTGGTGTAGTGGCTAGTAACGAGTGGTTGTGCTTGGAGGTCTTGGGTTCGAAGTTGCCTTGTGCGCAATAGCTTGAAATTTTTCTTTCTTTGGCGTGGGAAGGTATTTGAATTGGACCAAAATGCCAAAAGATGGTCACATTCGGGAAGCTATTTGAATGAAAATCAAATTGAATTTTTGGGCTAAATAAAAGGACTTTTTGATGAGGATAAATTTTTAAGATAATAAAGGAATTTAATTAGTGATAAGTTTGAGTTGATTAGGGAGTGTAGGTTTATTCTATTTATTTATTTTAGTATATATGGGTACCGAATTTTCCCTTTTCTTTTAGCTTGACTTTTAGTTATCAGGAAGGGCGTTTTCGGGTTTGAACAATAGGTGTCGAAATTTCTATAAATAGGGGAGGATATCTCATTGATTCTGACATTTAAACCCTAATTTATTCTCCTTCCATTGTGCCAAAATTCTTAGTCTCTCCCTCTCCAATTTCTTTTCTTCAATTTCTTCAAAAGCCGAAACCTCTTCTCCATTCTTTTTCCCTTTGAGTCGATTTCTCTAAAAAGCTGAAATCTCCATAGTTTTTCTTTATTCATCCTAGTTGAGAATTAGTTCATCCGGCATTTAAATATTTTTCTTTGACATTACTGAATCTTCTCTCCAAGTGCTAGCCGAATTCCCTATACTAAGGTAAGTGTCGACTTCTGTTAGATCTCATATTCTATTTCGGTTCTTAAAAGGAAAAAGTCGAAAAAACTAATAGTTTAATGGTGCTATGTTGGGCGGCATTCCGGGATTTGAAGGAGACCTGATCGTCTAGATCTAAAAGTCGAAAATCGTTAGTCTCTAAGTATCATGCCTCTTTTCAGGATTTTAAGGTAAGGTAGTTTTCTCTAGATTTTCGTTACGTTAGATTATCGTATTCGTAATCTTAACCTTATGTTATGGATCAACAACCACATGTTACGATTGTAGCAACTGATAAGGTCCCTCGATGGAATCAAATATGGATCAGGAAAAGGAGGGGATTGGATTTGTAAAACCAATCCCTAAATTTAAAAAGCGAAGGTGTCGTTAGATTCGGGATTGGCCAGTAGGTTGTGGACCAAGCATCCGAACAAAATCTTAGACAGATAGCGTTTTAGCGAGCTTCCGATAGTGCCGACATAGAGTGTCGTCCTAATGGTAACCAGGTGTGTAACTTCTCACACCATTAGATTATATATATATATATGTGTGTATATGTGCAATAAATCTGCTATACTCTGTTAAATGCGAAATCCCGGCATAACGTATGAAAACCCGAGAAGGGTAAAGGCTAAATATCGAGTTAGTGCTTTTCGCCATTCTTGATGAATGTTTCGTTAAAAAGATATGTTTTGCATGTAAATTTCTATGTATGCTTGGGGTAGGGTAATTGATGAAAATGGGGAAGTGTGTTCGCTCGTGGCTTATGCCATTTCGGACTGGTGACTCTATCACAACTCGCTTCGTGGCTTATGCCATTTCACTGGTGACTCTGTCACAACCCTCGCTTTCTCGTGGCTTATGCCATTTCACCTGGTGACTCTGTCACGATTTGACGATGAGCAACTAATCGCAGCATGACCGCCATCGATGGTGTGTAGCGGTGTGGGTTGATTGTAGAAATCCCTAATGGTGTGATTGGCGGGTAAGGGTGGTGTGTGTAGCGGTTGGAAACCTAGGAGTTGGGTTGGGCTTTGCATATTTTTACGTTATAATATATTCGATATATATGTTCGTGGGGCTAAGGCCCAAATCTAATGGTGCATGTGGGTTGCACATCGAGTCTCATGACTCACCCTATTATTTTAACAATTTCTGTAGCACTTAGTACATCGGATAGGGCTAGAGAGAGGAGAGCAAGGTGGCCATGCGATAGAGTATTGAGGATTAAAAAAAGACTTTATTTTATTTATTTTTAAGAAATTTGTCTTAAGTGGGTTTTATATTTTCGTTGTAATAAGGCCTTGGGCCACTAGACTATTATTTATGTTTTTGGGTTTAAGTTGGGTTTAATTATTAGACATTTTTATTTTTATGATTAAAATTAAGCTAAGACATGTACAAGGTTTCTTTTTTTTTTGGATTTTAATTAAAATTCATCAAGGCAATTTATAACTTTATATCTTATATGACTTAATAGATTATTAAGTTTTCGGTATTAATGATTAAACTTAGAGATCGTTTTCCAAAATGCGACATGTTTTGCAAAATCACTCAAGTGACATACCAGATCCGGTTGTAGTGTTTGGCCCAAATTCGGGGTGTTACAAATTGGTATAAGAACCCGGTTCAAAACTCGGCTTTGGGTTTTTGGCCCAAAACGTTTTCTAAAGATGGGTTTTTTAAAAACATGCATGTTTATAAATAACACAGGAGGGTTTTCTCGGCATGGCACCTGCGTCTCTGGCCCAAGTCCGCCAGGTAAGTATTCTGAACTCGCTGTGTGTTATATATATATATGTGAGCTTGATGGGCTTTAAGGGACGTAGATTATTTTAATTAGAGCTTGATGGACCTTAGGCCTAGTTAAACAACTCTCAATTGCATAAGACTTAATCCA
Source organism: Gossypium sturtianum (assembly GCA_025698515.1). Lineage (NCBI taxonomy): Eukaryota > Viridiplantae > Streptophyta > Magnoliopsida > Malvales > Malvaceae > Gossypium > Gossypium sturtianum. Next base: position 129,601,734 of record CM046943.1, read on the forward strand.
ACCAAACAAACCTGTGAACAAGTTGCAAGACTAGGGTGTGGCAACAGGCATGCGCATGTCTAGGATTTGATCCGGAAGAGCTTGGTACTTAAGCAGTCCTAGTGACTCACCTCCTCTTCGCTGGAATCCTACAGTGCGAGTGACTGCTCACCCTAGCCACGAGGATTTGTTGTGGGCCAAAATTAATAATTTAAAACCCGAAAGGGACCGGCCATTCTATTTTGTAAAATTACTAAATTACCCCCGATTTATAAGTGACCAAAATATCCCGATTTGTCTGATTACCAATATACCCCAGATTTCAAATTTCACAAAATCACCAAGGAACCCTATTTCAAAAATTACGAAAATACCCCTTGTAGTATAAATTACGGAAATACCCCTGGGTAGTGAAATGACAAAAATACCCTTAGGTGATGAATGTAAGTTCGTGGATGCTATTTGTATGTGGATATTAAATGATTGAATGTACGTGTTTCCTAGAACTAGGAGACAAACTTGAGACTGAAACTTGTAGATAGGTTTGAATTCGAAAGAATCACTCTTAAAATTACTTTTCATAAGATTGTTCGTGGATAATCAGTGGAAGAAAACCAATAATTCATAAAAATTTTAATCAGATAAACGTGGACCGATAGCATGACTACGAGGACATTCTAGATGTGAATACCGGTGCGTACTCTACCATAGAATACTAAGTGTTTGTTTTAGGTTTAGTATTGGAGTGCGCAGCGAAAGCATGGTAGTGAGACTTAGGTAGTATGATTACTAGTTAGTTGGAAATTTCGAGGACGAAATTTCTTTAAGGAGGGTAGAATTGTAACACCCTGAATTTGGGCCTAGAATAAGTGGGTTCGTGTGTCGAGAGAATGGATTTTTGTCGTAAAAAAATAATAAAACTTGTAATTATTGTTTACTAATTTTTCCTCCCTTTTAAATATATTAACTGAATTATAATAAAATTTAATGTGGCATAATATTAAACTCTATGTAGTCAATTTATGCATCAATTTATCAAATATTTTCCATAACTTTGTCCTTGTCATATAATTAATTATTTTATTTATGTTATCAGTGTGATGAACGAAGTTATAATTTAGAAATATTAATTTTTCTATTATTCTCAATTTAATTTTTATATTTTAATATAATTTAGTTCTTATATTTTTTTATAATATCAATTTCTATCGTTAAATTTTCGTTAATATACAATATGAGTATATATAATTTGAATGTACTAAAAAAAAATTAATATGTGGTTTATACTAAAATAAGATAATGGTCAATTTTTAATTGACCCCTAGATTATGCTAAAATTTGGGGATTTGATTTATATGCTTTACTTTTACACAGTTTGTCCCTCTACTTTTATAATGTCACCAATGCATTTAAATAGTTAAATTTTCTTAAAAGTATTATTCAAACAGAAATAAATTATTTTATCATGAAAAGTTTGAATGGACATTGTCTTTTAAAAAAAATTATTATTACATTTTTAGTTTAATTTTTTAGGAGGTTTAGGAAGGGTTGGTAGTGTTGGAAAAGTCCTAGGCTCGATCTAGGGCTTTAGCAAAAATGTTGTTGTTTTTTTTAGGGAGGTTGGTGGTAGTCATAAGGCTTTTAAAATATTGTTGGGTTAAAAGATATCACAAAGAAGTAGGTGGTCTCGTGGCTCGGGGCGTTGTGAATAAGTTGGAGGTCAAAGGTTCAAGTCTTGGGTATGGCAAAATTTTTTATTGCGCATATGATAGTATGAAGGCCAGAGTTTAGGCCTTATAATTAGTTGGGGCTGTTTCATGACACAAGAAAATGCCTGGCCCAGTGGCAAAGGCGTTAGGAGTAGTAGGGGGAACAAGGTTCTAGTCGAGTTGTGCGCGAAATGTTGTGTTTTTTTTTTAGTAAACCTGGAGCACGGAATAAAGGTTGATAATTAATTGGGAAGGAATTATGACTCAAATGAAACGGGTGGCGCAGTGGCAAGGGACGTGCCTCATAGTGAAAAGGGCGGAGGTTCGAATTTGGGTGTCGGTTAATATTTTTGGATTTCTTAGGATGATTCGGTCGATGGAAAGTATACTTTAAAAGAAGTTGACAACGGAATATATCACAAGAATGGTTCTGGTGCAGTGGCTGGTAGTGTGTGGTTGTGCTTGGAGGTCTCGGGTTCGAGTTGCCTTGTGTGCAATAGCTTGAAATTTTCTTTGTTTGGCATGGGAAGGTATTTGAATTGGACCAAAATGCCAAAAGATGGCTCATTGTTCGGGAAGCTATTTGAATCAAATTCAAATTGAATTTTTAGGCTAAATAAAAGACTTTTGATGAGGATAAATTTTTAAGATAATAAAGGAATTTAATTAGTGATAAGTTTGAGTTGATTAGGGAGTGTAGGTTTATTCTATTTATTTATTTATTTATTTATTTTAGTATATATGGGTACCGAATTTTCCCTTTTCTTTTAGCTTGACTTTTAGTTATCAGGAAGGGCGTTTTCGGGTTTGAACAATAGGTGCCGAAATTTCTATAAATAGGGGAGGATATCTCATTGATTCTGACATTTAAACCCTAATTTCTTCTCCTTCCATTGTGCCGAAATTCTTAGTCTCTCCCTCTCCAATTTCTTTTCTTCAATTTCTTCAAAAGTCGAAACCTCTTCTCCATTCTTTTTCCCTTTGAGCCGATTTCTCTAAAAAGCCGAAATCTCCATAGTTTTTCTTTATTCATCCTAGTTGAGAATTAGTTCATCCGGCATTTAAATATTTTTCTTTGACATTACTGAATCTTCTCTCCAAGTGCTAGCCGAATTCCCTATACTAAGGTAAGTGTCGACTTCTGTTAGATCTCATATTCTATTTCGGTTCTTGAAAGGCAAAAGTCGAAAAAACTAATAGTTTAATGGTGCTATGTTGGGCGGCATTCCGGGATTTGAAGGAGACCTGATCGTCTAGATCTAAAAGTCGAAAATCGTTAGTCTCTAAGTATCATGCCTCTTTTCGGGATTTTAAGGTAAGGTAGTTTTCTCTAGATTTTCGTTACGTTAGATTATCGTATTCGTAATCTTAACCTTATGTTATGGATCAACAACCACATGTTACGATTGTAGCAATTGATAAGGTCCCTCGATGGAATCAAATATGGATCAAGAAAAGGAGGGGATTGGATCTGTAAAACCAATCCCTAAATTTAAAAAGCGAGCGGTGTCAGCAGTTCGGGATTGGCCAGTAGGTTGTGGACCGGCATCCAAATAAAATCTTAGACAGATAGCAGTTTTTAGCAGCTTCTGATAGTGTCGACATAGAGAGTGTCGTCCTAACGGTAACCAGGTGTGTAACTTCTCACACCATTAGTTTGTTTATATATATATATATGTATATGTGTAATAAATCTGCTATACTCTGTTAAATGCCGAAATCCCGGCATAACGTATGAAAACCCAAGAAGGGTAAAGGCTAAATATCAGGTTAGTGCTTTCTGCCATTCTTCAATGAATGTTTCTGTTAAAAAGATATGTTTTGCATGTAAATTTCTATGTATGCAGGGGGTAGGGTAATTGATGAAAAGGGGAAGTGTTACATTGCTCGTGGCTTATGCCATTTCACCTGGTGACTCTGTCACAACTCTGCATTTCAGTGGCTTATGCCATTTCACCTGGTGACTCTGTCACAACCCCATTTTTCGGTGGCTTATGCCATTTTCGACCTAGTGACTCTATCACGATTTGACGATGAGCAACTAAGCTGCAGCATGACCGCCATCGATGGTGTGTAGCGGTGTGGGTTGATTGTAGAAATCCCCAATGGTGTGATTGGCGGTAAGGGTGGTGTGTAGCGGTTGGAAACCTAGGAGTTGGGTTGGGCTTTGCATAATTTCGTTATAATATATTCGATATATGTTCTCGTGGGGCTAAGGCCCAAATCTAATGGTGCATGTGGTTGCACACCGAGTCTCGCGACTCACCCTATTATTTTAACAATTTCAGGTAGCACTTAGTGCATCGGACGGGAAATTTGGAGAGGAGAGCAAGGTGGCCATGCGATAGAAGTCATCGAGGATTAGAAAAAAGACTTTATTTTATTTATTTTTAAGAAATTTGTCTTAAGTGGGTTTTATATTTCGTTGTAATAAGACCTTGGGCCACTAGACTATTATTTATGTTTTTGGGTTTAAGTTGGGTTTAATTATTAGACATTTTTATTTTTATGATTAAAATTAAGCTAAGACATGTACAAGGTTTCTTTTTTTTTGGATTTTAATTAAAATTCATCAAGGCAATTTATAACTTTATATCTTATATGACTTAATAGATTATTAAGTTTTCGGTATTAATGATTAAACCTAGAGATCGTTTTCCAAAATGCGACATGTTTTGCAAAATCACTCAAGTGACATACCAGATCCGGTTGTAGTGTTTGGCCCAAATTCGGGGTGTTACAAGGTCTATCCCAACCTTTTTAAGGTTGCCTTAGACGGGTCTATCTTAATATTTTTTAAAGGTTGCCTTAGATATGGTCTATGTCAACTTGTTTAAGGTTGCCTTAGATAGGTCTATCCCAACCTTTTTTTATAGGTTGTCTTAGATAAGGTCTATCCCAACCTTTTTAAGGTTGCCTTAGACAGCTCTTTCTCAACCGTTTTTAAAACTTGCCTTAGACAAGAACTATACCAACCTTTTTAAGGTTGCCTTAGACATGTCTATCACAACCTTTTTCAAAGGTTGGCATTGACTTGGTCTTTCCCAACCTTTTTTAAAGGTCGGCATTGACTAAGCTTTTCACAACCCTTCAATAAGGGTCGGCTTATGTTGACTTATGGTGACGCTTTTTCAAAAGCGTCGCCATGCCTATGCCAACTGTACTATAGACAACCATTTTGGAAGCGTCGAGAGAAGCGTCGCAAAACCTATGCCAACCTTTTTTGCGTCGTCTTAGGTCAAAAAAAGTGTCGCGGTAGGGTTGTTTTGTTGTAGTGTATGTTTAATAACAATAACACAAGCTATTTAATTTAATAACAAAATCAAAGATAAACCTTGGTAAATAAAATACATACTTTACTAATTATTATTTAACACTCAAATTATCTTACTTATCACTCCATTGAAAGGCTGTTAGTGTTTTATATTGGTTAAAATATGTTATTGGTTTATGTAATTTTCACAAATTTAGAATTTAGTCTTTAAACTTTTATTTTCATAAATTTAGTTCCATTTGCTTTTTAAATTTCAAAATCCAGATACAATTGTTAACACTATTATTTTTTTTATTAAAGTTGTTGGTGTGACATTTTGAAAAAAAAAAATTCATTTGGTAGCAATATAACTAAGTAAAAAACCTAAATTTAATATAATAATTTTAAGGGTAAATTACACCAACGGTCACTCAACTTTGATGCAACTAGCAAAACAGTCACTCTGATTTCAATTTGGTCACTCACCTTTTGAAAAATAACAAATCAGTCCTACTAACCATTTTCCGTTACAGACGTAACGGAAAGATGACCTATCATCCCACTATGCAACAAGAAGAAGAAAAAGAAGAAGAAGAAGAAGAGAAAAATTCTAGAGTGGTTCAACAACAACATGAGGTTGTAGATCGCAACGACACCGGTAGGGCAAGCTTCACAAAGAACAGTTTTGGTGACGAGAACAGTCGAGAGCTTTTCTTTTCCATATTCGACCAAATGCACTATCTCATCTCATCTCAGGTCATCTCCATTTCCTCTTTTTCTTCTTCTTCTTTTAACTAGCCACATCGATAGCTCGGATCGTAGAGTATTCATACCAGATGCTTTGGACGTAGAATATGCCATGGTTTAGGGATAAAACGATGAGGTTGTTGCTGTCACAATTGAGTTCGAACCGATGGTCGCCGCAGTTGGGAGGTTGGGTTGATAATCGAAAAGGGTAGCTCATTGCGACATTTCCCCACATAGTTGGATTGCAATATTTGTTTCTGGTTTTGGCGACGCAACAATGGCGGCCACAAGGGCATAGATTGGAAGTTGTGGTTTGGATTTTGGCATGGCATAATTTGGATGAGGGGAGAGATTGGAAGGTAGAGAATGAGACAAAAGAGATTGATGGTAGATTGAAGCAGATCACCATCTGTGAAAACAAATATTATTGGGATGGAGAAGAAGAAGTATAAACATATTGGGCCATTTATGCAAAAAGTAAAAATATTGAGCCATTTATTAAAAAATTGTAAAGGAAGGACGAAAAAAAAAATCACTCAACCTTGTCTCGTCCAACGTGGAAGTTAATTGGCCACATCACTTGTCCCGTTAGCCCGATAATAGAAAATGTTAATAGGTGACTGATTTGTCACTTTTTGATAACATTAGTGATTGATTTGTTATTTTTTGAAAGTTGATTGACTGAATAGAAATTAGAATGACTGTTGATGCAATTTACCCTAATTTTAATAATATTAATAATTAGACTTGAATTTTAAAATTAAAAAAGTAAAACCGTAAAGGAATTAAATTCCTAAAAATAAAAGTAAATTCTAAATTTATAAAAAGTATAGAGACTTATAACATATTTTAACATTTTATATTTCCTGCAAATAAATGTGTTTCTAGAAAATTAGAAAAGAAAAGAAAATTGTGAGGACTGATGTGAAAACACGTGGCGAATCAACAGAGGCAAAAGGGGACCCGGGGGTGCTTACGTGTATGATTAAATCGCCGGATTGGGATTCCGAATTTGCCAAAGCCAAAGCCAAAGCCAAAGGCAAAGCTAGCCATAGCCCGAGCGCGAGGGGCTGAAGCGAAGAGTTGCCTCAGCCACCGATCTCATCTCCAACTCTCTCTCTCTCTCACACACACACACATTCGTTAGCGCCTCTCTTAAAACCTTAATATTTCTTGATGCTATTTTAAAGTTGATTGCAGTGTTGTTTACAAGTCCTCTGTCCGTCAAATGCATCATACCAAACGCAAAGATTCTACCGAAATTTTCTCTTACATTTGTCATGGTTTTCAACCCCCACTTTCCTCATATTTCGAAACTCTCCTCCTCTTCCTCCAAATCTACTTCCCTCATTTAACAAATTTCTCTTCATTTTGTTTTGAAATTTAACACTTTATATATTTAGGTTTTCTTTTCTCTCAATTCGTCCATGGCATTTTCTTAATCTATGTCGACGACTGACAGAGGATTCGCAACTCTGTTTGAGTTCAACCTCTCCAAGCTATACCTTTCCCATGGATTGGCGCCGCGTAAAAAACAGAGAATGTGCTTTCGGCTCACTATGTTGAGTCGAATCAGTTGCTGCTACCCCGACCCCCTCATCCCAATCCGGAGAGGCAACGGTTCAGCTAATAGCAATGAGAAGAAGGGGGAGAATTGGCGGTTGGACTCCAAGAATAGCCTTCACAAGGTCCGAGTTCTGGCCTCTCCTGCAATGTCGTTTGCTTCGGCTCAGTACGTCACTGCTTTTAGCATGCTATACTTTTTCCTTTCAATCTTAAGAATGTATCTTCTTTTTCTTTAAAAAAAGAATCTAAACAAAGGATAAGTGACTTGCTAGTTACGCATTTTATTTTGCGGAAGTTAATTTGTTTGTTCCTTTTTATTGATTTGTATGCAAAAACTTAAAATGTTCTGTTCGCTACCAAAGCTTGTAATGCAATGTTGATATCGTGTTATGCTTGTCACAGATCTCGATTTTCTTCCAAACAACAAAAGTTCTACACTCAGTGTACGCCTCGAAATTCTGGTCCTCAGTCTCGTGATACTCTACCGACAAGAGGTAACACAGAATGCTCATTCATCTGTTGAATCTTATTCTGGAATTCTCCATGTTCTTGTATTTTAGGTTTCTGATGGCATTTAGATTACCATGGCTAATAAAGGATACGATTGTTTGCTTGTTTCTTCATGGTAGACACGGGTATTGCAAATGAGGAGGACTGGGGAATTAGCTTGTTAAATGAGAATGTTAATGAGTCTGGCACAAATGAAGATGGCAGTACCTGGTATCGACAAAGTGGAGAGGACCTTGGTGAAAATGGATACTTGCGTCGATGGACAATGATGGGTGGTAAATCCCATGACGGATCCTCTGAATGGATGGAAACGGTATAATATCATTTTTGTTTCATGATATTTTGATGTATGAATTTTGTTGATCTTCTAGTTGCAATTGAGCGGATATTCATAATGTTCTTTCAACAAACGCAATATATGAAATTATGACTGTATATTAAAACAATTAGGTATCATGTTTGCCACCATGGTTGTTTGAAGAGAACTCATTCTTGTGAGAAACTTATTTCTGTATTTTTCCAAACTTGGAAGAGTTTTCTGACAGGCCATCATTTGCTAAGATTTCTAAAGAACACCAAGTTATTCATGTTCAATTTGCTACTCAGCCAACTTGCTTTGCATATTGTTATCAATGCCTAACATCTATTTCTATATTGATCTTTTCTTGAACATCTATTTCTGTATTAAATGGTCAATATGCGCACTCAAAATTATTCATGTTGAACATGAATTTTTCTACTCGGCCAGCCTGCTTTGCATATTGTTATTGCCTTATTGGTGCCTAACATTTGTTTCTGTATTAAATGGTTGATATATTGGGTGGAACGATTTGAAGTATGTCTGTTATTATAATGTGAATGAAATAATTCAAATTAGTTAGAATATTTTATTCTTTAGAGCTTTGCAACAAAGACAAATTAATCAGCCAAGTGTGTATTTTTTCTATTCTGGGAGTGGGGAGCTAAGGTATTTGTATAATGAATCATCTTTTCTGTAAGATTATATAAACTTGAGAATGATTTGAGTTGTAGTTCGAGAGATGAAAGCACCCCGAAGGGGACATTGACGTTAACTGTTAGTTAAATTGAGGAAGAAAGGATGATTCTTAAAAATTTTGACTATAGAATTTCAAATCTACTACCAAAATACATAATTTTTTAAAATTCTGTTACTTAACATGTATTATAACCCCAGTAAGTATTATCCTTGCCAGATATATTTAATTGGATTTATTGATCTCCTTGACAGTGGTGGGAGACAAGTGACTGGAGTGGATACAAAGAATTAGGTACTTGCATTTTTCATTGCTTTATTCTATCACCACTTCCATTGCTTTATTGTATCACCTAATGTGTTAATTAATTTCTCATGCTTTATTCTTGCCGAAATGACTCTAAAATCATCTAAGCATGTATTTGAGTTACTTTTACCAGAGTTTATATTTCATAGGTGCTGAGAAGTCAGGAAGAAATGCTGAAGGAGATTCATGGTGGGAAACTTGGCAAGAATTGCTTCATCAAGATGAATGGAGGTCTTTATTTCCACATCATTCACCTGATCGGTGAATACTTCAATTTTGTCAATTGTCACATAGAGGCAAATATGATATTTCCAGTTTACTATGCATGCAATTTTTCATCAGTGCAATCATTACATCTTTAAAAATGCAGCAATTTAGCACACATAGAGAAGAGTGCTCAGAAGCAAGCTAAATCAGGTATTGAAAATGCGGGTTGGCATGAGAAATGGTAAGTTATAAATCAATGTATGGAATTTATGATATTAGATTCCATTCTTGTTATATATTTTTACTATTAATACTTCCTATTGATGATAAACTTATTTTGGTAGGTGGGAGAAGTATGATGCTAAAGGGTGGACAGAGAAAGGGGCACATAAGTATGGTAGGTTGAATGAACAGTCATGGTGGGAGAAATGGGGAGAGCATTATGATGGAAGAGGATCTGTTCTCAAATGGTAATTTTCAATTAAGCTTTTTATGCAAAACCACTCAGTGTGCTAATTGACTACTAGATTTGAATTAATTTAGTAGTTCAGGTTCATGATCTTTTTTGCACCAATGGTCATTTGAGAGAAACCACGATACATGCCATGTTTTTTCTGGGAAGATTGTTCTTACATTGATGGAAATTTCAACTACCTTTCCTTTTATCTTCATAAGAAAACTTTTTCTGATATTGAGATTATACACTTTTCTTCTCTTGTGCTTTCCTACTTAGCATCACCTTCCTATCCCAAGCACTTTCCTGTGGTTGCATTAAGTTTTCTATTTTGATAATTTTCAGGACAGATAAATGGGCTAAGACTGAAGTGGGAACAAGATGGGGAGATAAGTGGGAAGAGAAATTCTTTGATGGTGTTGGTTCACGTCAAGGGGAGACATGGCATGTATCTGCAAGTGGCGACCGTATGTATATTCATTTGATTTTTTCTACTTCTGATGCATAATGTGATAGTTTTTTATTTCAAATTTGGGTTTTGCATAGCATCTCATAGGTTGGATGAGTAGCCATTGATTATTATTATTTGCTCATGCTCCTTAAGCAAAAACTACTTTTGGTATTTCTCTAAAGTGTGCACTTAGGATGACCACCATAGCCGTAGGCCAAAACCTGTTTCAGTTTGCGCAATGAAAATAAACATTCTCTTGAGCATCTCTCCAGGCACCTGACTTAAATCTTAATGGTCAAAGTGAAATGCACAACTGAACTGGATTGTTTAACTGTTTTGAGTTGTGACAAGATTTTCTGGGAAGACTATTTTAGTTTTTCAATGCAACTTTTTATTCATCCACGGATGAGGAGACCTGAAATTTATGTATAGGCATTGAACAAGTGTGTTCTTTTGTCTTCAATGGGAAGTAAAGGCCTATTGGTTCAATGTTGTTCCCTTTCATGGCATTGATAATGATCTGTATAATATATCGCTCTTATGATCTTATCACATCTACTTAGTACAAGCTATGCTTTAATGGGTCACTAAAAATGAAATCGTTTACAAACTTTTGTTACTCTTGGTATAGAAGTGGCCTAAGGGATTTTATGCCTGAGATTACACACTAAAAAACTCAATCGTCATGGTATTTCATGTATGCCTTACTTGCTCATTGAATTGATTCATTTATTGTAACTTTTGTAACTAAGGTATTCTGGTCTAATAGGTTGGTCAAGAACATGGGGTGAGGAGCATTTCGGAAATGGGTATGGAACGACTTTCATTGTTAGCTTTAGAATTTTTATGTTTTTATAGCACATTTCCTTGTGCTAAATTGCATTCTGAATCATAACTGGACTGTGTTTATTTATTTGTTTATCATTCTCATTTGTATTTCTCTTTGATTCAATTCTACACGGGAGAGACTAAAACTCCCTTTGGTTGGTAAACAGGAAAGTTCACAAATATGGGAAGAGCACAACTGGTGAAAGCTGGGATTTAATTGTTCATGAAGAGACGTATTATGAGTAAGAAGGAAATTCTTATCTGCATTTCTATGTATATACTTATGTATTTGAAGAGAAAATTGACAAGTATTGACAAATTGTTGAAGGGCGGAACCTCATTATGGATGGGCAGATGTGGTGGGCGACTCAAGCCAGTTGCTAACGATCCAACCTCGGCCAAGGCCGCCTGGTGTCTTCCCAAACCTTGATTTTGGATCATCGCCTCCTCAACTTGATGACCAAACCTGACTAGCCTCGCCCACTTCAATTTGAGTTGGAGGAGGCTTTTATCCCCCTAGGTTTTAAATCAGTTAACTATTATTAGTTGTTAGTTGCAGTATGTGTAGCGGAACATTTTTGGATTATTGGTGTTGGATTGGTTAATTCTTATAAATTTGAAAAATGTTGGGTGGATTATAAGGACCTATAAATGTCACGGGACTAAAACTATCCGCGGCCCGTAATGCAATGTAGAAACGTTAATTGGATGAGTTGATTTTAAGTTTGAATTAGATGAATTCTTGTTTTAATTTTTTTTCAACATATGAGAATTTGGGTTTAAAGATTAGGGCTTTTTGGGTTGGATTATTGCAAATTAGTACAAATCTTGTATGTCATGTTTGGTTAGCTTAGTGGTGTGATAAGTGATTTATTCTGCACCATTGATTTTTCAGTGAATATTTAATATATTCAATATGTATCTGAATTTCTTTTGTATAATTCGACACTAATTTTGTTTAATTTGATCAAATTGATATATATTATTTTAAATTTTTTATTTAAATCCAAGAAAAATATTAACTATTTGTTAAAAAATATTTTTTAAAATTAATTATCTTAAACATAAGATTGTATATTAACAAATAACATTTATATTTTAAGCCATAGGAAATATAATGTAAGAGGAGGAATAGATATCAAACACCTTAATGCAGTAACATCTATCTTACATCCATCATTTTGAAATTTTAGTGTTATAGAACACTTCTCTGTAAGAGTACCAAAGGTGGCTTTAATGTTTTGTGTAAAACTAGATACACAAAACATTACCCAATTACACAAACTATTACAACTTGAAGGAGCTTGTAAAAGATCATAAAAAGCTCGTTTCAAAGGGTTGCATGTGAAAGAAATAGGAAGGTTCGTGTTTTATTGGATAATAGTATTAAGAATATTAGTAGCAATACTATTAGAGTTGATTGCTTGAAACTGCATGACAAAATGAAACAAAACCTTACGGTAATTTTGGATAAGAGTTTTGGTAAAATTCTTCTAATGAGTGATTTGTGGATATCATGCTTAGATAAAGGATTTATTTGTTGTACACTATGTGGATGAGAATTGAAAGTTGAAAAGTATGATTTTAAATTTGTGTCATATTCTACCTTCGCAAGTGTTTTGTGAAATACTATTTATACTTTTCTTAATAGATTAAGGCATTGAGAAGAAAATTTTAGTATCATCTTAGACAACACATGGAATATGGATAACATGCAAGATTTGTTCTGGAACAATTTTGTACAACAAGATGTTTTATTGTCTACTAGTAATTTTTTATATCCGTTGTGCTCAAATTCTAAATTTTGTTGTTTAAGAGGGTTTTAAAGTGCTTGGTAAAACCTTGAAAAAAGTAAAGGATAGTGTTGAATATATTGAAGAGTTGGAATCTAGAATATAAAGGTTAAACAATATGTAAAAAGAGTTAATTTGAATTAACCAAAAGAATTGTGTTATGGGTTAAATATGAAAATAGGAAACATATATAATGAGGGTGAAACATTGCGTTTTGGCGTGTGCTATATTAATGAAATGGTGCGTTTGGAGAGTGAAGGTCACAGTTGTATGGCCTAACTAACTTTTGTAACAACTCTTCCTTTCCTATTTTAACTTCTTGTTGAAAGGGGAAACAATTATCAATTTTGTTAAACACAATTTTCTTCCTCACTCTCTCTTCTTCTCCATTCTCTTTATCTTTTCTCTCTATTTTCTCATCTTTTCTAGTTCGAGCCGCATTAAAGGTATCAGAGCCCCGTCGATCCTCCGTGGATGGTGATGGGGTCACTACTTTCTTGCAAAAGGATGTGGGACTTGTGCAACAAGAGGTGGTCAAGCTCCAAGGTGAACTGTCACAATGGGCTATTAAGTTGGAAACTCGACTGAAGGAGTTCAAGGATGATTTCAAAGGTGAGTTGAGGTTTGAGCTTCACAATCTGTTTGAACAATATTTGGGGAACCTAACACCCGCTGCAAGCAATGCAGTTGCTCAGGTTAAGGGCAAGGGGATCTTAAGAGGGCTTCCACCTGGATTTCTTCTAAAAGAACCATTAGAGGTTCCTCTTGGTTTTCGGGCCAAGGAGTCTATGGCTACTCATTCTTCACTGAAAATTGGGAGTATGAGTATGTAGCCTCGATCAAGTCCTATGTAATGCAATGACAGATCTCACAAGCTTGATTGTTTATGATTTGACAGGTAAGATTTACGAGGGTAGTAGTCTAAGCTCGAGTAGTACTTTAAGGCAGAAGGACTTCTAGATAGTGCTAAGGTTCGAAAGGTAATGTTGCATCATGAGGGGAGGGCACTGGACCAGTACCATTTCTATGCTAAAAAACAAGAAGGGCTATATATGTTGAACTGGACTTGCTCTATGATCTGTCATAATTTGATATGCCAAATTAGGCTTTTCAATACACTCGAGGAGCTTATTCTCAAGAAATTTAAGTATCTTTTATATATTTTTTTTTCGATTTTTAGTTTCAAGCCTTAATAAATGTTTGTGCTTAGTTTTACACATTTGAGACTCAAATTGGCCAAACGGTGCCATGGGAAACCTAACAATGTGATTGAGTTGGTATAGGGAGAAGATAATGGTCCAACTTTAAGGGAAACATCACTTAGAGTGGGTCTCGAGACACCGATGCCATGGAAGTTGCAACATTCAGACTTTTCACCTTAAGGATGCAAAACTTCAACACAAAATCAGCTTGGAGCATACTGTTGTAGGAGTCGCAATACCAAAGGATGGATGTCGTGACACTGAACCATCATCGCGATACCGAGCCCGAAAAGTCGTGATATCCTTGAAGGTGATGAAGTGGAGAAATTAAGGACAAATCCAGTAATGTCGGGACACCGAAGAGTGGGTGTCATGACACCAAGACCTCCAAGATACACAAGTTAGCTAATGTTTTGGATGTCACGACACTGAAACCTAGATGTCGTGGCACTGCTGCCTGACGGGTGAAAAACTGTAAAGGCAATTTTGTGTCCAAACAAGATTAAGTCTTTTATTTTTCATTTAAGGGCATAATGCTCAATGTTAGGTTAAATGTTAGTAAACTATAAATACTACTTCATAATCTTTTGAAGATAGATTTTTTTGGCTGAATATTTGTTCTTTACTTTTCATATTTCTTAGTTTAGATTTTCAATTTTCTTTTTGTTTTTGTTGTAGTATTTTTGTTTATTCATTTTTGCTAGAACATTATGGATGGAGATGTATTAAATGCTCATGCTTCATCAGATGTTTATCTATTAATGAGTATTTTGTTAACCCATGTCTTTTATATTTTATGCCTACCATGTGTTTGTTACAATGTTTGTGTAGAATTGAAGTTTAATCATGTGCCGAATTGTTTTATTGGTTGATTGATGAGTGAGTTACTTAGCTAAGTTATCATATATGCCTTGATTGGTTGTTTGTTCAAGTGTATTAATTTCATATTACACTAGAATTGACGCTTCTAGTGGAAGATTTAGATAGGCGAGACTAAGAGGAGACTCTATCATTTAGGACTTTGATACATTTGTGTCGAATAATGAGACTAGGAGGAGATTTATATGTCTAAGTGAGACCGAGAGGAGAACTTAGGTGGTATCTTTTAGTTTAGGATGAGACCAACAAGAGATTCTTAGCTAGGAGTAGCAAACAATATAATCAACATAGGTTTATTATATTAGTTAGTAATCCATGACTCATTTTATTTGATTAGATTATATTAGTTAGCAAACAATATAATCAACATAGGTTTATTATATTTTTATGTGTTAATTTAGATATAGCTCAAAATATTCTTTTATTTGAACTTGCACTAATAATTTCCGACTTGATTAGATTAGTAATTGCTTAACTTGTAATTAACTTGATAAAAACAATTACCAATTTGGCAATCCCTTGGTTTCGATCCTTGGAATACTTGGGTGTTTCATTGTAACACTACAAATATTACAACTGGCTTATCACACTTGCAGTACACCACTATATTTATAATTGTATTTTTATTGAATCATAGCCTCAGTGCATGTACACTAGGAGAGGTTTGGTTCAAGTTCCTTCCCAAATCCCATAGCTGAACTAGTCACTTTGAAACAATAAGGAACCGTGGAGCAATACCACGATGTGTTTGTAAGTTTATTAAACTGTTTGCAATTGCCTGATTTGTATGCCTTCAGTATTTTTGTTAGTAATCTAAAGTTGAAGATTGGTCAGTATTTGTAACTATTTGAGCCTAAATCATTACTGGATGGATTTTAGATTGTGAGATAAGTGGAGAGTATTCTTTTTAATTCCCCTAAGAAGAGTCTCTTCACTAGTTTTGGTCATGCACCTTGATTTCTACCTATATCACCCCAATCCACATCTCTAGGTAAACCAGTATCCCTTATTACCACTAGCTTTCCCTCTGGCATAAGTAGCTCCAAGGTGTCTCCTAAGGGGTTGACCCCAACTATGATGGTTGAAAGGAAGCAAAAGGGCCTTTTTTGTGTGTGTGGAGCCAAAGACCATATTGGCAATGTAACACCCCTAACCCGAATTCGTCGCCGGAACAGGGTTAAAGAGTATTACCGGTGATTACAAATCAAACAGACATAATTTTTAAACATTTTATAACATATTAATAATCAAATCAAAACCAATCAAAATCATACATATTGTCCCTTATACGAGTCCTCAAGGCCCAAAATACGCGTTAGAAATAAGTCAGGACTAAATCGGAAACTCAGAGAATTTTTCATAAAACATTAAAAATTTTCAAAGCTGCAGGGGTCACACGGCCAAGAGACACGCCCGTGTCTTAGGCTGTGTGAGCATTCGAAATAGGGACACACGATAGTGTCCCAGCCCGTGTAACTCACTGACTTGGCCCACACGGCCAAGCCACACGCCCGTGTGCCAGGCCGTGTGCTAGGCCGTGTAATAGCATGGCTTGCAACCCTTTGAAAGCTACTAGGGACACACGGTCGTTTCATCTGGTCATGTGTCACACACGGCTGAGACACATGCCCGTGTCTCTGCCTGTGTGGACGAAAATAGGTCATTTTACAAGCCATATCTCTCACCCAATTTGACATGTACATACACCCAAAATTGTGCATATAAGCCAATAGGTACCAAAACCATGCATTTTCTGGCCTTATACAAATGGTATAATCACATACAACCAATATGTCCTTAGGCACCTCAAATGACAATTTATAAACATGTCAACCATGTATTCAAACTTACCTAATTGATTAACTAACATATATGCATAGTTGTACTAAATCTTTCCATGTAAATTTCTTACCAAAACATAACCATTTGGTACCAAAACACCATTCTAAAACTAGCATCAAATGACCATATAAATCATATCCACAAAAGTGTCAATTTACCACAATTTCATTCTATCACAAATCACATATACAATATGCACATTCATGCCATAGTTCTCATCTTCCATAATTCAAGCATAACAATCCAAAAGTCAACCATTAGAGAGCAAATATTTATATACCATATACTAAACTCATACTATCATCAAAGTGCCAAGACACAAGCCAAATAGATGGCCAAAATAACAACAAAACATGTAGGCCAACAGTGTCCAAATTAACCTATACATGCCATTATAACCAAAATTAAACAACCGAATGTACCAAAAGAGCTGATGGATAGTGTGATATAGCTCCGACAAGCTTCCAACCCGAACGAGCTTCCAATTCACTATAAAACACAGAAAATAACACAGAGTAAGCATTTAAGCTTAGTAAGTTCGTATGACATAGAATTTAACTTACCATTTTGTCACAATTTAGGTAAGTAAACATAGCATATCCCAACACAAATTGGTCAAATGCCTAAGCACATATTCATCAACATGTTAGCCATGTAAAACACATATAATAGCCAATAATCATGGATGAACACAACAACTAATCAAGTTTCATATACATGTTTCATCCATTTCATGTTAATATATACCAAGTAATAATATTTCCATATAATTCATGTATATACCTGTAATAGTTCATATCGAACTCTTATTATCTCGTATTAGAACAGTGCCCATTGAACCATTTAGAATATCGTTGGATACTCGGGATAGCTCACATATAGTGTGCTAAGCTGTAATCTGTCAATTCATGAACATGTATGCTCAAACGAGCTATGAATCGATATGCTCTCACGAGCTGTAAATCAGTAAGCTCATACGAGCTGAGAATCGGTAAGCTCTCATGAGCTGCAATCGGCAATCCCTAATGACATGTCATTTGTATCCTACGAATTCTTAAGGTTCAAACGGGACTCGATAATTGTCGTACGTCGTCAGATATGCGATTGGCATTTATACATGGAAATTATAAAAATTACATACATATAATTCAACTAAAACATATAAATACACAATTTAATTACCAGAACTTACCTCGATGAGTATACGTAGATACGGAGGCGATTAATTTGAGATTTTCTCTTTGCCTCGATCTAACTCCGTATGAGGTTTGACTGGATCTATACGGATAAATTTAACTCAATTTAATATATTTATCATTCAAATTAGTCCAAAATATATTTTTAGAAAAATTATCATTTTGCCCCTGTATTTTTAATTTCTTTGCAATTTAGTCTCTAGGCTCAAAAAATGAAATTCATGTAATTTAACCCTTACCCAAGCCTAACCAATTTTTATACATATTAGTAGCAGCCCATATATTTCATAAATTCACAATTTCACCACATAATATTTTCTATTTTTCAATTTAGCCTCTAATTGATAATTTCATCAAAAATTCTTTTACAAAAGTTGTTTATCTAACAACAATCATTAATTTTTGTAGGAATTATAGAAATATATGAAATGTTGTCATCCCTTCAGTTAAGGGATTTTGTAAATATTTTTTTTTACAATACCTTATTCTAAGGGATCATATCTCCATTAGTATCTTTCCTATCTTAGAGTTTCCTAAACTAGATACATAGTTTGTATATATAAAGGTGTAATATGTTCTATTGAAAAATGAAGGAATATACAGAGAATTACTCTGATTTCTACATGGTATCAGATTAGGTTACGGTTCTTTTCCAACCTAGACCATGTCCGAGACTTCTTCTTCTACATATCCTTCTCCTACTCGGAGATTACTTCAAATCGAGAAAATTTTTCCTGGTTACGATGCTCAATCGATTCATCCGGTTTGACTATCACCGCCATCGATTGAATGGCAACAATTTTCTAGAATGGTCTCATTCGATTAAGATTTTCTCTTGGGCGCGAGAAAGATCGGACACGTTCTTGGTGAAATCAAGAAGCTGCTGTGTGCGATAATCGGTTTTGCTAAGTGGATGCGTGACAATAATCGAGTTATGACTTGGCTTATTAATTCCATGACCCGAGTATAAGCGAAACTTTCTTCTTTACACCACATTGCTTTGAAATCTGGAGTGCGGTCCGTGAAACCTACTCTAGCAATGATAACATTGTCGAATTGTATTATATTGAAAATCAAGCAGCCACCCTTAAGCAATGAACCATGCCCGTCACTCTCTACTACAATACCCTTACTGCTCTTTGGCAGCAATTAGATTTGTATTCACAACATGATTGAGCAAATCCAAGAGATGCTGCCCTTTATTAGCAAATTGTCATTCAGCGAAGGCTATTTCAATTTATACAAGGCTTAAACAAGGACCTGGACGAGGTTTACGGTAGGGTCCTGGCTATTTCTCCTCTTCCTTCTCTTCGAGAGGCCTTCTCTATGGTCAAGAAGGAAGAAAGCCGAAGGTGCGTGATCGCTTGATGAACCAGATTCCACTCAAGGATCGCTTCTTATCGACACATCAATCATCTCCCTCTTCCAAACGGGGGAGACCTTGGTGTGATCATTGCAAAAATGCCCGGCCACTCCAAGGAAAAGTGTTAGAAGCTTCATGGTAAGCCTCAGGACTGGAAGTCCAAGAACTCTCGAGATAATAAATCAGGCCTTGTCGCTGCCACATCTATCACTCAGCTTCACCAAAGAGTAGATTTCTGAGCTTCAAAAACTGTTTGGAAAGTTTCAGAGGTCTTGTAAGGGTAATCTGGTCATGAAAGAACCAGAAGGTAACCCTTCTTCTGCAGCATTTTTTTCCTCCCAGTTGACTCCTAATTAGATCATCGATTCTGGTGCTACGGATCATATGACTGGTAACAAGGCTTTGTTTCGCAATTTTTTCAAACATTTGGTAAAGCTGTCAAAACAGCTGATGGTTTCTTGTGTAAAATAGAAGGACATGGCACTGTTGTTCTAAATGAACAGATTGCACCTAAAAATGTTCTATTTGTACCAAATCTGGCTTGCAATCTCATTTCCGTTAGTAAAATTTCCACAGACTTGCACTACTCCACAATTTTTAATGATCTTGATTGTACTTTGCAGGCACTGAACTCGAAGAAGATGATTGGTAAGGCCAGCTTGCAGAATGGTCTCTACATCCTCCCTTCCTCTCCTAAAACTGAGGTCTCCAAATCTTTCACCGCTTTAAAAGAAGTTGATACTGTTATGTTAAGGCACTTTCGTTTAGGCCATCCGAGTTTCTAATACCTTGCAAAATTGTTTCCTGCTCTATTCATTAATATAAGGCCAAACTCTTTTTTCTTGCAAAGTTTGCTATCTTGCCAAACATACTAAATCATCTTATTTTCCTTCTCCATACAAGCCTTCTCACCCTTTTGCTCTGATCCATAGTGATATTTGGGGCCCTTCTAGGGTGAAGAATACTGATAATTGTAAGTGGTTTATCACTTTCATTGATGATCACAGTAGGATAACTTGGACTTATTTCTTTGAAAGATAAATCAAAGCTACTTGGTGTTTTTGCAAAATTTTATAACATGGTTCTCACTCAATTTGGGTCCAAAATCTAGCTCTTTAAATCTGATAATGGTAGTGAATTTTTTGCTAGGTCTTTGGGCAATTTTTTTCCGTGAAAAGGGCATAGTTCAGCTTAGTTCTTGTGTTGGAACCCCACAGCAAAACGGTATTACCGAAAGAAAAAATAGGCACCTCCTTGAAATTACTCGTTCCCTTCTGTTTACAACTAATGTTCCCAAATACTTGTGGGGGGAAGCCTTATTAACGACCACATATTTAATCAACTGAATGCCTAATAAGGTTTTAAAATTTCAAACACCTCAATCTATATTTTTGCAGCACTTTCCCCATTTTAAGCCGATCTCCTCCATTCTGCCACTTAAAATTTTTGGCTGCACTATTTTTATCCAAAATATTGCTCCTAATAAGTCCAAGTTAGACCCTAAGTCTTTAAAATGTGTACTGGTTGGGTATTCTTCACTTAAGAAGGGATATAAATGCTATCATCCTCTTTCTAAACGATTTTTTACCACTATGGATATAACATTTTATGAACAGGATCCCTATTTCACTCAGGCTGAAATTCAGGGGGAGACATGGAGTGATTTTCAGCCACATCAGGTATCTCCTCTTAATCTTAATTCTCAACCTTCAAAATTGCCACCTTTTCGCCTTTATCTGCAGATTTGTCACCCGTGACTACTCCAATTGATTCTCCTGTAATACCTATCACTAATTCATCCACACCTACTTTAAACACCCTTCCTGAAAATACACCTACTCCCATTGAAAGTCTTAGAAAAACACCACCACCCAAACAAACCGTGTCTATACAAGAAAAGAAAATATATCCACGAGATCATTTTTTGCAATCTGATTCTTGCCGAGAATTGGATTTGGGTCCAATTGCACGAAATGGAAGAAGAAATCAATAAGTCTACTACTCTAGATGACTTCCTATTGCTATTATTAAAAAGGGTTAGACAATGCACCAAGCATCCTATTGAAAAATTTGCTGGTTATAATTCATTGATGCCTTCTTTTCAAGCATTTACAACAACCTTGGATAAAGAACAGATTCCCACAAGCATAGCTGAAGCTCTAAAGGATCCTAAATGGAGAAGGGCTGTTGAAGAGGAAATTTGTGCACTAGAGAAAAATGCTACTTGGACCATTACAGACCTTCCTCAAGGAAAAAAGGCTGTTGGGTGTAAATGGATCTTTGCTGTAAAGTATAACTCCAATGGCAGTATCCAACGATACAAAGCTAGACTAGTGGCTAGAGGCTTTATGCAAACATATGGGATAGATTTCACAAAAACTTTTGCACCTGTGGCAAAGCTTAACACTATTCGAGTACTCCTAAGTTTGGTTGTAAATTGCGATTGGAAATTACACCAACTTGATGTAAAAAACGCATTTCTTAATGGCATGCTAGAGGAAGAAGTTTATATGAAATTGCCACCTGGCTTAAAGTCTGTTGAAGGTAGCAACAAGGTTTGCAAGCTCAACAAGTCTCTATACGGGTTAAAAAAATCACCCAGAGCTTGGTTCGAGAGGTTTACTAAAGTCATTCTTAAAAACGGCTACAAGCAGTCCCTTGCCGATCATACACTTTTCATCAAGGTAACTTCTACAAATAAGAAAGCTATCCTAATTGTGTATGTTGATGACATAATTCTTACTGGAGATGATGAGGAAGAGATTAGCAATTTGAAAAAGTTGTTAAACAGGGAATTTGAAACCAAGGACTTGGGAAAGCTAAGGTATTTCCTAGGAATGGAGGTAGCAAGATCAAAAGAAGGACTTGTGATCAACCAAAGAAAGTATGTACTGGATTTACTCAAAGAAACTGGTTTTCTTGGTTGTAAGCCATCTGATACACCGATGGAGGCAAACTTGAGATTCAACAAAGAAGATGGGTCTTTAGTAGACAGAGAGAAATTTCAAAGATTAGTTGGGAAACTTATTTACTTATCCTTGACGAGGCCAGATATAGCCTTTCTGTAAATATGATAAGTCAACACATGACTAATCCTATCAAGAGCATATGGCAAAGAAACAAATAGAATTCTCAAGTACTTGAAGAAAACTCAGGACATGGCTTAATGTTTAACAAGACACAAGACAGCTGTTAAGATTTTTGAGACTCTAGTTGGGTAGGAGATCTCTCCGAAAGAAGATCCACTAGTGGCTCTTGCACTTTTGTTTGGGGTAACCTACAACTTGGAGAAGTAAAAACAATCTGTCATTTCAAGAAGTAGTCTTGAAAAATTTGAATTTAGAGCACTAGCTTTGGGAATATGCGAAGGAATTTGGCTACTTAAATTACTAAAAGAACTTGGCACTAATCGGGAGGATCACTTTGAAGTTTTGTGTGATAATCAATCTGCCATTCAGATTGCCAAGAACCCAGTTCAACATGACCGAACAAAGCATGTTGAGATTGATAGGCATTTTATTGCTGACCAAGTCAACAAAAAGACAGCCACTCTTTCATACATTCTTTCAGAAGGACAGATTGCAGATATTCTTACTAAGGCTTTGCTAAATCTTGTTTTCAATAAATTCCTATTCAAGCTGGGATTATACAATGTATATCCTCCAGCTTGAGGGGGAGTGTAGGAATTATAGAAATATATGAAATGTTGTCATCCCTTCAGTTAAGGGATTCTGTAAATATTTTTTTTATAATCTCTTATTCTAAGAGATCATATCTCCATTAGTATCTTTCCTATCTTAGAGTTTCCTAAACTAGAGACATAGTTTGTATATATAAAGGTGTAATATGTTCTATTGAAAAATGAAGGAATATACAGAGAATTACTCTGATTTCTACAATTTTCTATCATTAAACTTTAAAAATCATATATATTCATCAATAGTAAAACCCTAATAGTTTAAAAATTTCACAAATTAGTCCCCAGGCTAGCTAGGTTAAGCTACAACGATATTGAAAACATATATATAATTAAAAATGGGACAAAAATCACTTACCAATTGAGCTTACAAGCTTGGTCGAACCTAGCTTCAAAAATGGATTCTTTCTTTTGTGAAGAATCAGTTGATGATGATGAATAAAGATGATGGTTAATTTTATTTCTTTTATTTTTATCATTAATTACCATTTTTACTAATTTAACCGTTATAAACTTTAATAATTACACAATTTCCAAGCCATCATATTCCACTAACATATAAATGGTATAATTACCATATAAGGACTTCAAATTTAAAGTTCTAAAGCTATTTAATACCTTTATCTATTAGAACACAACTTTTTCACTTTACGTGATTTAGACCTTTTTATCAAATTAAGCATGTAAACAGTAAAATTTCTTAACGAAATTTTTATACGGTAATACTATCATGCTGTAGACCATAAAATAAGAATAAAATAATTTTTTTGCCTTCAGATTTGTTGTCCCGAAACCAATATTCCGATTGCACTGAAAACGGACTGTTACAACTCTCCCCCTTAAGGGATTTTCGTCCCTAAAAATCTTATTAGAAAAGAGGTTCAAATATTGCTTTCTCATAGCTTCCCCGTGTTCCCAGGTGGCTTCTTCTATTTCGTGCCACTTCCAGAGAACTTTTACTAAAGCTATGTTCTTATTTCTCAATTCTTTTATCTCTCGTGTCAAAATTCTGATCGATTCTTCACTGTATGACATATCTGACTGAATCTCGATATCTATTAGGGAGATAACATGTGAAGGATTAGATCGGTACCATCGTAACATAGACACGTGAAAGACATTATGAATCTTTTTTAGTTCTGACGGTAGAGCTAATCGATACGTAACAGGTCCAATTTTTTCAGTAATCTCATACAGCCCGATAAATCGTGGACTCAGCTTTCCTTTGCGACCAAACCGAAGGACTTTCTTCCAAGGCGATACTTTCAGAAACACTCTATCACCGACTTGAAATTCAATGTCTTTACGTTTAAGATCCGCATACGATCTCTAACAATCTGAAGTTGCTTTCAAGCTATTTCAGATTACTTTCATTTTTTCCTCAGTATCTCGAATCAGATCAACCCCGTGTATCTTTTTCTCACTAAACTCGGTCCAATATAATGAATTTTAGCATTTACTAATATATAGAGCCTCATACGGTGCCATTTTTATACTCAACTGAAAACTGTTAATATACGTGAATTTGACCAACGGTAGATATTTCTCCCAGCTGCCTTCAAACTCTAATACACAACAACGAAGCATATCTTCGAGAATCTGAATCACACGTTTAGACTTACCATCAGTCTGAGGGTGAAATGCAGTGCTAAAATGCAACCGTGTACCAAGAGCTTCTTGTAACTTTCTCCAAAATCGCGAGGTAAACCGCAGATCTCTATCCAAAATAATGGAGACTGGCACTCCGTGTAATCTAACAATCTCAGAAACATATAACTCTACTAATCTATCAAGGGAAAAATCTATACGTACCGAAATAAAATGTGCAGACTTCGTCAAGCAATCTACGATAACCCAGATGACATCTTTCTTTCTTGGTGATAGGGGTAAACCTGATACGAAGTCCATAGTAACTCTATCCCATTTCCACTCTAATATCATCACTGGCTGTAACAGTCC
This sequence comes from Gossypium sturtianum, assembly GCA_025698515.1. Classification (NCBI taxonomy): domain Eukaryota; kingdom Viridiplantae; phylum Streptophyta; class Magnoliopsida; order Malvales; family Malvaceae; genus Gossypium; species Gossypium sturtianum. The sequence goes on from CM046943.1 coordinate 129,626,670, forward strand.
TGAAGGTACCTGATGTTCAGCTTTAACCTTCTAACATATCAAACATCTCGATACAAAATCAGAAATCTCATGTTTCATTCCTGGCCACATTACATCTGTATTACTTTCCGGATGAACAGATAAACTACCACTATGGGCTTCATGCAAAATTTTTTGTATAAGCTCTGGGTTCTTCGGTACACAAACTCTACCTCTGAATACTAAACAATCACCGGATCCTATTTGAAAATCTGAATCAGAAGTCGACTCACACTGTACCCGTTTAGCTAGCAAGTCACTATCATATTTCTGATCTTCACAGATCTGCTGTAAAAACATCGGTCTAGCTTTTAACTTGGCTAAGATTGAGCCATCATCAGATAATGTCAGTCGTGTATTCATCGCTCGTAGAGTAAACAAAGACTTTCTACTCAAAGCATCAGCAACTACGTTTGCTTTTCACGGATGATAATAAATGATCTACTCATAATCTTTCAATAGTTCGAGCTATCTGCATTGTCTCAGATTCAGATCTTAATACGACATTAGAGATTTTAAACTCTTGTGATAGGTAAATATGTGACATTTTTATCCAAACAAATGGTGTTCCCAAATTTTTTATGCAAACACAATAGCTGTCAACTCTAAGTCATGTGTTGGATAGTTCTTTTCGTGCTGATTTAACTGTCTGGAAGCATAAGCTATTACTTTGCCTTCATGCATCAAAACAAAGCTTAAACCATTGAAAGATGCATCACCGATTATCACAAATTCTTTACCCGATTTAGGCTGAACCAGAACTGGTGCTTCTGTCAATAGTATTTTCAACTGATTAAAACTTTGCTGACATTTATCAGACTATTCAAGCTTCACATCTTTCTGTAATAACCGCGTCATCGACGTAGCTATCATTGAGAACCCTTTGACGAATCTTCGGTAATAGCCAGCTAATCCCAGAAAACTTCTAAATTCAGATACATTTCTCGGTGGTTTCCAATCAATAACTGTGGAAATTTTACTCGGATCAACTCTGATGCCTTCAGCTGACACTATATGTCCCAGAAAATTGAATTCTCGGAGCCAAAACTCGCATTTGCTAAATTTAAAAAATAGTTGTTTATCTCGAAGAGTTTGTAAAATAATACTCAAATGCTCAGCATGCTCGGGTTCATCTCGCGAATATACTAGAATATCATCAATAAATGCCACAACAAAACTGTCTAAATACGGTCTAAAAATTCTGTTCATCAAATCTATAAATAATGCAGGTGCATTAGTTAAACCAAACGACATCACAGGAAATTCATAGTGTCTGTACCTGGTTCTAAATGCAGTTTTCGGCACATCTGAATCTTTCACTCGTAGTTGATAATAGCCAGATCGAAGATCAATCTTCGAGAATATCGTGACACCTTTCAACTAATCAAAAAAATCATTAATTCGAGGCAGTGGATATTTATTTTTGACTGTAACCTTGTTGAGCTGACGGTAGTCAATACACAATCTCATCTATTCGTCTTTTTTCTTAACAAATAGAACTGGTACACCCAAAGGTGAAAAACTAGGTCGAGCAAAACCTCTATCTGTCAACTCTTGCAGCTGTACTTTCAACTCTTTTAACTTGGTAAGAGCCATTCTGTAAAGTGCTATCAATATCGGTGATGTTCCCTATTCAAGTTCAATAGCAAATTCAACCTCTCTAACTGACGGTAATCCAGGTAACTCCTCTGGAAACACATTGAGATACTCGCAAATCATTGTCACTGATTCAAGCTTCGATTCAGACACTTTAGTATCCAATACATAAGCAAGATAAGAATTGCAACCTTTTCTTACATGTTTCTGCGCTGACATAGCTGATATCATAATAGGCAACCCACTCGGATTATCTGGTTCAATACGAAGCGTCTCACCGTTTTGACATTTCAAAATAATAAGCTTTCGTCTACAGTTTACAATAATATCATGCAGAGTTAACCAATCCATACCAAGAATCACATCAAATTTATCAAACGATAATAACATCAAATCAGCTGGAAAACTATAACCCCGAGTCGTCAAAGGACAATTCTTGCAGACTTTATCAACTAACACATACTGACCTAGGGGGTTCGATACTTTAACCACAAATTCAGTGGACTCAACAGGTAAATTTTTACTAGATACTAAATTCATGCAAACATATGAATGGGTTGATCCCGAATCAATCAAAGTAGTAACATCAATATCATAAATAGAGAAAGTACTGGTAATAACATCTTGTGCAGAAGCATCATCACGTGCGCGAATAGCGTAAGCCCTAGCTGGTGCTCGTGCTCGGATCTCACAGTAGAGTCTTTGGTTACACCATGGCTACTACTTACATTTCTGGGATTACAAGGTAGTCCACTATTGGTCAAGAGTTGGGGCTATGTGCCATGGTTTTGTCTTCCCCTGCTCAACTCAGTTTGTCAACATCTTCCTTAGACACTAGTGTTAAGCTACAAAACCTTTTAGAGGAGTATGTAGATATTTTTTAAACTCCTACTAGGTTGCCCCCTCCTATGTTACAAGATCATAAGATCCCTTTAAAGGATGGAGATTCAATGATCAAGATCAAGCCTTATAGATATCCAATTGTTCAAAATACTAAAATAGAGAAGCTAATACAAGAAATGCTACAGGCATGCATCATCAAGGATAGCAACATCTCTTTTGCCTTTCTAATTATCATGGTTAAAAAAATGAAAGTTTTAGGCTCTGTGTGGACTATAACCAGCTCAACCAGCTTACAATCAATGACAAGTTCCCTATCCCAATCATTGAAAAGCTGTTGGATGAATTGGGATAGGCCAAGGTATTTTCCAAGCTGGACTTAAGGTCTAGATATGACGAAATAAGGATGTGGGAGCCTGACATTAACAAGACAACTTTCAAAAATCATGAGGGCCACCATAATTTTTTGGTAATGTCTTTTGGCCTCACACACACTCCTTCCAGCTTTCAGGCACTCCTGGATGCTATCTTCAAACCATTACTGAAAAAATCACTTTTGGTTTTCTTTGATGACATTCTGGTCTACTCAACAACTTGGGCAAAACACCTCATCCACATTAGGGAAGTTCTTCAATTATAAGGAATGCATCAATTTTATGTCAAGCAAAGCAAATGTTGTTTTGGCACCTTTCAAGTTGAATATCTCAACCATGTCATATCTCAAGGGACAATGGCCAGGGACCAAGCCAAAGTGGAATGTGTGGCTAAGTGGCCTTGTTCCTACATCTATCAAGGAGTTGAGAGGCTTTATGGTTACTACAGTAGATTTCTTAAACACTACGGTTCCTTGGTCAAACTGTAACACCCCTCGCTTGAACCGGTCGTCGGGTCTGAGCTACAGAGTGTCACATTCGTTGCCAGAGAAACTACAAACATTTAACATTCAATTAACAACTTAATGCATACAACATAACAATTTCAAACAGTAATCATGATATACAACTATTCCTAAGTCTTATATGAGGCTACGCATGCTCTAAAATTAGCCTGGAATCAAACAAGGACCAGTATACAAAGATTACAAAATTTTAGGTTGACGTCGTGACGTGAGGGAGTTCCTTGTCATGACGTGACATATTGACTTGGGCCTCATTGTGACGACGGGGTTCCTAGTCATGTTGTGGCCTAAAGTCCAGAGCTCGTTGACCTGCCTCAAATCGTAGTGGCAAATTAAGTACTTTTCGGCACTTAACAAGCTTATTTTCTAGGCATTTTTATATATTTTCTTGCATTTTCACATTTCTTATTTTAGAATTCAAATATTGTAAAATAAGTATTTTTATGCGTTATTTTGAGTTAGTTAACCTAATTGGGCCAATACCGACCTTAATATGGTTTTAACGAGCCAATTGAGTGTGCAGGACACCTAACTTTAAACCCAAGAGCATGAGGAACGATAGTCAAGCAATGACGCAAGCTTTTGGAGTCGCAACACAATCGAGCTAGTCTAGAATTTGGCATTCTAAGTTGTGTGTCGCGACATAGGTGCGACATGGGCCAAAAGTTAAGGAAGGGTGTTTCCGTTCGCACAACACATACTTATTATAATTAGGGCTTGTATTTGACCTAATTAGAGCTGTTAAACTCTTCTATAAATAGTTAAATTGAAGCAAGGCTTAGGAGCTTTTTGCCAAGCCGTTTTAGGGTTTTTAGTTTAGTAGATTTAGGTTTAGTTTAGGTTTATTTTATTTTAAATTTTGTTTTATTTCTTGTTCTTCGACTTGGATTTAATTTGAGTCCAAGCCTTTGTTATTAAATATTTTAGTATTTTTCTTTTATTTCTTGTTTGCAACCGACGAGATCTCGAGCACTGTTAAAGGAATTCGCTATTCTGAACACATCAAGTCATCAAACGGACAATTTCTATCTCTTTATCTTTTATATTAATTTGTGTTCTTGCATGATTAATTTAATTCTAGAAAAGATGGTTTTTGAGACGATGAGTGGCTAAATCCTTAGAGAGATTAACAAGTGGATGTGGGAGTGATTAACAAAAGAATTAGGGTTTTTCCAATAGAGTTAGTTGGCATTAATTCATGTGGTTTTAAACACTAGGATTGACGACCCTAGGAAGAAATCAAGGTTAAACGAAGTCGAGAGATAAGTTTACCGAGTAAATCATGGATTTATCTCGGTCAAAAAAGTGAGGGCGAGAGGTAAGCGTGTACTGGTCAATTAGTTAAGTAGTAGAGGTCGAAATGTGATATTGTTTAGTTAATAACTAACTCCCTAATAAAATCTGAATTCTGAAGTTAATTACAACCATTGAAGCGAGTTAATCTTCTACTTGCTATTTGAGAGATTTTCATTTGTTAACTTTGTTTTAGTAGTTTAGTTTTTATTTTATCATCTTCGTCTTTAATATTGATTTTCGTAATATTATTTTTAGTGACTACTGTTTAGACCTTCTGCTATAGATAATATTTTTAGATTTAATTCAACCTCCCTTGGATACGATCCTCGGATACTTCTTATGTTCCGTTGTAATACTAAACCATATTACAATTTAACTTGTTCGCTTGTAGATAGCGCACTTAATATATATATTTATTTGTACGATTTTTAATCTAAACATTCACATGTTTGGAAGCGGTCAAGTTGTTGGTGTCGTTTTCGATGAGGTTTCGACATTATATTTAAATTTATTTTATGCGGCCAGTAGGATAAATAGGAAAATTAAAAATTATAGATACAATTTTTACTTTATTTCAATTTTTTTTATTAAAATATATTATTTTTTATTTTTTTCTATTTTTGATTTAAGTTTATGACCCGAAGTGGAAGCATTCCAATTGAGCCATATCCTAATCTGGAGAGAATTTTAAGGCGTAATCATCAATTTATGCAAAACGATCCACCCATGGTAGTTGATTTACCTCGGGAAAATCTACTGTTTGACAATCCACCTAAACCACAAGCACAAATCTATGGGGAGTTACTGATGGCTCAAAGGACATTGCGCGAGTATGCATTACCGACACTAGATGTCGTGCGAGGTAGCATCGAACGGTTGGCAATCAATGCCAATAATTTTGAGATCAAGATGGCAACGATCCAAATTATCCAAAACACCTTGCAGCTCTAAGGGAATATAATGGAGGATCCAAACCAGCACTTAAACCAGTTCCTCTAATTGTGCAACACTTTCAAGTACAACAGAGTAACCGACGACGTTGTTCGTCTTCGGTTATTTCCTTGTTCTCTATGTGACCACGCGACTGATTGGTTAGTCTCATTAGAACCAGGTTCCATAACCACTTGGGATGAATTAGCAGGGAAATTTTTACATTATTTTTTTCTCGATTAGTAGATCTATTCAACTTCGTCATAAGATCGCCAACTTCAAGCAATTTAAAGGCGAAAACTTATCTGAAGCTTGGGATGGATTTAAGTTACTATTGAGGAATTGTCCCCGACATGGAATGCAATAGTGGCTCCAAATGCAAATATTCTACAACGGTTTAGAAAATAATCTGATATCCGTATTAGATGGCGTATCCGGAGGTGCCCTAAGGAAGCACACATATGAGTGAGCTTGTCAAATAATTGACGACGTGGCTATGAACTCGTACATGTGGTCAATAGAGAGGTCCACTTACAATTCAAAACCACCAACAAAGAAAGTCATCCAAAAGGTGGATGCCTATTAAGTAATTTTGGAGAAGTTGAACCATTTGGAAGTGGCTTCTAAACCAATTATCACGGAGTTGCCCCAAAATTGCGAACAAAATTTAGTGCATCAATCAGATGAGGTTAATTACGTAGGTAATAGGGGTGGAAATCCCTATTCGAATACATACAACCCCGGTTGGAAGGATCACTCGAACCTAAGGTGGGGAGGTAATCAAGGTGGAAATATAATACAAAATCAGATGAGCGCTCATTACCAACCTCCACACATACAAAGATCTCAAGATAGATCCATGGGGAGTGACCATACTGTATGTCGTCAACAACTCGATCAAATAAATGGGGAAATCCATTCAATGAAGACGGACATCCGAAAAGTACAGTTTAAGTGTACTTTAACTCGTAACATATTGACAGATTTCAAAGAAAGCATTCAGAGTCAAATGAGCCAAATGATGGAAATGATGAGCAACATGCAAAGGAAATTTGGTACAAGAATTCTCAGCGATAGGAAGAATAATCCTTGTAAAAAAGGAAAGTAGCACATGAGCGCTATCGCATTGCGATCAGACAAGACTCTTAATGATATTAGTTCTCTTATCAAAATAAGTAAGGATTTATAAAAATCTGTTGAGGAACCCATGAACAAAAATAAGCATGATGAGCTGATCGAACAAGTGACTGAATCGGTGGCTGAGTCGTTGATATCAAACTCCACAACCATAGAAATACCATTCCTATTGTGGAATGAAGATAAAAGAAAAAGGGACGAAGAGGATTTTGTAAGTTTTCCTAACTTATTTAAATCCCTTTTGTTAATTCTCTTATCCAAATAAGTGAGGATTTTGTTAATTTACCCTTTTTGGAATTAATCGATAAAATACCAAAATATGCCAAGTACTTAAAAGAAATTATGTCTAGGCATAAGAAGATGAAAAAGGGAGAACAAATTAACATTGATGCCTCTTGTAGCGCTATCGTTGCTAAGAAAATATCCCTGAAATTGAAAGATCCTGGTAGTCTTACAATCCCGATAGAGATAAGAGACATTTATTTTAGTAAGGACCTTTGTGATTTAGGGGCCAACATTAATTTAATGCCTCTATCTATTTATAGGAAACTCGGATTAGGGGAATTGAAAAATACTTTGATAACACTACAATTAGTTGACAAGTCTTTAGTACACCCAAAAGGTGTACTCGAGGACATGTTGGTTAAAGTGAGGAATTTTATCGTCTCTGTTGGTTTTGTAGTACTTGACTTTGAAGAAGATTAAGAGATCCCCATACTATTGTGTTGGGCTTTTTTGACCACTTCTAAATTAACCATCGATCTTGAGAAAAATGAATTAACAATGAAAATCGATGGTGAGATAGAGGTGTTTAGATGTGGCTATGATTCCCAAGATGAGGGATTGGGAAAACAATTAGGAAATAATGTTTTGTATTATTTGATGCTATCCTTAACAACCTTGATTGGAGGTATTTTTCGAGTGTGATGTGTTTAAAAAAATCATGGTCCAAGGGAACGAGACAAGTGGAAAGATCCAGAGTTAATAAACCTCCAATGGACTGATTTTGATGATCGAAAAAGGAATAAAAAGTCAACGATGGATAGCAACGGGTTACCGGACGAGTCTGGTAGTCACACTTAATTTTAATCATCGCATTTTACTTTTGTAAATATTTTAATTATTTTGTCTTTTGGATTTTTTATATTGTAATTATGGATTTTTAACTTTAGTTAGGTTAGGAATTGGGTTAGAATAAGGCTAAAGTCACCTTAGAAGTGTTTTGAAGTGATTAGACACGACCAAAGGAGTCTGACACACCTAAAAATATTGATTTTGAACTTCCTAACACGTGACGCGACCTAGGAACCCTTGTGTTGCAACACAGAACTTCAAAACTGAAAATTCTTGATAACTCTAGTATGTGTCGCGACACATGGCTCTCTAAGTTGTGACACGCAACTTCCAACCAAAAATCTAAAAATTAAAAGAAATCGTGTCACGACATGCACACCCTGTTTCGCGACATAGTATCGAAATCTGCACTTTTCTTTTTTGAACTTTTACGAAATTTGATGATATTTAGTAAAGAAAATATTTGTTTCAGCCTCGGAAATTTGCAGGCACTACGGTGTTCCATGTTATAGTTATGATTATGTGAAAAGAAGAGATTTCAATCTATTTCAAAATATAGACATGGACAAAGTAATAAATTGTTTAAACGATAGGAGAGGCGAATGGAAACGACAATCAGGTACAAATCTTCCACTTTCCTTTAAGCAAAGTAGTATGTCTTGTAACACCCCTAACCCGTTAACCGTCGCCGGAATAGGGTTAAGAGGCATTACTAATCATTTCCGAACATTTCATATCATTTTACAACACATAGTCAATCATCAATCAAACATGTTCAAATATAAACATATAGTCCCTTAAATAGGTCATCGAGACCCTAAACATATGTTAGAAAGGGGTCGGGACTAAACCAAACACATACAAAAATTTCTAAAATTTAAACATTTTTCTAAGTTACAGAGGTCACACGCCCGTGTGGGCAGGCCATCTACCTCCCACGGCCTCAGACACGTCCGTGTGTCTAAGCCGTGTCAAAACAGGGCATACATACTGACTTGTCCACACGGCCGTGGACACGCCCGTGTGCCTCACCCGTGGTCGAGCCTGACTTGTTTTGAAACACAACCTCGAAGGACACGGTCGAGCCACACGCCCGTGTGCTCAACCGTGTGGGCAATTATAGGCCATTTTCAAGGCCAAATTACCATTCACACTTTGGAATCACCTATATGCATCAAACCAATACCATTTCATGCCTCAAATGCAACCACAACCTACCACTTCAAGCACCAACTAATCATCTATTACATCATTTATTTCCATACTCAATTCCTACTTAAATAAATCCATCCAAAACATCATATTCACAACTCAATTCATATAACTAAGCATCATCTACTCATACCACAAATTCACACTTAAAATGCCATTCTCATCAACCAATTCAAGCATGAAATATACCAATTCCATTCTCACTATTTCATACCACATTCATCATTTCCATAGCTTCACATATAAACTATCAACATTCAACATCCAAGCCATATCACATGGCAAGGTCCAAACTGTAACATCCTAGGAAGGGCCTATGCATTTTTCAGATCAATTGTATGAAATGACAAGTCTTAAGTATTATGAATAAATTTTTGATACTTTTGGAAACCTAGAAATGAATGAAAATAGAAATGAAAATGAAAATGGAAATGAAAATGGAGATGGAAATGAAAATGGAAATGGAAATGGACATTTTTGGAAACTTAGACATTTTTGAAACCTAAACATTTTTGGAAATGATCCAAAAATGGAAACTTGAACATTTGGGAAACTTGGATATATGAGAGAAATAAAGGAGTTTTATTCACATAAATATGTGAATAATAAGAGATAAATAAAGGAGTTTTATTCACATAAATATGTGAATAATAAGAGATAAATAAAGGAGTTTTATTATAAATATGTGAATAATAAGAGATAAATAAAGGATTATTTTCTAATGAGATAATTGAGGAGATAATTGATGGATTAAAGGCTTTTATCTTTTAAATAAAAGAGATAATATTATCAAAAGAGGAGTGGTGGCCAAGTAAAGGACTCCTAGGCTGATAACTTTGGCTATAAAAGGAGGACAGGAGGGCTACTCATCAACACTTGCTCCTCTTCCTCTCTCGAGAAATTCTCCCTAGGCAAAACCCCCTCTCTGCCGAATTTTCATTAAGCAAAAATCCCTCTCTTTTCTTCTATTTTCTTCTCCGTTTCTCATTGTTAAAAGCTGAATCTTTGTGGATTCTAAGAAAGAGGCAATCATCCACAACATCAAAAGGGGATTTTTCGGGAAATCTAAGGATCTAAGGTAATGATTATAAATATAAATATGTGGTTAAAGATTATGATTCACGTTTTCAAAGTTAGATCTAATCTAACACGAAGTTATAGGATTTCAACGAGGCTTATAAAGGAATCCTCTTGATTTGGAATCCCATCATAAGGTAAGGGATATTCGGCCAAGGCATAATTTGTTTAAGTGTTTTCCATTATTACAAAACCGAAAACCGACATGGTTACATACCTAGTATTAGCCGATTTCAAGGAAGAGGAATTCTAGCAACTCGTTGGGACTTGATTAAATCAATTCGGCAACTAGGTAAGTAATTCTACTTCTAGTAGGATTTGGTTTTAAGACCAAATAGGTTTATTTATATGTTTTAATTAATGGCCGAATATAGGAGTGAAAGATCTAGATCGGTAGATCGCTCTCACGAGAATTCACGGAAACTATTAAGTTAAAAAAGGTGTGTACTCTTACTAACTTTCAATAAATTGCATGGCAATCATTAGATATGTAAATATGTAACAAGATGTGAATGTGGCTAAGCACCACAAATGTGGTAAGGAGTACCAGCACGTTTCCTACTTTTGATAGGATTGTGAATGTGATATATTTTGAACATGTGATTAGTAACATGAATGAAAATTTAGTATGTGAAATATGTTATGAAATAATTGGGGCATTCGGGATATTTGTGGAGGAAGAAAGTGAAGGTGATGACTACGGTCTCACCAACGTAAAGTGGTGACTACGGTCACATAAAGTGAAAAGTGGTAACCGGTTACATCCGGTGAATACAGTGTCTAATGACACAACATAAGTGGGCGATGAGCACGTCGATTGCAATGCGGCGCGCCGATGGTGTGTAGCGGATGGAGGGTCGACTTAGTAGTCCCCCGATTGTACAAAGTTGGTACGGGTGGTGTGTAGCGGATGGACAAATAGGTTTGGATTTGGGTTGCATCATCCTTTATTTTGTATGAACATGATATTGATATGACTTGTATGCCCGATTTGTTGGAAATTAGTACTATGTACACATTGAGTCTGTAGACTCACCCGTTGGGGAATTATTTTTCAGGTGATGAGCAGTAATGGACCGGTCGGCAGGAGCTAAAGGTGGCCATGCATCGCTTGAAGAAATTATTTGGAATTTGGACTTTATGAAATTTTAGTACTTTAAACTTTATTTTGGGTTTGAATGATGTAATAAGGCCATAAGGCCCAATTGGATTTTCTTTATTCTGTTTATTTTTATTTAAATATGATACAAATTATGTTTGATTAAAGATAAGTAAATTTATTTCTTTTAAAATAATAAACCCAAAAATTATTTTGTCACCTTATTTAAGTTGGATTTCAGAATTTATTAAATAGGTTTCAAATTAAGCCCAACCCAAAACAATTTTTTTAATTACACAAATTTTCTCTAAGTCATTTAGAACATTGAAAACCGATTTATTTAAGGAACATACCAGATCCGGTTCGGGCTCGTGTGGGCGGGTGTGGGGTGTTTCAGTACATTATAAAACATACCATAACCACTAGCCTATACATACCATATACCAAATATATACATCTTTCAAAAGTACCAAAATAGATAGCCGATAGTGTGATTGAGTCGCTGACGATCCCCGGATCCGAGCTAGCTTTATTAACACTGTAAAACAGAGAAATAATTCACATAGTAAGCTTTTAAAGCTTAGTAAGTTCGTAACATAATACATTCAATTTAATAAATCAAATATAATATACAAAGTTAATCCATCACATAGATCAACTCTCAAATATTCACACCATATCATCCATAGCTAATATAATCACTCCACCATTCATATTTCCATACATAATTTCATCAAACATAAAGGTTCAATACATACCTTAGCCAACACATAGTTATTCACCATCCATGCTACTCAATGCTAGATATTACATTTCGACCAACCTTTGTTATTCATTTGATTCAATCACACACTTAGTGCTTATTTCATAGCCGAAGCATAAATGTCACCGCACACTTAGTGCCTATACTTTAAACTGAACTTATTTCAGTATCGCACACACAGTGCCAAATCAATAAGCCGAAGCTTCTACTATTTCGCACACACAGTGCCAAATCATCTCTGTCTCATTTCAAATTACGCACACATAGTGCCTCATTACTCAATTACATATATAACATTTCTATTTCATTAACTATACAATTCATTCATTTCTCATCACATAGATATAAATTTAACAACTTGTATTATATCCGAACTTACCTCGAACATCAAAATACCAAAACTAGCAGATCAATCGAGTACTTTGTCTTTGCCTCGATCTCGATCCGAATCTCTCCTTTCTTGGTCTATACATATTCAAATTTAACTCATTTAATCACCAATTCATTCAATTTAGTCCAAACACACATATTTAGGGCATTTTACAAAATAGCCCTCATATTTTCACATTTCGACACTTTAGTCCCTATTTCACAAAATCACAAAATACACAAAATTTCACTTCACCCATGCTTAGCCGAATATTCCCATGCTCAATACAAGTTCACACATTTCGTTTATTTCACATTTTAGTCCCTCAAAATATTATTTTCTCAATTAAGTCCAAATTACTCAAATTCATCAAAAATTCAAAGACAAACTATGTTAATCTATCACATATCTTTCATAATTCATCTTCAAACATCACAAAACTCATGTGTTCATCAATGGAATATTTCAAAATCATCATCAATTCACAAAATTGAAGCATGGGTTTTGAAGAACACAAAGCAACGATTACAAAAACATAGAAATTATCAAAAACCAAACAAAAACTAACCTTTAATCAAGCTCAAAGCTAGCCAAACCCTATTTGTTCTTCTTTTCCTTATTTTCTTTTTATTTTCGGCACTAAAGATGATGATAATGGCTTTATTTCCATGTTTTTGTTATATTAATTTAGTTTAATAACCACATTACCTTTTTACCCTTAATGACATATTAATACAAAACATTTAATCTATGGATATAATGGTCTACTAGCTTAAAATGGCATTATAACATCATAAGGACTTCACCTTTAATAAGCCATGTCAATTCAACACATTAACATTCAGCATACAGCTTTTGCATTTTATGCGATTAAGTCTTTTTTCGTAACTCGGCACACAAATGATAAAATTTTCATACAGAATTTTCACACATGCTTAATCACACAGTATAAACACGAAAATAATATTAAAATATTTTTTCGACCTCAGATTTGTGGTCCCAAAACCACTATTTCGACTAGGGTCCAAACCGGACTGTTACATGTCTCTTGAAGCTAAGATGTGGTCACAATTTATTTGCACTCAGATATACTCTTATTTGAATATTTCTAACATCGATACTTTTCGAGCTATCATGATTTATGCTATGTTACAGAAAGAAAAGATTTGCATCGGGGCATAGATATATAGAAGCATGATTCATTGTGCTCGTGAAAAGAAAGTAGGGTTGATCTTTCCACATATTGTGATGACCCTATGCAAAAAGGAAAAGGCACCTATGGACAGGTCCGACGTTTGGCTTAAACCATCAAAGAATCCTATCGACGATGCAATATATAAACATTGTTTGGAGGTTCAAGTCAACCAAATGAAAAAGCGGAATGATAGAAAAAAAATCAACGAGAGAGTCTTTAATCCTTGAAACAAAAAAGGGAATTCAAAGGTCAACAAAACCAAGAGGATTTGGAATGGGTAGTTCGATGGACGAGAGAGGTCAGACAAATCTATGCTAACTATGCGAAAAGGCACAACTTGCAGATACCACAATTTCCACTCAGTTCGGGACAATGTAATACTGACAATAAAAAAAAATCCTAAGGAGGAAGATCCAGATAAGGAAAAGGATCCCGAAGAGGACAAGGATTGAGGAGTCGGATCCAGGATTTTGAACAATTCTTAATTATATTTATTTATTTTGGACTTGTAATTTTTAATTTTTAGATGATTTTGATATTTTTGCTTTTAGGTTAGAATTTTTACTAAATTATATTTTTTCTGTTAGCTAATTTCAGTGTAGAAACTCCAAACTTTGGATGGTATATTATTTTTCGAGCTCAACCGGGAAGGACATGATTACCCAACATCATGAGCGGAACTATCATGCTAAATCGAGTAATTTCATTCTTTATTTTTTTTAGCACATTAGGGACATTATGCTAAATAAAGTATGGGGTGATATAGAATTTTTAGGATTTTTTTATTTTTCATTGTTATTTTTAGTAATATTTAGAGTTAAATTTTTTTTATGTTGTTTTGTTTATAATCGAGTTTGTAGGAATACAAGTGATTGGTTAGGAGCATTGATCTGCCACAATTTGACATGTCAAATTAGGCATCCATTGCACTTAATGAGCTTGTTTTCAAGGTTTTTTTTCTTCGTTTTTGCTTAATTCACGTTCTTTGGTTTTAATAAATGCTTAATGCATTTTATGTCTATTTTTTGTTATTTTATGATCCAAAATGGCCAATTGTGCCATTAGGGACCCTAATGTGTGTTTGAGTGTTATAAGGATATGTAGGTAGTCCAAATGAAGTGGAATTCAAGCCAAAAGCAGTGGTATCCCGATACTGGACCTAGGGAATTGCAATACCATCGATAGACTCAAAATTGATAAGATTTGGGACCAAGCTACAGGGGTATCACGATACCCCCTTAGGGTATTGCGATACCCACCTCGTGATACTCCCCTTTATGTATTCTGACTAGGGTATCACAATACCCACTTCATGTATCGCGATATCCCTGCCGTGAGGACAAAAAATAACATCAGGGGTAGAGTTTGTCCACCTAAAGCATTAATCAAAAGCCAGCGTTCAATGGCACTTTTGTGCAACATTTTTGTGGCAAAAATAGATATTAAAAGCCACTCTTGGCTAAGGAAAAAGGAGGTTGTAGTTTAAGTTAGAAAGCACCTTAGTTTTAAGGTTTCTTTCATCTTTTAGTTTAGGTTCAGGGTAGTTTTCTTTTCAATAGCTTAGGGTTTACTTTTCCTGCACATTTTCTTGTTCTTTTTAGTGTTAAGGTAGTTAGTTAGTTTAGTTATTGTTGTAGCTAGTTTTATTTACATGTTAAGGACTTCCAAAGTAGTTGTAATCACTCTTTAATCTCTAGTTTAATGTTACATCAGTTTTTTTCTTTTCATTTTCCAAAGATCTTAACTTTATTGCTTTTTGTTGTTCACTTTGTTGTTAGTTTACTTGCTTTTACATTTCTCAAGTAAAAACCAAAGCTTTCATCTTTTTGTTCAAGTTTATGTTAATGGCTTCCATAGTTGTTTTTTTTTATGTTTGTTAGCTTTAATATGGTAATGGGTAACTAAACCCTATGTGGTTGGTTGATGGAAATGTTATTTGGTTAGTTTTTGGATTTGGAGACTAAATCGCAAAACTGAACTAAATCAATTAGACTTCAAAACTTAGGATTGACGACCCTAAGGGAATGTCAAGATAAGTGAGACTGAGAGGAGATCTTATTGGGCACCAATTCTTTAGTCTCGGGTTAACTAGTGAGATCGAGAGATAAGCCAGACTAATTTCTAAGTTGGTTGTAACACCCCTTACCCGTATTCGACGCCGGAACAGGGTACGAGGCATTACCAAAGACTACGGAACACTTATAGATGATTTAAACCATTTATCGCTCAAATATCAAAATTGATTATAAAAGTTCCTTTAACGGACCCTTGAAATCCAAATCATGCATTGGGATTGGGTCGGGACTAAATCAGAATCGTATAAAATTTTTCGCAAAATCCCTAAGTTTATCTCATTTACAAGGGTCCCACGCTCGTATGGCTCACATGGCCGTGCCTCTGGGGTGTATAACTCTCTGACTTGCATCTATGAAGGAAATTGGGTCACACGGCCTTAGTACACGCCCGTGTTGCTAAGCCGTGTGGTAAAGTTAATTTTCACAAATTAGGCTATTTTCTAAGCCATATTTCTCTCTCATTTGATCCTTATTCTTCACCCACATTTAATACATACAAAAACCAATTTAAGATATTCAACTGAGCCTTATACTTAATACCACTTGTTAGTCGTACACTTCATATAAATAACAAGAAACGTATATGGGTTCAATTCTCATTAAATTTCTCTTGTACTTATACTTTTTCACACTATGTATTCATATAACATATAACAATCACACCTCTGTATTTCATATACATTTTTATAACAAATTGTCTTGGTTTCAAACTACTTCATATTTGAGTTTTACTTATCAAATCATTTGAAACATCATCTTTACACATATAGTGCACTTGAGATGAACAATTCTATAATTATGAATGAACACATTTATCAAACATATTCCATGTTTTTATATATTATAGTCTCATATTTACATGTATCAATTACCATCATTTCCTTGTATTTTGAAAAATACATGTAACAATTCATAAACATGCAATTCACTAACTCTTCCACGCCAATCACAATT
The DNA here is from genome assembly GCA_025698515.1 of Gossypium sturtianum. Classification (NCBI taxonomy): domain Eukaryota; kingdom Viridiplantae; phylum Streptophyta; class Magnoliopsida; order Malvales; family Malvaceae; genus Gossypium; species Gossypium sturtianum. Next base: position 129,643,204 of record CM046943.1, read on the forward strand.
TAAATTGACAAATCACTTATTGAGCCTAATTTCAATGTTCACTAAAATCTATTAGGATGTACGTATCCACCAATAAATTCCATGTACAGGTATCATCACCTCATATTTTCACATACATTTACTTTCCACATTATGAACTCAAATAACATATACAAAACATACCAATATATTCCAAGTACGTTTTCATAATATTTCATTTCAAATTTAGATTATGTCATATTAGAACTCTTCTCATTAACTCATTTGGAATACCCATTCATACGGATAATACACTCAAGGGTGTACAAATATATAATCACAAATGAACTCATTCATCAACCAAGTTCTATGTTCATGTCTCATCAACTCATACTTCCTTATATCACATAATTCTATGTAACACTTACCAAGCTTTGTCAAATTAGTGAACTTCTTATGGAATTGGTTCGCTTGCACCAGGTATGCACCGAATTTCACCGATAATCACCGATGCCATAACATAGCTATGGTCTTTTCACTAGAATGCCATAGCTCAGCCATGGTCTTACATCTTCACTATCATTATGCCATGGTGAAACCATGGACTTATCCAATCAATTCATCACTTTTCACTAGAATGCCATAGCCCGACTATGGTCTTACATCTTAAACACGTATCACACCGATGCCATATCCTAGATATGGTCTTACACCAAATCACTTGTCACTTGTAGCCAAGCTATCACTATCCATCGATCGCAGCGAGCTACCACTTTTCACTGATCAGGTAGCCGAGCTACCACTTTTCACTTGATCAGGTAGCCGAAGCTACCACTTTTCACTTGATCAGGTAGCCGAAGCTACCACTTATCACTTTCACTTGTCCTTGATCAGATAAGTGTAGCCGAAGCTATCACTTATCACTTTCACTTGTCATTGATCAGATAAGTGTAGCCGAAGCTATCACTTATCACTTGTTGCCATAGTTCAACTATGGTCTTTTCCGTCAATTCATCTTGTCACTGAACTGAAGTGCTCAATTTGATCATTTATTCAATTTTCATGCTTTTACATTATTCACGATTTTATCATCAATACATATGAAATAACACATCATGAAGTTCATAAATTAACAAATGATCACTAAAATTTAGCCATATAAACTCACAAGTTCAATTTTTGTATTATAACGATAATCATAATTTCATAATAAATATTCCAAATAAAACATTATATCATTTCTAATTCAACATTTATCAATTATAATCGAGCATGTAATCAATTTATACACAAGTCGTTCATATATTATTTTTCCTCCTCCTCCTCTCCATCCACATCCTTAATATAAACAACACACTTGTAAGTAACATTATTTATAATTTTCACTATTTACTTATGTGAATATTCAAGCTGTCCATCTGTGTCATAGTCACTAAATTATTTTTATCTTGAGCTACAAAACTCCAAACTAATATCCGTTAATTTTCTTTGAAACAAGACTCACATGTCTTCTTACTATAATTTTTCCAGAATTTTTGGTGTGGCCAATTAGTACAGTTTATTAGTTAAGTTCTCCCCTATTACACAGTCCGACAGCTCTGACCTCTCTTCACTAAAAATCAATTATCTCATAGTACGATTTTCATATAGTGTTTCTGATTATTTATAATGAAAATAGGATCACTAAGGAATACAAAAATATAAATTATAACTCATAATTATTTTTGTAAAATTTTTAGTGAATTTCTAAATTAAGAACAGGGGATCACGAAGTTATTCTAAACCAGTCTTACAAAAATTTAAATATCTCAATATGTAGACTTCTTTTTCTTGCTCTGTTTCTTTTATAAGAAAATAGACTCAACAAGCTTTAATTCTATATCTCATTCAACTTCTAGTTCATTTTATACTATTTTTGGTGATTTTTCAAAGTTAGACAACTGCTGCTGTCCAAAACTGCTTTAGTGTAACATGTTAATTTCTATTTGTCCCAAATTCCACAATTCATACAATTCAGTCCTTGCTCAATTCACCCCTCAATTGAGCTAATTTTCTCATTTAATACTTTTATCTATCATTTTAAACTACTTCATAACCTTTGAAAATCAGAATTTTAACACTAGGCCTTAATTTCAACTCTTTCACAATTAAGTCCTAAACCAATTTCCATCAATTTCACTTGATAAAATCATCATATAACAAAATTAAAACTTCAATTCAATATTTATTCATCATATTATTCCAGAAATAATCCACATCAACTTTAAAAATTTGCCATAGAATAAAAATCTAATGAATTAATAAGTTGGACCTAATTGTAAAAGTCCAAAAACATAGAAATTTCAAGGAGAAAGCAAGAATTAAACTTACATGAAGCTTGAGTATGAAAAACAACTTGAACTCTCTCCCATGGCTGTTTTTCAGCTGAAGAAATTGAAGAGAAATGAAGAGAATTCTAGATATTCCAATTTGGTCCCATATTTATTTAACTAATTTTGGCAATTTTCTAATTTTACCCTTATTTCACCCATTTCCTGATTTTTCTCAGCTATTGCCGCCCAAAATATCTCCTTTGGGCTTATTTACACTTTAGGTCCTTCCTCATTTAACAATTAAGCTATTTAATCCTTCTAGCAACTTTTATACCTTTTTCAATTTAGTCCTTTTATTTAATTAACCACCCAAACGTCAAAATTTTCTAACGAAATTTTTATACTACTTTATTGACATTTTGTAAATATTCATAAAAATATTTATGACTCGGTTTATAACACCGAGATCTCGATACCTCTTTTTCTCGATTTCTTGACCAAATAAATTTTTATAAAACACAATTTACTATTTCAAAAATATTTTTAAAGCTACATTTGGCTGGTAAATATTAAATAATACAATCTACGAGTTCATTTGTCAGATTTGATGGTCTCGAACCACTATTTCTAATATTACTAAAATTTGGGTTATTACAACTCTCCCCCTCTTTAAGAATTTTCGTCCCAGAAAATTACTTTAGTGGAGAGGTTCAAATATTTTCACTACTTATACCTTTTCCGATGTCAATTCCTTACAAAAAATAGAGAAATCCAGGATACCCGAATCACCACGCGTTTCTATGATCAAACCAAAAGCATAATCATAACAGACATAGTTATCATGTTGAGAAACACACTTTAAAGATAAGCCATGATTAATAATTTACTGAAGTATGAATGATAGGAAAACCAAGATAAGGAAATTCAAGATACAATACCATACCGGAAATCCGAGAACATAACTCATAAAAATAATAATAATAATAATAATAATAATAATAAAGATATCTGATGATTCCTCGAGAGAAGGCCAGAGAAAAAACACTTCACAGGCTACGGACTTCCATCATACTTGAGAGATAATATATTTCCAAATATTTATATATAAGACAGAATAATATCCAATAAAAGCGGAAGAATAGTCCAACATAAATTTTTACCATCGACTTTATTCCAACATAATAAAATAAATTCGAAGAGATAAAGAAATATCGATCATAAACCGACCCGACCAACAGGGCTTTCGTCTAACATCATAGTTAGCTAGCATTCTCATAACATAAGAACTCCATCAGGGCTGAACAATCACACACATATCTCTGAGGATAAAAGAACATATATAGAATACCCAGAAAGATCATCATATTCATCTCAACTATAACTATCACACACAGACATCTTTACTACTCAATTATTATTTCTCTAACTAATTCTGTCATCATGTACCCCGCATCATTCCATTCACCAACGAAAACCAATTCGGGAAGAATCTCAGCAAACACATACTTTAGACTTCATACTCAATTGAGTCGAATAGTCGAGACTAGCTTCTTCTTTATCCGTGACATTGCATAATCTGTGTAATCTTTAAAATAATTTGATATTTCTTCTAAAACTGAGTTTATTTGTCGCACTATACTCAACTTCTTCTTCTCTTTTTTTTTTTTTTCACCACTGAACTCTTTAGTTTCCCACTTATGAACTTATTCAACATAATTCTCGCGAACTTTCATCATAAAGCAACACTGGTAAGGGGGTGAGGTCGTAAAGCCTCTAACTTGACTCTCATAAATACACACATATGACTTAGCATTCATCATCAACGTAATATCATCATAATCATATAATTCACTCTAAGCAAATTTTCATACTTAGTCATGTTACACGAACTTTTCGATTATCTTATTCAAACAAGTGTACTTAAACATACATTCCATGAATTTTGAGTAAATTTACTCATAACACTCACTTAATCAAGCATGTTAGGCATATAACATCATATGAATACCAACATACATGAATGAGCTTATCACAACATAGACTTCCGTTTCATTTCACTTTTCCACATTTCCCAACTTATGGTTATCTCATTAAGCACATTAACACATGCATATCATGAACTTCTATTCATACCTTTCCACATTTCAATACATCGTAAGCACATTTCAATCATCTCAATATCATTTTTAGCATTATCGACAATAGTTCGGTTAGAAGTTATCTCTGTCTTAACAAAACAATTTCGTTAGAGGCGGAGATATCACACTATCACGAGTTCACATATGGCATGTATAGCTAAACTCTTGCTGCACACGCTATGTTAGTCCGAGAATCGACTAAACCATAGCTCTGATACCACTAAATGTAACACCCCTTACCCGTATTCGACGCTTGGAGCAGTGCGAGGCATTACCAAGAAAGTGCGGAACACTTATAGATGATTTAAACCATTTATCGCTCAAATATCAAAATTGATTATAAAAGTTCCTTTAACGGACCCTTGAAATCCAAATCATGCATTGGGATTGGGTCGGGACTAAATCAGAATCGTATAAAATTTTTCGCAAAATCCCTAAGTTTATCTCATTTACAAGGGTCCCACGCTCGTATGGCTCACATGGCCGTGCCTCTGGGGTGTATAACTCTCTGACTTGCATCTATGAAGGAAATTGGGTCACACGGCCTTAGTACACGCCCGTGTTGCTAGGCCGTGTGGTAAAGTTAATTTTCACAAATTAGGCTATTTTCTAAGCCATATTTCTCTCTCATTTGATACTTATTCTTCACCCACATTTAATACATACAAAAACCAATTTAAGATATTCAACTGAGCCTTATACTTAATACCACTTGTTAGTCGTACACTTCATATAAATAACAAGAAACGTATATGGGTTCAATTCTCATTAAATTTCTCTTGTACTTATACTTTTTCACACAATGTATTCATATAACATATAACAATCACACATCTGTATTTCATATACATTTTTATAACAAATTGTCTTGGTTTCAAACTACTTCATATTTGAGTTTTACTTATCAAATCATCTGAAACATCATCTTTACACATATAGTGCACTTGAGATGAACAATTCTATAATTATGAATGAACACATTTATCAAACATATTCCATGTTTTTATATATTATAGTCTCATATTTTCATGTATCAATTACCATCATTTCCTTGTATTTTGAAAAATACATGTAACAATTCATAAACATGCAATTCACTAACTCTTCCTGCCAATCACAATTTAAATTGACAAATCACTTATTGAGCCTAATTTCAATGTTCACTAAAATCTATTAGGATGTACGTATCCACCAATAAATTCCATGTACAGGTATCATCACCTCATATTTTCACATACATTTACTTTCCACATTATGAACTCAAATAACATATACAAAACATACCAATATATTCCAAGTACGTTTTCATAATATTTCATTTCAAATTTAGATTATGTCATATTAGAACTCTTCTCATTAACTCATTGGAATACCCATTCATACGGATAATACACTCAAGGGTGTACAAATATATAATCACAAATGAACTCATTCATCAACCAAGTTCTATGTTCATGTCTCATCAACTCATACTTCCTTATATCACATAATTCTATGTAACGCTTACCAAGCTTTGTCAAATTAGTGAACTTCTTATGGAATTGGTCTGCACCGGTATGCTGCGAATTTCACCGATAATCACCGATGCCATAACATAGCTATGGTCTTTTCACTAGAATGCCATAGCTCAGCCATGGTCTTACATCTTCACTATCATTATGCCATGGTGAAACCATGGACTTATCAAATCAATTCATCACTTTTCACTAGAATGCCATAGCCCGGCTATGGTCTTACATCTTAAACACGTATCACACCGATGCCATATCCTAGATATGGTCTTACACCGAAATCACTTGTCACTTGTAGCGAAGCTACCACTATCCACTTGATCGGTGGCGAGCTACCACTTTTCATCGATCGGTAGCGAAGCTACCACTTTTCACTTGATCGCAGCGAAAGCTACCACTTATCACTTTCACTTGTCCTTGATCGGATAAGTGTAGCGAAGCTATCACTTATCACTTTCACTTCTCATTGATCAGATAAGTGTAGCGAAGCTATCACTTATCACTTGTTGCCATAGTTCAACTATGGTCTTTTTCAAATCAATTCATCTTGTCATTGAATGAAGTGCTCAATTTGATCATTTATTCAATTTTCATGCTTTTACATTATTCACGATTTTATCATCAATACATATGAAATAACACATCATGAAGTTCATAAATTAACAAATGATCACTAAAATTTAGCCATATAAACTCACAAGTTCAATTTTTGTATTATAACGATAATCATAATTTCATAATAAATATTCCAAATAAAACATTATATCATTTCTAATTCAACATTTATCAATTACAATCGAGCATGTAATCAATTTATACACAAGTCGTTCATATATTATTTTTCCTCCTCCTCCTCTCCATCCACATCCTTAATATAAACAACACACTTGTAAGTAACATTATTTATAATTTTCACTATTTACTTATGTGAATATTCAAGCTGTCCATCTGTGTCATAGTCACTAAATTATTTTTATCTTGAGCTACAAAACTCCAAATTAATATCCGTTAATTTTATTTGAATTTAGACTCACATGTATTCTTACTATAATTTTTTCCAGAATTTTTGGTGTGGCCAATTAGTACAGTTTATTAGTTAAGTTCTCCCCTGTTACACAGTCCGACAACTCTGACCTCTCTTCACTAAAAATCAATTATCTCATAGTACGATTTTCATATAGTGTTTCCGATTATTTATAATGAAAATAGGCTCACTAAGGAATACAAAAATATAAATTATAACTCATATTTATTTTTGTACAATTTTTAGTGAATTTCTAAATTAAGAATAGGGGATCACGAAGTTATTCTAAACCAGTCTTACAAAAATTTAAATATCTCAATATGTAGACTTCATTTGCTTGCTCTGTTTCTTTTATAAGAAAATAGACTAAACAAGATTTAGTTATATATCTCATTCAACTTCTAGTTCAATTTATACTATTTTTGGTGATTTTTCAAAGTTAGACAACTGCTGCTATCCAAAACTGCTTTAGTGTAACATGTTGATTTCTATTTTGTCCCAAATTCCACAATTCATACAATTCAGTCCTTGCTCAATTCACCCCTCAATTGAGCTAATTTTCTCACTTAATACTTTTATCTATCATTTTAAACTACTTCATAACCTTTGAAAATCAGAATTTTAACACTAGGCCTTAATTTCAACTCTTTCACAATTAAGTCCTAAACCAATTTCCATCAATTTCACTTGATAAAATCATCATATAACAAAATTAAAGCTTCAATTCAATATTTATTCATCATATTCTTCCAGCAATAATCCACATCAACTTTAAAAATTTGCCATAGAATAAAAAACTAATGAATTAATAAGTTGGACCTAATTGTAAAAGTCCAAAAACATAGAAATTTCAAGGAGAAAGCAAGAATTAAACTTACATGAAGCTTGAGTATGAAAACCAACTTGAACTCTCTCCCATGGCTGTTTTTCAGCTGAAGAAATTGAAGAGAAATGAAGAGAATTCTAGATATTCCAATTTGGTCCCATATTTATTTAACTAATTTTGGCAATTTTCCAATTTTACCCTTATTTCACCCATTTCCTGATTTTTCTCAGCTATTGCCGCCCAAAATATCTCCTTTAGGATTATTTACACTTTAGGTCCTTCCTCATTTAACAATTAAGCTATTTAATCCTTCTAGCAACTTTTATACTTTTTTAATTTAGTCCTTTTTATTTAATTAACCACCCAAACGTCAAAATTTTCTAACGAAATTTTTATACTACTTTATTGACATTTTGTAAATATTCATAAAAATATTTATGACTCGGTTTATAACACCGAGATCTCGATGCCTCTTTTTCTCGATTTCTTGACCAAATAAATCTTTATAAAACATAATTTACTATTTCAAAAATATTTTTAAAGCTACATTTGACTGGTAAATATTAAATAATACAATCTACGAGTTCATTTGTCAGATTTGATGGTCTCGAACCACTATTTCTAATATCACTGAAATTTGGGTTATTACATTGGTAAAGTTGAAACCGAAAGGTAAAATAGAGCCAATTTAGGAGTGGGAGTGATTCAGATCCCTAATTTGAGGGTTAATCAACAACACACAAATTAACCAACCATTGCCTGTTATTGTATTTAGTAGTTTTATATTTTGCATTATTTACAATTTATTCATTTTTTGTTTTAAGTTATCAAGTAGTTTAATTTCTCTTAAATTAATGGTTTGTTGTACTATAGCAATTAGTGAGTAGCTAGCTAGACTCTTTTCTTGCATGCACTTTTGAATAGAAATCGCTGACTCCTTTGGGTTCGATCCTTGGAATACTTTAGTGTTCCATTGTAACACTACAAATATTACAACTAACCTGTATGCTTGCAGTAAAACCGCACTTTAAATTTGGTTTATAAAATCGTTTATTTTATGCACATGCACGCACGTGGTCAAAGTTGTGGGCGCCATTGCCGGAGAGTCAGTGCAAGATTTAGTGATTTTTTATTATTATTACATGCTTGTTAGGGAGATAATTAGCGAAAGTTAAGTTTATAGATACATTATTTTATTTTTATGGTTTTCTTGATTTTATCTTGTTGGTAATTAACTAATAGTCATGTTTAATGACGATTATAGGTGGCCCGAAGGTTCGTTTGTGTCTAATGCGAATGGTACTTCAATGCCTAGTTGGGATGATTACGGCCCCTAAGGGAGGCAAGGATACGATCTTTCTTATGATTCGTATAGTTATGCATGTCTAGTGGATAACGACAACCAAGGATGGGAAGGTAGTCATCTGACATCCGACCTGTACGACCCGTATTCTTCATACTCTTACGAATATGGGGGTGTGTATTGGGAAGAGCCTAATGAAGATCACTACCAAACCACTCAAGGTAGCACATTTGAGGATGGCATGACTGAGTGCCAAGAAAATTTGAAAACCATACAGAATCAGTTGGGCCTTGTGTTAGAAGTCGTCCAATGCCGAGTTAGGGAGCAAGCTCTAGTGGACACGAAAAATGTTGAAGTGGAAAAAGAAGCCCCCTATGAACAGGGGCGAAGCCAGGGGGGCTGGCATGGGCCCCGGCCCCCCCTAAAAGGTAAAATTACTATTTATGCCCTTGAAATTTTTTTAAAATTTTAAATTAGTAAAGGTAAAATTACACTTTGGCCCCCCTAAAATTATAAAAATTTGATTTAATCCTTTACAAATTAGAAAGATATAAACTATAAAAAAATTAAAATTTCATCCGGCCCCCCTAAAAAATTGTCCTGGCTTCGCCCCTGCCTATGAAATCATTGAGCAACAAGACTTAAGGGTCAATCATTGACAAGAGAAAAAAGGCAAAGAATTGAGTAACGAGTTGAACGTTAAAGAGGAAATATCAGAATTTAGTGAGGTAAGTATGGAGGAGCCACCACACTTCTCGGACATTTTAGAAGAAACCCTACGACAAGATCGATCGAGAAAGTGCTCCAACAGGGGCATGTTCAAATGGAGGTGGAGAACTCAGAAAAAGTTGAGTTTGTGATCCCATAATTGATGATCCCTCGGAAGGTGCAAAGGAGTGGGTTTGGTTTCAATGAGAAATGTCTCAAAATGTACATATCAAAATGGCCTAAGTCAAGGCAGGATCGATATGTACATTTACTAAAAGAGGCCCTGATCAACCCGAAGATGAAGAAAAGAACGGTCAAAGTCTAGAGGACTTCGTGAAAGCTCCACTTGTCGGAGAACAATTTTAAATTTAAAATTATTTTGTAAATAATTAAACTTATTCGAGTTGGGACTCGGTTTACTTTTGTTTAGTTTAGGTTTTAAATTTGTTGCATGTTTAAGTTTAGGTTTTTTTAGGTTTAATTTTGTGTAGATGGGAGTTAGACTGAAGAATTAAGAATTTTGGGGGTATATTATAGTGGTATCGTTATACCCATGGGTCAGTATTGCGATACCACGGACAGTTTCGAAGGGAGGCTAAAGCTTCTAATTTCTTTCATAAGGCGGATGTTGTTTTCTCTAAAAGCACCTCCTGCAACACATTTTTCGTGAGGCACAACTGAATTACATACAGTGCCTTTTCATCAAGCTCATCTTATTCCGACTGATTCAAATCTGCAGGCTTTTTCCCTACAACGACCTTCTTCAGACTGTTCTGAACCAAAATTGCAGTCATTCAAACTTGCCATAAACTAAAATTTGTAATCCCATCAAATTTTTTAATATCAAATCTCATTGTTTCCATCTCTGAACAGGTTGATTGTGAAATCCTAATCAAGCTCTGATACCAATTTCTTGGGGATAGAACCAAATTAAACGATGAACAAGAACGAATAGAGAAAATTAGGCACACAAATTTAAGTGGAAAAACTCCTCGAATCAAGAGGATAAAAAACCACGGGCAAAGTAGACTTCAGTAATGAGAAAATAATCGAAGAGTATAAGATGGAGATAAGAAAAAACAAAACCTTAAACCCCGAAAACAAAGCTATTTGGCTAAAACACAAAATTCTCTTAAAGCTCTCAAAGACTTTCTCTTAATTTTATTCAATGTTATTCATATTCTAGGGTTATTAAAGGCTTTTTGTAATAGCCCGCGCGACGTAGATCATACCGATATGTTCTTGGCATATAATTGAGTAAGCTGGGGTAGAAAATGGGCGGATTATCAATTAAAGTGTTTGATTGGTGTGTTGCATGAATTTAACAATACACCCTTTTGGGGGACGCCTTGCTGGAATTCATTGTTTGGCGAACTCCAGGGTTTGGCGAACTCATTTATGAGACAATCCGCCAACCCCAGATGTTCTAGGCAAACTTGCTAGTTTGTAGAGTGATAGAATTATTTTACGTGGAAATGATAACCCGATGAGAATCGGTAGAGTCTAGTTGAAACCTAGTTGGAATTGAACTAGATACTGTAGATGATAGCTTGATATGTTTAGGTAACTAAATGACATGTTTAGTTGGTAGCTTAAGTGTACAAGCAATGTTTTACCACTCTAGTTAGTGGTAGTAGTTGTGTTTGGTAAAAGATTAGATTTCAAATCTTGTTAGACAAGCTTAGTCTTAGATTTCCAGGGCGATAGTGGGATTTCTGACCTTCCCACTAAGCTTATTTTTCGTTGTCTGTGCTATAAAAGGATGCTTGTAGTCGGCATGTTTCACCTTTGTTCCTTTCTATGTTCTTCCCAACATCTCTAAGAATTTTTTTAGTTATCTTTTCTAGATGAGACGAAGAGGGTTTTTAAAAGCTTGTCAAATCGTTATTGATAAATACCAGTTGCCTGGTAATTTCTGAAAAACTCTAAGGTTGATGTCGAGGGAATTTACATCTTTGCATTAGGGCATACATGATCTAATTTTAATAGACAAATAGATTGATAATTATGATTGTTTCTTATTTAGCTTAAGAAGCTAGTGAAGATCCAAGCAATAGAGGCAAATGACCAGTGAAGTAGATTTTGTCCTAAAGTCTCTGGTGAGTTCCTTCTTACTTCCTTTGAATTATGAAACTTTTATGATATACGGTTGTGTAAGGTAAGTTGTCTCTACTGAAGACGATTTGAGGCAGTATGTATTAACGCATGTATAATAAGTCCGTGTTGTGTGTGTAAGCATGGCCATGATCGAGGTAAAATTACCACATTATGTGCGAGCCCACTGCCAGACTGTTTGTGATATGTGAAAATGTGGAAAGAAGTTTTATTTGTGATTCCTTCGATATGGCAGCTTTATTGCAAACCGGACTGGCAGATCACGGCTCGACCTTGCAGGATAAAACGTGTTCAATTTAACAAGGAATATGAAAACAAATATGATTATGTTTGATATACAATTCTGGATTCTGAAAATGGGCCTGAGGCTGGTACAAGGTTGGGTTATAGGTAACATACGTTATTGAAAGAAGTATGTATAAGTTGGCGGCATGTGTCTGCCAAGGATACTGTGTGTGTTGTTTTGACGAAGTGTTGTTATCAGAAAACTGTACTGGCAACTTGGCATAATGTGTCTATAAGACTGAGTCTCCAAAATGCCTTTATTTTTGGGTCCATTATCGGTAACTTGATCAACATTATGTGTCTATCTGGAGCTCACTAAGTTCAATTGAACTTACTCTATTACCTTTTTTTTATCAGGCAATTGGTTAGTAGAAGAAGATCTGTAGAAGGGGAGTGCATTAGAGTTGTGCCTGCAAGTGAGCCACTTGTTAATTTTTGTATCATGCATGGCTACAATGGCGGGTGGCGCATAAATCTGTTTTTGTAATCAACTTTTTTATTTAACTTTGTAGTCTGTATTGTTCCGTTTTTAGAAAGAGAATTTACCCTTATCAATGAAGTGTATGCCAAGCTTTCTTGAATAGCAAATTATGATCTCTTTTACACGTAATCGCCAATGATGGCAGCGGATGATAAATTGGCTGACTTTAATGACCCCCTATGGTTTTCTACTTTAAATATGTGTTACCGATATAGAGAGAAGAAAAATGGTTTGTTATTAAAAGGGGAAATCTTCATAATTGTTTTCTCAATGATTTAAGTAATACCAAAGAACCCGAGTCTATCAATAACGCCCCAGTCTGTTGGGCGGCTTGATTGGTTGTTTAGTATACACAATGTCATCCAGGCGACTAAAAGGTGTTACACCTTTTTTATAGGCAAAGATTAGAGGTCTAATCATACTAAAATATCTCTGGTATAATCAAAGTTGGACTGGGAAAAATAACTCTGATGAAAGTCTAATACGCAATTGTTTTAATTTGGGAAATCATCACGTCGTGGCGACGTCGTAGGCTTCCTTGTCGTGACGTCGTCCCTGCTTTGGTTCCGTTTCGTCTTCACGTCGTTGCGACATCGCGTGATTTCACATCGTGATGTCACCTCTGTTTTGACTCTGATTTATCCGAAAATGCGAAACACACTCCACAATTTCTTTATTATTATAATGCTCATGCATACTTGGCAATGGATGATGCATACAACAAGCTTGAAGATCTCCCAACAAGAGGAGAGTTCGATATGTTGAAACAAATTTTTAAGTTCTTGAAACCTTTTTATAAGATTGCTATTTTATTTTCAAGAGCAAATTATCCCACTACCAAATTGTGTTTTGACATGTGTATCATATTAAGTCGAATCTTATGAAAGAAATTAGAAGCCTAGATAGCTTTTTGCAAAATATGGCTCTAGCAATGAAACAATATTTGGACAAATATCAAGATAAATGTCGTCTAGTTTTGACTTTGGGGATTATACTTGATCCACTCTTTGAGTTAAAATTTATAAGATTTTGTTTGAAAAAGTAGTAATGATTTTGAAATAAAAATAAAAAGTATTTTTGACGAATTGAAAAATATTGATAAGAAGTATGAAAATGCAAGAGCTTCATACAAGATGGAAATCTTAAAGTTTTTTTTTTTTTTTTTCTTTAGTATATTATATCGATTTATTTGAATGGTTTATTGGATATCTCATTTGATATAAGTTAAATTTTGTGTTAACGTTTTATTTATTTTTTTGTTCAATTATTGTAATGTCATGAATCTGATATTTTATTTTGAGGACTACAATTCTATTTGATATTCTTAGCTGGATATTCTGAACTTATGTCAATGGCAAGAGATACTTGAAGTGTTTTTATTACCATTGTTGCTTCATGATCAACATTTATCATAGATGGTAGAGTTTTGAACAAGTGGAGAGGTTATCTTTTATGTAAAATGTTGGAAGTTTTGACCACCACTCGTATTCGGTAAATTTGATAATTAGCCATATAATGGTTGTCATTCGCTTTACATTATTGTTAAATGGTAAGGAAGAAGGAGAAAGATTGAGAGTAGTGGAGAGATGATTGTGGGTGGGGATTTACTGTAGTCAAATTCATCTACATGAGGATTTGATTAGAGTGCGTATGATGGCAAGGTCCAAGGCCCAAGCTTTTAACATATGGGTTCCTGGAGTAACTAAAATTTAAGGATTGATAATTACATACATCCGCCGCCTATCACTATTGCTTTTGTATTGGATACAACTATGTCGAAATTTACATAAGCTTTTTCTCAAATCCGAAATGTATGGTCTCAGTAAAGATTAAAAAAAGGTAAACCTAAAAATGAAAAACCAAACCAGTATCAGTAACAACCACAGCTGTATTTCAACCTTTTCTTTTCCCATGCCATGAGGACCCTTTGTTATGCTATGAAACATCACCTAAAGGGGAGAAAGTTCCATCTTTTGACCTGCTGTCTATTGTATGCCTCATTATCAGTTGAATGCTCCTCAAATCTAAAACTCAAGTAAACACACACACCCACACGCAACCATTGATAACCTGGGGTTTTAATAGACAGGGTTTGCATTATCATCACAAAATTATGACTGCCTCAGATGGCCAAGAGAGAGGGCGAGGAATTTCAAGAAGGAACTCATTCTGTTCAGTCTGAAAGCATCTCTTCCAACTCAGGTTCATCAGAGATGACTGCATCATAATCCGAACCTGTTCCATTATAATGGAGCTTCTCTTGAGGCCAAACTTGATTCTCATCATCATCCAGATCAGGCCATCTTGGTTCATCATTATCATCATAATCATTCTGATCATCACTTACTATAACCTCTTTTTTTCGTGATGAATCATCCAATTTCCCATTTTCCTTGCCTCTTGAATATGCAGTTGCCTTTTCCCTGGCTTCTGAATCTTCACATATACAAGCGGATGGATTCTCATGAAACTCACCCCTTCCTGGCCTGACCTCCTTTGGTTCCCCCATAAAGCCTCTCTGGAATGTACGAACTCTAGAGGCAAATGCTTCCCATGTCATGTTGCTTCTGCTCAAGAATAACCGATATAGTTTTTTAGCATTTGGACGAATAGTAGGCTTATGTCCAAAATATTTCCTGCAATAACACAAACAATGAGAAAAGTTGGCCAGCATTTACAGTTATGGAACAGAGAGACTGGAAGCAGGCTTGTTTACCTTCGTCCAGCTAATATCCTAGCCATGTTACCATTGTTGTTGGTGACAAACACATCACTCTCATCACAAACAATAAAGTCAAGTGCAGCCATTCGAGAAGAGAATGAGGAAAATGGTGCTAATTCTTCCTTTGTGGCAATGGTATCTTTGGAGTAGAAGTTCGGGAAGAGTGATTTTAAGGGTCTCAAAGTTTCCTCCCCTCCATACACTTCACCAGAAGCCACATAGATATGAACATCACTGCCATATCCTAGAGCTCTCAGCATCAAACCAACTTCCTCTGGGGTAAGTGGGCACTTTCCTTGCCTCCTTTGCTTATCAGGATTGTTTTTCTGCAAGCCAATAAACAGATCCATACAGCATTTGCATCAGATCAGGGATTGGAGCTGAATGATGCGAATCACAAACAATACAAATTGGATAATTTAAAAGAACTGCCGTTTCTGTTCTCACAATAGCAGTCACTTCAAGAATTCCCTCTGCATCTCTCTCCCTCTCTTGTTCTTTATAAAATCCTAACCCACTTGAACCTTTTATAATGTTTACAATTAATATGTCATGCAAATAGAAAGAACTGCAATCCCCCCCCCCCCTTTCCATTGGTGGGAGTACACAACAGTATTTATAAACCGAAAAATGATGAAGGGTGATCATAACATTGAAATACTAAACTTACTTTCCAAATTGCAAGTTCTTTGCCTGTAAAAAATAAGAATCAGGATGCATTAAACTACTAAGAGTATGAAGCTTGAGCCTTACATGTAAAGTTTTCCACCTCTTTCGTATTGCACCTAGTTCATTCCTTTCCTTTTCACCTCCACCATAATCACATCCTGAGAATGCAAGCATATCAGGCTCAAACCTGTAACAAAAACATTTTGCTGCATCAATAATCTTATACCTGCCTTTTATTATTGAATAGAAAAGATAACGACGCATTCATTCATTGCCTAATGTGGACACATCTATAATGATGGTTGAAGGCATATCTTTAAAACATGCAAGATATTTTCATTGTAACATCAGATATTTGACCTTCCAGCAAATGGCCATGCTGCCATTTACAGACTATAAAGGAATTGGAGAGTTGGGTATAGTTAGTTGTATTATTCATTTTTGTAACTGTATCATGCATGCAGCACTTTCAAACCTAAAGTATGAAGTCCAGTGATGCTTGTGCACACAGCTATTAAGCATGATAGATATACAGGTATAAAGATTCATGCCTCAAGTGCAAAGCAATATAACGCTTGCTCCTCATCCTCATTCGATGAACAAGTGTTTTCCCCATTTCTAGAATAGGGTCAGCAAACTTCAGAGCATGGTAGTTAACTCGGCATCTTAGCTTCTGCAAATCTGTATCCAATTTGTTTGCAAGTCTGTAATCAAACTTGTTGAGCTGAACTGCATGCTTCGCATAACAAGACAAGTGCCATTAGTGAAACCAACATATATTAGATAGCTCTAAAAGACAAAAATAATATCAACTCCCCTGAATTTTATCATTAGATAGAAAGAGTGACATCATGGTTGAAACAAAAACACGTTGAGACTTACGATGAAACAAATGTCAACAGAAATATAAAAGCCATCCAATAAAGGGACCAGAGATATGAGTTCAAAATTTCAAAAAGTTTTCCAATAAAACTTATTAGCATTCTGAAAGTTGTGTATGCTGGTTCTCTAGACACTTTCTGCTTCCAGTAATAATAAGACTACTTATAAAGGATCTAAAAGCTCAAGCTGATTTCCCACCATAGCTTCATGGTTATTCCCATTAAGGAAAGGTTTGTCATTAGGAGTGCAAGGTTTCCATGCATCACCAATTTTTAGCCTTTTAGCTACCACTCTTAATTACTCTCAGATTCTATATAGCACATAGAAAGATAAGACTATTTGATGCAGGAGCTTAAAATTAAAAATAAATAATATATTTGTATTATTTCAGCTTATTTTATTTAGTTTAAAGTATTAGATATGATTTTTTGACAGCTAGGATTATTATTACTTGAGGGTTAAGTCTAGGATAATTAAACTTTATTTGCAAGGAAGAGTAGAAACTTTGTTAGCAAGCAAGTCTCCTATAAATATGCTGTAATAGAATTGACAGCAGCAGACTTTTATTACTATTTCCTACAAGTTAATAAAGAAACCTAGAGGTTTTCTATAACCCTAAGTTTTCTAGAGTTCCATCTTTCCAATTCATTTCTTCAGCCCTAATTCTTTTCTATTGTTGCTGTTTTCTTCCCCAATCTACATCAATTTGGTAATCAGAGCCTAATTAGATTCTAGGGTTTATATTAGGGTTTGTTATTAAGCCATAGTTGTATGCATTAGTGGTCGAGGAAGACAAAATCAGTGTCAAGAAACAGAATTGGCTGCGCTATGACGTGCGACTGAAGAATTTTTGCGTGCAGTTTATGCTTGGCTGGGACAGGAACAAAAGGGAACCTTGATGGAGATTCCTAAAGGTGCCCGCAACCAGTTTGAAATACCGGAAGGTAGTCTCGCTGATAAATTTGATTTTGGTGATGAAGAAAACGTCTTTCATGATGCTGGACCTGCAAACCTTGTTGTACGAGGTGGATTAAATGAGTGGTTGATGCATGCCCTTCAAGTAAACGAGGGTGGAATCAACGTTGAAGTTGCTGATTCTCTTTGCAAGATGCATGTAGAAGAGAAAGATTATGATATGTTAGAACTGATTTATGATGAATATCCTGAAGAAAGTGAAGCAATTAATGTTCATACGGTTCATGGAGAGTCTTTGGTTGTTCATACAATCATAGACACATCTTTAGAAGATGGGGAGGATTGGAGGCAAGTTGAAAATCTCTTGGATATCTCAAGGGAAACTATGCCGGGTGTTAATTCTGAAATAAAAAAAGCTGATTCAGTTTCTACAATTAAAACAGATTCTTTCGAGAGAGAATCCAATGTTGAACTCAAGAAAAAGCAAGAAAACTTGAAGGCAAGTAACAGTGTAAAGGTGATGCAGCCTTTTAGAGTAAAATTACTTGCACTTGATGTGAAAGCTAAGTTTGCGAAAGGTGTTACTGAAAATCTGGTTCCAATTATCTCGGGTGAAATAGGCGTTGCTAAAATAGGAGAGTCTTCATGAAAGAGGTACGAATGAGGATTTTTCGTTGATAATTTCACATGACTGTTTTCCTTGACATCCAGACAACAAATATTTGTTTGAACCTCTTGGTCTAGCACATTTTTTATCTGAGACAACTTTTAAGACTATAGATGACCTTTATGAGTGGTTAGTAACGCCAAACACATTTAGGCGGATCATGAGTGAGGTAAGTAGACAACTTAAGCATTACAAAACAGCATCCAGCTGCTGTAATAGCTACCTTAAATGCAGAACTAACTATTCTGAACGTGCACAATCATGAGAACTCCATTAATTTCAGTGGAACACCAATCAGCTATGGTGCTAATGCTATTTCACTTGAAAAGTCAGTTTTAGCTGAGCAGACTAATATCTTGATATTGGCTAAGACTTAAGGGACTGATTTGCTTGATGAAAGGTCATTGTTGGCGTGCATAGGTCGCACAATTCCAACTGGTTGCAGATTTCAAATCAGCTTAACACTGCCAATTAGACTGGGGAAAGTGCCTCCACTGTTACACTGGCTTGATCATAAGAAAAGCTAAATTTCATTCAATTTTTTGCCTTCCATTTCTGTTACACCGATTACACAGCCTAATCAGCTAAAGAAGGCGCTTCAATCAATTGATTCCAATAATGTAAAGGAGAATGCCCTTTTCAAGGAGTATGTAGCTATCAGTAAAAATGCATCTGATACACAGCTGTTAGTAACACAGAATCAACATTCCAATGGAATTCATTTTGATGAGTCTGGAGGTTTCTTCAATGTAAAAATATTGAGCCAAGCTAATGATCTTGCTAAAAGTAATGGATCATATTTCGAGAGATCAAGTGTAACTGGTGTTGAAAGCAACTCATATGGACATGGGAGGTCTGAGAAATCAAGTGTTGAAAGCAAGCCATCTGGACATGGAAGGTCTAATTCAAATGGTCTCGAAAAACAACAAGGCAATGACACCTTAAAACATCAGACCATACACAGGCTTCTTTTTTCTCTCATCATTGCATTCATATCATGTGCTCTTAGTGCATTATCTGATAAATCATCCATCCTCTCTTACGCTGCCTCTTTTACAATAGAATCACAAGAAATCGCGAATGGCAGTACGTGTGATCAACTGTTTGTACTTTCTTAACAGTTTTTGCACAATATGTCTGAGTCTACATTTCCTTGCAATGCAAGAAAAAGAGCAGTTATTTTTTCTGCTTGGATTCATGGAGGAAAAATTCTTATGGAAGGGGGAATTAATGTGGCTGCAGATTTGCAATGTGGTGATGCTTTCCAATTATTTCACTAGTTCTGGTGCACCTCTTGTTTTCCCCTGCTTACAAGATAAAGGTGTGGGTGAAACTGCAAAGTTGAGAAGATTAAAACGTAGAGCTGAGGATACTGAATTCTATGATGTGGATATGGCTAAGAAACTAAAATCCATCATGCAAGGTGAATTTATTTCACGACGAGAAAAGGACTTTCTTAGTATCATGGTATCCGTATATAGCACAAGATTTCCCACATCCAATGCTTTAGAATTGTTCAAAGATGAGGAGACATACAATCTTGAGCTTTTGAATGATGAAAGTGTAACTAGTTTGGATCAGATGAAGGAAACGCTTGAGTTTAGAAAGAATGTCAGCATAGCATCGAAGTTTGGCAAGTCACCTTGGGAAGCTATGGCTAGTTACACTGAGCATCTGTTGTCAAAACTTTCTGATGAAGGACAAGGCAGCCACTTTCATCCTGAGTTGGACAAGGCTGTTTGCACCGAAATTCGGAAGGTTGGTGATCAAGGTTTGAGCATAGAAGATGTTTATAGTCTTGTCAGAATGCCAGGAGAAAAGGCACCTGAAATTATCATTCTTGCACTTCAAGAATTTGTAAGAGATCAGATAGTTTACTATTCTGTAATGGTTAAAGCTGCCAATAACCTTGACCAGGAAATCTAGGAATGAAGTTGCATGGGCATACAAAGTTAGGAGAAGGAAAACATATAAACCAAAATCATGCTTTAATTATTACCTGTGGAGAAGCTTTTCAAACTGTTGATATGATCCAGGACAATTACATGAAGGAGACACTGGAAAGAGCTGATCGAGAAAATTATGCTGAAGTGGTGAAAGTTCTCTTACTGGAGTCAAGTTTTCCAAGCCAAGGAGAATGACGAAGGAGCTTAAAATTAAAAAATAAATAAATATATTTTATTATTTCAGCTTATTTTATTTAGTTTAAAGTATTAGATATGTTTTTTTGACAGTTAGGATTATTATTACTTGAGGGTTAAGTCTAGGATTATTAATTAAACTTTATTATCAAGGAAGAGTAGAAACTTTATTAGCAAGTAAGTCTCCTATAAATATGCTGTAATAGAACTGACTGCAGCCGACTTTTATTATTATTTCCTTGAAGTTAATAAAGAAACCTAGAGGTTTTCTATAACCCTAAGTTTTCTAGAGTTCCATCTTCTTTCCAATTTGTTTGTTCAGCCCTAATTCTTTTCTATTGTTGCTGTTTTCTTCCCCAATCCACATCACTATTATTCAATAATTCTTCAAAATCCTATCCAGCTCCAGGAACCAGTAAACCAACTTCTGCTTACAAGCATGGTTGATTTCAGAAACATATTTGTTAATTTTTCTCCATAAGGAAGGAAAAGATAGAAAGAGTAGAGGCAGCAATACAATCACAAGAAAAGTAAAAGTAAAAGTAAATAAAGAAATCCAAAAGCAGCTCCTGACCAGTTAAGGATTACACGTATAAATTGACCATTAAAAATATAGAGAATAGGAACTTACATGCCTTTTCAAAATAACCGGCAATACACGATTTTGGTAACATCTTTCACTACATTTCCTTGGAACACGCATGGTGTATGGAGTCCAACTCTTCCCTCCCCTTTTAGGCAGCTGCTTTATAATTTTAACATCTTTTGACAAAGATGATATGAACCAATCAACATTAAAGATCTCTGAGAAGTTACTAGACAAGAGAAAGCAGAAATTGTCACATAACATATTGACAACTGAATTCATGCAGAACTTCTTCCATTTAATATGGATGGCTAAATGATATTAGGAATTCAAATGGCTAAATATCTTTCATTACATTACACACCTCGCATCCTTCCAAAAGGATTTTTGGTCCAGCTTTGGGACAACAAGAGTAGCATTCAAAATGCGAGCAGCAACAACAGCATCTGTAATCTGCCACATGCATTACTAGTAAGCTTGACCATAAAATGGCATCAATAGAGCAATAAAACAATGATCCAGTCCTTGTGGTCATAAGACATTGATGGTAAGTCAGTAACAGAAAGTTCAAACTAGGGATCTAGAGGACCAATAGCTTTAAGCATGTCAGTAGATCACTAAAGTTTCCATCAGACAGAAGCAGATGAAAGCAATGCCCCGTGCTTGTTACAGCTTTTGATTGATTTGCAGCGCATCACATTATTTTCTGTTTAAACAGTTTAGTTTCCAATTGAGCAATCCTTCAAGCAAACACTTCACTATACAATTTCGTTCCATATTTATATCCACTTACAATTACAACTAAACTACTATATTTCCACTCTGACCAATCAAGAGAATGCATTTTTAAGTTCCGTCATTGCAAGCTCTATGAGGATTTAGCAAGAGAAACATGAATTTTACTTGCTGGCTTTGCAGCTTCTCGTGCTAATTAGGACATTGAACCCAAAATTAAGGCAGTAAAATGCTAAAAGACATCATCCTTGCAGATAAAATAACTGTATTGAGAAGTAGCTATCACAATTACCCCGGTTCTTTGTTGGTTCAAGCCTCCACTAGTGGCAATAGCCAAATATCGAGTGGGACGTGAAACAGCTTCAGCTTCTGCAATACAATAAACGCATTAATGCTTTTTCTGTTGCATTAAGTGTATCTGCAATTTCATAACTGTTCAAAGCAGTATAAAAACCCTAAATAATTACAACCCTTTTATCATTATCGTTAGACGATTTGACGTTTCCCAAATCCATTATCAAAGGAACCTAAAGTTTCTGTATAAAAATGTACAATTAATCAGTTAAATTAGAGAAAAAAAATGATTATACGCACTTGCAAATTTGGCGCTGACATTACTGCACCCATAAAAGAATTTAGCATTTCTCGAACTCCATATATCACGATCTAATTTTCCTCCGCTACTCTGATTCTCGGAAACAATATTAGATAAAATCAACGGTTGGTATCCAATGCAATCTAAATCAAAACGCATAATCACTAAAATTATAAATAATAATACAAGAAAAGAATGAAGCCTAACTGGAACATGGAAAACTGAATCTCCACTGGTAACAGGATCCTCAACGACTGCGTTAAACTACACAAAGGGAAAAAAGATGAAGTTATGCGTAAACAAAAACCAGACATAAATTCAACGCGAATTAAAACCTAGGAGAGAGAGAGAGAGAGAGAGTAGGAAATACAGAGTTGTGGTGATGGCGAAGGTGAAAGTGCTGCGATTCGTTTGGAGAAGGAGCGAGAAAGGAAAGGAAAGCGAAGAGGATAAGAAGAACACCGGAAATGGCGGATATGAACTTAACCAGAGAGCGGAAGCGGTTGTAGGAAAGGTTTCGCCGCCGTGGCAAGGCCATTGCAAGGATTCAGGTGACGCCGGTTTTCACTCTCTTCCAAGCAAGAAGTAAAAGTGGAGAGAGTGAGAAAGTGATTGATCTCTCTCTGCTACGACTCCGCCATAACTTGAAGCTTATTAATAGTAACAAAGTATAGCCATTGGCCCCGATAAGGACAAAATGAAATGAGAAGTAAAAAAAGTATGAACAAAAACCACCTCGAGACGAAACGAATAACAGGTGGGGTGAGTGCGGTGGTGATCTGGCTTTTGCCCAGTTTCATTTAAAAAAAAAAGAAAGAAAAGAAAAAAGAAAACGAGTGTTTTACTATCACTATTCACTGCCAGTAGAAAGTCCTATGACACCCTCAAAAAAATGAGGTGAAAACTGTAAATTTAATATTATATTTTACAAATATGTCGTATATTTAAAAATAAAAAGATTAAGTAAAAGAAGCTCAGTAATTCTGTCTCTCAAAAGGCAAAAAATAGTAATTACAAATCATGATTTTTTAAATAGAAACAAATAACAAAGAATGTTTAAATGTTTTATCCTTTTTAAAAATAAATTACTTATATTATTTTATCTTGTATTGTACTAATTTTAGTGCGATGTTAACCACATTCACGATGCCTTGTATTGTTTCAATGCGGCAAGAAAAATATTCTTGTTGGAAAGCCGTTACCAACTTCTAATTGATCAGAATCCAACAAAGAATTTGTGCGGCCACGCGTCGGTGTAGTAGTTCAGGAAACTCCAATGCATCATCTTGAGATAGATCGACATTATGCATGCGCTTGTTTGGAGGTGAGTATGCCTGAATAGCGGATCTTCTCCTTCTTCGTGCGAACCGCCCTCAGCGTCTTGAGGTACAATTGGGCGGGCTCCGGTTGAGAAAATAATCCAACACGCACCATCGCCCCGGCTCGAGGTGGATCACACCGGATTCATCATCCCATCCTCTATAATCGCAACAAGCGAAGGCCCTCGGTTGCATGTCGTCGGTAACAACGAGGGCCCTCACTGCTGGATGTCGTCGGTGCAATACATCATCCCTCCTTAAACATCTTTCGTAACGATCCCAATCGTATGTGGATTGCCATCCACTAGAAGTTGATGACCTCCCAATACGTATTTCTGTCATCCGGCGTCGGACGAATATGCATGTCCCATCCACCAACCGAGTGTCGTGCGGGGTTATGTTTTCCATACTACCACCGCACACGCACATCCGTGTTTTGCCTCCCACTTACACAGTGTCGACTTGGGGTCGTGTATTCCCCTCGACGATACTAGATGTTGAGGTCATGGCGGATCACTTGAGATGAAAATTCCACATATACCTCGATATAGGGTGAACCCTGGCAAGATGAGTCTCCACCATTGCCTCAAGGCTCAGGGACCTTTGATGTCGAATTTACTCAACCAGAAGCACAAAATCTATACTTAATATTTGAACTTTCATTAGCGTTGTTCGGAATATTTCGCCCTAATTCTTTTGCGAAGTTCTACCAAATCGACGTTAAGATTAAAACTCAATCGCTTTGTGTTCTCCAGATAAGAAAACAACACCATTTTGATTGTCACGCGACTTCACCATCGTAGTAAATAACAAGATTAATCACGTTCACTCATTGCAAGTGGGCGGTGTAAAAAGTAAAATTATTGTACTAAAAAATCACACTAAGTTCAATTCCGGGAAGAGAGAGGTGGATCACAAGGATCAGCAAGTACCAAGTCTTTCCTAGCAGAATATCTCCTCAATCGTAATTTAATAGCACAATAAATAACTACGATCACACTCACAAGATATGAAAAATTTTGCCTACGTCTTGGGCACTAACAAATATATTTCACTCCAAAAATACAAGTGAAAATTTACAAATAGGGAGAGAGAACAATGCCTTAAGTAGAGAATGGCAAATTGTGGGATGAAGAAAATGAGAAATGGTTAGGCCTATTTATAGTTGAGGTTTAGGGATCAAACTTACAAAGTACCTATTCAAATAGGGACCAATATTGCAATTACCCCATACCAATTTTCATCACATCAACTTCCGATGCCTGCCTAATTTTGGAGCCATTTTTCACCACTTTGCCACCATATTTCCCGGAAAAAAGCCTAAGCCAGCGTCCCGGAGGCGCACAGCCACGTCCCGCAGCGCGTCCACGAGGGCGCGTTTAGCCGACGTGGCCTTAAAGCGCTCCAGAACGCTAGGTTGCACTCAAAAGCGCTCTGACGGGACGCGATTTTGAAATTACCCTTCCGGTCATTAATTTTCAACCCTATACTTTCCGGTAATTTTTGTTATTTTTGGTATTTTCTAGTTTTTGCCCTTTACTATCACTATTCACTGCCAGTAGAAAGTCCTATGACACCCTCAAAAATGAGGTGAAAACTGAAAAAATAAAAAGATTAAGTAAAAGAAGCTCAGTAATTCTGTCTCTCAAAAAGGCAAAAAATAGTAATTACAAATCATGATTTTTTTAAATAGAAACAAATAACAAAGAATGTTTAAATGTTTTATCCTTTTTTAAAAATAAATTACTTATATTATTTTATCTTGTATTGTACTAATTTTAGTGCGATGCATGGATTTAATATATTTAATAATTATTATATTATTTTAAATAGGGAATTTACAAAATAATAATGAAGTATTTGATCAATAATACATTCAAATAATAGTGTGATAGTATATAATATTTTAAATAATTTTATAACTGTTTTTAGAACTTTTTTAGAAAACATGTATATACGAAGTATTTATATTTTTTAATTAATATGAACCGGAAACTAATTTATGTTTTAAACAGTCAAAATAGCCACTTTTGTTTACCTTAAGTTACATTTTAGTCACTTATGTTTGAAATGTTACGTTTTAGTCATTTACGTTATCATGTTGTAACATTTTTGTCACTAGGCCATTATTTGTCATTAATGGTATAATGGTAAGCTGACGTGACATGTTAAATCATCATTTTAAACGAAAAATTTAGGTTAAATTCTACAATTGATCTCTATTTTTTTCATTTTGAGCAATTTAATTTTTTTCTTTTATGTTCTTTTAACTTTCCTTTTTTTTTCCTCTCTTTTCTATTTCTTTTAACGTAGTTTTTCTATATTTTTCATTTGTTAAAACCAATCCCTATATTTTTATTTTTTTAAACAATTCAATTTTTTCGAGTGAGGCGAGCTTGTGGACTAGTTTTAACAAATGGAAAACATAGAAAAACTACATTAAAAAAAATGAAGAAGGGAGGAAAACAGAGGGAGAAGCAAAAGAGAATGGAAAAAAAAATGGGAAAGTTAAAAAAACATAAAAAAATTAAATTGTTCAAAATGAAAAAATATAGGGATCAATTATAGAATTTAACCTAAAATTTTCATTTAAAATGATGATTTAAAGTGTCACGTCAACTTACTGTTACACCATTAATGGCAATTAACGGCTCAGTGACCAAAATGTTTCAACATGATAACGTAAGTGACTAAAACGTAACATTTCAAACATAAGTGACTAAAATGCAATCTGAAGCAAACAAAAGTGACTATTTTAGTAGTTTACCCTTTGAAATTTTGTAAAGTTTTTTTTCATTTGAATACATTTTCAAACAGATTTTTCTAAACAAAAATAGGTAAAATGTTTTTTTAATAACTCATTATTTTTATTAGCAATAACTTAGAGTTAAGCATTTATGTTTATATTTAAGCATTTAATAATGTTGGTGTCACAAATCAACTAAATATCAATTCAGTTAAAAAATTATTGAGGTAATGTTTGAAACTTCACCTAGTAATTAGATTTAGGTTTAATTACTTATAATTACATAAAGGTTGCATGTTTGGATAACCATTATAATTGACGAGTCTCACTGAATTGGGTATAATTATAGTAGACTTGTCCATGGGTCAAGCGACCCGACCTGAAGGCTCGCTTGAAAAATGGGGATTTGAACAAAAATATAAATTTAAAAAATGGGATTGGACAAAAAATAAACCCATTTTCAAAATGAATCGGGTATGATTTTTTTCCCGGGCCCAACCCCGCCCGAATCATATGGCTAAATAGGCCACCCTTTCTTTTCTTTTCCTTTCCCGACTTCCTCAGCCACCCTCCCCCAAATTCCTAATTCTAATCCTTAACATAATAACATTAACACCTCCAAATCCATTCTCCACTCCAACACCCACTAACCACCACCATCATTGTTAACCACTCTAGTCACCACCGGTCCATCATCGTTCACCAACCACCACTGTTGCTTCTTGACAGAGAACTCAAAGGTAACAACCATCATCATTTCCACCATTTTTGAACTTTTTTTCTTTCAACTCTCTATTTTTTTCTTTTATGGTTTTAAAGGTTTGCCTCTAATTTATAAAAGGAGTGTCACAAACTCATTTACACTGTTGGCATGTTGCTGTTATTTCTTTATGTTTTAAGATAATATAAGAGAGAATGCTTTATCTGTCAACTATCAATTAAATAAAGACTAACTGCTACAGAAGATATTTTTCTTAAAAAAAATGTTTGAACTTACTAATGTCGATTGTGATAAAAGCTTGAACAAAGGTGCAGAAGTCTCAGGATTTGGATTCTGTTTCTGGCCAATAGTCCATGTAGAGAATGAACTCATCCCTTTGTCTAAAGCAATTGGCGCTAAACTTTTAAAACAACCAAATCCAATTTCAGAAAAAGTGACACTCATGAATTGAAAAAAAAGCCAAAAGGAACGCTTCAAGAATCAAAATCACTCAAACGACACTTGTAAATTCAAGAATCAAAAAGTAAGAAGTGAAAGAACGCATCTAAAAACTCAAATGCAAATCCAAATTAACTAAAATTAAACTAAAAGAACAATATATATGTCAATATAAAATAGCTGAAAACAAGAACTAACTATCAGCTATAGGTATTGCCACGGTGACAGTAGTCGAAGAAGTCTCGGCCTTCCCGACATTCACGTCATCGTTGATCGGAGCCTCTTCATTCCTACAATCGCTGGGATGCACTGTGGGAGACTGTTAACATATTAATTTTGCATGTTATTTTGTGTTTAATTCGGTTTATTTATGAATTGATCCCTGCTAAATTAGTACTTTTATGTTTTAATATTGTCAGGGATGCAATCGGGACACTAAGAGACAAAAACGAGCAGAAAAGGACAAAATTAAAACACAATCAATAAAAATGAGCCTGAAACAAAAATATGGAGAAAAGCCAAGGACTCATCAGAATTTTTGACTTTGTAAAAGCCAAAAATAGGAAAAACTCTTATTTTATTTTATTTATTTATTTTATTTTGATTTTTGTTAAATTAGTTAAGGCTAAAAATAGCAAACTCTATGTATATAAATAAGGCCTTAATGTCCTTTGGAAAGGCATCACTTAATTCTACATTCCTACTTCAATTTGGAATTGAATTATTCTCTTTTGTCTTTCAAATTGGCGTGAGCATACTGCTACTTTCATTTGCATTTTTCTTCCTTTTACAAAATTGGGCTAATTTCTTTCCAAGTCCTTTCTGTTCCTTTCTTCACCATAATCATCAAACCACTTTCCAAAGTTCACAAAGCATGAATAATTTCATGCTTCACTAAATTTCATCTTAGCCTTAGGCCGGTGTTCCTTCCGGTCGGGAATCGTGACATGCGAATTCGTGATAAAAATCCTTCCAATCGGTATTCATTTTTTCCTAAGTATCGGGATAGACCAATCATCCCTTAAAGTTAAACTTGATTTCAAGTCAAAGTGCACGTTGGGTTGGAGTCGTGTTTGCTGACAGTTGGAGAAACGAGTCGATCGGCTGCATTCGGATCTCCGAGAACAAATCAAGGAAGAAGTGATCGGGTTTAAATGACTCACGTGGTTGAGGCCGTTAATTTGAGTTGGGTTCTTCAAAACGCAAGGCTGTCGAAGTCTTAAATCGGGAACTCGTGTATCTCGGTTAGATAATTGGTAAGGGTTGGTTTACAGGTCGTACCGAGACTAGCTACGAAAGGAAGAATTGGTGGTTAGGACGTTCTTAACTGCTATAACCAACTTATCGTTGGAGGAGAAGATTAATTTTGAGGATCGATTCTTGATACAGAATTTACCGAGTCTAAGGCTAAGGCTTATTATTTTTGTTTGCAAAATTCTGAATTTATTTCCCGAACTAAATTTATTTCTAATATTATTTAATTGTTTATTTACGCTGATAGATTACTTACTTTCTAAACATTGTCGAAACCCCTCGATTACTTGTTTATTTTTGTTACAGGTACGTTTGGAGTCGTGGGCACAACTCTTGCAACGACCTTTGACACAATGAACATTCTGTTCATAAGTAAACACGAAAGTTGATTACAACATCCAATCCCTGTGGACTCGACCCTACTACCACTCTTTACTACAATTTAGAGTTATTTTTATTGGAATTATTTTTGGTGGTTTCGACGCCCATCAAATTTTGGCGCTGTTGCCAGGGATTGGAGATATTTTTCTAATTTTTTTGTGTTTACCTTATGACCAGATCAGAACCGAGAACTCTAGAGTTTGAACCAGAAATTGAGAAATTGACCCGACAACTGCGAAGAGAAGCCATACGACGTGGTAAACGGCCAAATCCTAGATTCGAAACCATATCATACACCGAAGAAATTTTCTCATTTGACCAACCAAACGAGATAGCTGAGCAGACGATACGCCAACTCGCTGCAGCACCGGATGAACAACAACCCTTATGTATAACCTATCTGGTAGGAGGAACGCCGTTCGAGTTAAAGTCGGGTTTGATCCATTTGCTACCCACTTTCCGTGGACTACAGAACGAAAATCCGCACACCCACCTTAAAGAGTTCCATATGGTGTGCACAAGTATGAAGCCTCAGGGAGTAGCTGAAGACCAAATCAAACTTCGTGCTTTTCCTTTCTCACTAGTCGACTCTGCTAGAGAGTGGCTATTTTATTTACCTCCGGAATTTGTCAACACATGGTCTGACATGTCTCATTTGTTTCTTGACAGGTTTTTCCCTGCAGCTCGAGCGGTCGAACTAGGGAGAGACATTGTGGGAATCTATCAGAAAAAGACTGAATCGCTCTACGATTACTAGGAGCGATGCAAAAAGTTGTGTGCAAGTTTTCCACAACATGGACTGACTGAACAGTCACTCTTGTAATATTTCTATAAGGGATTGCTCCCGATGGAAATGAAAATGATAGATGCTACAAGTGGAGGGGCACTCGTTAATATGACGCTTCAAAGAGCGAGAGAGTTGATTTCAACCATGGCTGTTGTAACATCCTGAATTTTTGGGCCTATGCGTTTAATGGGTGGATATGTTTAATGTGTTAATTTAAGTGTTAGGGGTCCAAATTAGGCTCAGGCTTAGGTAGAGGCCTTGATTAAAATTATCTGTTTGGGCATTATAGGGTTTAAAAGGTAGTATCTATGTTTAAAATACCAAAGTGGGCTTGTGGCCCAATCTTAGGAGGTGACGCCACACAAGGGAGTAAGGGGCCCAAATTTAAGTTTCATGGAGCCCAATTCTTTTAATTTAAGTTAGCTAAATTTTGGGCATTAGGATTAGGTGGAGTGGATGGCAACAAGGCTAAAATTTAGGGTTTTAATGTTTAAAATATGTGGATAATAAGCGGATAAAGGCTATTATTGAAGAATTTATTTTATGTGGATAATAAATGATAAAGCTTAAAATTTAGGGATTTTAATGATTAAAATATGTGGATAATATGCTAATAAAGGAGGAGGAGTTAGAGATAATTAAGTCTCTTTTAGATGAGCTAGTAGATTAAGATAAAGGAGAAAAGATAGGATTTATCTGCGCAAGGTTAGGTAAGTGTAGAAATTTCTATAAATAGGGGAATATCTCTTCAATTTCAGCATTTGGGTTTTTCTCATTCTTTTCTCTTCTTCTCTCGAGTAAAAGCCGAAAACTCCTAAAGTTCCATCTTCTTCTTCATTCTCTCTGCAAAAGCCGAAATCTCTAAGCCTATTCCCTCATCTTCACTTTGATTCAAAAGCCGAAACTCTTTCCATTCTTTTTCTTCCTATGTAAATCTTCATGTCTCTTCCTTGTTTTCTTTTCTCCTTCTCTTTTCCTGTCGTAAACCGAAACTCTTCACTCAAGTATTTTAAAAGCCAAAGACACATCAGCCTTCTCTTGTTCATACTCTTTTCGAGATTTTCCTAAAAGCCAGAAATCCCTAGATCTCATCTCCTGTGATTGCCGAATTACTACGTGGTGCCTACTTGTGCCGAAATCAAGGAAACTTTAGTGGAGTCAATCGCATAGATCTCTAAGTTATAGAATCGTGTTACTTTCGGGATTTCAAGGTAAGGGATCTATTAGTTTTAACGTGTAATTTGGGATTTATTAACCTTGGCCGATTGTTGAAGGGGCTAAATCTTTGTGTGTTTTTCCGGCTTTTGAGTAAGGCTTTACATTGAGGATAATAGATCCAGGATAGCAAGGACATCGACTAAGAATATTGGATTTCGCGATAATGTGTGTGTAATACTTTCCACCATCTAGATCTCGATTATTAATGTATGCTCATAAGTTTATATGTTGTGATAAATACCGATATCTCGGTTTAATGTTGGAAACCCGAAAGGGTGAAACAAATCACCGTGTCGATGAATGTTTGACTTTATATGATAAAAGCATATTGATTTTATGATTTGCATGGGTTGGGTTGATGAAAGGAGGAAGTTATACGTTATATGTGTAGTGATTTATACCGTGATCTGTTATATGTTGTAGTGGCTAATGCCGTGATCTATTATAAGGGCTTCGGCCATAATATGTTGATGAGCAGCATGACTGCCATCTTGGCGTGTAGCGGTGTGGGTCGATTGTAGAAATCTCCAATAGTGTGAATGGCTGGTACGGGGGCGTGTAGCGGATGAAAACCTAGGCAAATGGGTTGGGCCTTGCATATTTTTTTTTAAAAGGAATTATTAATCTGTTTTATGGGCCTAAGGCCAAAATCTAGTGGTGCATGAGGGTTGCACACTGAGTCTCGCGACTCACCCTATTAATTAACCTTTCAGGTGATACCTAGTGCTTCGGACCGGGCTGGAGAGGAACGCGAGGTGGCCATGCAAAAGACCAACTGGATCCAGCAAAAAGTCTCAAGTTAATACTTTATATTTTTAATTAATGGATTTTAAATCTCGTTGTAATAAAACTATGGGCCACTAGTTTATGTTTTGTTTTATTTTGAGCTTTAATTAATTTTAGTTATTTAAATTCTTATTGAACTAATGTATCTATTTAAATTTGGGTTTTTAATTTATAAAGGCATATTTTATTTAAACTATCAACTATTAAATTTCTCTCGAATAAGAAGATAAACTTTAGAAAAATATTTTTTCTGAAAATACGACATGTTCTTCCAAAATTTTAGTGACATACCAGATCCAGTCGTGGTGTTTGGGCCGGGTTTGGGGTGTTACAGCTGCTAACTCTCAACAATTCTGATCGGCCACAAACCCACGATACAGGTTCATGGGCTAAGTTCTTTATCTTTAGAAGATAAAATTGATAAGCTAACTAATGTTGTTCAAACTTTGCTTACATATAAAACGGGCTCAGCACGGTTGTGCGAAATTTGTGCTAAACCAGACCATCTGACGAACTCATGTCCGATTTTACATGAGGATTCGACAGAACAAGCGGATGCTATCAGGAACTTTCCAGGACCGCCTCAGAGATGATATGACCCCTACTCAAACTCGTATAATGTGGGGTGAAAAGATCACCCGAATCTCAATTATGGGTCGAATCCGCGATTCAATCAACTGTACCAACAAAGGCAGCCTCAGAATCAACAGTTACCACCCCCAAAGTCGTCTTTGGAAGCCATAGTGGAAAGGCTAGCCAATAGTTTTGAGAAATTTCAACAAAAAATTGACATGCATTTACAGGAATTGGATAAACAAGTGAGCAAACTCGTGCTCACGGTTAGCCGTTTGGAGTCTAAAGGTAAGTTGTCATCCCAAATTGAGCCAAACCCTCGACACAATACAAGCGCTATAACATTGAGGAGTGGAAAGGTTTTAGAGCTCGTACCTAACACTAGTCGCGTCCACGACGCTGGTCGAGATAAGAAGAAACTTGACACAAAGGCTCTAGTGGATTCAATACCACAAAAATCATTTGCAGTACCACATCTGTTTCCTGGAAGACTAATCCAATGCAAGAAGGAGCGAGAAGAGAAGGAGATCATCAACACCTTTCGAAAGGTAGAAATTAACATACCTCTTCTTGATGCGATTAAACAAATTCCACGGTATGCAAAATTCTTAAAAAGAATTATGCACGAGTAGGAGGAAGCTCCTGTGCAATGAAAAGGTAAATATCGGAGAAAATGTCTCCGCCATTCTGCAAAGAAAAATACCGCCAAAATATAATGACCAAGGTATGTTTTCCATATCTTGCAAAATAGGTAGTGTCGGTATTAAAAAAGCCATGTGTGACTTAGGCGCATCATTTAATGTTATGCCTTTGTCAATTTATAAACTACTTAGTACGGGTCCTTTAAAAGAAACATGTGTAATTACTCAGCTTGCAGATAGATCTGTATTGCATCCGGAAGGAGTGTTGGAGGACGTTCTTGTCAAGGTAAACGAGCTAATATTTCCTGTAGACTTCTACATTATCGACATGGAGGATGATAATTTGGTCAATTCATCTGACATACTTCTCGGGAGGCCATTCTTGAGTACCGCACAAACAAAGATTGACGTACAAAGTGGGATATTCACTATGGAATTCGATAGGGAAGTGGTGAAATTTAATGTCTATGAGGTTATGAATCGCCCTAGCATGATTTCTAGCGTTTCTAATATTGATATAATCGACCCTTTAACTGAATTACATTTAGAATATCATGACGAGGACAAATTACGAGTTGTTCTTTGCAGAAGTCTAAACTTTGATGCCATGGAGGAACTAGAGGAGTGGATAACCTTTGAAGAGTCTGTTCACGAAACTGTGGCTCATATGGAGGCGTCGTAATTACGAAAAAATTTAGGTAAAATTTTTGAATTATCTCTTTCACAAACCAAGCTTGTACCATCTGTTTTGCAGGCTCTAGAGTTGGAACTCAAACCACTTCCAGACCATTTGAAGTACGCTTTTCTCGACGAAGGAAATACCTTACCAGTAATAATCTCGAGTAAACTCTCGAAGGTAGAAAAGGAAAACTTGGTACGAGTTCTTAGAGACTATAAGGAGGTAATTGGATGGACGATAACAGACATTAAGAGGTTGAACCCCTCGACTTGCATGCATAAAATTCAAGTGGTGGATAATGCTATTCCCAAAAGGGAGGCTCAAAGGCGTCTCAATCCGCCCATGATGGAGGTGGTAAGGAAAGAAGTCCAAAAGTTACTTGATGTTGGGATGATCTATCCCATTTCTGATAGTAATTGGGTCAGCCTAGTCCATGTAGTATCGAAAAAGACTGGCGTAATCGTAATTGAGAATTCGGCAGGTGAGATGGTTCCCACTCGGGTCCAAAATGGGTAGAGAGTTTGCATCGATTATAGGAAGTTGAATTCTTTAACTCGAAAATATCATTTTTTACTTCCTTTTATTGACCAGATGTTAGAACGTTTAGCTGAGAAGTCTCATTATTGTTGTCTTGATGGTTACTCGGGGTTTTTCCAGATTTCAGTGGCACCGGAAGATCAAGAAAATACGATGTTTACGTGTCCATTTGGCACGTTCGCTTACAGACGGATGCCGTTCGGACTTTGCAACGCACCAGCCATGTTTCAGAGGTGCATGGTGAGTATATTTTTTGACTACGTCGAGAAAATAATTGAGGTGTTCATGGACGACTTTACTGTGTATGGTGAGTCTTTTGAGGTATGTTTATCAAATCTTGCAAAAATCTTGGAAAGATGCTTAAAATTTAATCTTGTTCTAAATTATGAGAAATGCCATTTTATGGTAGATAAAGGATTAGTTCTAGGTCATATCATTTCTGCTTAGGGAATTTCTATCGATAAAACAAAAATCGACATCATTAACTCACTGCCATACCCTACAACTGTGAAGGAGATTCGTTCTTTCCTTGGTTATGCAGGTTTCTACAGGCGGTTCATTAAAGACTTTTCAAAAATTACACAACCGCTTTGCAATCTACTACAGAAGGACAAGGAGTTCGAGTTTGACCAATCATGCAGAAATGCGTTTGACACGCTCAAACATAAGCTCATTTCGGCACCTATTGTTCAACTACCAAATTGGAATTATCCTTTCGAGATAATGTGCGACACAAGTGACCATAACGTAGGAGCAGTCATTGGGCAAAGAATCGAGAAAGAACCACACGTTATCTCCTATGCGTCTAAGACTTTGGATGCTGCCCAAAGCAATTACTCGACTACTGAAAAAGAGTTTCTAGCTATAGTTTTTGCTTTGGAAAAATTTCGTTCGTATTTATTAGGGACTAAGATTGTCCTTTTTTCTAATCATGCAGCTCTTAAATATCTGATCGGGAAGAATGAAGTAAAACTGAGGCTTATTAGGTGGATATTACTTTTGCAAGAGTTTTATCTCAAAATAAAAGGATAAAAAAGGACGCGAAAATTTAGTAGCTGACCATCTGAGCCGAATACCTCTATCGAAAGATGTCACACCACTTAAAGATGATTTTTCGGATGAAAGTCTGCTTGCTACTTAGAAAATTTTTCCTTGGTACGCGGACATGGTGAATTACCTTGCTACAGGTATAGTCTCTTCTAACTTGTCGCAATCTGAAAAAGATAAGATCAAATGTGAATCGCGATACTATGTTTGGGATGACCCCTACCTTTGGAAATATTATTCGATCAGGTAATTCAACGATGTGTTGCAGAAACTGAGGTAAACTCGATTTTATCTTTTTGTCATTCTTATGCATGTGGTGGACATTTTGGTTCTAAATGAACTGCGCATAAAGTACTTGAATGTGGACTATATTGGCCACATATTTTTCGAGATGCATATTTGTTCTGTAAAACATGCGAAAAGTGTCAAAAGGTAGGAAACTTGAGTTGGAAAAATGAAATGCCTCTAACCCCTGTACATGTTTGTGAAATATTTGATATATGAGAAATAGATTTTATGGGACCTTTTGTCTCTTCATACGGTAACGTCTATATTTTACTTGCAGTGGACTATGTGTCGAAGTGGGTGGAAGCAAAAGCCACTCGTCATGCTGATGCCAAAACGGTAGTCAATTTTCTAAAGAGCTATATTTTTTTCCAGATTTGGCACACCGCGAGCATTGATCAGCGATCGTGGAACGCATTTTTGTAATAAGGTAATCGACACACTTTTGAAAAAATAAGGGGTAGTGCAACGAGTCGCTACGGCTTATCACCCCTAATCAAACTGTCAAGCGAAAGTGTCGAATCGAGAAATCAAGTTGATTTTGGAAAAGACCAATAAGCCGGACAGAAAAGACTGGAGTTTGCGACTAAATGATGCACTATGGGCATACCGTATAGCTTATAAAGGACCCATAAGTATGTCTCCTTATCGACTAATTTTTGGTAAACCGTGTCATCTTCCTGTTCAGCTAGAACATAAAGTGTTTTGGGCGGTCAAGCAATGCAACATGGAGTTGGAAGCTGCAGGTAAGCATCGTAAGTTACATATTCAGGAACTTGAGGAAATTCGACGAGAAGCGTATGAAAGTGCCCAACGTTATAAGGATAAGGTCAAAGCATATCATGACCAAAAGATAACCCGTAAACAATTTATGGTAGGATAGAAAGTATTACTTTATGACCCTATATTAAGAATTTTTGCAGGTAAGCTTCGAACTAAGTGGTTAGGGCCTTTTGTTGTTACTCACGTATTTCCACATGGTGCAGTTGGGGTTAAAAGCGAAGAATCCGGAAAAAATTTTAAGGTCAACGGACAGCGATTAAAGCCTTTCTACGAGAATTTTCAAGTCTACGTGGTTGAGGAGTTAGTCATCGAAGAGTCGGATAAATAAATTCCCAGGTCGTCGAGCTAACGACGTTAAACAAAAACGCTTTTTGGGAGGCAACCTAAATTTATTTTCATTTATTTAATTTTGAGTTTTAGTAAGATTTAGGATGTAAATAAATAATTTTTTAATTAATTAAGTTAATTTGATGTTTTCAGGAACGTAATAGAGGTTATGAATTTTTTCTGAAAGTCGGATAATTTTGGTGGCGTGGGTACGACATGCTAATTGGTGATAATTATTTACCTACAAATATAAAAAAAAAAAACCCAATATCCCTAACCTTCATAAAACCCCAAAACCCAAATCCAATATCCACCACCCAACCCATTTGACCCACCTACCCAAAAACCAAATTACCCACAAAATAAACCTAATACCCAATGCCATGATCCAAAACCAAAATAGGCCCAATACCCAAACAAGCCCAAACAAAAAAAAGGGAGAGAAATAAGTTGGGCCGAATAGGCCCAACCAACCACAAAAGAAAGAAAAAAGAAAAACAAACACCCAAAATCCCCAAAATTTCCCAACCCTCTTTTTCTTCATCTTCATCTTCTCCAAAAGAAAAAGAAAAAAGCCCTAACTCCCTAAACCCAAACCACACTGCCGCCGCCAACCCCATCGCCATTCGTCGTCGTCGCCTCATTGCCGCAACGTCACCGCCCTACCAGTCGCCATCTCTACTTCTTTCAGTGCCATCGACGAACCAAACCACCCACCATTTTCTTTTTCTTTTTTCTTCTTTTTCCCTCCACCCGAAACTACCATTCGTCGGCCTTCTCTACCGCCATGCCACTGCCGAACGGAGCCCTCACCCGTGCGCCATCGCTCCTCTCTTCCCCCAATACCATCTCCCCCATTTCTCTTTTTTCTCCATCACCAAACACCCAAGCCACCCCTCCCATCACCTTAACCGACAACAAAACCGAAATCCCCACCATCACCCTTCAAAAATTAGCCCAAATCACGTCGTCCCCATCTGCCGCCATTCGTCGCCGTCGTCGTCACCACATGCTGCCACCGCTGCCGCCATAGTGAGCAGAATCGATTGTTCGTGACGCCGACACGACAACAATGGTTCGAACTCGGAACCAAACGACCGACAATATTTCGGCTTCACTCAATTGAAGTCGACATCAATTTTCAGCACCTCCAGTCGTCGATATAGGCGACGACGACTCCAAGCCTTCTTCACATCCTCCACGCCAAACGGCCGCCCCAACAAGAGCTCGTCACCGACGAAGTCCGACTCCGGTCAACATAGAACACTTGAACAGCAGCCTCGCTACCCCCGAAAGGTCAATTCTTAATCCTTAGCCTAATTTACCTTTACTAACGTATTATGCAGGTTACTCGGAGGAAGTCGAGACTTCTAACGACAGTGTCGAAGGTCCTCAAATATGAACGAGTGTATCTCTCAACGCCAAACACGATCGTCTACCACTCGAGCCCGTCGACGACTGACACACGAGTCAGCGACACCCCCAAACAACAGTATTAACGCTGCTGGAAATTCAAGTCCACCCGACTCGCCTAGCGAATATGTTCGACTATCACGAGATGGTCAACACAATAGACGAGGTCGTGCAAACACTATTCCTACCGAAGGTTGATTACGAGGGTTTCTAGACTTTTCGACCTCGGAGCATCGCGCAAGATACGACGACATCTGACAACGTCTGCTCCCGATCTGTAAGCAAATCGATCTCTCTACTCTTGATATGTTAAATATTCGAGATGCTGTGATTGGCTATTTTGGTGCTATTGGTTGAAATTCATTTGCTAATATTTCCTGTAATGCATATTATGAGTTGATTTATGAATTCTACACTACATTTAGCTTCAATATTAATGCAATACGAACTGTTGAAACACAAAGCATTATTTGTTTTCATTTGCTTGGTAAGGACTTTCGGATGTCAATTTTTAAATTTAACATTGCCATGGGTTTCGTCGACCCTGATAATATTCAATCTGATTCCTATCATATTGCTCTGTTAGATATTCCAAGCAACTTTGATGCTCAAGATGTTTATTGTGTTTTAACTCATTCTAATAAGCTTTATAATCCGAAGACCACAAAAGACTTATTGGTGCATGAACCTACTTTAAGATATATTCACCATTTTAGCCTTTAGTTTTTCAGGTCGAAATGACTCGTCATCTGTTCTAACTAAGACTGAACTATTTTTTTATGGTGTATGCATTTTGGATTTAAAGTTAATTTAGGATATTGGTTTGCATGAAATTTTCATGTCGTTTTGCAATGTAATCGTCCACTAATACTTGGGTTATATATTACGAATTTAACCTATCGACTTTTTCCCTCTGAAATTGATTTCTCGTCCTTAACATGTGCATATAGTATGGACAGCCTAGATAAATATTGCTTGGATTCTATGGGTTTGCTTATCGGCACCCCTACTGCGTGTTATTTTGTTCCTCCAGGTACAAGGACTACTCGCAGAAATATGGTTTTTCGCCAACGTCCACACATCAATGCTAGGGAGCAAGAGGAGCAACCTCTATCTGTGGAGGCACGCTTAAGCCGGATCGAAGCTCGACTTGGAACAATGAAAAACCAAGTTTCCACAATCCTTGACATCCTGCAAAGTCGTTACCCCCAACACCGACAACATCGTTAAAAGATATATGGGGAGTATTCTCAACTTTTCTTTTTACTTGTTATTTTGGACTGCTGACTTTATTTCATATGACACATGCTTGAGGACAAGCATAGTTTAAGTGGGGGGTTGAAAATTGTAAGTATGCATGTATGATTTTTGCTACATGTCTCTCTTTTGCATATGTTCAATCTTATACTAGAATTATTCGATAGTTTATTCTGACATTGAGCCTCTAATCTCATTACGTAGTCAATTTGGACAATTGGGCAAATTTTGAATTAAAGTGTTCAAAGTATCTAGATTAGTTGGCATTTGTGTTTTAAGATTGATAAATGTAACTAAACTTTTCATATTAATTGATTGTTTGAAAAAATGTTTGCTTGTACATAAATAAATAAATAAAATGAATAAATAAATAAAGGCTCAAATTATGAGTGAAGTTTCGAAAACGTGACCGAATTGAGTAACCGGGTTAAGGTACTTGGGTTGTCATTTTATCTCGCGTAAAAAGGTTCGAGTGACAAGTCGATAACTTGCAAACATTCCGCTAATTGAGCCTGAAAAAAAAACAGACTATTTGAACTGAGTAACCGAGATAGGGTGCTTGGGTTGTCATCCTAGTTCGCGTAAAAAGGTTTGACCATGTCTAATTTTTTTTTTAATTAATAATGCCTTGAAAATTTTGGATTCAAACTCAATTTAGTGAAATTATTTAGTTCACATATTTCAATTTTATGACACTTGTTGATTAAACTATATATTCTGAGCATTTGTTTATTTTTTCCTATGTTGTTTGCATTGATTATGGATATGGAAAAGAGGCTCGATTTGTAATAAATTGTAAAATAATTTCTAGTGTTTGAAAGAGCAATATGCTTGAGGACAAGCATGAGCTAAGTAGGGGGATTTGTTAACATATTAATTTGCATGTTATTTTGTGTTTAATTCGGTTTATTTTTGAATTGATCCCTGCTAAATTAGTACTTTTATGTTTTAATCTTGTCAGGGACACTACAGCAAAACAGACTTTTAGCGGCGTTTTTAGTGGCGTTTTTAAGAAAAACGCCGCAAATATTATACATTAGCGGCGTTTGAAAGAAAACACCGCCAAAAAATGAGCAATAGCGGCGTTTATTTACAAAACGCCGCTAAAAAGGATATATAGCGGCGTTTATTCAGAAATAAAGGTGTGAGCATTAGCGCGCTGGAAGGTGTGAAAAGTTCGAGCATTAGCGCGCTTTTGGAAGAACGCCGCTAAAAGTCTGAGCATTAGCGGCGCTTTTGTAAAAACGCCGCTAAAAGTCTGAGTATTAGCGGCGCTTTTGGAAAAACGCCGTAAATAATTTTAAAGTTTTTTTTTGGATATATATGACTGATTGTTTTTAAATTTATATATTAAATAATTTCTTATATATTTGTAAAAGAGATAACATTAATTTTAATACATTAAAATTATGATTCTAGTTTAAATTATTTAAGAGAAAAATATTTGTTAAAAATAAAAAAATAATAAATAATTTCTTATATAATCGTAAAAGAGATAGTATTAATTTTAAAATATTGAATTAATTCTCATGATTGTTTAGGGTTTATGGTTTAGCATATATAGTTTAGGGTGTTTTTACAGCAAAATAGATTATTAGCGGCATTTTTAGTGGCGTTTTAAACAAAAACGCCGCAAAACAGACTTCAGCGGCGCTAAGAAGAAAACGCCGCAAAAGAATGATCTACAGCGGCGTTTTTTTAAAAAACGCCGATAAAGTTACGAAACAGCGCCGCAAAAAATTTTAATTTCTAAAACAAAACGACTTCATTTTAATAACAGCATAAAAATGTAAAAAGCTTAGTGGCATTTTTGTAACAAACGCCGCAAAAGATGTACTTTTAGCGGCGTTTTTCTCTAAAACACCGCAAAAGTAATTTTTAATTTCAACACAAAACGGCGTCGTTTTAATTGCACTATAAAATGTAAAAAATTAATGGCGTTTTTTAATACAAACGCCGCAAATATATATTTTTTATTTCAGAACAAAACGTCTTCGTTTTAATAACAGCTTAAAAAATGTAAAAGCTTAGTGGCATTTTTGTAAAAAACGCCGCAAAATATGCACTTTTGGCGGCGTTTTTTACTAAAATGCCGCAAAAATAATTTTTAATTTCAACACAAAACGTCGTCGTTTTAATTGCACTATAAAAATGTAAAAAATTAGTGGCGTTTCCTAATACAAACGCCACAAATATATTTTTTTTATTTCAGAACAAAACGTCTTCGTTTTAATAACAGCATAAAAAATGTAAAAGCTTAGTGGCGTTTTTATTAAAAACGCCGCCTAAGATGCACTTTTAGTGGCCACAAAAATAATTTTTAATTTCAACACAGAACGACGTCGTTTTAATTGCACTATAAAAATGAAAAAATTTGTAGCGTTTTTTAATAAAAACGCCGTAAATATATTTTTTTATTTCAGAACAAAACGCCTTCGTTTTAATAACAGCATAAAAAATGTAAAAGTTAGTGGGTTTTTATTAAAAACGCCGCCAAAGATGCACTTTTAGTGGCGTTTTACTGAAAAACGCCGCAAAAATATTTTTTATTTCAACACAGGACGTCCTCTTTTTTATTGCACTATAAAAAATGTAAAAGATTAGTGGCGTTTTTTTAAAAACGCCGTAAAATATGCACTTCTAGTGGCGTTTTGCTTAAAAACACCGCAAACATATTTTTTTATTTCAGAAGAAAACGTCTTCGTTTTAATAACAGCATAAAAAATGTAAAAAATTAGTGGCGTTTTTTTCGAAAAACGCCGTAAAAGATGCACTTTTAGTGGAGTTTGGCTTAAAAACGCCGCAAATATATTTTTTTATTTCAAAACAAAACGTCTTCGTTTTAATAATAGCTAAAAAATGTTAAATGTTAGTGGCGTTTTTTATAAAAACGCCGCAAAAGTAAATTTTTTATTTCAACACAAAACGTCCTCGTTTTAATTACAGCATAAAATTTTTTAACAAACTTAGTGGTGTTGTTGGTAAAAACGCCGCTGGAAATGGAACAATTGTGGCATTTTTGTAGAAAAACGCCGCTAAATGTAAGCATTACCGGCGTTTTTTTTTAAAACGCCACTAAAGGTTACTCTTATTAAAACCTTATTTCTAAACAAAAAAAGCACTGTTTTGATCTCTGTATAATAATTCAATTTTAATTTACGTTTAGTGTTTAAGATTTTTTGACCTAGTGTTAAGGGTTTAGCGTTTACGATATAGGGTGTAAGATGTAGGTCGGAGGGTTTACGGTTTAATGTTTATAGTTTAGGGTATTAATGGTTTGTAGTTTATGGTTAATTTAAGGTTTCCTGTTTATAGGTTATAATGGTTTATGGTTTAAGGTTTCAGTGTTTATGGTGGTGTAGTGTTTAAAGTTCGGTGTTATGTGTTTGGGGTTTTAGGTTTTAGGGGTTTAGAGTGTAGGGGGTAAGGTAGGTTGTAGGGTTTATGGGCTTTAGGGATTAGGGTTTAGTGTTCAGTGTGTAGGGTATCGGATTGTAGGGTTTTACAGTTTAGGGTATCAGGTTTATGATTGGTTACAACTCAGATTTCAGGGAGCTATGTTCAAGGTTACGGGTTTAGGTGTTAGGGTTTAGAGTTTATTGATTTCGAGTTTATGGATTTATGGTTTTAAGGGTTTTGGGACCGACTTAGGGTTTGAATTTAAACTATTTGATCTATTAATTAGGTAATTTCTTTATATTAATTAAAATAAAATTTATTTGTAATTTAATTTTTAAAAAATTTAAAAAAATTAATGACACGTAGAAAAAATTAGAACTACTAACATTATGACTTATTATTTTTTAAATTATATATTAAATAATTTATTATATAATGGTAAAAGAGATAATTTTAATTTTAATATATTAAAATTATCAGTATGTTTTAAATTATTTATATATTAAATTATCAGTAGGTAAACTTTATGTATAATAAAATTTAAAAAAATCTGTAAAAAAGTGAAGTATTGTAAGAAAATATTATAATTAAAATCTGCAAAAACTAATTTTAGGTTAAAGTTTTAGTGGCGCTAGGGTAAAAGCGCCGCTATAAGTAAGCAATAGTGGCGCTTTGTAAAAAA
Organism: Gossypium sturtianum; assembly: GCA_025698515.1. Lineage (NCBI taxonomy): Eukaryota > Viridiplantae > Streptophyta > Magnoliopsida > Malvales > Malvaceae > Gossypium > Gossypium sturtianum. Next base: position 129,687,050 of record CM046943.1, read on the forward strand.
CGCCGCAAAGTTTAAGAATTTTTTAGCAAAACAGCGCCGTTTGTTTGTGTTTGGTTTTAGTCAGTTTTATTCACGAAATGCCTAAGTCTTCACCTATTTTCCCAATCCCTAATTTCCCAAAAAATCAGAATCTCTAATCGAATCTGACCATCTCTTGCTTCGCCCTCGATTGTCCATTCTGCCATCGCGTTCGCCTCCATCTACCTCGTCGCGAGTCGCCGTCTCCATCGACCGACGGGTAAGTCTTTTATACTGTTAGTTTTGAGACTAAACAACCTCTTGATCTCAAACATTGTCAAGTTATTTTATTTCGAGCTTGATTAAATTTGGGGGTTTAAACTTAATTGCAAGGAAAGTTGAATCTTAATTGTTTTCCTTTGGCCAAAGCTCACTTAAAGTTCTTCATCAGTTTGTTGTGAAATGTCAAGACGATAACCAAATGTGTTACAAGTTTTAGCAAGTCATGTGCTATCCTTTTTACTTCTTTGATTTATGAAATTTTTTGAAATTTAGGTGCCTATTTTTTTTCCTGGTTTTATTAAAATTCTATGTATTCTACATATTTGTGAATCGAACTTGAGGCCACTGTATTTGGTTGCCCTTCTACAAGAATTAGGAGAAGAGAAGTGTATTGTTTTCAACAAAACAATTCTGGTTGGTTTTATTTCCTTTATGTTTGATATACTTGTGGTATCAAGTAGAAGTATAGTGGTTTAGTCTTGGTTTGCTTTATGTCTTTTATGCTCCGATTTTCAATCCTCCTGTAAACAGTAGCTGCAACGATGCAATTATACTGAAATAAATCAGTTTAATCTAATCAAGGGATGCCAACTACTGACATCTCCCTGTCAAATGTGAAAATTTCTCATGATCCTGCTTGTATAGTTGCTCATAGAAACTCGAATTTTGACTATTCTTTTTTTGAGTTAAATCTCTTTATCGTCTAACTATCCCCAATTGCTTGCACTATGTAACTCTTGAAAACGTTTGTGCTAAGGTAAAGTGAGTCTTCTAGATAAGCTTGGTTTTCCTAAATGCTTTACTTGAGAAAGGAAATGCAACTTGTTTATCCTATAACGTTGATTTCAAAGCAGAAAGTGTCTTTTGTTTCGCTCTTTTTGGAAAATTACAAAATGGTGCTAGATATTTATTATATTACTTTTTTTTGTTTGTTCATTTCATTTGGTGCTGTTCATCATTTATTTAGGTTCTGCATATAGATAGGAACGAGTACTATGGAGGAGAGCCTACATCACTCAACCTGATTCAGGTTCCATTTTCTGCATAGTCCAAAGGCCCAGCTAATCTATTGATTTGTTATCCTTTTTCTATTTATTGATTAATGCCTTTAAATTATTTGTTGACTGCTTTTATCCATTTCACATACCCATTTCCAAGTCTGTTTTGTTCATATTAGTGGTCCTTTATGATTGTTTCAGAAATTTGTGTTACAGTGGTGAGCTGCTTTTTATCCAGTTGTTAAGTAATTTATTTTTGGGCACTTGTTTTTGAGTTACTACTTCAATGGCATATTTGTTTTTTATGTCGCACATAAGGTTTTATCCTGTAAACTCGGGTGTTTGGTACCATAAGCTGCCGTTCGTTCAGCCTGTATGTACTAATTGAGGTAAACCTAAATGATACAGGTACTGTATTTTTTTTTTTTGGTTTTTACCGACTAGTATCATTGTTGGTCGATATTAATTAGTATTGGTGCATATAAATTTGTTTTGTTAAAGAACTTTCAAAAAATATATTCATTAAATTAAATTATTTAACTTAATTAATTATAATGTACTGTATGTTCAATGACTTAATTAATTATACTTGCTTTGACATATATTTGTATTTACTTGTGAATGTACTCTGCTTTTTTATACGAGATGAAATAATTTGATTGCTTTTTTATAGTTGAAATGTTTTTTTTTTTTTAATTTGTAAGTTATGCTTACTTTATTTTATATATTTGTCATCCAGTTTTCTGCCTTCAAATCTCTGTTGTCTGTAATCCAGTTTTCTTGTCTTCAATCCATATTGTCTCAGGTAAGAAAGTTGTTACGTTGAATATGGATAATCTCTGTTATCTCTATGGGATAATTGAGTTTGACTTATTTATGTTATTCGGATTTAAGTGTGGGAGTTAGAAATTTATGTTATTCATTGCTGGATTCAATAAAAACTTCAAGACAAACAATTTCTGCCCAATTTGCTTTACACTTTCGACATCCATCAAATAAATGTATAAATAAATAATGTTTGTCTTTGGAAATCCAAAACATGAGGTATAGTATGATGATTATTTATCTTAAAAAGATTGGAATTTAATTTCTATCTATGAAAACGAAATATATTTAAAAGCTCTTTAGAAAGGGATTAATTATTATTACTAACAATAAAAGAAGTTGTTCACGCTCATTTTTTCTAGTTAGGTCAATATAAAATAAAAATACTAATTTGAATATATGTGTAATACATATACATATATTTGTATAAAATTTCATACTAGTGTATAATAATGTATGTGAATAGACTTTTTGTTTTAATAAATTTCATATGTATTTGTTACAGATTTGTATTGAGAAAGGTATCCGTACTTTGAAAGTGAGTAGAATTGAAGAGGACTTAGATCGACTACTGAATTGACTATTTTTCTTTCGGTCAAAGAATGTGAGTATTAGTTTTTAGTAAATAGCATTTTGTAATTAATCAATAGCATTTGTTAATTCATATGTTGTTTGTATCTCAGCTACTGCTTCCTACTGCTCCTGCAACTGTTGGATTGGATTTGGTGGTAATAACTTAACAGGTATGAAATCATTATTATTCTTATTTATATTCATTTTGCTGATTTATATTCATTTCATAGAAAAACATTAGATATCCAACTGTTAGTTAAGATTATTAATCTTTTGTGTTTCTGACTGCAGCCCCTGTTTCTTGTTGAGAGTGGAGTAGACTATATTGTTGAAATTATTAAGGTACGTTTTAGTTCAAATTTCAGATCAGTAACAGTTATATCATGATGGATTTGTCCAAATTGCTGTCCAAATTGTTGTTTATTATACTGCTTGGTTGGTATATATGCTGTTTGTTCTATTGCTGTCCAAAAAAGAAAAAGATTCAAAGATTTTCTGTCTAAATTGTTGTTTATTATTGGTGTTTATTATTAATAATGTTTGAAGAACCTCCAAATTGTTGTATAATCATGCCGCTTAGATTTTTGACAAGCTCCCGTGTATTATTTTTTAAAATTTAAGGTACGATACGATATAAAAAATAACATAAACAAAATATAAAAGTTATTACTAATTACTAATTACTAATTTTTTATATTAGTGTTTGATTTTAATATTTAATATTTTCAATGTTTTCCAAAATATTAATAATATTTTGTTATCAATATAATAATAATATTGATCATTTTTAAATACATTTTATTATAAAAATAAATTATTTTTTAAAAGAAGTAATTTAAAAACTTTTTAAATTTAAAAACTTATAAATATTATGTTATAAATATAATATTAATATTGATCATTATTTAAATATGTTTTAATATAGAAAATAAATTCTTTTTTTAAAAGAAGTAATTTAAAAACTATTTAAATTTAACAACATCACACCAAATTTCAATTATAAAAAAACATATAATTACATTTTCCAGCCTACCTCAAACGAAAAACTAAAACCAATTAATATTTTAAAAAAAGCTACAATGTAATGCATGCCATATATGTTCACACATCAACTGATTCTCGATTTGAAATTTTAATTTAACTTACATAATACATAATACGTAACTTACATAAAATTATTTAACTTACATAATACATAACTTACATAACTTACATAGCTTTCATCAAATTATTTAACTTACATAATACATAATACATAACTTACATAAAATTATCTAACTTACATATTACATAACTTACATAACTTACATAATACATAACTTACATAATACTTGTATACATAAAAGAAAAGATTCAAAGTATATAGGCTGGAAACCTGACTGGTTGCCTTATATATCACTGTTAGGTAAGATATGGATCCTCCCTAGGTGTAACAATGCCACGTATGATGAATCTTAAAGAATACATAACTTACTTAATTTTAAGATCAAATTTCATAACTTACATAAGTTTAAGATCAAATTTCATAACTTACATAGTTTTAAGATCAAACTTCATAACTTACATAATCTACATAACTTACATAGTACTCAGTTATATATGTGATCATATCAATACTTACATAAATTATAAATTAACAATTTAGCCGTGTAATTTATTGTCAACTTTAGACTTCAAGAACTACGAAATGGATAGTACTTGGATGAAATTGTCAAGGGTAAGCAACGACTATCGAAATGGAGTAGAAACTTTTCTGAATTTCGCATTTCAAAATGCAAGCCAGGAGAATATGATTCTTTGCCCGTGTAATAAGTGTTGCAATATTAATTGGCATTATCGTGAAGTTGTCTACGAACATCTAGTTGTTGATGGCTTTTTCCGGGGGTACAAAAAATGGATTTTTCATGGAGAGTGTACGTCTAGTAGAGCATCTTCATCGATGAATCTGGGTTATCCTCATAGTGCTTACAATCAGAATGTTAGAGATGATAACATGGAAGGCATGTTGCGAGATGCTTTTAATATGCGCAATGATGGTTTTGGTCATTTCCACACGACTTGGGTGCAACCGATGATTATAATTTTGGTGGAAATACTTTCACCGAAGGGGGAAGAAGTGTACCTGATGAACAACCAAATCAAGAAGCGGCGAGGTTCTACATGTTACTTGGTGAAATGAATGAAGAACTGTATGAGGGATCAAAAATTTCCAAACTGTCTTTCTGTATTCATCTTTTTCACTTGAAATGTTTGGGAGGATGGACCAGAAACTCGTTGACAATGCTGTTAGAGTTTCTGCAAGAAATGTTCCCGTTTACGAAAATCCCTCAATCTTCCAAAGACATGAAGAAACTGATAAAGGATTTGGGTCTTGGCTACAACAAAATTCATAGTTGCCCAAATGACTGCATGTTGTATTGGGGCGACCGGATAAACCAACAGTGCTGTCATGTATGCGGTCAATCCCGTTGGATTAATAGAAACACAGAGGATGGTAACGAGGAAGATCACGATACACAGCCAAGGAAGCAGCCAGCTAAGATTTTGCGGTATTTTTCGCTAATACCCAGGCTTCAACGGCTTTTCATGTCGTCGAAGACAGTCGAGTCAATGACGTGGCATCGTGATGGACAAACCAATGATGGACTGTTAAGGCATCCTGCAGATTCTTTAGCTTGGAAATCTTTTGACTCCAAATTTTCAAGCTTTGCAAGCGATCCTCGGAGTGTGAGGCTTGGGCTAGCATCCGATGGATTTAACCCTTACAAACTCATGAGCACAACGTATAGTACTTGGCCTGTGGTGCTTGTTCCCTACAATTTCCCTCCATGGGTTTGCATGAAACAGTCATCATTTATCTTGTCTATGATTATACCTAGATAGAAAGGGCCCGAGAATGATATTGACGTCTATTTGCAGCCACTTGTTGAAAAGTTAAAACAACTATGGGCTGGTGTTGAGACATACGATGCAATGAGAAAAGAGAACTTTAATTTACGTACGGCTTTGATATGGACTATTAATGACTTCCCGGCTTATGCTAATTTATCTGGTTGGAGTACCAGGGGACGTTATGCTTGTCCGTGTTGTGCTGCGCAGACATGTTCGCAATGGTTATATAATGGGAAGAAGTTCTCTTACATGGGGCATCGTCGGTGGTTACTGAGAAAATCATAGATTTAGATTTGAGTGCTCGATTTGTGAGTGCTTGAAGAGTTCAGAGAAGCTCCTTCGCAGACCGATGGATCCGAAATATTGTTAATGTTGAAAGATATGAATTTCATTTATGGGAAGATGAATCAACCGGCCAACCCGCAAAGAAATAGAAGATCTAGGGATGAATTTAATGATGAATCTGATGAAGAGGATGATCCTAATGAGGCGGACTTGTGGAAAAAAAGAAGTATTTTTTTTGAGTTGCCTTATTGGGAGCATCAGATTTTACGCCATAATCTTGATGTCATGCACATTGAGAAAAATATCTGCGAGAACATCATTGGTACTATTTTGAATGTCGATGGAAAATCGAAAGATAATCTTCAGAGTCGACTTGATTTAGTCCACATGGGAATTCGACGTGAGCTTCATCCCCAAGCACTTCCAAATATGAAATATCGGTTGCCGCCTGCTATTTTTTCAATGTCGAAGATGGAGAAAGAAGTGTTCTGTATGGTGTTGAAGGATATAAAGGTCCCGAATGCGTATGCATCAAATATATCTCGATGTGTGAGTCTTAAGGATCAAAGACTATATGGCTTAAAATCGCATGACTATCACATCTTGATGCAAGACTTACTGCCATTTTCTATGCGGTGTTGTATGTCGAAAAAGGTGACGTCTTGTGTAATTGAACTGTCAAATATAATGAAAGGCATTTGTGGTAAAGTTTTGAATGTTCAAGAACTTGAGACACTACAAGATCGAGCCGCATTGACTTTATGCAATCTGGAGAAGATCTTCCCGCCTTCCTTCTTCACTATTATGGTGCACTTGTTAATTCATCTCCGCGTGAAGCAATACTTGGTGGACCTTTTCTATCGATGGATGTATCCCATTGAAAGGTCTTACTTTATTTGCAAATTATTCCTTCATTCACCTCAATGCCTTTAGTTGCAACTTTTGATAATGTTGTATATCATGTTTCGGTTCCTATCCAAATTGAAGTCTTCTTACTGCGCAATAAGCGTTATCAGGAAGGATCAATTCTTTGAAGGCTACTTGGCAGAGGAATGTATGACTTTCTGTTCGAGGTATTTGGAAGATGTTGAAACAAGAATGAACAGAACAACTAGAAATGCTTGGCTCACAGATCATAACTTGGCCGAAACTTATTTATTTCAAATTTCCGGAAAACCAATCGGTAAAGTCGAAATTGCAGAATTAGATGATAGATCGTGGGTCCAAGCACATCGATATGTTCTTTTTAATCACGATTCAATGGAACCATTACGCAAGTAAGTTGTAGAATTCGATAAATACTCATCAATTATAATTTGTTTGTCTTCTAACAAAGTAGCCCTTTTTTTAACATAGTGAGTACAAACAAATATTAAGAGCTCGTTCACGGTCCCGAAGATTACATCGACGAGAAATTTATAAGTTGTTCACAGAATCATTTCATGAATGGTTAAGCCAAACGGTATGCAATTGAAGTTTTCATTGACAAGTCATAATGTTTTCTCGTAACATTTATAGTTACTCAATTTACTTTCGGTTCAATAGGTTTGGAGCAGGAATGAAGTAAATGACGAAGTTAAATGGCTTTCACAAGGTCCAAATAGGATAGTGAAAAGATTTAGTGCCTTCCTCATCAATGGATTCAGATTTCATACAAAGTATCGCGAGAGATTGAGGAGAACACAAAATTGTGGAATTGTTGTTAATTCTTCAATTACGAGTTATGCTAGTGCTAGGGACAATAATCTTGTCGAGGGGAATGTGGAGTATTACGGACTTCTTACCGACATAATTGAGTTGGATTATTATGGCAGATGGAAAGTTGTCTTATTTCGAGGAGATTGGGCTGATGTGAATACGGCTCGCAGAATTAAAAACGATCAATATGGTTTTACAATGGTGAATTTTTCTCGATTGATTCACACTGGAGAACAATTGATGGACGAGCCGTATGTATTTTCTTCTCAAGTGAAACAAGTTTTTTACTCAAAAGATCCAACTGATGAGGGTTGGTACATTGTACTCCGGAACACCCCTAGAGACTTGTTCGACATGGGCAATGGAAGTAGAGATGACATAGTCGAAAGATCTGAAACTTTGCCTTTTCTAGAACAAAACTTGAATGAAAATATCCCTAGTACTAGTCAACAATTTCAATGGGTTCGTCACGATGTGGACAAAGATATTTATGAAATATGATGTAGTAAGATTTTACGATTTTTATTTATATGTAATATTATAATTTTAATATTGGTCATGTTATATAATTTAACTATTTTAAATGTACTATTATTTTATTTGTTACTAAAATTTTGCACTATTTTATGTGTATTGCAGGAAAAATGCCTAGAAGACGATTACGAGATTTAAGTATTGTCCACAATACTCCAAATTCGAAGAAGCAAATAGTGAACAACAAACATTTGTTGGATCTTCTAGTGTCTTAGGACATAGATGACGAGCTGCAGAAGTTGAGTAATGTTAATTTATTTTACATGCATGTTGAATTTTATTATTGATTCATTTTGCAATTTTAATATACTAATAATATATCATTTTTCAGCTGAAGGTGGTGGGACGCGAAGAGGTCGGGGACGTACACTCCTTAAAGATTTGTACGAGCTAGATCTGTCGAGCGTGTTAAAGTAAGGAGAGAAGCAGATCATGGCCAGCCCGTTGGATCGAAGCTCGATTGTTAGCGAGCTATTTGGGCATTCTATCACGTAATGCCAATATGTTGCCCATTAATTACGAATCATGGCATCACATGCCTGCTGCCAACAAAAATCAGGCTCTCGATAATATTAAGGTAAAAAAACGTGAATGTAATTTATAATACTTTGGTTTAACTTTCATTTATATTTACTTTTTAAACTTGTGTTTTTTCAGGAGAGATTTGGTTTAGAGGTCTCCGATGATTATATTAAGAAGACATTGGGTAAAAAATAGAGAGACCATAAAAGCACGTTGAAAAAACAATATTTTAAGATAGACATCAGCCTCGACGAAAAATTAAGAAATGTCTCATGGGAATGTTGAGGTACCAATGGGAAGATCAAGTTAGATTAGGAATTCGAAGAAAGGAGAGGTATTACGTTACTTCTAAAGTCTTATAAAATTTTCGGTTTACGGTATTTACTATATACATAATTCAAATTTCATTATGTAGGACCGTGAGCGAGTTGGAACAAGCAGCAGACAGCAACAAAAATTCACGCACATGGCGCGAGGTCCAGAAGTTTTGCTTGTGTAGCTGAGGCCGAGGTATTATAATTTATTAATTATGTCAAATATTAATGAATTTATACTATTAATTTATATTCTTTCTACTAAAATGTAGGAAGCCTCGTCTGGTCAAAAAGTTGGACGTCTTCAGCTTTTTGATATTACGCATAGGAAGAAGGATGGATCTCCGATGACATCCGAAGCTGCAGAAATTATGGTATATTTACTTAATAAAATTGTTCAATTACAAGTTATGTTGCATTCCTTCTTATTATATATTTCGTTTCTAACTCTTTCATTGATTTATTAGGATAAATTAAAGGAGAAGAAATTTGAGTATGAAGCTACCGTTCGCCGACCGATAGTTCTGTTAATCTTGAAGAGATTGATAATGTAATTATTAGAAGTTTTGGGTCCCTGAAGGCACGATCGCTTCGATCGATAGTTCTGTTAATCTTAAGTATATTTATAATAGAATTATCACTGATGTTTTTGGTTTTGAAAGGTATGGTCGGGTGCGATTACAAGGATCTGGTGTTACCCCGACCCAATATTTTGGATCCGGCTCCCAGCAATACATGCCTTAGGAGTCAATCTCGTCTTTGAAGTTCAGAGGCTCAAAGACCAGATAGCTCGGATGCAAGAGAGCACGGTTGAGCAGAGCAGCAAGTGCGATGTTCAACAAAAATATGAAGAACTCCAAAGAACGGATTAGAGCGGATGCGGAAGCGCAAAGCGGCTGGTGAGGGGAAGCGGCGGCGGCTACGAGGAGGCGGAGGCGGCGATCGATGCTAGCGAGCGAGCGAGAGACGAAAGTACGATGAGCTCCAGCTACGGCTTGGCAAATGATGCAGATGTTCAAATGATGCAGAGGCCGCCATCTTAGACATGTACTTTCTAGTTGTTTGATTATTTTAAAACATTATTACATTTAACATTATTGTAAGAATATTTTCAGTTATAATGCATTTAGTTTATTGAATTTTAAGTTTCATTTACAATCAATGCATTTGGTGTGATTTATATTCTACATTTGCTGTTTTGGGTTGGAATTATATGCTATATTTACTGTTATTGGTTGGTTTTTAGTGCAGGAGGGGTATGATATAAAACAAATTGTACTATGCAAATCTGTACAAATTAGCGGCATTTGAAAAAAACGCTGCTAAAAGTCATGACTTTTAGCGGCGTTTTTTTCTCATAAACGCCACTAAATTTTGCGGCGTTTGATTTAGCGGCGTTTTTGTGGCGCTTCTAAAAGGGCCGCAAATACTTTTAGTGGCGCTTATAAACGCCGTTAAAGGCAAAAAAAATGCCGCTAAAAGTCTGTTTTCCTGTAGTGGGATGCAATCGGGACGCTAAGAGACAAAAACGAGCAGAAAAGGACCAAACTGAAACACAATCAATAAAAATGAGCCTGAATAAAAAATGTGGAGAAAAGCCAAAGACTCATCGGTTTTGACTTTGTAAAAGCCAAAAATAGGAAAAAATCTTATTTTATTTTTATTTATTTATTTTATTTTGATTTTATGTTAAATTAGTTAAGGCCAAAAATAGCAAACTCTATGTATATAAATAGGGCATTAATGTCATTTGGAAAGGCATCACCTAATTCTACATTCCTACTTCAATTTGAAATTGAATTATTCTCTTTTGTCTTTCAAATTGGCGTGAGCATACTGCTACTTTCATTTGCATTTTTCTTCCTTTTACAAAATTGGGCTAATTTTTTTCCAAGTCTTTTCTGTTCCTTTCTTCACCATAATCATCAAACCACTTTCCAAAGTTTACAAAGCATGAATAATTTCATGCTTCACTAAATTTCATCTTAGCCTTAGCCCAGTGTTCCTTCCAGTTGGGAATCGTGAGATACGAATTCATGCTAAAAATCCTTCCAATTGGTATTCATTTTTTCCCTAAGTATCGAGATAGACCAATCATCCCTTAAAGTTAAACTCGATTTCAAGTCAAAGTGCATGTTGGGTTGGAGTCGTATTTGCTGACAGTTGGAGAAACGAGTCGGCCGTGCTGTATTCGGATATTCGAGAACAAATCAATGAAGAAGTGATCGGGTTTAAACGACCCACGCGGTTGAGGCCGTTAATTCGAGTTGGGTTCTTCAGAATGCAAGGCTGTCGGAATCTTGAATTGGGAACTCGTGTATCTCAATTAGATAATCAGTAAGGGTTGGTTTGCAGGTCTCACCGGGACCAGCTACGAAAGGAAGAATTGGTGGTTAGGACGTTCTTAACTACTATAACCAACTTATCGTTGGAGGAGAAGATTAATTTTCGAGGATCGATTCTTGATACAAAATTTACCGAGTCTAAGGCTAAGGCTTATTATTTCTGTTTGCAAAATTCTGAATTTATTTCCCGAACTAAATTTATTTCTAATATTATTTAATTGTTTATTTACGCTAATAGAGTACTTACTTTCTAAACATTCTCGAAACCCCCCGATTACTTGTTTATTTTTGTTGCAGGTACGTTTGGAGTCGTGGGCACGACTCTTGCCACGACTTTTGACACAACGAACATTCTGTTCATAAGTAAACACGGAAGTTGATAACAGCATCCAATCCCTGTGGACTCGACCCTACTACCACTCTTTACTATAATTTAGAGTTATTTTTGTAGGAATTATTTTTGGTGGTTTCGACGCCCATCAGAGACGTGCACATTTCTTTGGAAAGCTTTGCCTCTAACATCAGTTTCTTCACATTTTCCACCACATGCAAAACCCAAAAACAGAGAGTCTTCTAATGCGTTTTATGCAAAACCCAAGAAGATCTCTTGCCAGTGTTATCAGAATGATGAGCGAAGGTAGGAGGAGATTTTCGTCTTCAAAAAAAAAGAGCTATTACAAGAGACATTGAATAGGCAATTCAGAGCTCAACCCTCTAAATGGGTATGTGTGAACATAATAGGGCCCGCATGGAAAAACTGATTCGACAGTTAAATTTCAACCAAACAGATGCAGCACTGTAGCGCGAGAATAAGGATGGAATGGAATGGCCATTCTGTCGAACCAAACATGCTGTAAATATCTCTGGTCATCTCTTAGAAACTTTGATTTAGACTTTTTTTTTTTCAATCTACTTAATTGAATTGGTGTCTTTTAACTTATGATTCTAAACGTAATTACACTCTTTATAGTAAATTAGATTATGGCACATCCATAATATGAGTAAAAATTTTATATAAAAATTATATAAAAATGAGAGGAACTTTAATTAAAAATGTTATAAAATTAAAATCATTAATATCTTATATTCAAATTTTATTATATGTAATAATAACTCAATTAAGTGCTTTTTTTTTTAAGCATAGTATAGAAATATAAATAAATATAGTTAAGATGACAAAGGGTTAAAGCAGCTAGTACCTAATATAATCTAAATATTAATGATGATGTTTTACTAAAATATTTGTTTTTTAGTTACCGAAAAATTGATTTAATTATTTTTCTATATAAAAAAAGTTAAAATATATTTAATTTTGAAATTATATTTTCCCGAGTCACTCATTTACTTTTTATTTAGGGTAAATTATAAAAATAGTTAATTTTATTTGCCTCGGTTTACATTTTAGTCACTTATGTTTGAAATGTTATGTTTTAGTCACTTACGTTATCGTTTTGTTACGAAATGGTCACTCTACCATTAAGCTCCGATACCTCCCTAATGGCGGGCGGTCTTACGTGACAGTTCAAATGGGTTTTAAATACCAGCTTGGATGCATGGGCGAAGCCAGGGGGGCTGGCATGGGCCCCGGCCCCCCTAAAAGGTAAAATTGCTATTTAGGCCCTTAAAATTTTTTTAAAATTTTAAATTAATAAAGGTAAAATTACACTTTGGCCCCCCTAAAATTATAAAAATTCGATTTAATCCTTTACAAATTAGAAAGATATAAACTATAAAAAATTAAAATTTCATCCGGCCCCCCCTAAAAAATTGTCCTGGCTTCGCCCCTGCTTGGATGTCCTATGTGGCAGTCCAAATTAACTTTATTAAATTAAAAACCTATTTTCATCTAGCAACTGGACATTCAAGTTGGCATTTAAAACCCATTTGGACTGCCACGTAGGACTGTCGTTAGGGAGGTAACAGAGTTTAACGATAGAGTGACCACTTTGTAACAAAACAATAACGTAAATGACTAAAACGTAACATTTCAAACATAAATGACTAAAATGTAATCTGAGGCAAACAAAAATGACTATTTTTATAGTTTAGCCTTTTATTTATGGATAATGTTTACTCATTTGGTACACCTGTCCTTAACCAAAACAGATCTCAATAGCTGAATAAACCCGAGACCCAACCCGATCGACGAACCCGCTCCATTATAGGTAATCCTGTAGGTGCTAGTCCACGCTCTTCTGGTGAATGATATGAAACATAAACCTGCTGCAATTTCCAATTTCACACCAACTAACAAACCCTCATCTTTCGGAACTGCCAAAATACTCACCATTTCACTTCCTCTTTACTTCATACCCCCTGCTAATGTCTACACTATAAAAATACCACTATTAAACTTCATTTTTATTGGTTGTTTTGTTTAAAGGAAAATACCAAAGTGAATAGAAGAAATAAAGCTGTGAGGGAGAGCTAAGCTAAAGATGAATTCCTTGACCCTGAAACCCTCTTCTTTTGTATTGCAATCTTCTTTCACCGTCTTCTCTTCCTACGACAAGTCTAAACAATCCTTTCCTTCGGTTCGCTTCCCAACTAATATTAAAAGCAACACAAGATTGGGTTTGAGAATTAAAGCTTATGATTCTTCCAAAAGCGATGATACCTCTAAGCCCAACGGTGATTCCAAGCCTCCCAATGGCACTCTGGTATCTCTCTCTCTTTTATGGGGTTTTTCTTGGATGGGTGTTTTATGCATGTCGTTTTAAGTGTACCCCTTTTTTCTCTTTCCTCTTTTATAAAGAAAAATCAGCAGCCTAAGGCCAGGCGAGATATTCTGTTGGAGTATGTGAAAAATGTGCAGCCGGAGTTCATGGAATTGTTCGTGAAACGAGCCCCTCAACAGGTTTGATTTTTCTTTTTGCTAAGGATTCTAATTTCTTAGGCCCTGGAAATGAAATGAAACTGAAAGTTCAAATGTTACTTTTTTTGGTCTAATTGTGCTCTCAGTACTTGTACCTTGCGCTCTTCTCATATTTGAAATTTAGCCCCTCTACTTTTAATCCCATGAATTTAGTACCTCTACTCTTTTGATTTAATATAATTGAAGTCAAATTGATAAAACCCTCAAAGGACTTCCTTTTAAGTTTAAAAATTTGCCAAATAAGCATAAAAATTTTATATATGGGGTTGCAAGGTTTCTAATTCTGAAACAAGGGTAGTAAGATCCTTCAGCTAAAGTCTAATACATTTTTTTTTCTTATATGGCTTTTCCTCGTTTTAAATTGGCCTAGTGAGCAAATTCTTTTATTTTAAATATACCATATAATTCAATTTAATGGAAGTTCTTTGACGATATTATCAATTAGAATTCAGTTGTTAAATAAAAAATAGTAAAGGGACTAGATCTTTTGAATTAAAAGTAGTGGTCTAAATTTCAAATGTGTGAAGAGTACAGGGATTGGGAGCATAATTAGACTTACTTTTTTTTCCAGGTTGTTGAGGCTATGCGGCAAACGGTGACAAACATGATTGGAACACTGCCCCCGCAATTCTTTGCTGTGACAGTCACCACTGTAAGCATATTGTGATAAGACATGTTCTCTATTTTGATTTTGACTATGTTTATCAGTGTTATTGAACTATAAGCATGTTGGTTTAGACAATCATCGGGATCTCTTCAGTTTCACTTTTAGGTTGCTGAAAATCTTGCACAACTAATGTATGGTGTTATGATTACTGGATATATGTAAGAATGCATTGCACAATATATGTTCTTTGTGGATATTTTGATTATATTTATTAGTGTTATTGAACTTTATTATTGTTGGTCTAGACAATCATTTGGATTTCTTTGATTTCCCTTTAGGTTGCTGAAAATCTTGCACAACTTATGTACAGTGTTATGATGACTGGATATATGTTTAAGAATGCACAGTATCGATTGGAATTGCAACAAAGTTTAGAGCAGGCTGCTCTTCCTGAGGTGCAAGAGAAAAAGGTATGTGTTTTTCCTCTTTTGCATCTTGAAAGATACCAAGATGCTAGCTGTTATCACCAGGCTGCTGCTATTACTTTGCCACTGAATCCAGACCCCAAAAGTATTGGTTCTCGGTTCTCCCATCACATCATCTCCGTGGTGGTTTGTTCTGGAACCATGTATAATGGCCTGTTCTGACAGGGAGAAATCTCACATTGGTAGATATGAGAAACAAAACATAGTTAGGTGGCATAGCATGATGTATTTCATTTTAGTGATATAACTGCATGGGTCAGTGGTGTTTATACAGAACATACCTGTTTTCATTAATATCTATTCTTTAAGTCGTTGAATCCTATCAAGTTATCTGTGCTGTGTTTTACTCCAGAGAGATACTTTGTCCAATTTGATTTTACTGTAACTTAAGTATAGTTTGTCTGAAGTGACGAACAATGCAAAACTTGTAATTTTTTGTGTGTATTTCTTGTTTAAAAGTTTGGTGACAATTACTGATTGATTTCTTCAATTTCTTGCACACTGCTCTTTATTTAATTTTCACCATGTTGACTGAACTGCTTAATGGCAATGTCATCTATATCGATAAACTCTTAATTCTTAATTGTCCAAATATTTTTCAATGGTGCTAAAGGGTTTCATCTTTACAGGATGATCCAGATTATGCACCTGGTACTCAAAAGAATGTGTCTGGCGAAGTTATTAGGTGGAATAATGTTTCTGGCCCGGAGAAAATAGATGCTAAAAAGTACATTGAATTACTTGAAGCAGAGATCGAGGAACTAAATCGTCAAGTTGGTAGAAATTCTGCAAATGGTCCAAATGAACTGTTAGAATATCTCAAGTCTCTTGAGCCACAAAATTTGAAAGTAAATAAAGCTATTTATAATTTGATTGCTTTGGTTTTAGTTAACAGTTGATTCTATAGTTCGTTTGCATCTTGATTATGGCTAGAACTTAATGAATACTTGTTGCATTACATGAGATTTATCTACATATTTTTAACTCTAGTTGCATGCTCTGTAGGAGTTGACAAGTAGTGCCGGGGAGGATGTCGTGTTTGCAATGAATACATTCATCAAGCGTCTTTTAGCTGTTTCGGATCCTGACCAAATGAAGGTTACCATTATATTACTTTAAATAGTCTTGGCATTATGGTTTAAATTTTTCATTCATACGAGGAAACCAGTTACCATTCATCTTCTTGCTCTTTGTTTTGGAGAATGAGAATCCGAGTCCCACCTTTTGATTCGGGAGATACATGCACCTTGTGAAAAAATGTGTAATCCTTGCATACTACAATTTCAGTTAATATTTGAAAGAGACATCCTTTTAACTTTACCATGTTTTGTATTACAGACAAGTGTAACTGAGACGAGTGCACCTGAACTAGCCAAGCTTCTTTATTGGCTCATGGTGGTTGGATACAGCCTTCGGAACATTGAAGTTCGATTTGACATGGAAAGGGTACTTGGCACTCCTCCAAAACTTGCCGAGTTGCCTCCAGGTGAAAACATTTAGGTGCTGGTGGGCAACTGCAAATATACTCGATAGCAAATTTGGATCACATTAACCTGCTATTATTTATGTGGAGAAGCAGAGGGTTCATTCAGTGATTTACTGCTGTAGAAAACGTGGAAATTTTGCGCATGCCTTACATTTTTGGCTTCTATAGTAGCTTTAAAACTTATTATGAAACAAGTCTTTTCAACAGTAACTCTAACCTTTAAATACTACTGAATTTGGTTTTCGTCCAACATGGAAAAAATTTAAATGCTCATCTATTACAAGTCAATATCAATTTCCTTATCGACATCTCTGTTTGGATGCTAATCACCACGGTTTCTATTTAAGTCAAATCTTTAATTTTTCTTTATCCCATAGCTATCATTGGGAACATTAGATAAAACCCTGGAATGGTTTTTATGGTCCGCGTGCAATTTACCTTGCACGATGTTCACCTGCTCCAAATCATTGCAAGGACTCGCAGTCTGCCCCCCAAATCATGGCTGCAGCCTGCAAAGTTGTGAAGAATCATGCTTATCATCTCGTATTTGACGCAACCATATTTGAAATCTGGTTGGATATTGACGGCGCCCTTCTCATTACGGCTGTTTACATGTTCTACCAAGCAGGAGCACCATTTTATACTCTGCAAAACTGTCACAAACCATTCAACGAAATCTGCATAAGCTCATTTCATAAGCTCTAGGGTATTTTAGCTGGAAACGCCTATAAAACAGTTTTAGTTGAATCATAATTAGTTGACAATCTTGTAGCCCATTGACTTTGATTCGGTGACCAAGAAACTGGAAACCCAAGAATAGCACACCATCGTAAGTTCAAAAGAGCCGCAGCTAGATGCTCATCATAATCCTTAAAGATTTGGAGTATCTTTGACTCAGCTTGTAAGTCCTCAGAACTCACAAAATCTTTCTCAAATTCTATCTTCTTTTCTTCCAGTGTCATGTCTTCATACGAGATCATCCACATACTCAAAACCTGCAATGCTTCCATGGCAGTGTTATGAAAACCACCATCAACATATGCAGAGAATACATAATTGCAGGTTACAGGGTCAGGCTGGACTTTGTCTTGGTGCATCCGCTCAATAATAAATTCAATTATGTCGATCCTTACCTGACATTCATCCATAAAAATCCAGAAGCAGTGTCAAGAACTTATACAGCAGCAGAAGCACATCACCAGACTAATAATGTCCAGTAACTACATTTGTCAACCTTATTCTCTGCACACAATATTGTTACAAATAAAGAAAGAAATAGAAACTTTAGCAAAGGAATCCTAGGTACAGTACACTTTCAACAGTCTTACAGCAATAATGGCATGTTCTTAATTCTTTACAGAAAAAACATGTAAATTCCTCTAGTAAGGGATTTTTCTAACACCTTAGAGATGCAGCAGGCAATATCAGATAAGAGAATGAATTCTTGCATTATAACATAAACAATTTTCACGGTGTTAGTATTAGAATGTGTCAGGACATCCTACAGAAGCCAGCAAGCCAACTATGAGTTGGAGTACCTTTGATGACACAAAAACTCACATTTTGAGTATTCTCACCCATAAAATGTATTTATGAATAGCATCTAGTGGGACAGAACCAGTAAAATCCAACAGGAATACCCAAGATAAAACCCTATCTAATGACAGGAGATTGCTCAGACATGCAGATGCTTACTAAGGCATCCTCAAGAAAAGGATGTAGAATCCCTTTCTCTCAATCAGTTCAGATGATGAAAGAGACATGCATAGGCAGAAAATGGAGAGAACAGTAAATTCAGTTGCAAAACTTTATGTAGGATACTTTTTCCAATAGCATGCACATATGTCCCAAGTGAAGGAGAGAGAGAGAGAGTGGAAAGATACCTTTTCACTTGCTTTTCTAAGGATGGTATTATACATTAATACATCCAATTGATGACCTTCTAAACTTGCCTGATCCATAAGACTTAATGCTTCATCAAAATTTTCATATTCCAGCAATATCTTCATAAAATGAACTCAAGTGTTAGAAAATGAATTTACCAACTGTATAATAAGTACAAACTAAATGCTTCCCTCTGTTACTCACAAAGAGGCATTCACAGTACGGGACCTACAGGTGCAAATAAAATCTTTTGCTTTAGATGGATGCACATTCTAAGCAAATCCATTTCATACGTACTATGGTTACAATATGCAGGACAGCTAAGAGAAGTATTAGTGAAGACTAAAAGATCAAAATTACATTTTAAGGATAGGGATCTAAATTTTAACTTAAAGCGTAATATGAAATGCACCATAGCATAATGATGCCAAGTTCTCTATTTTTGTACTTACGGAAGAATATTTTCCAGTATGTATACGGATTATTTTTTCAAATCCCAAGTTTTCTTGAAGCTTTGGATACTTAAAAATTAATAAAACAAGTTTGGGAGATAAGTTCAGGATAACAGCATGCAAATGAATTAGAGATATTTTCGGCATCCAGAATAAATTCTTATCCATTTCTCTTCGATGTGCATACAATGGTGGCAATATTGCCACATAATTAATTTGATAGATGGGATAAGAAAAAACAAGAATACCTTCATTAGTGCCGTGTATGTATTTGTTTCCGGATAAAACCCATGGCGCACCATCATGGAAACTAGAGCACAACCAGATTTGAAACATTTTATATAGCTACAACAATCAACCATTATATTGTATGTTGCAGCATTTGGTTGGAAACCAGATGATGTCATTTTTTTAAATATTTGTATCGCCATGTGACTCTGCACATGGAGGGAAAAATATAATTTTATGCAAATATTATATATAAAACCCAACTGCCAAAATTGCAAACAGTAAAACTACATTGTTAGAAGCACTCACTTCGTTAGCCTCAACAAGTGAATGCAGAACTACATTATAGATGGGTGCTCCCAACTTAGTATTAGTATGGCAGAAAAGGTTCTCAGCAACATGTAAGTACTGAAGCAGCTCTATTGTCATCCCCTCAGCTCCAAGTGCTTTTAGCTGAAAATTTTCCAGGCAAGTAACTCATACATAAGATTGGTCATAGTCCATATAAAACAGAAATACATCGGCAGGAAGTTTACCAAGTTCTTCATTGATAAATGACTATGTTGAACACCATTATTAACCATATCCATTTCTATAGCATTTATTCGTTTTCTTGAGTCAACATGTGACAATCTGTTCCCCTCTTCATAAGGAGCATTCACATTACCAAACATTGAAAATAATAGCTCATATGTCCTGATATCTGGCTGAAGCTCTAGTTGTCTCATTTTAGCCAATATCCGAAGAGCTCTCTTTGGCTGATCCTGCAAAATAAATGCAACATGAATTTGCACCAAAGGAGATAAATTATGCTTATTCACTGTTTGCTTTGGTTCCTTGGTCCTTGTCTGTGCTGATACCCTCATTTACTGAATACATATATAATTTTAAACAATCAAGTGGCTGTTGATCTCATTAATAACTAATATGCTTCTTAAATCTAAAACTTAATGGTTTATCACCCTTGTTACTATATGTACTTTTTTATTCTCATTTGCTGCAGGATAGCCAGAGCCAAATAAACAATTTTGCTCCAAACAAGAGCAACAGGAGCATACCTTCAGTAAAGGTTTCTGAAGCATGTTAGTAACAGGTGAGGCCTTGAAAGCAAGTTCTAGTATTAAGTGACTGATTGGGAAAAAAGAAAAGAAAAAAGAAGAGAACTGATTGATTAACTTACTCTACCAATATTCCCACATTCTCGGAAATAGAATGGAGGAATAATTACTGTTTTTCTAGTTTCATGAGCAAAAACTTGCTTATGCACTCATGGATGCATAATCAATGAAATTGAAGAGAAAATTTGAACAAGCCAGGGAGAAAACAAACAATTTGGTTTTATGTCCACTTACCATATTATCACAAGCTTCAAGAAAAGCATTAAAAGGATATGGATATGGGCATTCACAAACTTGCTCCAATAGAGCCTCAGCTAAGTCAAGTTCTAATGCCTTACTACATTGTACCGAAAGAGCTGTAAGGGTTGAATCATGAGGCTTCAGATTTCTCTCTTCCATTACTTTTAACTGCACAGAATTGAGGCCAAATGGAAATTTGTTGGTACAATAAGAAATATCACCAAAGCATAACTAGTCATGCAATTAAATAAATACAACCTACCATTTCCAAGCCTGCACCAAATCCTCTTATTTGAATAATGGCTCTCACAAAGCCATCATATGTATGGCTTGATGGCTGCAATCCAAGATTTTGCATCTAGAAAAACATAAAGATCAAAATAAAGTAAGATTTTAACAATTAGGAGAGACATATCTCTCAAGTTACTTTAGATATGAAATTTATCTCCGTACAGGATAATTTCAGAAAGAATCATTATCCTAGAATTATGGTCTTCAAATCAGACATTGTTACTATTGCATAGAAAAACCAGAAGTTTGTGGTAGAGAAAAAGTCCTACAAGCATCATCAATTGCTCTGCTAGTCCATAAGCTCGAGCTTGTGCACAAGCGTGTAGTACATCACTGATGGACAACCTCAGAACTTCCATAACAGGCAAGTTCTTATAGTTATTCAGCATGCCAAATGTAGCACTGATTGACTTTGATCTCTCTATGTTGGAGGAATCAGTGTCAAGTTTGAAGGCAAGAGACTGCTCATTCTCTCCTGATTGAACATTTTGTGATCCTAATTCACTTTTGGATGGTATGGGGATGTCTAATCTTGAAGAATACAACCTTCCTTCATCAGTCCTACTAACAAAATGCTTCCCACTAATGGCTAAAGCCACCATATGTTGCAATGTTTCATATGCAGATTTTAAATCTTTCAATCTTGTAAAGGACCAGATAAACCTTCGAAGAGAAATTATATTTAGACTGTAGTGTTTGATATAGTCCTCCCAAATTTCACGGGCTGCAGATAGATCTTGCTGCCAAACTGCAAGCTGAAAGATTAAGGGAACAGCAGAAGCAACCAGATAAGATTACCAATATGATGGATCTGTCTATAAGATGTCAATTCTTTAAATAGATGAATAACTTTAAGATAGCTAACCACTTATTTCAATATTTTACATAATAGACAAGCTCTGAAGGGGAAGACAGGAAACCTAGTAATATAAACCTACAATAAAAAGAAAAAAAAAATTCAAGATCAACACTGTTTCTACACACCTTGAGAAGCACTGAATATGTAATTTCATTTTTCCCAACCCTTTGCAGCTCCATCAAATCTAAACATTGATTAGCATGGATTATGCTTTTCATCTTTGCACAGGCTCCTAAGAAACAGTTGTATACGGGAAGAAGAGGATAGGTGCCATGATTCTCCCTAAGGAATTTCATGAACTTGCATACCTGATGGAAATAAAACAAGAAGAAATGAGAAAACTTATAATGGATATTGAGGAAGAGGAACGGCATAAGCATCCATCTACATACATTTTAATGTGATTCAGGACAATAATAACATTAATGACTACACAGAACAACTATAAGTACAACCATGCAGCAATGACAAAAGATTGTTCACAATTACACAAGAGAAAAGGTTGTAGGTTGTTCTAGTTAAGTTAAATGGATCAACACCCAAAGATACACTGAGCTAATACATTTAGAAGATAAGTGTTTAATAATTGAACAAACAGAACATCTAACAAAACCAGTAGATAAAGGCATACCTCCTCCAAGTAACCTCCTCTACAAAGAGCTCGGACCATAAGCAAATAGCATGTATTATTCAAGTGAATCTCCTTCTCCTCCATTAATCTCCATGTTTCCATAACGAACTGTACAGGACAGGAAAAAAATCACAACTGTTACCGCCAAGTATAACCATTGATGCTATCTTTTCTTCCTTTTCCAGTTTGTCAAATATTATAAATATCCACATTATCTATGTCCTAAGCTTAAATCTAGAGAAGAGAAACACATTGAGGTTTACACAGTTGCATGCAGCTAGCTAAAATTCCATGTTGAACAGCTTACCAAAGGATCCGGTGACCTTGCACAGTAGTTAAGAATGTAAACGAAGTCATTGGCTTGTAAAGACTGGTTCCCGTTACCAAAGTCTAAAAGCAGGCTAGAAGCTCTACTTCTCTCACCTAAGCGAAGGGCATCAACAATTTGCACTTGAATGGACTTTGTTAATGGCTCTCCTCCATATCCCAGAAACACATTACCTGCGTTCACAAGCTTACTCTAAAGATTTCATTCGATATATATGCATACACAGACAAACAAAAGCTTACGCTGCAGCTATCAATTTCTTCAGTTAAATAATAATAATTAAAATAATGGAAGAGTTTGGCTAATGACCATTAATAGTTGCAACACTTCTACATAATTCCAATCTTCTGATAAAATTTCCTCGTCCCTGAAACAGCATTTGATTAGTCAGCCAATAACTTGGAACAATAAACAAACTTTCCATAATTTAGAATAAAAATATATATTGGCAAATAGAAACATCTGATTACTGAAAGAAGAAAAATAAAAAGACTTACACGTTCAAGTTCACCCGATTTGAATCTACATAAGGTGTCTGCGATTGAGCGCAAAGGAATCCTCATTCCCTTTAATGTTACAGTGTTGAATGAAGAATTCAGCTTTTTCAGTGGGTTTTCCCTTTAGGGTTTAAGCATTTTGAAACATACATTAGTAGGATTCATAAGCAGTAAAAACAAAACAATTAACGGCGTTGAATTCAACCTCCTCCCTTCGCTGCTTGGAACACGGAGTTAGCTGATTTGCAGATATAGATATATACATACATACATACACCCGCACGCAGCGGATCGAGATTGTATGGCGTTCCACTAATCCCACAATGTGGTTGGCCTTTGAGTCAATATTAGGCCCAATGTAATTGTCTAACAATATGATCCACCTCTTGAGCCCAAAATGTCTGAGCAGACCAACGTAGATACCTGACAAATTTAAAAATATTTTTTAGTCGAATCCAAATTTAAATCCTTTATTGACAAAAGCAAAGCGCCAAATTTTCGCCCATAAGTAGTAATTCAAATAATAATGATGAGACTGTACATATTAATATATATAGCAATTAAAAAGGTAAAATACTCAAATATATTAAAAAAAATTTATTTATGAAAAAGGGTCGATTTTTTTAAAATTTACGGAAAATGGTCATTTTCACAAAACGCGCGCCCACGTCGGTAGCGTTTTTGTGGGGAAGCAGAAGGAAAGCGCGCCCTTAGGGGAGCACTTTTGCCACATCAGTAAAGCGCGCGATGAGGACACGCTTTAGCCGATGTGGCAAAAGTGCTCCCCTAGGGGCGCGCTTTTGCCCTCCTTCCCCGTCTGCCTTTTCAGCTGTTTTTAGTGTTAGGGTATGAAATTTTAATATTTCTGGACTACGGTTTATTATTTTTTATGGTCGATAGATTTAGGGATTTTAAGGGAAATTTAATAGAGTAGATTAGGGTTAATTAGGGTTTAGTAAAAATATATTTAGGGTTTTGGGCAAAATATATTAGAAAAAAATTATTTGAATTTTTTTGACAGTTGTATCTGGCAAAATAATTTTGAGAAGACGTTTCTGAACAAACAGTGGCCAAAACGCTTCAAGCAGGATGCATGTCGTAGAGTATGCGAAAAGAGAGCCCACGTGGACGCTCTTTTGCTCTGATGAGTCTCCGATAAAATAATTTGAGAAGACATTTCGAACAACGATGGCCAAAACGCTTCAAGCAGGATGCACTTTGTCGGCGAGAAGTATTGAAAAGAGCTCCCACGTGGGACGCTCTTTTTGCTCTGATGAGTCTCCGGTAAAATAATTTTGAGAAGACGTTTCTGAACAAACAGTGGCCAAAACGCTTCAAGCGGGATGCACCGTCGGCAAGAAATACCGAAAAGAGCTCTCACGTGGACACTCTTTTTGCTACGATGAGTCTGTGGCAATCCTTAGACTATAAATCAGCCAAATTTCATTCTCGGGTTGCATAATGAAATTGAGGCAAAAGAAAAATAGAAAGCGAAAATGAGTGAAGCGTATTAATCTTTGTTATTTACTACGATGGTGAGGTTTATGACACCGAAAATGGTGTTATTTTTTATCGGAGAACACAGTGTGTGATCGGGTTTTAATTGGAACATAGTTTTGTTAGAACTTCGCAAAAGAATTAGGCGTAAAATCTTGGAACAACGCCAATGAAAGTTCGATCTATTAAAATCAGATTTTTGCGCTTGGTTGATCCGGTGAGATATGAATCATTCGACATCAAAGGTCCTCGGAGCTTTGAGGCAATGGTGGAGACTTATCTTGTCAGTGGATCACCCTATCTTAAGGTATATGTACAATTTTCACCGCCAAGTGATCTTCCTTCGACCTCAACATCTACTTCTGTTCGAGGGGAATACACAACCCTAAGCCGACACTCTGTTAGTGGGAGGCAGAATATGGAAGTGCCCGTGTTTGGTGGTAGTATGGAAAACATAACCCCTGCACGACACTCGGTTGGTGGATGGGACATGCATATCCTTCCTTCGACGTCCGATGATAGAAATACGTATTGGGGAACGTCATCAACTTCTAGTGGTTGGCAATCCACATATGATTGGGAACGTTACGAAAGATGTTTAAGGAGGGATAATGTACTCCTCACGACATCCACCGGCGAGGGGCCCTCGTTCGTTGCAGATTATGGTGAATCGGATAATGAGTCGGATGTGGATCCACCTCGTGAGCCCGGGCCCGATAGTGCAGAAGTTGGATTATTTTCTGAACCGGAGCCTGTTCCAACCGTACCTGAAGATGTTGAGGGCGGTTCAGACGAAGAAGAAGAAGATCCGCTATTCGAGGCGTACTCGCTCCGCCCCACATGCATAATGTCAATCTATCTCAAGGCGATGCATTGGAGTTTCTGAACTACCACACCGGACGCGTGACCGTACAACCGTCGTTGGATTCGGGCGAATTAGAAGTTGGTAACGAGTTTTCCAACAAGGATACTTTTTTCTTTGCATTGAAACAATACTGACATCAAGCACGGGTTAACTACAACGTGGTTAAATCCAAGCTCGATAAGGCACGGCGAAGTGTGTAGTGCAAGAGCGGTACATGTTCATGGAAAATCATGGCCTCGTTGAGAAAAGGACGAGCTTGTGGGAGATCAAAAAGTACAAAGGTCCACATACATGCCTTACCGTGCAAAGTATCACTATGTGTTCAATGTTTTTGAATAATACTAATATTACGTAATATTGCATTATTTAACGACTTCGTTGATAGGTGTTACACAAGATCATCCAGAAGATGGATTCGAGATATGTTGGTCGACTTAATATCACAAGCGGTGAAGGCCAATCCCAAGACTACGATGCTTGGCCTTAATTGGCAATATTCGTAGCCAATTGGGGTACACGCCCTCTTACAGGAAGGCTTGGATAGCCAAGCAGAAGGCGTTGGAAAAGTTGTATGGTCGGTGGGACGCTTCATATAATGAAGTGTGGCAGTGGTGTCAGGCGCTGGAGAGATATGTCCCGAGCAAAAGATAACGGACCTTGAAACGGAACCGGCGTACTACAACGATCGTTTGCTCCATGGATACGCAGTGTTCAAGCGTCTTTTCTGGACATTTAAGCAATGCCGAGATGCATTTATATACTGCAAGCCATTAGTACAAATTGACGGTACCTTTATGTATAGTAGATATACGCATCGGCTATTGCTAGCTGTGGCACAGGATGGCAATGGGAGAATCCTTCCGATTGCGTTCGCAATAACACCGAGGGAGTCAGTTGATGACTGGGATTTCTTCCTATCTAGGTTAAGGAGGCATGTCTGCCCCCAACCTGATATATGCGTTATATTGGATCGGGGCCCTGGAATACTAGCCACAATAGAGCGACAAGGAAGTCTGTGGCATCGCACACACCATTGATATTGCCTAAGGCATGTTGCATCCAACTACTACGGGCAACATCGATTTAGAAGTCAGCGACAGCAAGTGACCAATATGGGTATGTAATATCTATTAATATAATTTAGTTTGTAATATTCAATTTATTCTTAATTGAAGAGTGGTATGTAATATTCGCTATCAACGTATATTGGTAGGGTACAAGATCAATAAGGACTGTTTTCAGGAGATGTTGTCGAGTTTGCGATCAGATAACGAAGAAGGCGCAAACTACCTGTACAATATTCCTTTAGAACAGTGGACACAAGCATACGACGGCGGCCTACGGTATGGTCATATGACCTCAAACCTGGCCGATTGCATAAATTATTTTCTAAAAGGAACACATCATCTGCCAATAACATCGGTTGTGCGAGAGACATATTTTCGTTTAGCGGCACTATTTCCGAAGCGGCAGCAAATGAGTTATAAAGGCCAAATGCAAGGAGGCCATGTATGGAGCGAGAAGGTCTTGCGAGAAATTGCAGGGGAAGGCACGGGCCAACACCATGCACACACATGTGTCACGATCGCGACAACCTATGGTTTCGTGAGCGGAGTTTGACAGACCGAACCAAGGTATTGTTGGCGGACGATGCTCGTGTACACTTGAGAAATAGGACTGCGATCGTGGGATATTTGATGCGCCGTTACCCATGCGCTCATGTACTTGCGGCTTGTCGAATCTCCGTCTTGATCCCATGAGCTATGTCGACGAAGTGTATAAATTAGAAAATATGTACAACGTGTGGAGACACGTATTCCCACCGATCTCGGATGAATGTAAGTGACCGTCGGTATCGCTTGCACCATATAAAGCATTGCCGGATAGACAAGCGAGGCGCAAACCAAAAGGTCGACCTTGCTCGAGTAGAATACGCAACAATATGGATATTCGAGAAACAAGCAACCAACGTAGGTTGTGCGGATGGTGTAGGAACCCAGGCCATACATCTCGCTCGTGTCCAAATCGGAATAGTTGTGATCTCCTTAACTTTTTTTTTGTCTCTTTTGTCTATGTAAATTCTATTTATTTGTTGATAAGAACGGTGAACTTTTGTAGAAGGACTAATTTGGAAAAAAAACCTTTAAGTTACAATAAAATTACAAATATTGGACTTTTATTTTTAAAATTAAATTTCAATAAAAAATTAAACAAATTCTATTTTATTAAAGATATTAAAATTAAATTAAAAAAATAAAAACAACTATTTAATTTATTAAATATATTAAAACTAAATTACAAAAAACAAAAAATAAAAAACAACTTTTTATTTTATTAAATATATTAAAACTAAATTACAAAAAATAAAAAATAAAAAACAACTTCTTATTTTATTATATTACATATATTAAAATTAAATTACAATAAAAAAATTACACAATTTCTATGTTATTAAAGATATTAAAATTAAATTACAATAAAAAATAAACAACTTCTATTTTATTAAATATATTAAAATTAAATTACAAAAAAAATAAACAACTATTAATTTATTAAATATATTAAAACTAAATTTGAGAGAAAATTGAGAGAAAGATGATAGAGGACTAATGTGTGAATAAAATAAAAGGGTTAGGGGTATTTATAGGGTTTTATTTTTTGACCGTTGGCCCCTAACGGTCAAATTTTTTGACCATTGCAGGCAAAAGCGCCCTTAGAGCGCGTTTTGTGCCACATCGCAAAGCGCCCCCGTCGGTAGCGCTTTGGCGATGTGTCACAAACAGCGTCTCAAGCAGCGCGCTTTCTGCTGCATCCTCACAAAACGCTACCGACGTGGACGCGCGTTTTGTGGGAAAATGGCATTTTTCGTAAATTTTAAAAAATTCGGCCCTTTTCCGTAATTTTTTTTTTTGGGGTATATATTAATATATTGCCCGCAATTAAAATATCAAAATCCATTTACCAATTTGAAAATTCACTAAGAAACAAATCAGATAAAGCCGGCCAGCCCACGATTAATGTGATAAAATCTATGTTGGATGTGTCTCAAGCTATGTGGTTTTATCTGTAGATTGCAGCTCACTGTTCATTATCCTTCATAGTTTTAAACAAACCAGTGAAAATCTTAAACAACTGATTGCAAAAAACACAGATAAAAATGATGTCAAAATTTATTCTTGTTCCTCGGAACCCACGCAAACTTACCTTTAAAAAGCTTAGCAAGTTTTCTTGTAAGAGAAACCAGAAGCAAAAAAACACAAAGAACATGTTGGTTGAAATCATGTTTAAAGAAAGTATCAAACCATCTTGCCCAACACCATATCACTTGAGAACCTATAAACTTTCACTTTTGGATCAGCTTATGCCATCAGCTCACGTTCCAATGATCTTCTTTTATAGCCCCATAAATAGTGACTCCAACCATATGAATATAGTCGGTGAAAGATTAGAGAGGCTTAAGCAATCTCTATTAGAGACCTTAACTATTTTTTACCCATTTGCAGGAACGATCAAAGATGGTCTTTACATAGATTGCAACGACAATGGAGTTCAGTATGTTGAGGCTAAGGTTAGTTGCTGTCTATCAGAAATTCTTAGCAACCCAGACATCTTAATGATACGGAAATTGCTTCCTTCTAACATTAGCCGATTGGTATCTTCGGATGCTGGAATTCCAGTTGCTATGATTCAAGTAAACATATTGAAATGCGGTGGCATTGTCATTGGCACACAAAACTCGCATAAGATCATTGATGGCCCTACTTCAACTACATTTCTCAAGGCCTGGGTGGCTTCTGCTCGAGGTTCAGGTGAAGTTCCAAGGCCTAGTTTCATTGCACCACTGCTTTTCCCACAGAATAATTTGTTGCCAAGAGATACAATGTTAGCCATATGGCCTTCCTTACTAAAATTTGGCAAGTGTGTTACATGCAGATTTGTGTTTCATGCTTCAGCCATAGCAACTCTCAAGGCCAAAGCTTCGAGCTCGTCGATGGTGCCAAATCCGACCAGTGTGGAGTCTGTATCAGCCTTCATATGGATATGTGTTACAACCTCCTCCAGAATAAGATATGGATCCCGACGGCCGTCTGTTTTGTCTCATATAGTAAATTTGCGTGGAAAAACTGCAACATCATTGCCTGAACATTCAATTGGGAATCTTCTATGGATTGCAACTGCACAGTGTGATGCAGAGGTGAACTTAGAATTGCAGTCATTGGTGGGTCTGCTAAGGAAATCCATAATGGAAACTAGTGGTGAGTTTGTTGAAGAATTACAAGGTGAAAGAGGTTTCCAAAAGGTTCTCAAGTGTCTCACAGAGTTAGGGGAAGTTCACTCTAATGGAGGAGCCGATTATGTTGCATTTAGCAGCATGTGTAAAGTAGGTATATATGAAGCTGATTTTGGATGGGGAAAGCCCATGTGGGTGAGTCCTGGTGGCATAGATGGATTAGTGTTTCAGAATTTGGTGTTTTTGATTGAAACAAGAAATGGTGATGGAATAGAAGCATTGGTGACCTTGGATGAACAAGACATGGCAGTATTACAAAGTCAAACAGAAATTCTCTCATTTGCCGCCCTGGATCCAAGTCCTTTTCAACCTCAGTATTAAGCTTATTCTTGCTTGTCCTGGTAAATTATTTTTGTTTTTAGATTCTGCTAGAAAAGGCTTTTTTTTTTAGGCAAACGAGACGACATGTAACAACCCAAATTTGGGTCTAGTCGGAACAGTAGTTTCGAGACCACAAATTCGACGAGTAAAATTCTATTTTTATTATATTTTTATGGTCTGCAATTTTACGGAAAGATTTCGTAAAAATTTCGTTCAAAAATTTCGACGTTTGAGCACTCAATTTAGTCAAAAAGACTAAATTGTAAAAAGTGCAAAGGTTTAGTTCTATATATTAGAGGTGTCAAATTACAATGAGTTTTAAATTGGAAGCCCTTAAAAGGTAATTAGACCATTGAATAACTTGATGGACAAAAATGGGCATGAATAGGACAAAATTGAAAGAAAAGTCTTAAGGGCATTTTTGTCATTTGGGTGTTTTAAGGCATAAAAGACAAAATTGAAACCCAAAAATCTGCTCATTCTCTTCTCCATGCTGCCGAATTTCTCAAGAAGCCATGGATAGGGTTTCAAGCTTTTTCAAAGCTCAATAGTAAGTGTTTTTGAACCCGTTTTTAATGTTTTTCGTATTTTTGAAATCCGGTAACTTAGTCTAGCTATTTCTACCATTAATTTGATCTAGAGTTTAATTTTAAAAATTGACCCATGTTGAATAATTGTGAATTTTGATGAATTATGGTAGATTATGCATGTCTATGATTAGAGAAAAGAGTTTTATTAGATGATTTTGATGAAATCGTATAAAAGGGGTTAAATTGTAAAAATTATAAATTGGTCATAAGTGTGTGAATTAGTGAGAATTTGATGTTGCCATAGAAGAGAAAAATGATCAGCATGTTACAAAACATAAGAATAAGGGCTGAAGTTTAATTTTCGAGTATTGGGTCAAAAGTGTAAATATGTAAAAGTTTAGGGGCAAAATTGTAATTTTGCAAAAGTTGAGTTAAGGACTGTTTTGAATAGTTCATTAATTAAATAAGTGAAATGTGATGTTTTAGACCCCGGAAAACGAGATTTGGACCTAGAACGGGAGGAAAATTGAAAATCGGGAAAGTTGATAAAATGGCCATTTTGGTATCGAGGTAAGTTCATATGGTTGAATTTATATGTTTATTTGTGAAGGATTGAATGATATAATGTGCTGTTAAATATGAATTTCCTGTAGAATTATGAAAATTATGATAAAATGAAAGAATAAATGCGGTAATTCAAATTAGGAAAAATGCAGAATTGAGTACGTTCGTATCGTGATATGTGATGAATTGATTTGGATAAGACCATGGTTAATCCATGGCAAAGTGTGAAACGAGGTGCGGTATCATCCATACTGAGTTGTGAAATGTAGGTATGGTATTAACCATCCGAGTTAAGAAATGTAGGTATGGTATTTCCCATACCAGGAGTTGTGAAATGTAGGTATGGTATCATCCATACCGAGTTGTGAAATGTAGGTATGGTATTAACCATACTTGAACTAAGAAATGTAGGTATGGTATTTCCCATACCGAGGTTGTGAAATGTAGGTATGGTATCATCCATACCGAAGTTGTGGAAACGTAGGTATGGTATTAACCATACCGAGTTAAGAAACGTAGGTATGGCATTTCCCATACCGAGTTGTGAAATGTAGGTATGGTATTTCAATGAGGAAAACCATATTGAGTTGTGAAACATGGCATCTGAGCAACGCGTACTCAAATTCGTAAGACGTTTCCTAATTTGATAATAAGTAATACAAGAGGAGTGAACCTATTGAAAGAGATTGAGTAGTTGTTAATGTTGATCTCAACTATGTGAAGTATTATAATGAGTGATTGTGAATGGCGAGAGAACTATAGTAAATGCTTTGTTATTGTTTGGATATACCACGGTAACACAAGTTGATTTATTTACGTGGCACTAATTGGATATGCCACGATTACATGTTGATTTGAAAGCGTAGTGCTAAGTGGATATACCACGAATGTATATTTAATTCAGCAAGGTGGAGCAATATGCCAAAACCACCTATTCTTTGTTACATTCAAGCGTTCATTGAGAGATATGAATTTATTAAGTGAAATCGATGTGAAAATGTGGAAATTTTATTGAAAAAGATGAAATTTGAGATAAAATAGTTTAATCAGTAGTAGATGGGTGACTTTGAAAAATCACCAAAAATAGTGAAAATTTAATTAGAAATTGGATGAGATATTTATTTAAAGCTTATTGAGTCTATTTTCATATAAAATAAGCAGAGAAAACAAAGGATTTTTATATTTTGAGATATTTAAATTCTTATGAGATTAGTTCAGAATGATTACGTGATCCCCTATTCTACCTTGGAAAAATCATTAAAAATTGTACAAAAATAATTATGGAATATAAGTTATATGCCTGAAATCCTTAATGAGTCTAGTTTCAAATGAAATAAATTATAACATCATTTGAATTCTGTACAAGGTGAAAATTGATTCTTAGTGAAAAGTGGTCAGAATAGTCAAACAGTGAAACAGGGGAAAGTTTAATGAATAAACTGTACTAATTGGCTAATCCAAAAATTCTGGAAATTTTATGGTATGAAGATATGTGAGTCTAGTTTCAGGGAAAATTAGCGGTTTGAAATTCAGAGTTTTGTAGCTCGAGATATAAATAATTTAGTGACTATGACTCAAGTAGACAGCTTAAGATGAACATGAGTAAATGGTGGAACTATGTGTAATTATGATTGCATTACCTTGAGAACTTGTTGTGAGGATTTGTCATGTTGAGGCTTTGATAAGGCTACAAATAAGTTGGGAAAGTAAGAACTTAGCATTATTTATGCAAGTTATGACAGCTTAGTAGTAAGCTAAATTCATTGCTAATGCTTATTATTTTTACATGTGAACTTACTAAGCTTTATAAGCTTACCCCCTTTTCTTTTCCATGTTACAGAGTCCTACTAAATAAGCTCGGGTTAGAGGAGATCGCTTCACACTATCAAGCTATCTATAGGTATCTTTAATTATAAATGATTTAAGTTATGGCATGTATAGGGGCTTGACTAAGTCATTTTGTATATGTGTTAATTAATTTGACCAAATGTATTGTTAAGTCTAGTAATGCCTCGTACTCGGTTTCGGCATAGGATACGGGTAAGGGGTGTTACACGACAAATGTAAGAATAGACCAAATTTTGTTTCTACATTTTTACAACTTTGTATACAATGAAGGATAATTTTATTTAAACATAATTAAATAATAATTATAACTATTATAAATAAATATTAATAATTTTATTTAATATTTATTTACAAATCCTCTAAAATTTTTGATTAATTTAATTGAGATGTATCATATTATTATTCATCAGTTCATAAGATTTATCAAATATTATTACATAATAAAATATTTAAGTGTCTATCAAGGAAAAAAGGAAATGCAATTCACTCTTGAAAGACGAGAAAATCTGCTGGTAATCAATTGCATTTAAAGTGCCTTGACTGTGTAAATTTTTTTAACCAAAAAATGCACAAAGAAGGAAAACTATCCTTGGTTATTTATTTAATTCACGATCTGGGTTAAATATTTTATAAGGAATACATCGAATGCTAATGGAAGCAAAAACAGCATGCCAATATAAAAAGTATCGTAACATACGATCATATAGATATAAGTTTGTGTTAGAAGTTACAGAGTCCTTACTTTTAACAGCCTGAGAAAATGGTTATGGTGGTCGAAATAGTTTCCAAAGAGTTTATCAAACCCATTTCTCCAACACCCCATCATCTTAGAACACACTTGCTTTCCTTTTTGGATCAGTTCCTTCCTTCAATTTATGTCCCTATGGTCCTCTTTTATATGGACCAATAAAGGAGCATTCCAGCAGCTACATCCAACTCCAGGAGGTCACAATTGCTTAAGGAATCTCTATCAGAAACCTTAACTCTCTTTTATCCCTTGGCTGGAAGGATCAAGGACCATCTTTCCATCGATTGTAATGATGAGGGAGCTTACTACGTAGAGGCTAGAGTTAGTCATCCACTTCGTGAATTTCTCAACCACACTGATTCATCTTATGTTTCTCAACTCCTCCCTGCTGAAGCTACTTGGACAGCGACGACTGCAGGGGGTTATATAGCCATGATACAAGTCACCACCTTTGCATGCGGTGCCATTAGTCTTGGCGCATTTCTCTCCCACATAATCTTTGATGGACCTGCCGCTACAACTTTTATCAGCAGTTGGGCTGCACTGACTCGCAAATGTGGTGAAGAAGCTGGATCTCCAAATTTTGACGCCTCTTTTGTCTTCCCACAGAGCGTGGCATACCCCAGGGAGGCAACCCTTTCAGCCCTGTTTAGCCCATTTCTCAAAAAAGGAATATGTAGGTCAATGAGAATTATTTTTGATGCCTCAGCAATAAATTTATTAAAGGTCAAAACAGCAAGTTCAAGTGTACGGGATCCAACACGAGTTGAGGTTGTCTTAGCCCTCCTCTGCAAGTGTATCATGGCTACTTTTAAAGCAAAATCCGGCATCCAGAAGTCAACTCTTATAACCCATGCAGTGAATCTTCGTCAAAGGGCAGTACCACAATTCTCAAAACATTCAATGGGAAACTTCCTATGCATGGCAGCTGCACTAGTGAGAGCAAACGAAACAGGGTTGGATAACTTGGTTTGCCATCTAAGGAAAGCAATAAGAAAAGCTGACGGTAATTTTGTTACTGCCCTACAAGGAGATGGTGGATGGCTTAAATTTAGTGAGTACATAAAAGAGATAGGTAAGGAATGGAATGGTGAAGCTGGTGAGATTGATTTCATTGGGTTTACTAGTTGGTGCAACTTTGGTCTGAATGAGATTGATTTTGGGTGGGGAAAGCCAACCTGGGTTACCTGCACTGCTTCCACCAAATCAGAAGCTGTGTTCATGAATACAATTGCTCTGATGGATACAAAGATGGGAAATGGAATTGAAGCATGGGTGTTCTTGGAGGAGCAGCACATGGTTATGCTAGAGCAGAACCAAGAGCTCCTTGCGTTTGGCAACTTAGAACGGAGTCCATTGAGTTTGAAAGTGGATTACTCTGTTTGAGATGACTGAAAGAAATAAAATCTGATCAGTATATAAAAAATCAAGCTTTTCGTTTTCCCTCATCAGTTTTTGTCAAAATGAATATATATTATATCTCCAGGGGACTTGACCGCTAAAATTTAAGTTTAGTCCCTTTACTTTTCTCAAAATAAAAATAAAATGTTTAATCCTTTTATAAATTTTGATGCGAAGTATAAGAATGTTGATTTGTTGTATTTTGGTAATTTAATTATTAATTTTTTTCAATTTAATTAAATATTTTAATACTTCAACATTAATTGCTATTTGAATTTTGACGGATTGTTGACGTCGATTTCCTGGTTTTTCCAACTATTTTTCTCAATATTCCTCGTTTGGTAAGTATTTTTTCCTTTTACATCGTTTTCAAAACTACCCATTTGTTCATATTGGAGAAACTGTTCTACACTTTGAAGAGTTTGGACTTCTGGCATTGGTGGCAATGGATTTAGTTTTGGAGAGCCAAGCTTTTGATATGGAGAAGATGGATCTCCCAGCTTGCTACATCCATTGCTAGAGAGGATAACTTGTTCCGGGTCGACTGTAGAGTTTACAAGTGCTCCTAAGTAAAGAAACTCCGAGCTGCGGTTGGTTGAGACATAGCCTGGCGGTTGTTGCGCTGGTGCCTTTCGGGAGGCATCTGAGGGAGGAATGTTGGTAGGGAATAAGCGCAAGGAGTATGAAAGGGAAGCTTTATCGTCCGAGTTGGAAGTGTTGTGGTGGTGGTTACGATGGCGGAAGAAGACGACGAGGGCGACGAGAGAGAGGATGAAGGCGGCCGCAAAGAGGACGGAGGAGAGGGAGATGAAGGTACGAGCAGGGAGGATATGTGGGTGAGTCCTGGTGGCATAGATGGATTAGTGTTTCAGAATTTGGTGTTTTTGATTGAAACAGAAATGGTGATGGAATGGCAATATTACAAAGTCAAACAGAAATTCTCTCATTTGCTGCCCTGGATCCAAGTCCTTTTCAACCTCAGTATTAAGCTTCTTCTTGTTTGTCCTGCTAACTTTTTTTTTTTTTTTGTTTTTAAATTCTGCTGGAAGAGGCCTTTTCTTTTAGGCAAACGAGACGACAAATGTAACAGTAGACCAAATTTTGTTTCTACACTTCAAGAAAATGCAATTCACTCTGGAAAGACCAGAAAATCTGCTGCTAATTAATTGCACTTACAGTGCCTTGACGGTGTCAAAGTTTTTAACCAAATAATGCACAAAGAAGGAAAAGTATCCTTTGATATTTATTTAATTCACGATACGATCTGGGTTGAAGATTTTATATACATAAGGAATGCTACTATGATATTTATTTAATTCACGATCTGGGTTGAAGATTTTATATACATAAGAATGCTAATGGAAGCAACAACAGATAAATATTAAATTTATACATTAATTTTAATTTAATGTATAATGTCATACATCAATTTTAATTTTGTATAATTTTATATATGAAATTTTAGTTTTATTCAATTTTTATAATTAGCACTATTTTACGTTGATATACTATATACACAAACAATTATATTAAATCCAATATGGAAATAAATGTATGTATTCATTTGTACAATTGAATCAAAATTAAAGTTTCATTTATACATATGAACCACAATTCAAGTTTTAGGTGTATAATTGTACTAAATCAAAATTCATGTATCAAATTGCACACTGGACTGAAGTTCATGTTATATTTGATATTTATCCCCAATATAATATGAATCGTCTTATGCAATCATACAAATATAAGTTTGGGTCAGTGTCACGAGCTGCCGATTAAAATTCGTGACAAATGCACACAAAATTTTCCATAGAGCTCAACTGATTAAATGGGGTTCATTTGATCCACTTGAATTGGTCCGGATTGTAAAACATGTGGAGAAACCTATCTATTTAGCCCGGTGAATATGGAAATTAATATTAAGAGATTTAGTAATTTTAGGAGATTTTATAGTCTTAGAGGATATGGGAAAATCTTTTAAAAAACACAATTTATAGAAGTTTGTAATATTAAAGTATGTTGGAAAATCCTTAAAAATCTCAATTTATAGATTGACTTTAATTTTGTGATATGAGAGGATCTTGGAAAATCCCTTTTAACTATTTCAATTTGTAGATTATCTTTAATTTCAGCTATCAATTTAATTTAAAGGTGAGTTAAACTATAAATAGAGATCAATCATCCTACTCAGTTATAATTCTTGAAAGTATAGAAACACTTAGTACTTACTCAAACAATTGCTAAGCTTTCTGGCGACTTTTCTGTTAGTTCTTAATTTCTTTGACTTTCAATAAGTTTGTTTCTGTTTTATTTGGAAGCCAAATTTCTTTCTAAAGTTGCGTTTTGTCAAAAGTTCAGTTTTAACGGCCTGGGAAAATGGTTATGGTGGTCGAAATAGTTTCCAAAGAGTTCATCAAACCCACTTCTCCAACACCCCCTCATCTTAGAACACACATGCTTTCCTTTTTGGATCAGTTCCTTCCTTCAATTTATGTCCCTATGGTCCTCTTTTATATGGACCAAGAAAGGAGCATTCCAGTAGCTGCCTCCAACTCCAGGAGGTCACAATTGCTTAAGGAATCTCTATCAGAAACCTTAACTCTCTTTTATCCCTTGGCTGGAAGGATCAAGGACCATCTTTCTATCGATTGTAACGATGAGGGAGCTTACTACGTAGAGGCTAGAGTTAACCGTCCACTTCGTGAATTTCTCAACCTTACTGATTCACCTTATGTTTCTCAACTCCTCCCCGCTGAACCTACATGGACAGCGACGACTGCAGGGGGTTATATAGCCATGATACAAGTCACCACCTTTGCATGCGGTGGCATTGCTATTGGTGCATTTCTTTCCCACGTAATCGCCGATGGACCTGCTGCTACCAAGTTTATCAGCAGCTGGGCAGCACTGACTCGCAAATGTGGTGAAGAAGCTCTATGTCCGAATTTCGACGCCTCTCTTGTCTTCCCACCGAGTGTGGCATACCCCAGGGAGGCAGCCCTTTTAGCACTGTTCAGCCGGTTTGTCAAAAAAGGAAAATGGAAGTCGAGAAGAATTATTTTTGATGCCTCAGCAATAGCTGCACTGAAGGCCAAAACGGCAAGTTCAAGTGTGCCAGATCCAACACGAGTTGAGGTTGTCTCCGCCCTACTCAGCAAGTGTATCAAGGCTACTTTCAAAGCAAAATCCGACATCCAGAAGTCAACTCTTATAACTCATATAGTGAATCTTCGTCAAAGGGCAAGACCACAAATCCCAAAACATTCAATGGGAAACTTCCTATGCTTAGCAGCTGCACTAGTGACAGCAAAGGAGACCGAGTTGGATAACTTGGTTTGCCATCTACGGAAAGAAATACGGAAAATAGACGCTGATCTTATTACCGCCCTACAAGGAGATGGAGGATTGCTTAAATATTGCGAGTACATGAAAGAGATAGGTAAGGGTACAAATGATAACATTGATATTATTTTGTTTAGTAGTTGGTGCAACTTTGGTCTTTATGAGATAGATTTTGGGTGGGGAAAGCCTACGTGGGTTACCTGCGCCACTGAAAGCAAATCAGAAATTGGGATGGTGAATACGATTGTTCTAATGGATACAAAAATGGGAAATGGAGTTGAAGCACGGGTGTTCTTGGAGGAGCAGCACATGGTTATGCTAGAGCAAAACCAGGAGCTACTTGCGTTTGGCATCTTGGATCAGAGTCCATTAAATTTGAAAGTGGGTTAATCTGTTTGAGATGATATATACACAAGAACAAGCAATAAAGAATTAACATTGCTAGATAAATTGGAAGGGAATAAATTGTATTGAAAATAACTTGTATTATGATAATTCTAAATTGTGGTTAAAATTTTAAATGCATAAAATAATTATTATACATCCTCTAATTCAATTTAATTTATTGATTTAAATTTCTATAAAAAAATATTAATTTAAAAATATTAAATAGATTTGATAAAAAATAATTATAGTAAATTAATAGAAGACAACTAACCCTTGAAATAAGAAAATCAATACAGTTTTTTTATAGAGAATTTATACAATCAAATTACTTACTTTAATTTTATAATAATTGTCGAAACCATTTTTTTATTTATGTTTAAAAAAAACGGGGATCGACTTTAAAATGACAAATGGAGTCGCCATCGATCCTTTATTTAAGGTGTGATCGGGTCACCTTGAGATGGATTATTTTAATAAAAATTTTTAGATTTATTAAAAGAATAATTTTGGTCTACGAAATCTAGGAAAACAGGTTCGGAAGTCGATTACGTGCGAGGAAGGATTAGCACCCTCGCAATGCCCAAAATTGGTACCAAATTGATTAATTGATGTCCTAATATCAAAAATTTGAAACGATTTTAGAATACAATTCCGTTTTAAAAAATTTTAAATAGCTCGAATCGGATATTGAGATTTTCTTGTTCCGAAGGAATAAAATATCACATCCAGCACGATAGGATATGACGTTTCAAACCCTCGATGTCAAGATCCTCTCATGATTTCCAAAGTTCATGCATTGAGATTTTTATAAGGATATTCAATTATTTGGACAAATGAAAAAACCGAAGCCCAGCACGGTAGGGTACGATTTCTCGGATTTCCAAACACGAAACATTGCCTTGTTTTTTTAGAAAACATGGACAAAATTTTAAAATGATATTTGGTTATTGGGTCAAACGGAAAACCAAAACCCAGCACAATAGGGCACGATACCTCAAATTTCCAAACACGAAATATTGCCTTATTTTTAATTTTTCTTTTTTGAATAATAAGGAGTACAACATTTAAACGACGTGCATTTATTTTGTTTGGAATAGAATAAAACGATCTATATTGGATAAATACATTGAAGCTTAATTCAAGACATGATTTAAACGAAGTGGCTAAAAAACGAAGTGGAATACGGAATAATAATAAATGAATGCTAAGACAATAATATTAAAATACGAGTAAACAAATTATAGTACGCACAATGGCAATAATCACACAATATACATCATTTAAACATTAACGTTAATAATTAAAGAAAAATAAAATAAATAATATAAGAGACAATTTAAAATAAATAATGATTTAAAATAAATAATCTATAAAAAATGATCCAAAATAAAATAATAAAAAGGTTTAAAATAAACACAATAAAATATTTTAAATAGAGAACATATAAAACGATTTATAACAAAAATAAAATATTTTAAATAGATAACATATAAAACGATTTATACTAAGTAATATATATAAACATTTAAACTATATAATATATATACAAAAATTTGAAAATAAATAATATATATAAATTTAAAAACAAATAATGTATAAAAGGTTTAAAAGTAAGCAGTATATATATAAAAATTTATAATAATAAAGCAATTTAGAAATAAATAATAAGGCAATTTTAAATAAATAATGTAAAAAAATTAAAATAAATACTATAAACGGTAACTTAAAGTTAATTGTATAGAACAATTTAAATAATTAATATAAAAAAATTAAAATAAATAATATATACAAAACATCTTAAAATAAATAATGCATAAAAAAGTTTAAGGTAAATAATATGTAAAAGAGGAAATTTACACAAATAATATATAAAACAGTTTAAAGAAAAATGACAAAAATAATAATAACTATAATAATAATAGTAATAATAATAATAATATAATAATAATAATAAAATAAAGTAAAAATACAATATTAATAATAATAACATTAGTAGTAATAATAGAGGAAACGAAAATACGAAATGTAAATAGAAAGAAAATAATAACAATTTAAATATTAGCAGAAGATAAATAAATAATGAATAATAAATAAATAAATAAGATAAGTAAAATACAACAAAACAGTCATACATATAAAATAAAAGCTTGAATTTGAATAAATAAATAAATAAAGGATTAGATTAGGATTGAAATAAAATTCAAAGCCCAAATTATGATAAATAAATGAATAAACACAAAAGGGACTAAATTGAAAATCGAATGGAATCTATGGGGCATAAATCGGAGTAAAGATGAAATAAAGGACCACATTAAAAGGCGCGAATAACATAGAGGGACCAAAAGGGAAAATATTCCCGCCCTCCAAAACGCAGTTTTTTACACGGGCTAAAATGCAAATAAAGCAAAATTTTAGGGCAAAATCAAAAGAAAAAAAGAACAAAAAAGGATCTAATTGAAGTGGGCCGAAGAAGCGGAAGGACTGAATAAGTAAATATCCCTTCCGCTTAAAAAAACACGCGGATCTTTAACCTGGAGCGGGTCGGGTCAGCCCATTTCGCATCAAAACAACGCCGTTTTGCGTCTGGGGCCATTGAATCAAAACGACGCC
The DNA here is from genome assembly GCA_025698515.1 of Gossypium sturtianum. NCBI lineage: Eukaryota > Viridiplantae > Streptophyta > Magnoliopsida > Malvales > Malvaceae > Gossypium > Gossypium sturtianum. The sequence continues at coordinate 129,728,661 of CM046943.1, forward strand.
GTTTTGATAGGTTATTTAAACCAAATTTTTACCAAAAATTTCATTTTGCCCATTGCTTTTTAAAAAAACTAAAAAAACCTTCCCAAAATTCTCTCAAGCCTCCCCTTGGCCGGCAGAACTCCGGCCACTATCGATTCTTAGGACCACGTAGTGGCGCCGTCGGCGCAATGACGCAACATATCGCCCACGGTGGCGAAAACAGAAATCACCCCCTTTTTGGGCCTTTCGACTCCCTAACCCGAATCTTGGGTTGTTTTTTCTAAAAAATAGGAGAAAATCACCGAAATAGACAAAAGGGCCTTCGGTATCCGACGATGAAGAAGACGAAACGACTCCGGTAAGCCCTTCTTCCCTTTTTTTTATTTCGTATGTAAAGAAATAAGATAAAAAAATAAGCACTTATAAATAAAACGAAAATCACCTTTCGGATCTTTTTATCTTTGATCTTCGTTTCTTTTTTTGTATTTCAAGTTTTTTTCTCTATTTTTTTATTCAAAATCTCTGTTATTTTTATTTTCAAAAAACATCCCCCTTTACATTGTTCTCCACGGCTTTATAGCCGAAAAATATAAAGAAAATACAATGTTTCTTTTTCTTCTCTGCTGTCTGTTTTCTTTCGTTTGCAGGAGTTGGTGGTGGCAGAGGTGTCAGGCGTGACTGGCGGTGGCAGAGGCACATGGGGCAGCAGATGGGGGAGTAGCGCCTAGGGTTTCAGAAACCCTAGGTTTTTTTTGAAAAATTTTTTTAGTTTTGGGCCACTGGGCCTTGTTTTAGTTTGGCTAGGTTAGCTTGTAATGGACTGGACTTTATTTATTTGTTTTTGTTTACTTTTTTTTGATTTGGGCCCGGGCAATAATTGGGCTCTACAGCTGCCCCTCTTTGCTCGTTGTCGTGTAACGAGAATGGAGCAAAGATTTTAAAAAGACTAATTTTGCCCGGTCTTGCTGAGTCTTGGCGCTTCTTTTCCTCTCCAAGTAGCCTCGCTCTAACCCACTGCAACTTCAGAAGTATAGGAATTGGTGATTTCGACCTGCTCCACTGCAATTTTAAGGATGCCAGGTTTGTTGGCTTCAATATGTTCCACTGCATCTTAGGGAAAAAAGATTCATTTGCCTTGATGCGCTCATGTGTAATTCGGGGAGACAAGATTCACTATCTTGATCTGCTCCACTGCAAACTTGGGAGATAAGATTCACTATCTTGACCTGCTCCACTGCAACTTCAGGGTGATAAGACTTGTCATGATTTGCTCTACTGCAACTTCAGAGAGATAAGATCTGTGATTTATAACTTCGATCTGTTCCACTGCAACTTCAGGGAAATAAGATTCGTTATCTTGATCTGCTCCTTTGCAACTTCATGGAGATAAGACTTGTAACTTCAACTGCTCTCCTTGCATCTTTGGTGAGGTAAGGTTTGTGGTTTTAATCTACTCACTTTGCAACGGGGAGATAAGATTTGTGGTGACAACTTTGATTCGACCTGCTGCAACTTCAGAGGTATATGACTTGTAATTCGTAGTTTAAATCTGTTCCCCTACAACTTTAGGGAAAAAAGATTCGTTATCTTCAGTCTGCTCCTCGCAACTTCAGGGAGATAAGACTTGTATCTTCGATCCGCTTTGCTCAGAAAGGCAAGATCTGCTATCTTCAATCTGCTCCACTGCAAACTCAGGGATGCCAGACTAGTATCTACGATCTGCTTCGCTCAGAAAGGCAAGATCTGCTATCTTCAATCTGCTCCAATGCAAACTCAGGGATGCCGGACTAGTATCTACGACCGCTTTGCTCAGGAAGGCAAGATCTGCTATCTTCAATCTGCTCCACTGCAAACTCAGGGATGCCAGATTGGTATCTTCGATCCGCTTCGCTTAGGAAGGCAAGATCTGCTATCTTCAATCTGCTCCACTGCAAACTCAGGGATGCCAGACTAGTATCTTCAATCCGCTTCGCTCAGGAAGGCAAGATCTACTATCTTCAATCTGCCCCACTGTAAACTCAAGAATGCCAGACTAGTATCTACGATCCGCTTCGCTCAGAAAGACAAGATCTGCTATCTTCAATCTGCTCCAATGCAAACTCAGGGATGCCAGACTAGTATCTTCGATCCACTTCACTCAGGAAGGCAAGATCTGCTATCTTCAATCTGCTCCACTGCAAACTCAAGGATGCCAGACTGGTATCTTCGATCCGCTTCGCTCAGGAAGGCAAGATCTGCTATCTTCAATCTGCTCCACTGCAAACTCAGGGATGCCAGACTAGTATCTTCGATCCGCTTCGCTCAGGAAGGCAAGATCTGCTATCTTCAATCTGTTCCACTGCAAACTCAGTGATGCCAGACTGGTATCTTCGATCCGCTTCGCTCAGGAAGGCAAGATCTGCAATTTTTGACCTATTCCACTGCTGGTCAGGGAGATAGGACTGGTGGCTTAAATCTGTTCCACTACTACTTAGGGAGACAAGATTTGTCATTCGATCTTGGTCCACTACTGCTTAGGGTGACAAGATCTACAATTTTCGACCTATTCCACTGCTGGTCAGGGAGATAGGACTGGTGGCTTAAATCTATTCCACTACGCTTAGGAGACAAGATTTGCCATTCGATCTTGGTCCCTCTTTGCTTAGGGTGACAAGATCTACAATCTTCGACCTATTCCTTTCTTTGGTCGGGAGATAGGATCAGTGGCTTAAATCTGTTCCACTACTGCTTAAGGAGACAAGATTTGTCGTTCAATCTTGGTCCACTACTGCTTAGGGTGACAAGATCTACAATTTTTGACCTATTCCACTCTTTGGTCGGGAGATAGGGCCTGGTGGCTTAAATTTGTTCCACTACTACTTAGGGAGACAAGATTTGCCGTTCAATCTTGGTCCACTACTGCTTAGGGTGACAAGATCTACAATCTTCGATCTATTCCACTGCTGGTTAGGGAGATAGGACTGGTGGCTTAAATCTGTTCCACTCTTTGCTTAGTGAGACAAGATTTCTTTGTTCGATCTTGGTCCCTCTTTTGCTTAGGGTGACAAGATATACAATTTTCGACCTATTCCACTACTGGTCAGGAAGATAGGATTGGTAGCTTAAATCTGTTCCACTACTACTTAGGGAGACAAGATTTGTCGTTCGATCTTGGTCCACTACTGCTTACGGTGACAAGATCTATAATCTTTGACCTATTCCACTTCTTTGGTCGGGAGATAGGGATGGTGGCTTAAATACATTCCACTCTTTGCTTAGGAGACAAGATTTCTTTGTTCGATCTTGGTCCACTCTTTGCTTAGGGTGACAAGATATACAATTTTGACCTATTCCACTCTTTTGGTCGGGAAGATAGGATTGGTGGCTTAAATCTGTTCCACTACTACTTAGGGAGACAAGATTTGTCGTTCGATCTTGGTCCACTACTGCTTAGGGTGACAAGATCTACAATCTTCGACCTATTCCACTGTTAGTCAAGGAGATAGGATTGGTGAATTCACCGATGTTGCTACACCGTCTTCTAGGGGACATATCCTGTAGACTCGGTTTTATATGCCTACGTTTATGCCAAATGATTAGGATGCTATGATAGGAATGAATCTAATGCTCCTAACTAAATGTATTATGGACGACATTTGCATGAATGCAGAATGTCATGAGAATGATCCCTTTTTTAAATGTATAATGATTAGGGTGCAATAATCGGAATGAATCTAATGCTCTTAACTACATGATATTAGGGATGATATTTGTATGAATGCAGAATGTCATGAGAATGATCTTTTTTTTTTTTAATGTACAACAATTAGGATGCAATGATCGGAACGAATTAAATGCTCCTAATTGGATGTGTATGAATGATATTTACATGAATGCATGAGAATGATCCCTTTTTAATGTTTGGGTTATCATTGCTCGTTGTTCATTAAGGTTCTATCATTGATGCATTACCATGATTTCTCGTTTAGCTGGTATATTTGATAGAAAACCTAAAGAAACGATCATATTCTGCTCAGCAAGCTTGCCTCACTGTAATTTCAGAGTCCCTTTCACTGTACCTTCTGGGACATAAAGTTTGTACCTCCCACTACAACTTCAGGAGAATAACATTTGGTTTCTTTCATCCATCCTGCTGCAACTCCGAGGTATAGGATCAATTTGATCTGTTACACCATTCGTTGGGTGTAATGACCAGATGTATATGCCTGATATTTGCATGAATGCAAAGTATCATTTTCCTTTTCCCGAGAATGATCCCCTTGTACACTTGGGTTGACATTGCTCGTTATTTGTCGAGGTTGTATCACCGATGAAATGTCTTGTCTTTTTGTTCAACCAATGAAAAGTCCAAAAAGATAATCATCTTTCTCCAATATTTCCAATCCTTAGGCTTGGTGAGTTCTAAACAACAGTCCTGTTTCAGGTTCTTGTATTATTTAGAAGCTTCCAGAGTAATATGCAGAACTTCTTTTGTGAAAGTATTATTAGTCCATTAATCGTTATTTCAATTCAAAATACTTGAAAAATAATGGGCAAGAAGGAAATTAATTGAGAGCATAGCTCGAAACAAATAAGTTAATCAAGGATAGCAAATGCAATTAAGCAGGAAATTTATTGGTAGTGTATTTTGAAACGAATAAGGTAATCAAATATAGAAAATTGAAAATGGGTAAAATAGAAAGTTAGGTGCCCCAGATATCGCAGCATGAGCTTCTCTGCATGAACTTCTTGAGGACCATTTTGAGCTCAATATGTGTTTAGGAGATCCAGAGTACTCTGTTGATGCCCCAAGGCGTAACATCTCTCCTTCTTGTTAATTTGGAGAAAGCGAGACTACTGCATGCCCCATTTTGATTAAAATTTGAATTGCCCTTTATGGGTTTTCAATTCAAAACCCCTTTAGTCTCAAGGCGCCCTTTACGGGTTTTCGCCTTGGCCTCTCATTCTTCTTTTCTTTTTATTTTTCCTTTTTTTTTGAAATATTTCTTGATTTGAACTCATAGGATTAGAAGAGTCCTTGTTATCCCTCTTGGTCAAAATCAACGCTTTTCTAGAGAAGGTTTTCTTTACAACATACGGTCTTTCCCAGTTTGGCATCTACTTTCCTCAGAAGTCCTTTTGTATTGGGAAGGATCCTTTTTAAAACTAGGTCTCCTTCATGGAATTCTCTAGGGCGAACCTTCTTGTTATAGGCCCACATCATTCGCTTTCGGTACAATTGACCATGAGGATGGCCTTTAGCCTCTCTTCTTCGATCAAGTTCAGCTAATCATATTGGGAATTGATCCATTCTGCTTCATCCAACTTCAACTCTGATAAAACTCAGAGAGAATGAATCTTGACTTCTATGGGCAAAATTGTCTCTATTCCATAAATCAATGAGAAATACATTGCCCGGTGAGGGTCCTAACAGACGTTCGACAAGCACAAATGCCAATATTCATGAGTCTCAATCTTTTTCCCGGAGACCCTCCTTTTTTTAGTATAGCTGATGCAATTCCCTTCCATGGTGGACCACCAGTACCCGAATTTCATGATTTGTCTGGCCATTATAAAGCCATTAGCATGTGTCCCTCTTCTAAGATTTCTTTAGCCTATACGATCAGGCGAAAACATCTTTGAATTCTTGGAATAACTCAATGATGTCTCGCTTTGTCTCTGCAGCAATACAGGCTCCGATCTTCACCTCTTTCTCTTCTCCTAGGCTCACAATGACGCCTTGTAAGGTAGGATCTGTTTTTCATCTCGTTCTACCATCCTTAACAAATCAGGAGATATGTTACAATCTCTATCGTCTCCAAAGTCCTAAGATTCCTCTAGACACATATCTTGCTCAAAAGTAGATTCTAAGTCGATGCAGTGTCGCTCATGTCATTGATATCTAGGGATCCATTGTGGGTGCATGAAGGTAAATTCAGGAGAATAAATGATTCCCAGAATTATTATTTGTATGGTATGATCATGAATAAAGAATGAAAGAATATTTGAATAGAAATCCAAAGTACAAAAGAATCTATAAATAGAAAGCATGGAAAAATATTTGCGCAAAAAGATGCATTTTATTGAAATAGAGATTCTGGACGCAAGCCTATTTCACAAAAGGACTCTTATTGCCTCTAGGCTTAAAGCAACAAGCGTGTTCCGAACATTACTCTGAGTAAGCTTTAAAAAGACATGAATCTCCTCCACAATTCTATTATTTAAAACACTCCCAAACATGCAAGGGCTTGGAAACTTTGATTCCTCGGTTCACTCTTCAGATACGTCATTAATGTTCAAATTCCCTAGTATCAGGTTTTGCACTGGAGCCCTGAACTTGATGTACTCCTGATCTCATGCCCCCATTCATCATGGTACTCACAATATTTATCTTTTTAACAACATGGTTGGGTAACGAATTTTCTGCACCAGAGGGATCATAGAATTTTATAACTCTTATTTGATGAATCTTTCGACCAGCTTCTTGAAAGCAAGGTAATTTTCTATTAAATGTCCTGTAACCCCGGCATGGTACTCACATTGAACATTTGAGTCATACCATTTGGGGTATGGGGGCTGCATTGGTTTTGGGTAGTAAGGAGACACCACATGCGCATCAAATAGATTTTGATAGAGCTCCTTGTATGTCATCGGAATGGGTGTGAACTGGAGTTTTTCCGAGTTTGATTTTAGATTGGGCTCTTGTCTTGGGAGAGACTGATAGCCTGGTAGCCATTTGTCTTTGGTTGTTTCTTATGTCGGCTCGAATGGCCCTTGTTATACCTACTCGTACTATTCGGATCCTTTTCCTTCAGCTTCAGGGCTTTTAAAGTCCATTCTCTCCTTTCATTTGTTTCTGCCAGAACCACCGGATTTGGCTCGATCGTCCTCGAGTTAAAACCCGAACCCATCGGGGAAGTTCAACGGTGAAGTATCGATCGACTTTGGAGTCGATAATGATGGGTACCCCATGCGAACGCGCGTGTCCGGTTGAGCGGGACACTTATTGGGGAATAAACAATGTCTTCATCATCATCCACACTTTGTTGACCTTGGGCCACTCTTTTTCAAGTCCTTGGCTAGTAAGCGGGTTAAGCGGCCCATCATATTCCTTTGGAATTCTAGCATTTGTTCTCGCATCTCTTGTTGAATTTTGGTCAATTGCTCCTGCATCTGTATTTGCCTTTTCTCTATTCTTTTCAACCTTTGGTCTATGGCTTTTGTTCTTGCGCGAGTACCGTAACGATGCTGGTTTCTAGATTACTGAAATAATTTTTAATTAATTAGAGTCTTTCTACAAATTTCAATGCATATGATATGATGTAATGCAAATGCATGAAATGCAATGCAAATGCATGGAATGAATGCAAAAAGAAAGAGAGGCGTTGATTCTGAATTCAATTCCATTAGAAGAACTTTTCTAGAAAATAAATTCCTTTACATAAAACGGGTTACATATGCAGCTTTGTCCTCATAGTCCAGGTGAAGACACCAATCCTTCGTATCCGGATGTCGTGTCCCGTAAACTTTCAATAGATGTCTCTTGTAGCTCATTGTTGCTTGATCCCAGCCCTGACTTTTCACTCACTTATCCTTCGTGATGCTCATAAGCTTCTTTAAGAAAATTGAGACGTGACGACTCTCGAATAAACTTTGCCGGCTTGAATCCTCGGGAAAAATTTTGTATTCTTCCGCGAACTATCAGCCTTTTCTCGTTGTGTTTACTTGGACCATATTCAGACGACCGTATTATAATCCATTTTATCGAGAAATCTGTTTTCTTATGACAAGCTCTTCTATTTAGCAATAGAATATGAATCAACACCCCCTTTCTATGATGAAAATGCAAGGCAATCATAAACAAAACAAAACAAAATACGTCGGTACAGAAGCAATAATCAACAAAATAGGACACCTATATGGGTGACCACTAGGGTTTGGTACAATTCTACCTAGGGTAGGCTCTTAGGGCTCACTATATGTGGTTCGATTCTAAGGTAAAGGTACCGAACCAGCAGATTCCTCGATCCTCACCCATTATAGGCTCATACGGACCGAGTTTGATTCAGGGGAATACATTTCCCTATGGCCATGCGGAGATGAAAATCTCACAAAGCACATAGGTACGAATGTATTCCGGAAGCAGTCCACTGGCCCATGCGGAGGTGAAAACCTCACGAAGACATAGTTTCTCACTCCCACTTAAAAGGTATAACCACAACGGTCATGCAGTACAATGCCAATGTATTTTATGAGACTCAACGTTATTGCAATCATAGCACCAACAAATGCATCAAAAGAAACATGGTTTTTCAAAACAATTTTCCAAATTTTCAATCAAAAGGACAAAACATTAATCAATCTATGGCCTGACTCTCAACCGATCCCAGTGGCTGGAGTCGCTAAGTCGTCGAAAACCATTTTTTTATTTATGTTTAAAAAAACGGGGATCGACTTTAAAATGAAAAATGGAGTCGCCACCGATCCTTTATTCAAGGTGTGATCGGGTCACCTTGAGATGGATTATTTTAATAAAACATTTTAGATTTATTAAAAGAATAATTTTGGTCTACGAAATCTAGGAAAACAGGTTCGGAAGTCGGTTACGTGTGAGGAATGATTAGCACCTCGCAACGCCAAAAATTGGTACCAAATTGATTAATTGATGTCCTAATGTCAAAAATTTAAAACGATTTTAGAATACAATTCCGTTTTAAAAATTTTAAATAGCTCGAATCGGATATTGAGATTTTCTTGTTCCGAAGGAATAAAATATCACATCCAGCACGATAGGATATGACATTTCAAACTCTCGATGTCAAGATCCTCTCATGATTTCCAAAGTTCATGCATTGAGATTTTTATAAGGATATTCAATTATTTGGACAAACGAAAAAACCGAAGCCCAGCACGGTAGGGTACGATTTCTCGAATTTTCAAACACGAAACATTGCCTTGTTTTTTTAGAAAACATGGACAAAATTTTAAAAGGATATTTGGTTATTGGGTCAAACGGAAAACTGGAACCCAACACAATAGGGCACGGTTCCTCGAATTTTCAAATACGAAATATTGCCTTGTTTTTAATTTTTCTTTTTTGAATAATGAGTACAACATTTAAACGACGTGCATTTATTTTGTTTGGAATAGAATAAAACGATCTATATTGGATAAATACATTGAAGCTTAATTCAAGACATGATTTCAATGAAGTGCCTAAAAAACAAAGTGGAATACGGAATAATAATAAATGAATGCTATGACAATAATATTAAAATACGAGTAAACAAATTATAGTACGCACAATGGCAATAATCACACAATATACATCATTTAAACATTAACGTTAATAATCAAAGAAAAATGAAATAAATAATATAAGAGAATTTAAAATAAATAATGATTTAAAATAAATAATCTATAAAAAATGATCCAAAATAAAATAATAAAAAGGTTTAAAATAAACACAATAAAATATTTTAAATAGATAACATATAAAACGATTTATAACAAAATAAAATATTTTAAATAGATAACATATAAAACGATTTATACTAAGTAATATATATAAACATTTAAACTATATAATATAAATACAAAAATTTGAAAATAAATAATATATATAAATTTAAAAACAAATAATGTATAAAAGGTTTAAAAGTAAGCAGTATATATATAAAAATTTATAATAATAAAGCAATTCAGAAATAAATAATATGGCAATTTTAAATAAATAATATAAAAAAATTAAAATAAATACTATAAACGGTAACTTAAAGTTAATAGTATAGAACAATTTAAATAATTAATATAAAAAATTAAAATAAATAATATATACAAAGCATCTTAAAATAAATAATGCATAAAAAAGTTTAAGGTAAACAATATGTAAAAGAGGAAATTTACACAAATAATATATAAAACAGTTTAAAGAAAAATGACAAAAATAATAATGACTATAATAATAATAATAATAATAATAATAATAATAATAATAATAATAATAAAGTAAAAATACAATATTAATAATAATAACATTAGTAGTAATAATAAAGGAAACAAAAATACGAAATGTAAATAGAAAGAAAATAATAACATTTTTAAATATTATCAGACGATAAATAAATAATGAATAATAAATAAATAAATAAGATAAGTAAAATACAACAAAACAGTCATACATATCAAATAAAAGCTTGAATTTGAATAAATAAATAAATAAAGGATTAGATTAGGATTGAAATAAAATTCAAAGCCCAAATTATAATAAATAAATGAATAAACACAAAAGGGACTAAATTGAAAATCGAATGGAATTTATGGGGCATAAATCGGAGTAAAGATGAAATAAAGGACCACATTAAAAGGCGAATAACATAGAGGGACCAAAAGGAAAATATTCTCGCCGCCTCTCAAAACGCATGACTTATTACACGGGCTAAAATGCAAATAAAGCAAAATTCTAGGCAAAATCAAAAGAAAAAAAGAACAAAAAAGGATCTAATTGAAGTGGGTCGAAGAAGCGGAAGGACTGAAAAAATAAATATCCCTTCCGCTTAAAAAAAACACGCAGATCTTTAACCTGGAGCGGGTGGTCAGCCCATTTCGATCAAAACGACGCTGCTTTGCGCGTCAGAACCATTGAATCAAAACGACGCCGTTTTGATAGGTTATTTAAACCAAATTTTTACCAAAAATTTCATTTTGCCCATTGCTTTTTAAAAAAACTAAAAAAACCTTCCCAAAATTCTCTCAAGCCTCCCATTGGCCGGTAGAAACTCGCCATTGTCCGGTCAGCGGACCACCAGTGGTGCATGCATTGCCGGCCGACGGCAACAGTCTTGCGCGCCGTCCACGGTGGTGAAAAACAAAAAATCACCCCCTTTTTGGGCCTTTCGACTCCCTAACCCGAATCTTGGGTTGTTTTTCTGAAAAATGAGAGAAAATCACCGAAATAAGCAAAAGGGCCTTCGGTATCCTACGATGAAGAAGACGAAACGACTCCGGTAAGCCCCTCTTCCCTTTTTTTTATTTCGTATGTAAAGAAATAAGATAAAAAAAATAAACACTTATAAATAAAACAAAAATCACCTTTCGGATCTTTTTATCTTTGATCTTCGTTTCTTTTTTTTGTATTTCGAGTTTTTTTCTCTGTTTTTTGATTCAAAATCTCTGTTATTTTTATTTTCAAAAAAATCCCCCCTTTACATTGTTCTCCACGACTTTATAGCCGAAAAATATAAAGAAAATACAATGTTCCTTTTTCTTCTCTGCTGTTTGTTTTCTTTCGTTTGCAGGAGTTGGTGGTGGCAGAGGTGTCAGGTGTGACAGGCGGTGGCAGAGGCACATAAGGCAGCAGATGGGGGAGCGGCGCCTAGGGTTTCAAAAACCCTAGGTTTTTTCTAAATTTTTTTAGTTTTGGGCCACTGGGCCTTGTTTTAGTTGGGCTAGGTTAGCTTGTAATGGACTGGACTTTATTTATTTGTTTTTGTTTACTTTTTTTTTGATTTGGGCCCGGGCAATAATTGGGCTCTACAATAATATTTGAAAAAGCCCTAAAAATATAATCTCAACATCATTAAAGAATTTTAGAAATCCTATCACACACGTATGTGTGAAATCACAAATGTGTGTTTAAATTATTTATCATTGCAATCAATCTTGAGCTAATCTCAAGTTAACTTGTGACACCAACTCAATCAAATACATTATTAACATATGTAATTGATGGAAATAATAAAATTTACATAATCAAATGTAAATTTATAAAAATATTAAAACTTAGAGAAATTATAAATACCAAATCTGCAAGTTAGAGAAACTGATCTTATAAAACCCATTTGGACTACTACGTAGGATTGCCGTTAGGGAGATAACGTAAGTGACTAAAATGTAACATTTTAAATATAAGTGACTAAAATATAATCTGAGGCAACTAAAAGTGATAATTTTTATAGTTTACCCTATAATATATTAATGCCTGACTATTAAAAACTTAATAACTAAAATTTAGTTTTACTAAACGACAAATTACGGTTAATGTTGAATGGAATTTGCTGGTTTGTGTCAATTTTAGATTAAAAGGGCGCAAATTTTTATTATTTTTAAAATAAGAAGATTAAATTATTTTTGAATAATATAAGTTGTTTTAATTACAAAAAGGTATTTTCATAATATTTTAATTAAATTAGAGACTTGATTGATAGTAACACTAACTCAATCAAAAGTTTAAATAATAGTATAGATTTAAAAAAACAATGGTATAAAGAAATATTTTTGAAAAGGAATAAATAGTACAATAAATTTTGATTTGCTTGACCTTTGATCTTATTATTGGGCCTTGAAGTAGTGTAAACCCATCACATTCATAAGTCTGAAATTGGGTCTTAAGACTCTATAAAAAAATATAGAACATCTTTTAACAAAATTAAATAAAACAAACTAAGGAAACCAAATCATTCCAACACAAATGAATTTAAACAATCATGATATTATTGAAATTCAAATGCTTAATTGAAATCATGTTTATGAATTAAACAAAATAAAAGATTTTTCTCTAGCCGATTTTAGAAATTCCCGAGGCATAAATCATTTGCTCCTTCCTTCGTTCTTTTGGATTGCCGTCACAACTAAGCACTGTATTCCCAACAAAGCCGACTAAGGCTACTCCCAAGGCCATGCAAAGGCTCTTTTTCAAGAGAGGGAAATAAGAAATGGGAAGGAAAAGAAAAAGCTAAGGGAAAGAAGGGAGAATGAGATGAATGTTTGATGAGTGAATGAGTGATTATGAGAGGCACTTGAAAGCTCTATTTATACTAATAGGTGAGGGCTAAAAATAGCAATTAGGTGCCTTAATTTACTCCCTCAAGTGGCCGGCCATGTGGAAGGGAGGTTGGAATAACTTTGCTATTTTTGGCTTGTGGCTAGAAATAAAAAACATAAAAAGGGGAGGGGTTGGAACGACATTGAGAGAACTTTAAGGGGCTGTTTTGCAATTATTTTCATCAGCTTTTGGGAGCTGATTTTGGACAAGGCTGGACGGTTTTGGGCTGCTCCTTGGGCTTGTCCATCTTCCTTCTTTAATTGGTAAATTTGGGCCCTTTTCTTCCACATCAAGCTGTCCAATTTTATTCAACAAAATTTAATTGAACCAAATAATTTTTAGAAAGTCTGAGAACATAATTTTGGTTTTCCATGGCTGTTAAATCATCATTAATGCTCCAAAGATGCCCCGTCAATTAATTTTTTTAAGGTGCCTATTGAGTTGAATTTTCTTTTATGGTGGAAGGCTGTTGACTGAATTATATAAATTTATTATAAAAATAACTAAAATTCAAAATATATCATAAATTAACTTCAATTTAATTATTTTATAATAAGAGCATAAAATCTGATAACAATTACTTAAAATTTGTATGAAATAATGTTTAAAAGGCGTAGAAAAAGTCGATATATTTTAGTGTTTTTAATGACTGGACAATATATTTTTGTTAAAAAAACAGTTGGATAATCTAATTTTTATCTTTCTTGAATGGTCAAGGTACTAAAATTACACATAAATTAAACGCATCATACAGTCTAGTACAAGTTTGTGTTAAAAGTTATATAGCACTCGCTTTTAACAGTGACTGAATTGGTCATTCATTCTGCCAGAGAAAATGGTTATGGAGGTCGAAATAGTTTCAAACAACGTATCAAACCCACTTCTTCAACATCTCATCATCTTACAACCCACAACCATTTTTTTTTTTTTTTTTTTTTTAAACCAAAGATTCCATGTTATTAAACCAAATACCTGTCGTATAAACCATAATTAAAATCCAATACTTTCATCTCATGCCAATTTGCTCCCTTCGTAATCACAAACAAAGCGTCAGTCAAATGTATTTGTAATTGACTAATTGTTTTTTTTTTTTTTTAGTACAAGAATAGTTTACAACTTGTCTAAATAAACGAATTTACCATCTTCAACTATCATCCATGTTTGAATTATAAATACCCTCTTTTAACAGATCTCGCAGGGGTTGGTTTTTAAGCGTAACCAAGTAATTAATTTTATCTCTGTTCATCTTAGTTAATTGATCTACAACTTTATTACTATAACGCGGAATGTAGCGAAACTGAATTTGTCAATTCTTGGAGCACCATTCATGTATCAAACTAATTTCGACAATACTACTTACTACTTGCTGGGTCATTTCGCAAAACATCAACTAATATCGCATTATCACATTTCAATTTTGTCTTTCTAAAACCTCTGTCCCAAACTAATTTCAATCCTTCTAATACAGCCTTAATTTCGATAGTAAAAATATCAACTAATTGTTTCTTTAATTTTCTTATTTCATTTTTTAACATTATTTTACTTTGTTTATAAGTGTACGTACGTGGGCTTCCTTCATTTATATTTTATACTCCCCTCCCCTAAATAAGTCTATAATTAACCATCTCTTAAACTACACAACCACTTTTTTTTTTCCAAATAAACAAAATATGCTGAAGACATGTTCTAATCTAATATATATATTAGAAAGAAAACACTAAGCCAGTATTGCTGCTCAAATTGAAATCACACACAAAATATGACAATGTAAGTTGAAAATGCCCCCCCAACTACTACATACTTTTTATATTTGTCAGCCAAAGTCTCGCAAAAAAACCTCGTTTTTTCAACCTCTTTAAACTAAATAAATATCTCGCCGAGTTTGGAGAAGAGATTTTATATTTGGGCACATTTGATTTCATCCAAATATCATTTAAATAATAATTTTTTTTATTTAGGTGAATATTTAATGTATCATCGATGCATCGTTGGTGAATAATAATATAAAACTTTATCATTAAATAAAATAAGAAATTAATGGAAGATTTATCAATAAATACTAATAATTTTTTAAACATAATTAAATAACAATTAATTTTAAATAAATGTTAAAATCCGAAACCCGAAACCTAAGACTCTAAATCTTTATACCAAAATCCTAAACTCAAGAATTATTAATATTTATTTATAATTAATTATGGTTAATGATTAATTATGTTGAAATAAAATTATTAGTATTTATTTAGTAATCCTCCATATTTGTTTGTTTAATTTAATAGTGATGTGTGTGTATGAGACTTATGCACTAATAGTGCATTAAATATTATGTAGTCATAAAATATATTAATATAAAATATATTTTATTAATAAATGAATGATGAAATAGGTGGTTGGATTGGATTGAATTGAATTTAAACTTTGAATTAAAAAAATTTGAAAGCAAATTATGACTCAACCCACTAACAAATTTAATTAATAGTAGTATATATAATAATATTAATATTATGTTTGGTTGGTTGGAGTATTATTTTTAATGGTATATGAAAAGCAAGCAGGGGTGTTTTTGGGCAGAACTAGGAGCTACTTGCGTTTGTCACTTTGGAACAGAGTCCATTGAATCTGAAAGTGGGTTAATCTGTTTGAGATGATATATACACAAGAACAAGCTGTGAAGAATTGATAAATTGAAAGGGAATAAATTATATTGAAAATAACTTGTATTAGGATAATTTTAAAAATTTTAAATTTTTAGGTATAAATAAAATTGTGCGATGTCATCAAATAGTTATTGTATACTCATCTACATAATGTTCCTTCTAACTCAATTTAATTTATTGATTTAAAATTTTATAAAAAAATATTAATTTAAAAATAATAAATAATTTTGATAAAAAGTAATTAAAGTAAATTCAAAGAAGAAAATTAAAATAATAAAATTAATACAAAAATTTCTGTAGATAATTTATACAATCCAATTGCTCACTTTAATTTTATTAAAATAAATGAAACTCTACAATTTCTCATTGAAACATGAGAATTAAAAAAGCCCTTAAAATTTAATCTCAAAACCATTAAAGAATGTTAGAAATCTTATCACACATGTACATCCGTGAAAATCATAAATGTAGAACACAAATGTGCGTTTAAATCATTTATCAATGTATTACTATCAATCTTGAATTAATGTCGAGTTAGCCTGTGACACCATTTCAATCAAATACATTATTAATGTCTACAATTGATAAAAGTAATAAAGTGTGCATGATAAAATTAAAATGTATAAAAATATTAAAAGAAAACTTTAGCTGAGTGGCAAATTAAAATTTTCATTAATGCAATTGGTTTGGGTAAAAATCTTATTATATACATATTTTTATTGGTTTATAAATAAAAAAAAAAACTAAAATACTATAAAATAATATAACTTGTTCTTACAAAAAAGATATTTTTAAAGTTTTCGTAATCAAGTTGGTGATCCAATTAAAAATAACACCAACTCAATTAAAAGCATAGATAATAATACAGATTAAAAGAAAAAAAAGTAATGGTATAAAGAAATATTTTTGAAAGTGGATAAATAGTTTAACTAAACCAGAAACTATGGTTAATGTTCAATTTTAAATTAGATGGGAGCATATATAACACAAACATTTGGACAATCTAAATTTTTATTTTCTTGAATGGTCAAGGTACTAAAAATATGTATAAATGAAACGCATCATACAGTCTGGGACAAGTTTGTGTTAAAAGTAACAGTGACTGGCTTAATCATTCATTCTGCAAGAGAAAATGGTTATGGAGGTCGAAATAGTTTCCAAACAACTTATCAAACCCACTTCTTCAACACCTCATCATCTTACAACACACAAGCTTTCCTTTTTGGATCAGTTCGTTCCTTCATCTTATGTTTCTATGGTATTCTTCTATGTGAACCAAGAAACAAGCATTCCACCAGCTGATATCATTGCCTCCAACTCCATGAGGTCCCAATTGCTTAAGGAATCTCTATCACAAACCTTAACTCTCTTTTATCCATTTGCAGGAAGGATGAAGGACCACCTTTCCATCGCTTGTAATGATGAGGGAGCTTACTATGTAGAGGCTAGAGTTAACCTTCCACTTTGTGTATTTCTCAACCTCCCTGATTCATCTTATGTTTCTCAACTCCTCCCTGAATCTAACTGGACTGAAACGAGTGCAGGAAGTTATATAGCCATGATACAAGTCACAACCTTTGCATGCGGTGGCATTGCTATTGGCGCATTTCTCTCCCACGTAGTCGCCGATGCACCTGCCGCCACCACGTTTATCAGCAGTTGGGCTGCACTGACTCGAAAATGTGGTGAAGAAGCTCCATGTCCGAAATTCGACGCCTCTTTTATCTTCCCACAGAGTGCGGCATACCCCAGGGAGGCAACCTTTTTAGGAATGGTCAACCCATTTGTCAAAAAGGGAATATGGCAGTCGAGGAGAATTGTTTTTGATGCCTCAGCAATAGCTTTACTGAAGGCCAAAACAACAAGTTCAAGTGTGCCATATCCAACACGGGTCGAGGTTGTTTCAGCCCTCCTCAGCAAGTGTATTACGGCTGCTTCCAAAGCAAAATCCGACATCCAGAAGTCAACTCTTATAACGCATTCAGTGAATCTTCGTCAAAGGGCAAGACCACAAATCCCAAGTTATTCAATGGGAAACTTCGTATGCTTAGCAGCTGCACTAGTGACAGCAAAGGAGACAGAGTTGGATAACTTGGTTTGCCATCTAAGGAAAGCAATAAGAAAAATAGACATTGATCTTATTACCGCCCTACAAGGAGATGGTGGATGGCTTAAATATTGCGAGTGCATGAAAGAGATAGGTAAGGCATCGGATGGTACAAATGATAAGATTGATTTTATTGTGTTTAGTAGTTGGTGCAACATGGGTTTTTATGAGATAGATTTTGGGTGGGGAAAGCCAACCTGGGTTGCCTGTGCCCCTAAAACCAAATCAAAAACTGAGATGGTGAATATGGTTTTTCTGATGGATACAAAGATGGGAAATGGAATTGAAGCATGGGTATACTTAGAAGAGCAGCACATGGCTATGCTAGAGCAGAATCAAGAGCTACTTGCGTTTGGTATCTTGGAACAAAGTCCACTGAATTTAATAGCGAGTTAATCTGTTTGAGATAATATATACAAAACAAGCAATAAAAAGTTAGCAAATGAAGTTGTAATAATACTAAGGAATAAATAATCCAGTATTTGATAGATAAATTGCAAACTACGCAATACATTCATTTTCTTTTGTTTGGTTATTATCTATAAAATATCATTTGTGCAAAGGAAAGAGAAACCAATAAACAAAACTTCGAGAATTTCGTAGTAAAAAATTTCAAATTAATCGAGTTAACGAGTCTTATTTTATCATCCTAACTCGATTTTAATTTTTTTTTAATCGAATTAAGTGAAATGAAATTTGAATTGAATATAATCGTGAAACCGTTCGATTTAAATTAAAAAAGTAAATATGTCAAATTAAAATCTTATTACAATATAATTAATTCTATGTTAGAGCACATAAATTTGAAATAATATATATTTGAAAACGTTTTCAAAGAACTTTTTTTTAATATGATAAACTTGAATCACTAATTAACTTGTTTTAGAAAGTTTTTTATTTTTTAACTTTCTTCTTATATCCTTTAGATTTTATTTAAAAAATATAATTTTTTTAAAATATAAATTTTAGAATTTTTATAAATATTTTAAAATTTAAAAATTATTTTGAATTTTTTTTATAATTTTTGTTAAGAGAGAGATCAATATTTATTCATTTTTAAAATTGACAGGGATCAAAGGAGTATTTACACTAATGTGTTATTTGAATTATTAGAGTTATTCGAATCGTAAAATTTAACTTGGCTCGAACTCAAAACTCAAATTACTTATTCGAGTTGACTCAAATAACTCAAACAATTCAATTTGATTAACTCGAAACTCAAATTTCTTATTGATTTTTTCGAATCAAATCGAGTTTTACTCACTCTAAACACATTTAACTCAAACAGAATAATAATGGATAATATGAATTCAAATAATTTTGGATATCCAATTTATGCATTACAAATTTAAATAATATTTAATTTTCAAATATTCAATTAGTTTACATCAAATCAGAAACCTTGTTATCGTGGAAATGAAACAAAGGAATTGGTTTTGTTGGAGGAGCAGCGCATGGTTATGGTAGAGCATAACAAAGAGTTCCTTACATTTGGCACATTGCATCACAGTCCATTGAATTTGAAAGTGGGTGGGTTATTCTCTTTGAGATTATTTTACACTTGGTTTATTATGTTAAAAAAGATAAAAACCTCCTCATACAATAATTTAATTTGTATGTGAAAATTGGGTGATTAAAATTCAATTTGATAAAAATCAAAAAATGTTTGAATTTTGAGTTAATTGTATTCAGTTGTTCTTTTTTTTTTTTTAGTCAATTTGAATAAGTAATTCAACTTTTTGAGTTTGAGTCAAGTTGAATTTTACAATTCAAGTAACTCGAATAATTTAAATAACAGATTAGTATAAATACCATCGGTCATTGTCAATTTCGAAAATGAACAAATTGGTCCATCTCAACAAAAAATACAAAATAATCAAAATAATTTTCAAAATTTCAAAATATTTATAAAAAATTCCAAAGTTTTTTTTTTAAAAAAAAAAATTCCAAAGAATATAAAAAAATTATAAATTTTAAAAAATTTCCAAATAATAATTTTGAGGATCTAAAAACGTAAATTACCAATTCAAGTTTATCATACTAAAGTATCTTATTTTGCTTTGATAGAGTTTTCAAATATATATGATTTCATATTTTTGTGTTGTAATATGGAATTAGTTATATTGTAACAATACTTTAATTTGACATGTTTATTTATTTTAATTTAACTCGAACAATTTCACTTTATTCGACTTGGCACAAATTACATTTCACTCAACTTGATTTCAAGAAAATTTCAAATCAAGTCAGGATGATAAAGTAGAATTCCTCAACTCGACTAACTCAAAATTTTTTCACTTGATTCGATCGAACACCCACCCTTATATGAGAAGATATTTTAGTAATTTTATAATTGAGTTGGTGTCTGGTTAACTTTGACACCAACACAGTAAAACACTTACAATAAGTATAGATATTTAAATTTTAAAATATTCTATATAATTAATACTACTAATTTTAGACTTGTGTAGCTGATAAAGTCTTATCTCGGTTTGTAACACACCTATACCCGACCTACTCATTGGGTCTGGCACCAGAATGTTACATTTGTTGCTGAAACAACTTTAGAGAAATTCAATTCAAATACTCTTCCTAATCAATTTAACAGATCAATTTACAGTTAGTATTAAATTTATAAATTATATTCCAAGCTTTCAACGAGCTTTCGTTAGCTCATTCAACAGTTTATGGGTCATATAGGCAGGGGCGAAGCTAGGGGGGCTGGCATGGGCCTTGGCCCCCCCTAAAATGTAAAATTACTATTTAGGCCCTTAAATTTTTTTAAAAATTTTAAATTAGTAAAGGTAAAATTGTACTTTGCCCCCCTAAAATTATAAAAATTTGATTTAATCATTTACAAATTATAAAGATATAAATTATAAAAAATTAAAATTTTATTCGACCTTCTTAAAAAATTGTTCTGGCTTCGCCCCTGCATATAGGACTTATTTGCAAAATTTTCAAACTTCAATGACGACGTCATGACGTCGACATCTTCACATCTCGACATGACCAATTGAATTTGGGTCATCATGACGTCAAAGGAACTCGTCGCGACGTGCACTCTGTTTCTATGAGAAATGAAAGACTAGCTTTGGGGACAAGAAAGTACGCATGCAATTAGTTATTGATTTTATGAGGATTATTAAAACATTATTGACCTTAAAAGAATAATGTAGGAAGCACTTAGAGGGTTTGTGGGTGGAACTCGTTGGTGTGAGCAAAAAATTATTATTTAGGAAAGAGAGGGACGGAGTGAGGGATATTTATTTTTTAATATTAATATAAATTTTAATTTTTTTAATATATTTTTTAAAAAATATTTATTTTTATATTTTTTAAAATTTAAATTATTTATTATCAATAATATTTTTTTTTTATTTTTATATATTTTTTAAAATTATTATTATATTCATCTTCAAAACTTTATGGTTAATTTTTGATGTAGTCGTAAATTAACTAAAAATCTAATTAAGGTAAGTGCACCTCCTAATTAATAGTATAGCTATGGTGATATCGTTCCAACGAAGACTAAAAGTACTAGTAATTACCATATTTCTATTATTCAACTAAAAGATTGGAGTGATTGATTAAAACTAAAATTAACTAATTAAATTAACTAAAGAACGCAACAAAGAACAAATCAGAAAATAATCGAGTAACAACCAAGAAAGCGAAACAATATCCAGTAAAGAGTCCACCTAGATTTCATCTGTCATTATCAATTTGAATTAAAAAAATTTCTTTACTTAGTATCTTGATCCGTAGAAATCCCTAAATTATGCTAATATCTCTTCCGAGAGTAAGAGTAACTGATTCTAGGTAGATTAATTGAAATTTCTTTCTAATTAAAACTCCTATTATCACATTAAGCCGATCTATGGATCCCCCTATTAGATTTGACTTTAATCCGGTAGATTTATGTCGTTCGATTTCTAAGATTGCATGCAACTCCACTCAATTATGTTAGATCTACTCTTAAACAAAGTCTATTCCTCCTCTGATTCAATCACATCAAACATGGATTAATAGTCCGAAAATATTAAACCAAGAATTAAGCACACATAATTGAGAACAAGATTCAAATATTTATTGCGTAAAAACAGAAATCAAATAACAGAATCCATCCTAGGATTCATCTCCTTAGGTATTTAAAAAATTAGTTCATAATCGCAAATAAAAACATCTTAAAGATAATATAACAACAAGAAATAAAGAAACTCATAATAAACTTCAAAGAAATCAAAAGGAGATCTTCAATCTTGATGGAAATCTGCTTTAAAGTCGACTTTAATGGTGTTTTTCAAATTGTTTTCTTCAACCTTCCCTAACGGCTTACTTTCCCCTTCTTATATTTGGTATATATAGGTTTTAGAATGCCCAAAAAATCTAAAAAGTTGGTTTTTTTTTTTTTTATGTTTCTAGAGTGTAGTTCGCGAAATCCACATGATCTGGCACATGGCCATGTGCCCAGCCCGTGTGGCCCCCGTACGTTGCTCCAATTTTCTAGTTTTCGCTCGTTTTTTGCTCTTTTTCCTAAACATAGAAACATAAATTTAAAGGATTAGGAGCATAGAATTTACCATTTTACATCGAATAATCATCCAAAAATACATTAAGAACGAGATTAAAACATGCTACTTTTGGCATTTATCAAATATCCCCACACTTAAGCCTTTGCTTGTCCTCAAGCAAAATTCCCAACCCACATTCAAGTTAACTTTCTCAATTAGTCAGTTTCATCAATAATGTTTTAAGATAATTTGCAAATAATTATGCATTAGAAATTCAACCAAAAAGACATTAAAGACTCAGGCAGTCCAAGCTAAAATTTTTAAAGCACTAAAACATAGGTTCTCCCATTATCTAAATAATTACCTTTAATTCAAAATCAACAAGAATTGGCATCCTCACTAAAGGTTCACTCAAAGCACTCAAAGTGTTTAAGGCTCAAGTAATATGCACTCAATAGTCAAACAAGAAATGTCGTTACCATAGGCTTGCTTAAAAAATCAAATCTCTACCACTATAAAATGAGATGACATACCAATTAAGAGGTCTTTAAAAGGTTGTAATGGGGCTTAGGTTAAGGATATGGAAAATGTCAGAAAAGTCCGTTATAATCTAGATCGAGTTGATACCCAACTAGAAAAACAATCCGTTGTTGGATTAAGAGAAATTACAAATTAATTATTCAAGCTCAATTAAATATATATATATTTTTCATTTTCATTGTTTTTCATTTTTGATTTTTTTAGAACAAAAATAAAATTCAGCAATTCAAAAAAATAAAATAAAATGAAACATAGTTAGGCAACTAATCAAATCAAATCTCGACAAAAAAGGAGTCAATAACGAGGATAATTTTACAACATACATATGTGTTAATAAAAACGAGTTAGAAAAAAATGTATTAGGATCAACAGGGTTTACTAAGGGTTAATTCAATAGGTAAGCTTTTTACAGATTAAGTGGGTTAAATCTTAAGTGCCTCTATCATCTCAATATATCAAATCAATAATGTGGTCTTGACATGCATAGTCGAAGCAAGTTCTAGAATAACAAATCAAGTTGACATACTCTCAACCACAAATAAAATGAGCACGAATAAATATATGCTCTATAGGCTCAAAGCTTACAAAAAGGTGAAGGTTTTGATGTCAAACTTGCAAATTTAAAATATCAAGATAATACTTCAATTCAGGGAGACAACCTAGAATATTTATTTATGAAAAACAACTTATTATGCTTGACTCTCTCGTGACTTAAAGTATAAATAAATCAATGCACAAATATCCACAAATAAATCCATAACAACATCAATAAAAATTCCAAATAGAAAAAAAATATCACTCTAATGGAGGGTATGAGAAAATTACTTAAGCACAACAAATAATTTAGGGATTTTATCACAAATATATAAACAACTTACCCACACTTAAGATGTAAATTGTCTTCAATGTACAAACAGATATAAACATAATAAGCACATTATCAAAAGAGAGGGAGAGAACTGAAACTGCCCTGAATATGGATGAAATTTCCAGAATAGTGAAAGTCGAAATTTTGGACAAATCTAAATGTAGTGCATGTTTTCGAGCAAGCTAATAAGAAGAGAAACAAAAATAAATAAGAAGATAAAGAGATTGCACACTCGAATAGAAACAACAATCAAAATAATAAAAATAACAACATAATTCAAAATAAAAATAAAATAAAGCCGTCGCACCAATAAAAATAAAACAACTAACAAAACACAAAAAAATAAAATAAAAATAAAAGTAGAACTAGAAATAAAAATAAATAAATCAGAAAAACAAAACAGATCAGTGATTGTCGTCATGTGAGGCGTTGGGATGGTGTGGCATATAATAAGAATGAGCGATATGAAGGTGCTGACGAATTTGATGCAAAGTCGCGTCGATGCTATCGAATCGCTCAAAGCATTGCTGCTTAAATTGGTCAAACCACTCAGAGAGGTCTTCGAGTGTAACAACAGGAGCAACGATAGGGTGACTCAGAGGCAGAGAACGATGTGGGTCCACATGGTGAGGAGGATCATCATCAGAAAACTCCTCATGCTCATCCTAAGGGTCATAATGAGATAATATGCATTGACGTGGACCCACTCCAAGCTGTCGCTCGATCATCCTCATGTGACTCATAATTAATAATCCCTGCGGGATCATCTGTCCAACTAACGTAAAGCAGGATGTCTGCTCCGGAATATCAAGGAAGCCAAAATAACTCGCTAGGTGAGTCACATAAGGACCCAAACAGACAGGACCCTTTCTACTGTGGTCAGATTGGTGGCGAAAAGATAGGGCGACGAATTATGCAAGATCGAAGGGTCGTCGCGTCGCCATGCTCCAAAGAAAGTAAGCATCATATGACTCAAAATAATGGTGCTCTCCCTCCGACCGGTCAAAGTGTGCGCCCAAATGGCATGGATGTAGCACAGTGCCAGAGGTAGAGAAGTCGCTTTCGACTGACTTGGGTTATATGGTGTCATAGTCGTAGCAATGTCAGTCCAATAATATGAGGAACCCCTCAACACTCATGAACTCCTCAGAATAAAGTCCAAGGGCGACTCTGAAGTCCGGGACGCTTAGATAATGCGTCGTACCACCGAGTCTGAAAGAAATAGTGCGCAGCTTTTCATGTCTCGACATCACATGCTGCAGAAAAAATGTTAAACAAAACTCTAATGTAAGTGGGTTCAACGATGGAGAAAAATCGGTCCCATGGAGCTGTCTCGATCAGTGTGCACACTCTATCGACCATGTGTATCTCCTGTAGGGTTGCCCAATCGATACAACGGCCTAATTTCAAGGGTATTTGCCGTAAGTGCTAATACAAGTCCTCTTGAGGACCCGAAGAAAACTAGAGATATGTGTGTCTCACAACTGGAGAAGGCGCCGAGGATGAAGTCACCCCCAGTGTCTTCTGCTTTTTTGAAGCGGGGAGGCGACCTCAGTCTTACCTTTGGTATTAGCCATAATGTACCTGAAAGAACAGATAAAAACCGAATAATGTAACATCATTACAGATGAAATAACATATAGACAAATCAACATGCAAAAATAGAACACATCAACAACCAATCCAACCAATGACGAAAGCTAAATCACATAACCAAAATTAAAGTCTACTACTAATATCAACTAGAACTAATACTAATTAGAGCCAAATAGAAATAAGATAACTAACAAACTAAAACTAACAGTAATAATACTAAGAAATATAACACCATACTAATAGTAAAAAAATAATAAATAAAATAAAATAAAAACTAATTAAAAGACTATATATGTGACACCCCAAAATCGATCGGGACGGACCGACCGGCCCGAATTCGAAGTGTTACATTAACCACCGAAGCGACTTTCTAGCCCACGACCACCCGACGCACACCCCAACCTTATAACACCTTATTTATGACTAATTAACTATCATTTATTAATGCATAAGAAATTTGTGAACTATTTTTTAAACTTTTTCTAAGTATTTAAACCTAATGGGTATTTTGGTCATTTTTTCACCTAAGGTTAAACTATCCCGAGTTTATTTCTAAATAGTTACCAACCTTCTTTTATTCAAATCATGCAAGCCCTAAAAAATTCAGCTTAATTCGAGTTCATTTACTATGTCTAATTCAAGTTTTATTATTAGGGACTAAATTATAACTTTTATAAACTTTTTTTACATTTTAAAAATTAAAAATTAAGAGCGTTTATACCAAATATTAGCAGTTACAAGTCTAATCCTAAAATATTACCAAGTTTCCCCATCATTAAAGGCTTCAATTAATCTAATCAAGTTTTAGGACTAAATTATAAATTAAGCAAATTAGAATACTAGATTACAAAAACCAAAAATCAAACCCCCAAAAACCCACACGCCCATGTGAAATGACACATGCCCGTGTGCAAACTACTGCATCTATTTTGTCAAAAATTCGTTTTAATGACTCGATTTTACATATTTTACTTACCCATTAAACTTGAAATAGCTACAAGTTATTACCATAAACATCCACACATCTCCAATATAATTTATTTACAACAAATATGCAACAATTAATCAAAATTTAACACCCAATTACACACTTAGCAAACACCAATTAATTCACACAAGCTACATACCTTAGTTGCAAGCAATCCACACCATGGTAAGCTTCAATTAAACATTGTTAGTATAAAATACATGCTTCATACACCGTGTTATCAACCACTGTACGAACACTCATCAACATATCATAAATCAAACATCAATTAGACATGAAATCATGCACTAAAGCAATTATAAAATCACCAAAATTAAAGTCCAAAATTTAATGTCCAATGTCTTTTACAAGTAAAATAACACTAGTCTCAAAAGCATCATAATGCCCCTGTAACACCCCCCTATACTATATTCGTCGCCGGAATAAGGTACGAGGCATTACCAGAGTTTACCGAATTAAATTTTTTTATGAACTCAATATAATCCCTTTATAAATATCCAACATTCCCTGCAATTTTAAAATCGAGACCAATCCAATCCATTTCAATCAATTTGATACCAAATCATACTTCCATTATAATTATACTATTTAGCATATTCATCACTCTTTACTTTAATACATATTCATTAAACAAGTTTTGGCATTTATATAATCATCAAACCATGTACATGCCATATAAATCAAAAAGGAAATTTACAAAAGCTACCGGAGATAATCTGGATAGTGTGATCCTCAGTGTTGATCCGATCCTCCATATATTTTCATGTCAATCTACAAGAGACATTGAATACACTCAAGTAAGCTTATAGAAACTTAGTAAGTTCATAGGCATAAAACATAAATCTTACCAAACATTTATACACTTATGCATTATACACAATTACTAAGTTCACCTGTCAACCACAATCATTGGTGAGCCCTCTTGTATAAACTCACTATCACTTATCCATTTACTTTAACTCTTTTGGGCCCATTTGTCACTTACCATCCTTAATCAAATTAGGGAACGGTTACGGAAAATTGATTACTTCACTTCCACTTTGCCATAGTATAACTTTGGTATTGCGTATGATCACTTATCACTTTCCGAAGCCATAGCCCTGCCACGGTCTTACACGGATCACATTTATCACTTGTCACTTGTCACTGATTAGATAAGTGTAGCTAAAGCTACCACTTATCACTTGTCACTTGTCACTGATCAGATAAGTGTAACTAAAGCTACCACTTATTACTTGTCACTTGTCACTGATCAGATAAGTGTAGCTGAAGCTACTACTTATCACTTTTCACTGATCAGAAGTACTCAAATCCGACGTTCCGCTCAATTTGATCATTTATTCGGTTTTCGCATTGTTATTTTATTCTCAATTCATCAAAAAATATATCTCATCATACATTGTATAATTCATGAAATTAACATTTAATCATTAAATTTCAGCTATATGAACTTACCTGAGTCGATTTGCAAAATTTGTAAAAGTTCAAGGACTAGTCAGCTACTTTTTCTTTTCCTCGACTTGCTTCGGGTTCTCGATCTATCATTGTAAAATCATTCACTTATCAGTATTGACTTCACCTTTACTCTATTTCACATCCTTAATGTTTATAACCCGCTTATAAGTAACATTATCTATAATTTCACTATTTACTTATGTATATTCAATGTTGTCCATCCGTGTCATAGTCACTAAATTATTTTTATCTTGAGCTACAGAACTACAAATTAAAATCCGATAATTTTTCCTAAAATTATACTCACATATCTTCTTACCATAAAATTTTCAGAATTTTTGGTTTAGCCAATAAGTACAGTTTATTCTTTAAAGTCACCCTTAGTTTTGCTGTCTAACAGTTCCGACCCTTCTTCACTAAAAGTTAATTATCTCCTTGTACGGAATTTGGATGATGTTTTTGTTTGTTTCTCTTGAAAATAAACTCATTTAGGATTTTAAACATATAAATTTAATCCCCTAATTATTTTTCTCAAATTTTTGATGATTTTCCAAAGTCAGAATAGGGGAAACCCAAAATAATTCTGACCTTGTCTCACAAAATTTATTATATCTCATGATTTAAAATTCCATTACTTACAACGTTTCTTCTACAAGAAACTAGACTCAATAAGCTTTAATTTCATATTTTATTCATCCTCTAATTTGATTCCCAAAATTTTTGGTGATTTTTCAAATTTAGACTACTGCTGCTGTCCAAAACTGTTTTAGTGCAAAATGTTGATTTCCATTTTGCCCCAAATTTTACAGTTCATACAATTCAGTCCTTGCTCAATTAACCCCTCAATTAAGCTAATTTTTCTCAATTAATACTTTACCTAGACATTATAAGTTATTTCAAAACTATTTAAATTCAGAATTTCCGCATAAAACCCTAACTTCAAACTCTTTTACGATTAGGTCCCAAACATTCACTTTCTATTCAATTCTTTCAATAAAATCGGCATATAAACAATTTAAAGCTCTAATTCTATGCTAAATCATCATATACTTCCAGAAAATATTCATAGAAACTTTCAATTTCTTTCATAGAATCAAAAACTAATGAATTCAACAAGTGGACCTAGTTGCAAAAATTTCAAGAAATAATCGAGAATTGAACTTACTTGCAGTAAAAATATGAAAAACCAGCTTAAGGAAACCCTTCTATGGTGTTTTTACTGATGAGAATGCATAAAAATAAAGAGAAATCTAGATAATTCCACTTTAATCCTAGCTTTATTAAGTAAATTTTGCAATATTCCAATTTTTCCCTTAATTCTCATTATTTTTTTGCTGATTTCATGCCTTTGCCGTCCAACCCAAATATACATTGGGTCTATTTTCCTTTTAAGCCCTCTTTCTTTTATCATTTAAGCTATTTAATCATTTCCCATAATTTTGCATTTGTTACAATTTAGTCCTTTTTGTTCAATTAACTATCAGAACTTTAAAATTTCTTGAAGAAACTTTACTACTAACTTATTAACACTCCATAAACATTTATAAAAATATTTATGGCTCGGTTAAAAATCTCCGAGGTCTCGATACCTCGTTTTCGATTCTAATTATTTTAATATTTATTTCTAGTACACTATTCACTATTTCAAAATTTTTCCTAACTTCACATTTAACTTATACTCACTAAATTAATAATATTTTCTACTCACTTGCCGGATTTAGTGATCTTAAATCACCGTTCCGACACCACTGAAAATTCAGGCCATTACAGCCCCTATATAGTCTCTAAGTAAATTTCTTAAGCCATTACCGAGCCTCATTCTTGGATCACCCTTGCACTCACTTCTTGACTCCTTATGCCCGGAAATTCTCTACACGAAATGTGAGGGTGTGAGCTTAAAAAGATTAGTGAATGATAGTAAAAACATCAAGTAATTTGCACCCAATCATGCATAAATCAAAGCAATTAAACATTAAATTTTCACTCACAACATGTTAACATTTCACCATAACATCACATGCTATTTCAAGAATTAAGAATAAATTTTTCCATGGCAGGTAAAATCATCTTTTAACACATAAACATTCAATTATATTGGCATAATACATCCATGTCAATAAGTAAACGTGTGATCATACATTCGATAAACCGATTTTCGAACTCACACAAATCAAATACTGTCCTCCGAATTGAGCGGGTCGAAACCACACGCTCCCTTATAGCGCCTAAAATAACCTGATGAGTGGAGACTCAAGCTCAACACTCCCTTATCTACTCCAAACAAATCAGTCCACCAGAACACCTTTTAAAGGATTGCGTGGTATGATTGGATCTAATAAACCCTTATGGAATAAATATCCAGCTGCCTGTGAACCTTCCAGTATTGTTTTATTCAATGTTTGCTCAATTACTCTTTTACCCACAAATGCAATATAGGTATTGGGTTCAGCAATAATGACATCCCCCAACATACCAAAACTCGCGGTCACTCCACCAGTAGTAGGAGATGTAAGAATTGATACATAAAATAACTTTTTATTTGATTGATAATCATATAAAGCGGAAGATATTTTAGCCATTTGCATCAAGCTCAAACTTCCTTCTTGCATGTGCGCTCCTCTGGAAGCACACACTAGAATAAGAGGTAAAAAATTATTGGAAGCACACCCTAAGTTATTGAGCAGCGGTGTAGCATCACTTTTTCTTTAGCCTCCGGGCTTGAAGAATTTTTAAAAAATGGAATGGATCAACTTTTATGTTATTTCGTACTGTACACTTCCTTTGTTTGTGAGATCATTTTATTCTCATGAGGGGTAATGAAAAGAGTTATAGAATGGATTGCCACCTATGCCTAGATCGCAGATAAATGGAGATTTTATTGATAAGACCTTTTCAATTGTAGCCAATATGTTATTACGAATAATTCAGACAACTTCAGGAGGAAAAGAGGCATTTACTTATTACAGAGATGGTGCAATTTGATTATTATTATATATTTTTTACTTTATTTATTATTTACTTTCTTATTTACTTTACCACTCTCAGTTTTAGGAAAAAGACACATTATTCAGAATAGAAAAAAGGTTATTGAAAACAAAAAAAGAAATCTACGCTTGTTGAAGGTGAAGTTTATAAATAAAGCAATTCCTTCTATAGTGCATCCTCGATTAATGCAACCTCATATGCTTCAATTGTTGATTCGAGTATTGAGCGAAAGGTTACACCTATGGGTTTGTATTGTGGGTCAACCCTACTACACTAGTACCAATAGGCGGCATAGAGGAAGAAGCACTATGCCTAGGAATCAACAACATGAAAACTTTGTTATTAATGATTCCTTTTCTTTGTTGGAATCGGAACCAAGAGAACTAGTTGGGAACAAACATCCATCTTGTTCGTACTTTGGATACCCATATAACCATCGAAGATTGTTGAAGTGACTAATTCTTGGAAATTAAGGAGCGTTGAGAAAAAAGAAATTGTTGGAGTTTACTTTTTTTTATCTAGTACGAACATGCTTGATGGTAAGAAAAGATCTTTTGCAAGAGGGTTGGCTAGAGATTTCTTGTAAAAACATTAGCCCCGCTCAGTTCATAATGACAATATTTTGACCTTTTTTTTAATTCCATGGATTATTCTCATTATGCACATAAAGGAGGAGCCGTATGAGGTGAAAATCTCATGTACGGTTTTGGAACGGAGAATTCTTTGAATCGAATGATGACCGTAATGGATGTCGACTCAATCCAAAGGAAATTATGCGGAGGCCTTACAGAATTATTATGAAGCTATGTGACTAGAAATTGATCCCTATGATCGAAGTTATATACTATATAACATAGGTCTTATCCACACAAGTAATGGAGAGCATACAAAAGCTTTATAATATTATTTTTGAGCACTAGAACGAAACCCGTTCTTACCACAAGCTTTTAATAATATGGCTGTGATCTGTCATTACGTGCGACTATCTCCACTATAGAAATAAAAAAAAGGAAAAAAAGAGCAAATACGCTAGTAAATAAACACGCTAGTAAATAAAATACTAGAAAAAAAGCTTTCTACATACTGCATTGTCCAGAAAACAATTTTTATCAAGCAGTAACAAAAAAAGAAACTTCATAAAAGTCGAAATATGAAGAAATATACATATGCCTAGATGCTTTATTCTATGGATAAAGATCTAATTGATAGAGAAAGCGCCGTAAAGATCATTTAGCGAGGTTTTGAGCCGATACGATAAATAAGAACTGCTTATTTATGTCATGATATGAGATAAAAATTAGGAATCGACTTATGTAATAGAGCCAATCCCCTAAGTTATTGAGCAGCGGTGTAGCATCAGATCAAGAGCCATATGCTCACAAAATCACAAATAATGGTGAGTACTCACAAATCCTATGGCATGCCAACTATATCCAATAGATTCACCATGCAATGTTGCTAATATAATCATACATACAAGGCATAAAATTTGTTGTTTAATCACTTAATTTAGGATGTTAAAATGCAAGTAAAAGCATGTTGCTAAGCATTTTTAACATCAATAAAATTAAGCATAGAAAATATCATTTTCCCAATATTCATGTACCAATTAGAACACCTTTGTCAAATGTTCAATAAATCAGCAATTCATGCTCAAAATATCAATTTATTCTATACAATTTAATCATGCTAAAAGCATAATACACAACTTACCAAACCAATTGCCATTTTGCTCTTTTATAAAATAAAACCTATTTTTGCAAATCCAACCATCCAATATGCAATTAAGTCATTAATAAAACCAATTAAACCTTTAATTTAATGCATAATCAGGCCAATATACCAAATTGCCCTTCATATCATTCACCTCCACACTTAGCTCTTTAAGAAAAAATGTGTTTAAACAAGCAAGTTTGAGCTTCAATTCTAATTTGCACGTTCCTCCTCTTGATGTGGAGCTTTAACAGAGACAAAGTATGCATTACAAACTAACAACAGCAACAAGAAACATGAAATTTGATAAAGCATACAAATCTATATCATTGCTCTAAACTACCTTACCGATGTTGCACAACTAAGCCAAAATACGAAATTCCTCAACTAAACTCCTTTTTCAGCACCTCAAACCACTTCTAATCTTCAATTCTAGTTCAATAACATGTATTCTAAGTGTTAATTCCATCATTTAATCCATTTCATAATTTTCCAAAAAAATCATCCATGTTCTTAATCAAATTCAAATTTCTCAAAATTGATCCATAAAATGTGTTTGATATTTTGGTTTAGGATTAAAAACCTCTTATTAGACCTATTTTGATCTTATACATCAATTAATATTTGGATTCCAACTCAAAATTAAAGATCCACCATTGTTGATCCTCAAGTTCAAGAAAGAAGAAATTAAAGTTGAAAATCCATTATAATCACTTTAATTAACAAATAATGATTGAAATGAACTTAAAAATAAGTTTAGAGATGAGGATTACCTTCAATTGAACTCAAATCATTGATTTTGAAGTTTGAATCAAAATGCTTGAAAAAATTCGGATGACTTTTTGCCCAACTTTGAAAATTATTTCGAGAGATTTTAAAGAGAAATTTGGGAGAGAAAATGTTTAGATCTATTCTTTGATATTTGGTTTATGAAAAAAAGAAAAAAAAACGAGAGAAAAGCTCTCAAATCGGGTAAAAATGAGTGAAAAGTGAGGTAGTTGCAGAGTTTTTAAAACTAAAAACCCCACCTGATTTTCAAATTATGGGGAATTTGCCATCAGGCCACTCCCCCTTTTCCCTTGTTTTACAATTTGCTCCTTTCCCTCCAAAATTCCGAAAATATGGCTTATTTGCTATAAAACCACTTACACATTTCCTTTATTTTTCAAATTAGTCCCATTTAATTAATATTTTAAATCACCCAATTAAACCCATTTTTACCCAAAAATTATTTAAAACCATAAAAATAATTTTTCTAAAAATATTTTTATTTTTTGGAATATTATTTACCAATTTTTAGATGAAATTAAGCTAACTAATTAAGAATGTAAATCACTAATTAACCCGATTAATTCTCAATTTTCACTCGAAACCAGTAAAATTACCCGAAACTACTAGACTTATTTTCAGGGCCTTACAATATATATATAAAACTACTTCTACTCACAGTACTATTTAAAAAAAAACTAAAAGTAATAATAATAATAATAATAATAATAATAATAATAATAATAATAATAATAAACAAAAAGGAAAGGGAAGGGAAGAGCCAAACGGTGGGGTTTTGTGTAGGTGTACGGCTGCGGCGCACGTGGCGGAGGTACTGGTCGATGGAAGAAATTGGCTGGTGATAGTGTGAAACGAAGAGGAATGGGAAGAGCACACAAGAAACGAGGACTTCGACGAGGGTGTGAGAAGTGGTGGAGGTAGATCGAGTTGATAGAAATGGAGATCTATGGGGGGAAAGGTCTAATGGGGACAACGATGGGTGGAAAGAAGGGGACCTGGTTCAGAGGTGGGGGTTTATTTTTGTGGTCGATCAACTAGGAGGAAGGGGACAGAGTTCAAGTGGCGCTAACCGCGCATGTGAAAAGGATGATGAAGCAAGAAAGATCGACGACGAGAGGTTTACAGTGGGAAGGAAGATCGGTGGCGAAGGAAACTAGTTGAAAGAGAAGGGGTGCGGGAAACGACATGGAGAGAAAAAGGACATGACAAAAAACATTTAGGGTTTCTAATTCGTTATGGGAGACACGGTTGTGTATAAGCCCATGTCGGGCAACACGGCCGTGTCTCATGCCTGTGTACATCCTCCTAGGCCGTGTGTCATTTGAGAAATTAATAAAAATTAAGCCTAATTTTCACACGACCTAGGACACACCCGTGTGTCCAGGTCGTGTGTGAGCATCCTTCGCTTCTCCCACGCCCGTGTACGAGGCCGTGTGGGTTACACGGTTTCACACACGACCGTGTGTCTCACACGGCCATGTCTCTAGTCCGTGTAACTCTCTATGCCCGTATATGGCAAATTAAAATTGAAAAAATTAACTCCAGTATCCACATGGCATGAGATACGCCCGTGTGTCCAGGCCGTATAGTCCATACGGTCGTGTCTCCAGGCCGTGTGGATCACCCCAGGCTGTATGACCCCTATTTTTAATTTTTTTTTTAAATTTTTTTAAATTAAAAAAAAATGATAATGAATGAAATTTTTTAAAAATTTTCTTTTTAATTTTTGAAGTAATAAAAATAAAAATGAATGTAATTATTTTTGAAGTTATTTTTAAGAAAGTAAAAATAAATAAATAAATAACACAAAAACACTCGAGTTGCTTCCCAAGAAGCGCATATTTAGAGTCTAAGCTCGAATTCCCTTTTTAAAACTCACAGTTAAGGCAGATCTTGGAGCTGAAGCTCCTCTCTTTTGTTATCAGTGTTAACACCAAAATAAGGTTTGAGACGAGTATTGGAACATGCCGAATTCAAGATGTGTTACCTCAATTGGACCGTATGGAAAAATGATTTTTGCCACAAATGGACCCTTTTGAATTAAATTCTGAAGGAAAAATTTGTGGATCCGATTTATCTAATAATACTTTGTTCCCAACTTTGAATTGGTTCATCATCTTCACATGCACATCATGGAGATGCTTTGTTTCTTCATTTTGCTTTCTTGGCTTCTCATCACCCTTTGTTTGCTATTCATCTAGTTCGTCAAGTTGCACCATTCGTCCTTCACTTGTCCCTCAAGTTCTATCATTTTGAATAAAATATGACTCCAACACATTTTCATGAGGGATTTATTGTAAAGAACGTTGAGCCACTTGATTACTAACATTAATAGAACAATTAGTATCATCTTGCTCACTAGGGAGTCTCACAAAATCACATCAATAATAGTTTTACTAGTGGCTAAAAAGGGTTGACCTAAGATCATAGGTACCTCAATATCCTCATCCATGTCCAATACAACAAAATCAATAGGGAATATAAATTTATCAACCTTCACAAGTACATCATCAATAATACCCCTAGGATATCTAACTGATCTATCCGCTAATTGAATATTCATCTTAGTGGGTTGGGGTTCCCCAAGACCAAGTTGTTTAAACATCTTATAAGATATAACATTTATTCTAGCTCCCAAATCAGCCAAAACACTTTCAACATTTAAACTACAAATGAGACAAGGAATAGTAAAACTCCTTGGATCTTTAAGTTTGTTAGGTAGTTTATTTTGGAGAATGACCAAGCAAACTTCATTGAGCTCCACAGTCAACAAGTCGTCTAACTACCTTTTCTTTGTTAACAGCTCCTTTAAAATTTTTACATACTTTGGCATTTGCAAAAGGGATTCAAGAAAAGGTAAGTTAATATGCAATTTTTTTAAAAGTTAAAGAAAATTACCATATTTTTCTTTTGTGCAGTCTCTCTTCAATCATGTCGGATATGGAATTTTTGGTTTGTATTCTCTATTTAACGACTTATGCTCTTTCTTACCTTCCTCAATCTCATCACTTTTCACAACAGCTTCTAGCTTCGACTTTTTTTCAAGCTCAACTACTCCTTCCACGTTTCAAATAGTGGTTGCGTGGATTTTCTCCCTTAGGTTAGTTTCAGTATTGCTAGGTAAGCTCCCTTGTGGTCTTTCCAAAATAAGTTTGACAAGCTGTCCAATTTGATTTTCAAGTCCATGAATCAATGCTTGTTGATTTTTTAGTGCTGTTTCAATGTTTTGAAATCGAGTTTTTGACATCGAAATAAATTTAGCCAACATCTCTTCAAGGTTCGATTTCTTGTTTTGCTGATAAGGTTGCTGAAACCCAGAAGGGGTTGTGACCTTTGATTTCCTTGACCACCCTAAGAGAAATTTGGATGGTTCATCCAACCTGCATTATAAGTATTGCTATAAATTTAAATCTCTTTCATGCATCATATAATGTCTCCATATCAAATTGAACAAAGGAAGGGATGTCGTTTCTCAACTTAGCTGTTTTGGCCGGTGGAAAGTACTTCAACAAAAAAAATTCAATAATTTGATTCCAAGTCATGATAGAACCTCGTGGTAATGAATTCAACCACTGTTTTTCATTACTCCTAAAAGAAAATGGGAACAACCATAAACGTATGGGATCATCATAAACGCCATTGATCTTGAATGTGTCACAAATCTCTAGAAACATAAGATGAATCAGGGAGGAGTTGAGAAACATAAGATGAATCAGGGAGGTTGAGAAATACACAAAGTGGAAGGTTAACTCTAGCCTCTACATAGTATGCTCCCTCATCATTACAAGAGATGGAAAAATGGTCCTTCATCCTTCCTGCAAATGGATAAAATAGAGTTAAGGTTTGTGATAGTGATTCCTTAAGCAATAAGAACCTCATGGAGTTGGAGGCAATGATATCAGCTTTTGGAATGTTTGTTTCTTGGTTCACATTGAAGAATACTATAGGAATATAAGATGAAGGAACGAACTGATCCAAAAAGGAAAGCTTGTGTGTTGTAAGATGATGAGGTGTTGAAGAAGTTGGTTTGATATATTTCCTCTTGTTTGTGTTGTATATGCGCATTTCTAATCTAAAATTGACACAAACCAACAAATTCCATTCAACATTAACCATAGTTTCTTATTTAGTTAAACTATTTATCCCTTTTTAAAAATATTTCTGCGATTGAGCCTTAGTTCAATTGACATGCACATTGTTGCCAATGT
This sequence comes from Gossypium sturtianum, assembly GCA_025698515.1. Classification (NCBI taxonomy): domain Eukaryota; kingdom Viridiplantae; phylum Streptophyta; class Magnoliopsida; order Malvales; family Malvaceae; genus Gossypium; species Gossypium sturtianum. Next base: position 129,765,862 of record CM046943.1, read on the forward strand.
AAGAAGACATAGGTTTGAGTGCGCTGAAGCGCATTATCCTCCTATTTATGGGTTGGGAAGGGGCTATGGGTAGTTCTAGGCATTGTGTCAAAAAGAGTAGATATGACCGAAACCTATAATAAGATTGTTAAAAAAATATATTTCTTTATGCGATTTGTCACATCCCAAAAATTGGGTTAGTAGAATTGGGTAAGTAGGATCGAGTTTGTAAACTGAAAATCGTAATTAGGTTAGATAATTAAATAATTAGGAATTAGTCAAATAAAATATTAAAATAATTAGAATTAAAAATTTTAGGGTAAGAAATTAAAATTAGGAGTCCGAGAACTAATTTGGTTAAAACAGATTTTAGAAACGAGATCGGTTTTGAAAATAATTTTGAGATCTATTTTAATTGGAAACTAAGGACCAATTTGAAAGAGGGAGGAAACTGTAGGTGGTCAAAGGGGTTTAAAATTTGGTTGGTAATTTAAACCACCTACCGTCTCCTTCCCTCTCATTCAACTCCTCTTTCAAAAATTTTCCAAATACCAAATTAAAGTTTTTTTTCGAAATTAATTCATCATTTTTATGGCTAAGCTATGCAAACACAAAATCTCTTTTCAATTGTGAAGATTAATCACGTTTTCATCCTCAAATTCTCAAAAGATCTTCACACGTTTTAGCTCAAATTAGCTTCATAGCTCGTCGATTTTTGTAAAACTGAGGTAAAATTCTGACTTTTTATGATTAAACTAAGTGAGTTGTTATTTCAATTTGAGATTTAAATGATTTAATCAAGATTTCAATAGATCACTTGATTTTAAGTTGATTTTTGGCTTGAAAATGGTAGATCTCATATTACTTAGTTAAGCTTCTATTTTAAAGTAATTTCTAACTCATTTTGATCTAATTAAATGGTTTTTATTCTTGATTTAACAAATTCTTAATTAATTTTAACAAATCAAATGTTTTCTTTTTTAAAAGATCACATAAGCTTGATTTTCTCCAAAAACATTAGATCAGTGTAAGTGGATAAAATTAATTGTTTAGATCTGTAATTAGATGATATTTAGGATGTGTGAAGTCAAAATCTAAGCTTATGAATGAGATTTGAGTGGATAAGCACCTATTTCGACAAAACTAGTTAAGTTTTCAGTATAGAGATTAAGAGGCTTTGATCTATGATTTTAGATTGATTTAATTGTGTTTGTTGTTGTTGGTAATGCCTTTGTATTATGTTTGATGTGTATGTGAAGTACGGATTCATTTAAGAGCCTCCACAAGCAAGGATAAGGGCAAACAAAAGCTAACTTGAGCTTTTGTCATTGAAGCAAAGTTGCTAAAGTGAGTGGTCTTGTATATTGCAACTTAAACACCAGTTCACATGCTACGGGAAGCCTAGGTAATGTCATACGAACCCTGCAAAAATTTCATGTAAACCTTGTTATAATTTCATATGAACCCTATTGCGATGTGCGAACCTATGTTGTGTGACTGTTATGTGATGTGCGAACCTATGTTGTGTGACTTCTATGTGATGTGCGAACCTTATCATGTCATTGTGTGAACTCTACTAATGTGCAAACCCTACTGTAGGAGCCCAAATCTGCCCGGGGCCCAACTAACCATTAAAAAACCAAATTAATTAATTAAAAAAAACCATTAAATAAACAGTCCATTTTAACAGTTTTTTTTAACCCAAAAGCAAACCCAATACATGGCCCAATGTCTAACCTAGCCCAAATCACTAAAATGGCCCAACAACCTAAACCCCAGGAAACCCTAGGGTTTCCCTTGTGCGTCGCAGCCCCACACGCAAGCCTCGCGCGCCGCAGCCTCCGTACACCGCTCATATAGCCTTTGTACAGCCACGTACCCTCCACTGCGCGACACACGCCTGCGAAAAGGACAAATAACAGCAGCACCAGCAAGCAGAACAAAAAAACAAAGAAAAATAGTTGTAATTTTTATTTTTATTTTTACCTTTATTTTTCTTTTCGGTTATATATAAAACCAAAGCAAAATTTGTAAAGGGGGGACACGATTTTTCGAATACAAAAAAAGAAATCAAAATACGAGGTGATTTTCGGCTTTCCATACTTTTTTGTTTCGCCCTTGTTGTTTTTGAACTGTTTTTGGTGTTGTTTGTTTGTTCGTGTGAAGATCTAAACAGAAAGGAAAGGTTTTACCTTCAGAACGAACCGACGGACCGCTTTCTTCGTAGAAATCGAAGCAAAGGCGGCCGTTGAGGTCGGAGACGATGAAATATTTGGGATCGATTTAAAAGGATCTCGTAGGCGCCCATAATCTGCCACTAATCGTCGATTTCCAGGGCGCTTCGGTGGTGGGATACCTTTAGATGCGGCTAAAAGGGGAGAACCAAAGAGGGGTTGGGATTCTGGGTTCGAAAGTGAAAAGGGAGGCGCCGAAGTTTCGATCAGTTGTTAGGGTTTATTAACCTATCTAACATATGCGAAACGGCGCCGTGTAGCCCATTAACAGATGACCCGACCCGATTTCAACTTAGGTCCGCGTGTTCCTGCAATTAATGGGGAATTAGCACATTTAGTCTCTTCTAGTTCCATATTGTTTTTTTAATTTGTTCCGTTACACGTCGCCTTTATTACTTAATTAGTCTCTGTAATTTAAGCGTATTTTTCAATTTGGTCCGAATCAAATGCTGCGTTTTATATTTTGCAAATATTGTTGTTCTGGTCCTTAACTGTTTACGCGTATAGTGGTTCAGTCCTTAAATATGTTTAATTTTTATTTTTTTTGTAAAACAGCCTCATAATTTTAGTTCTATTTCAATTTAACCCTGTTAATATATTATCATTTCATGCGCATATATATTATTAGCTTTATATAAATTTTTTATTACTTTTTAAGATTATATATATATAGTTTTCTTTCTTTCTTTTTATTTATATATTTTAAATTTATTATACGTAATTTTTTTCTTTAAAAGATCATATTTTATTCTAGTTTATCTCAAATCCTCTTATGTATATATATATTATTACTTGTACGTATTACTATATATATTAAAACCAATCTATTATATATATATATATTTGGTATATACTTTAAATCTTTTTTATATATTCTTATGCATTCTTTTGTATATTATAAAGTTACTTTCTATTCTTTAAATCATTAATATCTTACTGCATATAAGTTATTTGCTTTGGAATTTTGTATAGATTCTAAACTCTTTGCATGTATTATTATATTCATAAATTTTTTATTTGTTATCATAATATGATTAAAATTGGTTTTGTTTATTTAGAATATGACTTACCTATGTTATACTTGTATGTATGTTAATTAATTTTCGTTACCATTGATCTAATGTTTGATAATTATTGCTATCGTAATGCGTTTTAATTCTCGTTTTATATTTATTTGTTGCTTGAAATTCAATAGCATTATATTTTATTTGTAGATAATTGCTCCGCATTGCATGTTAATATGCCATCGCATTTTATTTTAACACCATTTAAGTTTTAAAATTGTTTTACTCAAAACTAAAAAATAAGGCAATGCTCGGGTTATAGGTTTCGGGAAAATCGTGCTCTAACTTACTGAGTTCCGATTCTCCTCGTTTAAAACCTAGCGACCGAGTATCCTTTCTCTCTCAAATAAAAATACATAATATTTCAAATAAAAAAAACTTATTCTTGGGATTTTTGAGATATTGCGCCCAAACTTACTGGGTGTGATATTTTATTATCTCGAGATAAGATTTTTTAAAAGAACAAAAGCAATATTCCGTATTCGGGAATTTTGAGAAATAGTGCCTTAACTTACTGGGTTGCGATTTTTCATTTAACCCAAATAAGGGAATATCCTTCTTTTTAAATATACAAGTATTGAATGTCGAAGGATAAATCCAACTTCGAGAATATAAGATGTTATGCCCTAACTTCATCGAGTATGGCATTTTATTTCTCTCGAAATAGGAGCTTTGACATCCAATACGGTTTTGTCCAAATACATATATATTTTAAATAAATGGATCGTAATATAAAATCTTTTCAAATTTTTGACGTCAGGACATTAATTAATCAATTCGGTACCAATTTTGGGCGTTACGGGGGTGCTAACCCTTCCTCGTACGTAACCGACTCCCGAACCTGTTCTCTCGAGTTTTTGTAGACCAAAATTATTGTTTTAATAAAAATGTTTTATTAAAATAATCCATCTCAAGGTGATCCGATCACACCTTGAATAATAGATCGGTGGCGACTCCATTTCCATATTTTTAAAGTCGATTCCTGTTTTTCAAAACTCGTTTAAAAAATTGGTTTCGACAGCTTGGCGACTCCGCTGGGGACTGGTTGAGAGTCAGGTCATAAATTGATTAATTTCTGTCCTTTTGTCGAAAATTGAAAATTTGATTTGAAAAATTACAATCCTTTTATTGCATTCGCTTGCATCATCCCATTTGATTGCTATGGTTCGAGTCTTATAGAATACTTTGCATCATATTGCATGACCGCTGGGTCATACCCTTAAGTGGGAGTGAGGATCTACTCCTTCGTGAGGTTTTCACCTCCGTGCAGGATAGTGAATCGCTTCCGGGATACATCCGTAACTATGTCTTCGTGAGATTTTCATCTCCGTGTAGCCATAGGGAAATGTATTCCCCTGAACCGAACTCGATCCATATGAGCCTATAATGGGTGAGGATTGAGGAATCTGCTGGTTCAGGTACCCTCAACTTTAGAACTCAAACTGCATGTAAAAGGCCCTAAGAGCCTACCCAGATGGAGTTGTGATAAACCCTAGTGGTTACCCAATAGGTGCTTGAATATTTTACATGTTTTTCGTTTCTATCGTACTGACTATTTTTGTTGCTTTGCATGCATTTTCATATTAGAGAAGGGTGTCGATTCGGGTTCGGTTGCTAAATTAGGAGCTCGACATGGAAAATGACTTTCTTGATTAAAAGGAAGACAATAAGGGTTTCCCGTATATTTGTAATCCGCTCTATGTAAAGAGCTTTGTTTTCAAATAAAGTTTCCTAAATGGAATTGAATCAGAATCGACACCTCTTTACATTCATTGCACGCATTCACATAGCATTAAATCGCATGTGCTAGATTTCATGAGAAGACCCTGATTAATTAAAAATTATTTCAGTCAACCTAGAAGACATGGAACAAAGGTTTGAGAGGATAGAGCAAAGGCAATCATCGATGCAAGAGCGGTTGGCCAAAATTCAACAGGATATGCGAGATCAAATGAATATGATGCGCCAGTTAACCCAATTACTAGTCGGAGGGCTTGAAAAAAAGAGTGGCCCAGTGGCCATCAGTGTGGATGATGATGAAGACATCATTTATACCCCGACCCAGCCAGACACGCGTTCACATGGGGTACCGTCATTATTAGACCCCAATGTCGGATCGATGCTTTTACTGTTCAACTTCCCGATAGGTTCAGATTTTAACTCGGAGGATGATCGAGCCAAACCGGTTATCTTGAAAGAAATAAAGGAAAGGGAGAGTGGACTTGAAGGCCCCGAGAAATAGGAAAACGAAGTGAGCGGCTTGAGCAAGCGCCCCAAATTAGTCCTCATGAGGTCAACCGAGGGCTGTGACCATTGGCCATCAAGGCCCATCAAAACGAGAATCCAGTACAAATCAACTCCAGTTTACACCGATTCCAATGACGTACAAAGAGTTATATCAAACCCTATTCGATGCACATGAGGTGGCTCCCCACTACCTAAAACCGATGCAACCCCGTATCCAAAATGGTATGACCCAAATGCTCGAGTGCAGAGTACCACGCTGGGGTCACGGGGCATTCGATAGAAAATTGCCTTGCTTTCAAGAAATTGGTGGAAAAATTCATCGGCATGGGTATTGTGAAATTAGATGACACGCAAAATGCAGAAATATGAACTTGGGAGTGTTTTGAGCAATAGAACTGTGAAAGAGATCCTTGTATTTTTTTAGAGCTAATCTAGAGCAATATTCAAAACATGCTTGTTGCTTTAAGCCTAGAAGCAACAAGAATCTTTTTGGGAAACAGGCTTGTGTCCAGAATTTTTATTTCAATAAAATGAATCCTTTTAAGCAAATATTTTTCTTTACATTTTATACTGTATATTCTTTTGTGTTTTAGAATATTCTTTCATTCTTTATTCATGACCATACCATATAAATAATCATCCTTAGAATCATTTATTCTTTGGAATTTGCCTTCGTACCTACAATAGGTACCCAAATATCAATGACATGAGCGACATTCATTATCGATTCCCTTTTTGAATGAGATATGGGCCTAAGGGATCTAAGGACTTTGAAGATGACAGAGATCGTAGCCTATCTTTTGATTTGTTAAGAATGGTAGAACAAGATGAAAGTAGACTCTACCTTGCAAAAGGTTAGTGGACGTTGCGAGATTAAGAAGGGGCAAATATCGAAGCCTAATTCATCACAAGGCGAGACATCATTGAGCTATCTTTAAGAATTCAAGATGTTTTCTCACTCTAGGCTACTGAAACATGGGTATGCTGTTAAGATTGATGAACCCATGCTAATGGTTCTACAATAGTCAGGGTAATCATGAGGTTTAGGCTACCGGTCTACCCAGAAAAGGAAATTGCATCAAATGCCAAATTGAAAAGACAGGACTTATATGCCTCCTCCATTTTCCTATATGTGGGGCATGGATGTTACCAAGCCAGTCTCATCAAAGGCTTCTAGCCAATATCGATTCACTTTCGGGGATGTCGGTTACTTCACTAAGATGGTAAAAGTCGCTTCATGTGCCAACATTACAAAGTCGATAGTCGTAAAAAAAAAAAGATCGAAAAGATCATATTAACCGCTCAATGTTAAAAGTTTGCAGTCTGTTCAAAGTGCAATAAAGGCAACCAAAAAGAAAAACAAAAGATCAAAAAAGACCGAGACTTGTAAAGATTGGCATACAGAAGTTACTATTTACCCTCTATGCTTATCAAAAGGGGCAACACTTTTCTCATTGGTTTCGCCCATTGAAGTCGAAGTTCATTTATTCCGAGTTATATTAGAACTGAAGTTGGATGAGGTAGAATGGATCCAATCCCGATATGATCAATCCAATTTGTGAGGAAAAATTAATAGCTATCCGTTACAGTCAGATGATGCGGGTTTGCGACAAAGAGGTTCATATACAAAAGGATTTTAGAGAAAAATGGAGCCCAAAATGGAAAAGACCTTAAGGGAAAAAGTCTGTTCTGGAAACATTGACCAAAATGGATGGTAGGGATATGCCCAATCCGGTGAATTCAGTCAAGAAGTATTTCACTTAAAAAGGAGAGGCCAAGGTGAAAACCTGCAAAGGGCACCTTTAAAAAAAAATCAAAAAAAGAAAAAATAGAAATTTTCAGCAAAAAAAGAAAGAAAAAAGAAAAAGGAGAGGCCAAGGCGAAAACCCGCAAAGGGCGCTTTGAGACCAAAGGGGATTTGAGTTGAAAACCCGAAAAGAGCGGCTCAAATTTTGATCAAGAGTGGGGCATATAGCAGTCCTGCTATGCCTAAATTAATAATGAAGAAGTATGCTACGTCTTGGGGCATCGACGAAGTACTCCAAATCCCCTAAACATATATCGAGCTTAAAATGGTCCTCAAGAAGTTAGAACAGAGAAGCTCAGACTGCGATATCTGGGGCACCTAGTTCCCATTTTACCTATTTGTTATTTGTGATTATATTATTCTTTTCAAAATATGTTCACAATAAACTGCTTTCTTGATTACGATTGCTATCTTTGCTTAGCTTATTTGTTTCTAGCTATGCTCTTAAGTTCCTTCTTGTCCATGGTTATGATCTTTTTCAAGCATTTCGCATTGAAATAACGATTAGTGGACTAATAATATTTTCACAAAAGAAGTTTCACATATTACTCTGGAAACTTCTGAATAATACAAGAAACTGAAGCAGAACTATTGTTTAAAACTCACCAAGTGTGAGGGATGGAAATATTGGTGGCGTAAGAGTCTAAACTGAGATTATCTCTCCGAATTTTGGTCAAAAATGGCGATTGAACAAAATGACAAGGTATTGCGTCAGTGATGCAATCCTGACGAAAAAATGGGCATCGTTAACCCAAGTGTAAAACGGGAATCATTCTCGAAAGAAAATGATATTCGCATTCATGCGAACATCATGCATACACATCTGGTTGGGTCACCCAAGAGTGATCGATTGAGGAACAAGCTATGGACCCTATACCCCGAGTTATAGTGGGATAGATAGAAGCTGATACAAGTCCTGTACCCTTTGAATAGCAACGGGATGGATTGAAGAAGAAACAAATCATACGATTTGGAATCACAGTTGGATAGATGGGAAGAGATTCAGATCCTATACCGCTAAGTCACAATAAGATGAACCACGAAGTTATAATGGGCAAACTTGTTGGGCGAGATAATCATTTTCTCGGGTTTTTCTGTTGAAAATACCAAACCGAACAAGATGGCAAAGATAATACATCAGTGATAAAGCTTTAATAGACAATGAACGATGACACCTTAAACTTGTAAAAATGGATCATTCTCATGAAATTCTGCATTCATGCAAAATACATTTAGTTAAGAGCATTTGATTCATTCCGATCATTGCATCCTAATTGTAAGAAATCATTCTCATGACATTCTACATTCATACAAATGTCATCCATAAGACACATTTATTTAGGGACATTCGACTCATTCCGATCATTGTATCCTAATCTTTGTAAAAAGACCATGCTCATGACATTCTGCATTCATGCAAATGTCGTCCATAATACATTTAGTTAGGAGCATTAGATTCATTCAGATCATTGCATCCTAACCATTTTGCATAAGCATACACACATAAAATCAATTTTACAGGACAGGTCCCCCAGAGGACGGTGTCACAACATTGGTGAATATAGCAAATCTGGCAATCCTGAAGTGCAGGAGCAGATCGAAGACATCAAATCTTACCTTCCCAAGCGAAGCGGATCGAAGAAAGCAAATCTGGCAATCCTGAAGTTGCAGGAGCAGATTGGAGATAGCAGATCTGGCAATCCTGAAGTTGCAGGAGCAGATCAAAGCCATACAAATATTTTCACCTCGAAGTCCCAGTGGAGTAGATGGAGGCTACAAATCTCTTCTCCCTGAGGTTATTGGGGATCAAACTATATTTTTGAGAAGTTTCAGTAAGAAGAATGAAGTTACAAGTCTCTTCTTTCTGGATTCTTATCACCTCGAAGTCCTAGTGGAGTAGATGGAGGCTACAAATCTCTTCTCCCTGAGGTTATTGGGGATCAAACTATATTTTCGAGAAGTTTCAGTAAGAAGACTGAAGTTACAAGTCTCTTCTTTCTGGATTCTTATCACCTCGAAGTCCTAGTGGAGTAGATAGAGGCTACAAATCTCTTCTCCCTGAGGTTATTGAGGATCAAACTATATTTCCGAGAAGTTTCAGTAAGAAGACTGAAGTTACAAGTCTCTTCTTTCTGGATTCTTATCACCTCAAAGTCCCAGTGGAGTAGATGGAGGCTACAAATCTCTTCTCCCTGAGGTTATTGAGGATCAAACTATATTTCCGAGAAGTTTCAGTAAGAAGACTGATGTTACAAGTCTCTTATTTCTGGATTCTTATCACATCGAAGTCCCAGTGGAGTAGATGGAGGCTACAAATCTCTTCTCCCTGAGGTTATTGGGGATCAAACTATATTTTCGAGAAGTTTCAGTAAGAAGACTGAATTTACAAGTCTCTTCTTTCAGGATTCTTATCACCTCGAAGTCCCAGTAGAGTAGATGGAGGCTACAAATCTCTTCTCCCTAAGGTTATTGAGGATCAAACTATATTTCCGAGAAGTTTCAGTAAGAAGACTGAAGTTACAAGTCTCTTCTTTCTGGATTCTTATCACCTCGAAGTCCCAGTGGAGTAGATGGAGGCTACAAATCTCTTCTCCCTGAGGTTATTGAGGATCAAACTATATTTTCGAGAAGTTTCATGAAGAAGACTGAAGTTACAAGTCTCTTCTTTCTGGATTCTTATCACCTCAAAGTCCTAGTGGAGTAGATGGAGGCTACAAATCTCTTCTCCCTGAGGTTATTGAGGATCAAACTATATTTCCGAGAAGTTTCAGTAAGAAGACTGAAGTTACAAGTCTCTTCTTTTTGGATTCTTATCACCTCGAAGTCCCAGTGGAGTAGATGGATGCTACAAATCTCTTCTCCCTGAGGTTATTGAGGATCAAACTATATTTCCGAGAAGTTTCAGTAAGAAGACTGAAGTTACAAGTCTCTTCTTTCTAGATTCTTATCACCTCGAAGTCGATGGAGTAGATGGAGGCTACAAATCTCTTCTCCCCGAGGTTATTGGGGATCAAACTATATTTCCGAGAAGTTTTGTAAGAAGACTGAATTTACAAGTCTCTTCTTTCTCGGATTCTTATCACCTCGAAGTCCCAAAGTGGAGTAGATGGAGGCTACAAATCTCTTTCTCCCGAGGTTATTGAGGATCAAACTATATTTCCGAGAAGTTTCAGTAAGAAGACTGAAGTTACAAGTCTCTTCTTTCTGGATTCTTATCACCTCGAAGTCCCAGTGGAGTAGATGGAGGCTACAAATCTCTTCTCCCTGAGGTTATTGAGAATCAAACTATATTTTCGAGAAGTTTCAGTAAGAAGACTGAAGTTACAAGTGTCTTCTTTCTGGATTCTTATCACCTCAAAGTCCTAGTGGAGTAGATGGAGGCTACAAATCTCTTCTCCCTGAGGTTATTGAGGATCAAACTATATTTCCAGAAGTTTTGAAGTAAGAAGGCAAGTTACAAGTCTCTTCTTTCTGGATTCTTATCACCTCGAAGTCCCAGTGGAGTAGATGGAGGCTACAAATCTCTTCTCCCTGAGGTTATTGAGGATCAAACTATATTTCTGAGAAGTTTCAGTAAGAAGACTGAAGTTACAAGTCTCTTCTTTCTGGATTCTTATCACCTCGAAGTCCCAGTGGAGTAGATGGAGGCTACAAATCTCTTCTCCCTAAGGTTATTGAGGATCAAGCTATATTTTCGAGAAGTTTCAGTAAGATGACTGAAGTTACAAATCTCTTCTTTCTGAATTCCTACCACCTTGAAGTCCAAGTGGAGTAGATGGAGGCTACAAATCTCTTCTCCCTGAGATTATTGAGGATCAAACTATACTTCCGAGAAGTTTCAGTAGAGAAGATGGAAGCTACAAATCTCTTCTCCCTGAAATTCTACTGGAGCAAGTTGAGACATCATTTCCCATACCCTGAAAGAGGCGATTAGGCTACTTGCCAAGAGGTCAAGATCTTACAAGACCGGGCAAATTTGGCCCTCTTTAAAGTCTTTGCTCCATTCGGTTACATGACAATGAGCAAAGAGGGGTAGCTGTAGGAGCCCAAATCTGCCCGGGGCCCAACTAACCATTAAAAAACCAAATTAATTAATTAAAAAAACCATTAAATAAACAATCCATTTTAACAGTTTTTTTAACCCAAAAGCAGACCCAATACATGGCCCAATGTCTAACCTAGCCCAAATCACTAAAATGGCCCAACAACCTAAACCCCAAGAAACCCTAGGGTTTCCCTTGTGCGCCGCAGCCCCACACGCAAGCCTCGCGCGCCGCAGCCTCCATACACCGCTCGTATAGCCTTCAGATGACCACGCACCCTCTCCATCGCGCGACACACACCTACAAAAAGGACAAATAATAAAGAAGACCAAAGAAGCGGTAAAAAAAACAAAGAAAAATAGTTTTAATTTTTACTTTTATTTTTCTTTTCGGTTATATATAAAACCGAAGCAAAATTTGTAAAGGGGGGACACGATTTTTCGAATACAAAAAAAGAAATCAAAATACGAGGTGATTTTCGGCTTTCTATACTTTTTTGTTTTGCCCTTGTTGTTTTTGAACTGTTTTTGGTGTTGTTTGTTTGTTCGTGAAGATCTAAACAGAAAGGAAAGGTTTTTACCTTCAGAACGAACCGACGACCGCTTTCTTCGTAGAAATCGAAGCAAAGCGGCCGTTGAGGTCGAGAGACGATGAAATATTTGGGATCGATTTAAAAGGGATCTCGTGGCGCCCATAATCCGCCACTAATCGCCGATTTCCGTGGCGCTTCGGTGGTGGGATACCTTTAGATGCGGCTAAAAGGGGAGAACCAAAGAGGGGTTGGGATTCAGGTTCGAAAGAGAAAAGGAGGCGCGAAGTTTCGATCGGTTGTTAGGGTTTATTAACCTATCTAACATATGCGAAAACGGGCGCGTGTAGCCCGATTAACAGATGACCCGACCGATTTCAACTTAGGTCCGCGTGTTCTCGCAATTAATGGGGAATTAGCACATTTAGTCCCTTCTAGTTCCATATTGTTTTTTTAATTTGTTCCGTTACACGTCGCCTTTATTACTTAATTAGTCTCTGTAATTTAAGCGTATTTTTCAATTTGGTCCGAATCAAATGTCGTTTTATATTTTGCAAATATTGTTTTGCAAATATAGTGGTTGTGGTCCTTAAATATGTTTAAATTTTTTTTTTTTGTAAAACAGCCTCATAATTTTAGTCCTATTTCAATTTAACCCTGTTAATATATTATCATTTCATGCGCATATATATTATTAGCTTTATATAAATTTTTTATTACTTTTTAAGATTATATATATATAGTTTTCTTTCTTTCTTTTTATTTATATATTTTAAATTTATTATACGTAATTTTTTTCTTTAAAAGATCATATTTTATTCTAGTTTATCTCAAATCCTCTTATGTATATATATATATTATTACTTGTACGTATTACTATATACTATATATATTATAAACCAATCTATTATATATATATATTTGGTATATACTTTAAATCTTTTTATATATTCTTATGCATTCTTTTGTATATTATAAAGTTACTTTCTATTCTTTAAATCATTAATATCTTACTGCATATAAGTTATTTGCTTTGGAATTTTGTATAGATTCTAAACACTTTGCATGCATTATTATATTCATAAATTTTTTATTTGTTATCATAATATGATTAAAATTGCTTTTGTTTATTTAGAATATGACTTACCTATGTTATACTTGTATGTATGTTAATTAATTTTCCTTACCATTGATCTAATGTTTGATAATTATTGCTATCGTGTACGTTTTAATTCTCGTTTTATATTTATTTGTTGCTTGAAATTCAATAGCATTATATTTTATTTGTAGATAATTGCTCCGCATTGCATGTTAATATGCCATCGCATTTTATTTTAACACCATTCAAGTTTTAAAATTGTTTTACTCAAAACTAAAAAATAAGGCAATGCTCGGGTTATAGGTTTCGGGAAAATCGTGCTCTAACTTACTGAGTTCCGATTCTCCTCGTTTAAAACCTAGCGATCGAGTATCCTTTCTCTCTCAAATAAAAATACATAATATTTCAAATAAAAAAACTTATTCTTGGGATTTTTGAGATATTGCGCCCAAACTTACTAGGTGTGATATTTTATTATCTCAAGATAAGATTTTTTAAAAGAACAAAAGCAATATTCCGTATTCGAGAATTTTGAGAAATAGTGCCCTAACTTACTGGGTTGCGATTTTTCATTTAACCCAAATAAGGGAATATCCTTCTTTTTAAATATACAAGTATTGAATGTCGAAGGATAAATCCAACTTCGAGAATATAAGATGTTATGCCCTAACTTACTGAGTATGGCATTTTATTTCTCCGAAATAGGGAGCTTTGACATCCAATACGGTTTTGTCCAAATACATATATATTTTAAATAAATGGATCGTAATCTAAAATCTTTTCAAATTTTTGACGTCAGGACATTAATTAATCAATTCGGTACCAATTTTGGGCGTTACGGGGGTGCTAACCCTTCTTCGTACGTAACCGACTCCCGAACCTATTCTCTCGAGTTTTTGTAGACCAAAATTATTGTTTTAATAAAAATGTTTTATTAAAATAATCCATCTCAAGGTGATCCGATCACACCTTGAATAAAAGATCGGTGGCAACTCCATTTCCATATTTTTAAAGTCGATTCCCGTTTTTCAAAACTCGTTTAAAAAAATTGGTTTCGACACCTACCTTATATGCAAACCCTACCAATGTGTGAACCCTATATAAAGTGTGAACTTTACAAATGTGCGAACCCTTCCTAAAGTGCAAACCTTACCAATGTACAAACCATACTAATGTGTGAACCCTTCCTAAAGTGCGAACCCTACTAATGTGCAAACCGTACCTAATGTGCGAACCCTACCAATGTGAGAACCCTACCTAATGTGTGAATCCAACCTAAAGTGTGAGCTCTACTAATGTGCGAACCCTACCCAATGTGTGAACCCAACCAAAAGTGTGAACCCTACCTTATGTGTGAACCCTGCTATGTTTCTATGCGAACCATGTTGTATATGCGAACCCTGTTATGCTATTATGTAAACCTATGCTATGTGCAAGCTAGACTGCTATACGAACCTATGTTATGTGTAAATTATGTTGTTATGCGAACCTATGATATATGTGAACTATGAATTGTGAATTGTGATATTGCGAGCTCTGCAGATTTGCGAACCGTGATATTGAGAACTATGAATTGTGAACTGTGCTATATTGTGCAAGCTCTGCTAAATTGAGAACCCTATTATATTGAGTATCGTGAATGTGTTAAAATGATATGTTGGCATTGTGAACACTTGAAATTATTGGATATAGTTGGCATGCCATAGGATTGTGAGTAATCACCCTTATTATTATGATAGAGCATTGCAGCTTGAATACAACGTTGGAAAGATAAGGGAATGTAGAGCATCGCTTCATTCACCAAAGATAGAGCAAGGCTCTATGAGTTGTGGGTAAAGAGAGTGTTAGCATTCGTGCAGCACTCTTTGAGTCAATAGTGAGGCCTTATATGGAGATTCGTTTATCCAATCCATATAATTTACATATTTGTTTCACAATCACAAATTTCCAATATATCAATATGATGTGTTATGAGTATATTATTGTAACCCCCAAAAATTTTGAGTTCTTGGGTTTGTCAAGTGAATTGATCTATTTCAGTGGTTAAGTGCCTTGGATGTATGTTTAAGGTCCTATGTTCAAATCATCCTTTTTGAATTTTTTGCTAATTTTGTCCCTATTTCTATCTCTGAACGTCTAATTAAAATTTAATTTTTGGAAAATTTTAAAAGAATGAGCCTATTGGTTCAGTAGTAAGGTGACAGCTTACCCTTTGGTCTTGTGTTCAAGTCCCTGTGGTTGCGAAGCAGAAAAATATTTTTTATTCCAATCTCTGTGTAGCCTTTTTGGATGAGTTTAGATTAAATTCAAATTCTTTTAAAAAATATGATTCGTTCTATTTGGTTAGGATTTCTTTTGGTTTAAAAACTATTTAATTAAGTTTCAAAAAAAATTTACCCACGTTCTCTTTATTCACCCTCTCTATCACGTTTTTTTTATCATTTTTCCTTCTTTCTCCTAAGTCGTTGTTTACTTTCTTTCCTCTGTTCTTGTTTTCTAGTTCTCGTTTGCGTTTTGTTTTGGGTTAATCCTTGCTCCCTTTTGATAATTTGTTTTAATTACCTTCGTGTTAGGACTTTTTTTTTCATGCTCAACCTTTCGCGATTTAAATCTTTCGCATAACCATGCGTAAGTTTATTTCTATCGGATTTTTATTAAGGTTTTTCTTTGATGGGTGAATTGGTTATTTATCTTGTGGCATGGGTTTGACTTTGCAGAATATTTGTTGTTAAGCGACGATTGAGAGAATCGAAACTCCCTGCCTGCGAATTAGGTGTACTAAAAACTATTTCGTTCATTTGGGTAAGTAATCGAACACCCAAAAGGTTGATTTTTGGGTTAGAATACGTATATTAGAGTTTTTATCGAAAGTGTTACTTGGAAGCTAGTAAATCGTTACTAAAATTTGTCGTTTAACTATTGATTTTTGGTTCTGGTGTTCTCTTTCGTGGTTCTACATCAAAACTAATTCAAGTGTGTGTTTCTAACTCGAAACCACCATAAAAGTTTGGAAAATCTGGAAAAAGAAATGCATGGAAATTTGAAGCTATTGCTCGCCACATGACCGTGTGGCAGACCGTATGCACACACAGCCGTTTGGGTGCAAACGGGCATGTGTAATTGCACGGGCAAATTAAGTAGGTCGTGTGGGGCACACGGGTGTGTGCGATTACATGGGCAATTTGAGTAGGTCATGTTGGACACACGGGCGAGTGGAATCACACAGACAGGTCAGGTAGGCCATGTGGGCCACACGGGCTGGCCTTTTGGGCCGTGTGGGCCACACAGACGTGTGGGTTCATTTTCTTAAAATTTTCATTTAGGTCCGTTTAAATATATAATTCGTAATAAGACCCTCCGTGAGGTCCATAGTACTTAAATAAGACTCGAAAAATTATATTTGTTAATAATTTATGTATGTGACATAGTTATGGTATGTGAGTTTTACATGTATGATCTATGTTATGATGAATCTGAATGCATGATTTCTTCTTAAACGCATGTGTGACATCTGTAAATAGTATATCTATTAATATGATTGTGTGCATCGGGTTGGGATATGATATGAAAGAGGAAGTGTTGGCAGTTTAACTTAACTGCCTTATCTGGTGGCTTAGCCACATATATCTGATTCTAGTGGTTTATCACATATTGTTATCTGGCAGCTTCACTGCGCTAGTTCTGAAAGGTGACATACGCTCACTTATTGGTGTGGGGGGTTGGATGGATACTTGATACCTTAATCGGTGTATAGGGATGGATAGAGATGACGTGAAGCGATTGGGGGTAGGACTTATATATGCATTTGATTACGTATCTATTTTTGAAAATGATTCTGCATCTGATCTGTTAATGAAAAATATCTAGAATCTGTATCTGAGCATAATTTGATATATTCTCTGTAATACTTATGCATCTGATTTTTTATTTGTGACAATATGCACATTGACCTTGTAAGCTCACACTTTGCATGTTTCCTTTCAGGTAACTAGCAACCTTCGGGTGGATCAGCGTAATTAGAGCTCGATTTACTAATTGTGTTTACCCTAATATTGTTAGGTTTATGTGACTCCTCGAAATTTGACCATAACGTCTAGGTCGGGTTTGGGATGTTACATTTAGTGGTATTAGAGCCATGTTCAAAACTCGGGCTGTGATTTTTAGGTTCAAAAAAATTATGAAAAAGAGTTTTAAAGATTCAAAATTTTGAAATTTTTTGATAAAAGAGTTTGTGGGAATTACCGAGTCTTTGGTGCCGGTCCTGTAAGTACTTCTATTTTTGCTCTGCTTTATAGTTAGAAAAACACTGTAGTGTTAAAATTACTCTACTTTAGCTAAAAATTGTGATAATTCTGTAAAATGCTTTTGACATAAGATCTCTAATAACAAACTTCAATTGATGCATAAAACTCTGAAATTGTAGATAATTTATAATGAGTTCGTGAGGAACTTGTGGACGTGGTACCCATAGGCGTCAAAGGGGGGCTCGAGCTATAACACCCCATACCCGGCCTAGACGTTACGGTTGGATTGTGAAGATTACATTGTACGTAGAAGCAATACTACTTCAATTGACAAAAACTCCTTAACTCAAAAGAAACCCAATTTGATTATTTCGTTGATACGTTGACGAAAATCACATTTTTTAATTTACCAAAACATATTTAATATTCTTACTTTGTTTGTGAGATAAAACATTTTAGCAAATTTCAACAAAACTTGCAGTGGAAAACATTATGGAAAGTTGATCATATAATCGTAATTCATTTTTAGTTATCTTGATTTAAGCATTGATATAAGTTTAAACTTTTGCAAAATAAATACCAAAATAGTTTTTAACGTCCCAAACAAATTTAAAATGTCCCAAAAGTCCATAAAAATATCAGTCCATAACATATTAAACCAAAAACTTGAATACCGAGCTCTAGTGTCGCCGTCCAATCCTAAGTCTAAGGTTCACTTGAAATGAAACAAACAAGCGCATGAGCTTTATGCCCAGTGTGTGATTTAACCCACATAGTGTGATAAATACATACATCTATATATATCAAAATGTGTCATAGCACATCAAAATCTTATCGGAGTATATCTTATATCATATCATATTGGATTACATATCGTATCCTATCCTATCTCATATCATAACATATCATATCCTACCCCCATCCGATACACATCGTCTCCGTCCAACCAATCACACCAATTAATCTTACGGTCAAGCCGTTATAGTTGCTGTAAAAACTGCCATATAGCACTTCTTCTATCATGTCACACCTCACCCAAAAACATAGACATATACATAATCATCATATCATACACACATATATCATAAGTCCTACAACATGCATGAGCATATATTTTCTTTTGAGGAACATAAAATAACTAGCGTACATACTTATAGAGCATATCATATCACATTAGTATACTTATCAACATGCTTCTTACGCATACCTAGGTTTGTATACTGAAACTTACGCTTTTCTGAGCCTACATAATGCCCATGGACCCAATTTCTGAATCCCTTAATCGGGCCTCAAAATTGGCCCAAAAGGCTCATACGACCCAAAAATCTAGCCTGTGTGGTCCACACAACCTACCACATGGTCGTATGGTGCACACGGTTTACCACACAAGCTATTTAATCACACACGGTCGTGTGCTCCAGACAGCCCGGCACACGGCCTACCACACAGTCGTATGGAGCACATGGTCTACCACACGACCGTGTGGCGCTCGGAAGTTTTGAAAACAACCCCTACTTCGTAAATTTCTCGAGTTTTAAGGTATGCTTTGGGTTAGTTTCACACACCTGATGATGCAATTCAATAACCACAGTATCGAGAACTCACGAAACCTACAATCAATCAACAAATCACACCAATTAACCATCAAAGACCTGCCCAAATTGACATTCTTTTTGTTAAAATTCAATCCCTAAAACAAGGTTTGTATACTTACCACTCAAAAACAACACCAAAGACGAGAACTACTCTGTTGGAGGAATTAGATTCTTACCCCCTTCGCCTAATCGAAAACACAAGAGCACTTATCAAAACTAAGAATGAAGATTAGGCATAAGCACAACTCCTATCTTGCTCAAGAAACAATTTCAATGCAAAAGAACAAAAATTATTAAACGAAACTTACTCCACGTTCAACAATACGATCAAATAACATACACCGTGCACGTACACAAGGGGAAAAATGGAATAGCAGAAATTAAGTAATAGCAGAAAAGAAGAATAGAAAAGAGTCTCCAAAAGAAAAAAAAGAAAAAAACAATAAACGGACGTGAGAAGGGAGGGATTATTAGACGTGCAAATGTAGAGTAATTTTAGGGATTTATTTTATTTTGATAACTTAAAAATAAAACAAAATAAAATATCCAATAATAATTCAACCACCAGACTTTTGTAATTTAAAAAGAGCTCAACTACTAACAAAAAACAAGCAACAGAAAACATTTCATATGCTCACGCCAAGATTCAAACTCCAGACCCAAGAGTACATTGAAACTTAACCATTGAACCAGTAAGCTCATTCTATCATAACTTTCCCAGAAATAAGATCTAAACCAAACCATCATGGATAGGAATAGAACCAAAACTTAACAAAATTCCAAAGGAAAGACTCAAACCCAAAACCTCACGCACATAATCACCACACCTATCCATTGAACCAAATTAAATTATTTGACATAATTTAACATTCCATATTTAAGAACTTTGAGGCATTACATCTCTCCCCTCCTTAAAGAAATTTAGGCCTCGAAATTTACCTGACTAAAAAAGATAAGGATATTGCTGACGCATCAAGTTCTCAGGCTCCCAAGTGGCCTCCTTAGAACCATGATTCCGCCACAGCACCTTAACCAAAGGGATGGTCTTCCTCCTCAAAACCTTAACCTTACAGTCCAGAATATGTATCGACTCTTCCTCAAAAGACAAGTCCGACCTTAACTCAATCTCCTCCACTGGACCTACATGGGAAGGATCAGACCGATATCGTCTCAACATGGATACGTGAAAGACATCATGGATGCTACCCATGTAACCCCTTTATACCCAGTTCGGAAGTTTACCCAAGTTATAAAGCATTACATTAATAATACTTTAACGTTTAATCAAAATAACCAAATAATTCATATGATATCAAAACACTATCACTTTTGATGTCTTACAAGCATATCAGGACCTAAACCTAGCTTAGGAAACACTTAAAATAAACCGAGATTAAAACTTGATTAAATTGGAACACATACAAAAATATTGCTTAAAAGTGAAAAATAGGGGTCACACGGCCATGTGACAAAGGCCAGCCCGTGTGGCCCTAAACATGGTCGTGTGGCTATTCCACACGTCCATGTGGCTACTCTACACCCTCATATTCTCAAACCATGTACCATTCGAAGTATGGGTCACACAGTCGTGTCGCAGGCCGTGTGCCAGACCGCGTGTATATTCAAAGTTGGGTCACACGATCGTGTCGCCAGGCCATGTAACTCTTTGAGACCGTGTGGTTCATCTTACACTTTAAATTTAAAAGGATACACAGCTATGTGTTGTGACCGTGTGTGGCACATGATTGTGTGACAGCCCGTGTTTCAGGCCGTGTGCTCCCTAAATAACCCTTAATACAAGCCTTTCCAAACTCAATTGCTTGGGCACCAATCCAACCCCATTCAAGACACTTTCGCCCTATTAAAACACATTCAAGAACATAAAAAACATACCAAAAATCATCAATCCTATGTCTAACCAATATGCTATCAATAGGCACCACAATTCATAGATCAATTTTGATCCAAATCAACATTTCAAGATCACTCACTAAACCTAATTCAAACATAACAAATCCTTTTTATCTATTTTAACAAACATCACTTTCATATTCATACACATAATGACCATTTCCATCTCATTATGATACTTGATGTTAACCACATATAACTATCACAAAAAAACATCAACCACATGAACCAAATATCCAAAATAACATTTACAAGCTACTATTTCAACTAAAGTTGTTTACCAACTAAAGCCTATAAGTATAGATGTATATACAAGGATGCCTAATTACATGCCCCTTTAAACCAACCCAAAATGAACAAAATAACTACCGAATTATAGTGGATAGTGTGTGATCTCTTGAGCTGATCCAATCGACGTCACGATTCTAACAAACCTACAAAATTAAATCAAACAAGTAAGCTCAAATCAAGTTTAGTAAGTTCATGAAATTAACTTGTTAAACTCGACAATTTAAATATAACAATTCAAGAACGTATCATGAAATCAACGATCATAATTTACCTATCCCATTTACCGGGACAGTTCAATTTATAATATCCACATTACTAAAAATCAGAAGTCATGAACTAAAACTCCATATATATATAAGATTGTATAGTTCGAGAACATTCTTAACTCATCGTATACTTAAAATAGTACTTTATGTACAAGTTACCTGATATAACACACCGGCATGAAGCTTGCTAGGCTCAAGGCTTGATATATTACACCATCATGAAGCCTGCTAGGTTAAAGACCTAATACATTACACCGGCGCAAAGCCTGCTAGGTTCAAGACCTGATACATTACACCGGCGCAAAGCCTACTAGGCTCAAAGCCTGATTTCACACATCACAACCATTAGAGTAAAACAAATATCAATGAATTTAATATAACATATTAAATATAACACGAACCTACTTATGCAGTGACAACCGGTATTCAATGACGTCTGCTCAATCGTTTTTCCCTTCCTGCGTTTATCTACTGAACCACTCGTTTCTTGATCTAGGTATATTAATTTAACTCAATCAATTTAATTGAATATCTAAAAACATTTAAAAATCATCTAATTCATTGTTCAATGGCATTTTACATAACTAACCCCAAACTATTACATTTATACAAATTTAATCCTTAATCCTTAACCTTCTAAATTTATACAAATTGAGCTAGAAGGACTTGTGCTAATTTCTTACTAGTCCTTAAACAACTGAATATTTTCTAGTAGCACTTGGAATTTCGAAATTACAACAATTTGATCCCTAACCACAAAACCAACCAAAACTATGTTACAATACAATCTAAAAACATCATCAAACTTATAAACTCATCTACTAACAGCAAAACATCCAAACATCAATCATGGTAAATCCAAAAACTCTTAACAATTCTACAAAATTACATATGGGTTACATAGATTGAGCTATTACAAACTCAACAACACATAAATTACTAAAAATGGGAACCAAAATCACTTAATGGAAAAGATGAGAACATGATTTTCTCCTTTGTTTTACAATCAATTTCCTTAATTACAAATTTACCCTTATGATTAAAACCAAGCCATCATTAAAATGATGGTCACTATCGTCCAATACACCTAAAAATGGTTAATTTACCACTTGAGCCCATCAATCTATTTTTTTCCTTTACCTTTTTACTATATTTGACAACTAAAAATTAACTTTCACAGCTTTTACAATTTAGTCATTCTTAATTAATTAACTAAACATTAAAATTTCTTATCTAAATTTTTATACGACTTTCACACGACCATTTTTATTAAATTAAATAATAAAAATTGTCTCTTTAACTGGAATTGTGGTCCCGAAACTACTGTTTCCGATTCTTCTATTTTTCGAAACAACTCTCCCTCTTAAAGAAATTTTCGTCCCCAAAAATCTTACCAGAAAATAGGTTTGGATATTGTGATCTAATTTATTCTTCTGTTTTCCACGTAGCTTCTTCAACTCCGAGCCGATGCCATAACACTTTAACTAAAGGTACACATTTATTTTGCAACTCCTTCACTTCTTGAGCCAAAATCTTAACCGGTTCTTCGCTATATGTCAGGTCAGGCTGTAATTCAATCTCATCCTTAGACAATACATATGATGGATTGGAACAATAGTGACGAAGCATCGAAACATGAAAAACATTGTGAATTCTATCAATATCTAAATGTAATGCCAACTAACACGCCACATGTCCAATTCTCTCTAAAATTTCATACAGTCTAATGAATCTCGGACTGAGCTTTCCCTTTTTGTAGAAACGCAACACTTTTCTCCAGGGCAAGACATTCAAAAAAAAATTTCTCACCAACAGAAAACTCTATATATTTACGCTTCAAATCAACATAAGATTTTTGACGATTTGATGCAGCTTTCAAGTTATCACGGATAATTCTAACTTTATCCTCGATTTCCCAGACCAAATCAACACCAGTTAACTTTCTTTCATTCAGCTCAAACCAATACAATGGGCTTCTACATTTACACCGTATAAAGCCTCGTACGATGTTATTTTGTAACACCCCTAACCCGTATCCGTCACCAAATTAGAGTTACGAAGCATTACCATACAATCGAAAACATTTAAACAATATTTCATTCACTAAAATAAACATATTATATATCAATCATACATGCTCATTCCGTGCCTAAATTGAGCCCTCGAGGCCCTATAAAATTCCTTAGAAATGATTCGGGACTAAATTGAAAACATTTGGAAACTCTAAGAAAAAGTTGAAAAAAATTGAATACAGGGGTCACACGACCATGTGGCCAGGCCGTGTGCCTCACACGGCTGAGACACACGCCCGTGTCTCAGGCTATGTAACCTTTGAGATAGGGACACACGGTCGTGTCCCAGCCCGTGTCCTCACTCGTGAAACTCTCTGAGTAGGGTCACACGGCAGTGTCACACGCCCGTGTGCCAAGCCGTGTAACTCTCGAAATTGCCCCACACGCACGTGTGCCAGGCCGTGTGCTAGGCCGTGTAACTCACTAACTTTCATACAAAGGACCCTTCAGGAGATACACGGTCGTGTCGCCAGGTCGTGTGTCACACACGGCTTAGTCACACGCCCGTGTCTCAGGCCGTGTAGACCTAAAATTCACCTAAAACAAGCCATCCTAGCACCATTTCATGCATGACCATTTGAACAACTTGTGCACACTAACAAGGCATCATACCATACCTAAACATACATATATTTACCATTCCAAAGGTTCTAATTCAACTAACCAATATGTCATTCAAAGGCACCTAAAAAATAATCAAAACATCAACAACTAAAACATATCAACATTGATCCATTTCTTGCATAGTAACTTAGTTCAATCATATACCAAAACATACCCCAAGAATTCACTTTCATACCATTATAATTATACCAAAAAGAAACCTATTTACAAGCATGATAAAATACCTATTGACATAGTTTAGTAAAGTATCAAATTATGCCAAAACTACCCTAAGAGACACAAAAACTACCAACTTCGATGGATAGTATGAGCCGATTGATTGACCCTTCCAAAGTGTCAGCAACAGAACTCTACAAAACAATCCACAAGATCCGGTAATTTTACACAACTTATTAAGATCATAGTATTACTTTCAATCTAACACAATTAGATACAATTCATATACTATTAGATTTCAGGGTTACTAGAGTATAACAACACATGTAAATGTGTTCAGGGGTATCAAAATACAAATACGGGCACATATGTGAAAAAAGGGGTACCGAAGTACAAACAGGGGCACGTATGTGCAAACAGGGGTATCGAAGAACAAACAGGGGCACATATGTGCAAACAAATGTACCAAAGTACAAATAGGGGCACGAATATGCAAACATTCAATAATTAATTATCGATTTTTAGCTAAGGAACTATAATGTAAAAGTAAAACTAGAAATTAATTTACTTTTAGAAACACTATGAACTTACCTGCTATTCGATTCTGACCAGCATGCAGGGACTAATCCGCTATTTTCCCTTTTTCTCAGTTATGTCATTTTTATCCAATTTTTGATCTATATGATAATTAAATACAATATATTAATCTCATACATATTCCAAATTTCATGTAATATACACAACCCTTAAATTCTTATTATTTTCACATTTTCCCTAAACTTTTACAATTTTTGCAATTTAGTCCTCTAACCCGAAAATCATCAAATTGACTATTTCCTTAGAATCAAGTTACATTAGAATATTATAGACCTTTTAAAAATCTCTATTTTACATCAAAATTTACTATTAAACCTTCATATTTTGACATTTTAACAATTTAATCCTTAAATCAAAATCTAACAAAAATCACTTCAAAATTCAACCAAATACCAAAATCAAAGCTTCAAACACATGGTTATCATAAAAAACATTCAAGATTCATCAATGGTAACTTTCAAAATTTTTAACAGATTAAAAAACGAAGTTGCGGGCTAGCTAGACCTAGTTGCAAAGATCTCAAAAACATAAAAATTATTAAAAACGGGGCTCAGAATCACTTACATGCACACACCAAAGCTAGTTGAATCTCAAAGCCCTAAAAATGGCTATTCTTCTCTTCAAATTCGGTGGAAAGAAACAAATGTAGAAGATGATACTAGTTTTACTTTATTTTACTATTATTTAATTATTAAATTACCTTATTAACCTTGCTTATTAATTTTAAAAATCACTTAAACTGTGTCCATAATTGTCCACTAGCTTTATAAATGGTATAATTACCATTTAAGTCCATTCACTTTAATTTTTCATAGCAATTTAGCTCCTTTAACTAAAAGAACTCTATTTTTGCACTTTTTATGATTTAGTCCTTTTCACTTAATTAATCATGCAAACATTAAAATTTCTTAACGAAATTTTAATATTACCTTACTAATATCCCATATACTTTAAAATAATAATAAACTAAAAATTTACTCGTCGGATTTGTGGTCCCGAAATCACTATTCTGATTTCACTGAAAACGGGGTGTTACACATTTTATACTCGATTGATAGTAGTTATCGTATGCAAATTCAGCTAACAGTAAATATTTTTCCTAGATACCTTCAAACTCAATGATACAACATCGTAACATATCTTCGAGTATCTGAATCACCCATTCTGACTGGCCGTCCGTTTGTGGATGAAAAGTTGTACTAAACTTCATTTTGGTACCAAAGGCCTCATGTAACTTACTCCAAAACCTGGAAGTGAATCTCGGGTCACGATCTAGAATAATTGACAATGGAATCCTATGCAATCTAACAATTTCAGAGACATATAGCTCAGCTAATTTTTCAAGCAAGTAATTCGTTCGCACAGGTATAAAATGTGTGGATTTTGTCAATCGGTCCACAATGATCCAAATCGCGTCTTTTTTCTTCGGTGTTAACGGTAACCTTGATATAAATTCCATTGTAACATGTTCTCATTTCCACTCAGGAATCATGATTGACTGTAAAAAATCTAACGAAACTTGATGTTCGGCCTTTACCTGTTGACACACAAGGCATCTCGAAACAAATTCAGAGATTTCACGTTTCATTCCTGGCCACTAGTATCTTTGTTTTAAATCACAATACATTTTAGTGCTACCTGGATGCAAGGAATACACACTATTATAAGCTTCAGTAAAAATTTCTTGTTTCAATTGAGGATCCTCTGGTACAAATAATCGATTACAAAAATACAAATTACCATCAGAACCGATATTAAAGTCAACAAATTGTCCATTACTAACTAACTCCCTTTTAGATGACAATTTTGGATCACAAGACTTTAACTCTTAAATCCTCTGTAAAAATAAAGGCTTAACTCGAAGCTCTACCAAAATAGACCTGTCAAGTTCTAATTTAAGTTGAGCATTCAACGATCGAAGCGCAAATAGAGATTTTTGGCTCGAAGCATCAACAACCACGTTAGCTTTCCCCGGATGATAATCTATCACCAAATCATAATCTTTTAGCAATTCTAGCCACCTTCGTTGTCATAGATTCAACTCTTTTTGTGTCATTAAATACTTTAGACTTTTGTGATCAGTATACACGTGACATTTCTCACCGTATAGATAATGACACCAAATTTTCAGCATAAAAACAACTGCAGCCAACTCAATATCATGTGTCAGATAATTCTTTTTGTGATTTTTTAACTATCGAAAAGCATATGCAATAAATTTTCCTTCTTGCATCAAAACACATCCCAAACCGTTTAAAGAAGCTTTACTGAAAACAACAATTTTTTTCCCAGGTTCAGGCTGTGTCAACACTGGTACCTCTGTCAACATACTCTTCAGCTGATCAAAACTCTACTGACATTTTTCAGACCACACAAAGCTAACATCTTTCTACAACAATTTCCTCATATGTAAAGCTATTATCGAAAATTTCTTAACGAATCGTCGATAATATCCGGCCAATCCCAAAAAAATACGTACCTCAGAAACATTTCTCGGGGGTTTCCAGCTCAGAATAGCAGAAATCTTGTTCGGATCATCTCGTATTTCTTCCGTCAAGACCTCATGACCGAGAAATCCAACTTCTTTGAGCCAAAATTTGTATTTTCTAAAATTTGCATATAACTGCTTTTCACGTAGGGTCTGCGATACGATCCTCAAGTGTTGACCATGTTCATCTTCATTTCTAGAATAAATCAAAATGTCGTCAATAAAAAAACAACAAACTTGTCAAGATGTGGCTGAAAAACTCGATTCATCAGATCCATAAATGTTGTTGGAGCATTGGTCAATCCAAATGACATAACCAAAAACTTATAGTGTCCATAACGAGTTCTGAATGTTGTTTTCGGCACGTCCACATTTTTTACTCGCAACTGATAATAACCAGATCTGATATCTATTTTCGAAAATAATGAGGCTCATTTCAATTGATCAAATAAATCATCAATATGAGGCAACGTATATTTATTCTTTACCATGACTTTGTTTAATTGCTAATAATCTATACACAAAATCATCGACCCGTCTTTCTTTTTCACAAACAATACAGGTGCACCCCAAAGTCATATACTCGACCGTGCCAAACCCCGGTCAACTAACTCTTGCAACTGAGCTTTTAACTCCTTAAGTTTGGTTGGAGCCATTCGATACGGAGCAATCAAAATTGGAGCAGTCCTTGGCACTAACTCAATATCAAATTCAACTTCTCGCTCTGTTGGTAAACCCAGCAACTCCTCGAGAAAAACATCTAAAAACTTGCATACTGTCGGTACCTGATCAACTTTCTTTTTTGATATTCTAGAATCCAAAATATAAGTTAAAAATGTGTCACAACCTTTTTGGATCGTTTTCTGTGCCATCATTGCTGTAATCATACTTGAAATATAGCCAGATTTATCATATCTAACAACAATCACCTCGCCATTCGGACATCTCAAATCAACTCTTTTCCGTCGACAACTAACCACAGGATCATGTACATTCAGCCAGTCCATTCCCAGAATATCATCAAATTCATTGAAAGGTAATAGCATTAGATCTGCAGGAAAGTTATATCCTTGAATTTTTAGTGGACACTACTTACATACCAAGTCAACTATCACACTATGACCTAAAGGGTTCGTTACTTTAACAACACAATCAGTGGACTCGACAGGTAAATTATTTTCCATCACTTACATAGAGCATATATATGAATGTGTCGACCCAGGGTCAATTAATGGATACACACTAACATTAAAGATAGAAAAGGTACCAGCAATAATGTCAGAAGCTAAGGCCTCTTCTCGCGCTCGGATGACATAGGTTGTTTACTTTACAATTTAGTCATTTTTCTACTACTTTAATGCACTAATTTAATTTCATACATTATATTCACACATTCATAATTAATTCAACTATTTAACATACTCTACACTTGGATTGAAATTAAATGAAGTAAAATTCTTGAAGAACTTATCTTATCTCTCTAATCTCTTCACTTTTCCCACAACTGTCTCCACTTCCTCTTCTAATTTCTTTCTTCCAAGATGATATTTTAACTCTCGAGTACCTTTACTTCACTTCCTCTTTTGAGTGGCTATGGAAATTTTCAAGGAATTTGGGGGAAAAAAAAGCGGGATTTCATTGTAAAGGATTCAATTGTAAAGAAATGAAAATCCCCCTTATATGTATATATAGCCAACATGAGAAACATGAAGAGAATGGGAGAATTTTCTACACTTTTCTTTAAAAACATCTCGAATAATGAATTAATGAATTAATTAATCATTAAAATAATAAAATATTCAACCAATCATATTTCAACACTTTTTATCCTTAATTATTACACCATATAATTAGCTAATTTGATTAATGACCATTTTACCCTTCATATTACTTCAAAATTACATTCTTGAGTCACTACTCACTTTTGGTAAAATTGCGATTTAGTCCCTTGCATTTCTTTCACTTATACAATTTGGTCACTATACCTCACTTTTATATCTTAAAAATTGGGTTATTTCACTTTTGATCCTTTACATTTTCTCATATTTACACTTTAACCCCTTAATATCAGGGGTTAGTGAACTGAAAACCGTAATTAGATTATATAATTAAATAATTAAGAATTAATTAAATAAAATATTAGAATAATTAGAATTAATAATTTTAGGTTAGGAAATTAAATAAGATGTTCAAAAATTAATTTAATGAAAAGGGATTTATAAAAATGAGCTTGATTTGAAAATAATTTAAAAATTGGTTTTAATTGAAAAGTAAGGACGTATTTGAAAAAGGGAAGAAACTGGAGGTGGTTAAATGGGCAATGGCCCAAGCCACCGTCTCCTTCCCTCCCATTCTTCATCTTCTTCAAAAATTTGCAAAACACCAAATCAAATCTTTTCTCCCAAAATTAGTTCATTTTTTATTCCTAAGCTCTCTAAATACAAAATCTCTTTTCAATTTTGAAGAACTCTCATATTTTCATCCTTAAAATCCTCAAGAGATTATCACACGTTTTAACTTGAATTAGTTCCATAGCTCGTTGATTTTGCAAAATTGAGGTGAGAATCTAACTTTCTATGATTAAACTAAGTGAGTTGTTATTTCTATTCGAGATTTAAATGATTTAATCAAGATCTCAATACATTACTTGATTTTAAGTTGATTTTTGGCTTGAAAATGGTAGATCTTGTATTTCTTGGCTAAGCTTTGGTTTTAAAAGTGATTTCTAACTCTTTTTTATCTAATTAAAAGGTATTTTCTCTTAATTTAACAAATCCTTAAAAAATTTAAGCAAATTGAATGTTTTCTCCTTTTTAAAAGATCACATAAGCTTGATTTTTCCAGAATAATTAAATCGGTGAAATTGTGTAAAATTGATGGTTCAGATTTGTAATTAGATAATATTTAGTATGTATGAAGTTGAGATCTAAGATTAGAAGTGAGATTTGAGTGGTTAAACACATATTTCGACAAAACTAGTTAAGTTTTCGGCATAGAGGTTAATAGGCTTTAATCTATGATTTTGGAATAATTTAATGATTTTTGTTGATGTTAGTAATGCCTTTGTAATGTGTTTGATGTGTATGAAAAGTATCAATTCATTGGAGAGCCTCTACAACCATGGACAAAGGCAAATAGAAGTTTACTTGAGTATGGTAGTTAAAACGATGGTTGCTAAGCAGAGTGATTTGATATACTACATTTAAATTCAGTACACAACAGAAACCAAGGAAACATATGCAAACCCCCACTTATGGTATACAAACCTTGACTTCTTCCTTGTCCAAGTCCTTACAATTTTGGTTGAATAATTAAGTATATACACGTGCAATTTTAATGGTGGAAAAAATGCACAAACTTAAGATATATACACATGGGCTTTATTTTATATATAGAATATATATTAATGGATTTTGGTAATATATATATATAAAAGTGTGTGGGTCTCTATATATATTATATGCATGGATATTATTATATAATATACATATGTTTATAAATTTTATCTAGTATATATATATAAATGTATTTGGAACTTTTAATGTATGCTAAAATTTGACATCACAAAGTCAATTAATAACTAAAATTCAGTTTGCGACAAATTGAAAAGATGAAACTATAAATACCAAACCTGGAAGTCAGAGAAACCTGATCTTAGAATTTGACCAAACAAAACAAAATCTGATCAATATATGAAACGCAAGCTTCTCTTTAGCTGTATAGATAATGGTATTTGTTTTCTTTTTCTTTTTCTTTTTCTGTATAAATATCATATTGGTTCTCAAATGCCCCATATCACAAAATGGACAAAGAAAACCCAAATACAGAAGAAACCAAAGAGAGGAAAAAGAATATAGCATGGTAAATTGGAGCCCAGATTTCTGAACCGGTGCTTCATTCCCAATACAAGCAAGCGCATCTCCTGCATTTATGAAACAGGAGCTCCTGATCAAACATTAGCAGGGAACCGGTGTTCCGGCCACTTTGGATATGCCCGCTTGTATAAGCTCATGCAAACAGTATCGTGTTGTTGAAGGCCCCCATTAAATATGCATTTCATTGCACCTGATAAAAAGAATGGAACAAAAAGCAATACTCAGCTTTCTCCTCAAAAACTAGAGCCGGAACCCAAGTGTATTCGATAAAGATGGGCATTCAGCAAGATATGTATATTTGATAGGATTAACGTACCATGGGTACCAACGGGTTCCTTAACTCGACCACGACGACCGCACTTCGTCCACACTTCAACAGGCTGCAACCACATCCAAACCAAGGATATAATTTATGTAAAAAGTAATTTTTCCACTGGCTATTCAACTATAGAAACAAAATATTTTAAAGCACTTGTAACAGATTATCCTACCTTAAACCATCTCACATCCTCTGGATTATGGAACATATATCGTACTGTGGCTTTTAACTTGGATACTCGTTGAGGATAACTGCACCAAGATATAATCCAAATCAACATAGCCAAATTACATAAATCACTTTTGCATTTTATAGTTATTGTTTCTTTTAAGTCTGAAATTCTAGAATAAACATAAACCAGTAGAAAAATCATCTTCGAAAACTTTTATCACCCAACAAAAGAATCCATACCCAGTTAAAATAATCTTCTTTAAAATTATTCTATCGGGGTCAATACTTCTCAAGGAACCAACAGCAGCAACTGCAGGTGTGCCGGCTCCTGCTGCACCCTTCAGAGCAATCAAGGGGAGAGGTGGAAAAGAAATGGGAGCATATATTGATGCTATTGAAAACCGTCCGGCATGAAGAAACCTTTCCATCTTGTGCTTGTCTGAATTAATATTGTCAGTCGAAAAGATCGGTCTGAAAATAAGCAGAGAGATTTCAGGATTCTGGTAAAAGGTCCAAGACAGTAGTAAGCTACAAAGAGACCATTACCTAGCAACAAACTGACGGAAACCAACGTGGAATATGAGTTCTTCTTTAGATTTAATTGGAGCATCATAACTATCATGCTTTTTTATACTGCAAAAAGAATTCATATTGGGAAAAAATAAATAAATAAGGGTGAATTGTTGCTACTCATAACCAGGAAAGTGTAAAGAGAAATGTATACCTAAAATGAAGAACAGACATCTTAGACTCATGTTGCAGGAGACCACATAAAACAATGGGTGCAGTTCTTGAGGCTGCACACAATTTGGAAGCAACATGAAAAGGAACCTCCTTGATATAAAACCTAGCAAATGAACCAACTGGCGCACAGTCATCCCTGCCCTCTTGCTCCACTTTTAAAGCTTTTGCAACAACATGCTTTTGTGTTCTTGCAAAATTATCAAAAGCAAAAATTCTGGCATATTCTGGAGGTAGAGATTCCTAACAATAACCAGTAAACTTTTAATAACTTCATAATATTAACCCAAAACAAAGCTCATCAAAATGGTATCACAATAAATTACTTTGGGGTCCCACGAGGATGTCCTAAAAGACTTGAGGCCTCTATATTTTGCAAATCGCTTTCTAGCAGGAACATCTAGTGGAGTATCCACTTCATCTGGAAATTCTGAAATTAACATTTAATCAACGGTATATTAGCACCTACATTACAAGAGGTGTTCATACATGGCTGTGAAGATTTGAGAAGAGTGTTCAGAGAAAAATGCATGCATGGGTGTAGTGGGGTAGTAGCTACCCAATCTCATCATCAAAATTCAAAACTTAACTGCAGACTAGCTATCATATGCATGCCCTCTCCTCACTAGTTAATACTTTGAAGACTAGAATTAGTGACTTCAATTATGAGGAAAAAAGGGCTTACAAGGGTCAAATTTTAGTAGTCAGCTATAATAAGATGTTCCAATTATAGGTGTCCTCCCCAATATAGATTATTCTGGCTTTACACAATGTGACAACTAATCATAAGAAATGCTCTGAAAAAAACTCTAGGACTCATCCAGAAAACATAAATACCCTCATCTTCGGCATGTGCCTCTTTTATTTTTTTAATCTCATCCTCTATCTGTTCCCTTGTCATATTGTCCCCTTCCTGCATGTATAAAAGAAAAAATCATTCACATACAGAATATTTAAGAGAAAAAGAAACAACATGAATGCCGCAAGAAGCAAGGATATGCAAAAACATATAGTTGGCACTTCCTCATAATTCATTAAGTACAAATTGCATTGGGACATAAGCATCAAAGAGACACACCATCATCACTGAATCATTTTCAGTTTCTTCATCAGAGTCCCTTAAGTGCAAGGAAGCTTGATCTTCCTCAAAGTCTGGATTATCGGTGTCTTCTTGACTAGGAAAGCCACTTTCTCCTTCATCCAACAACATGCCATCATCATCCTCATCATCATCTCCATCATCTCCATCATTCTCCACACCAGAATCCTCTCCATCTGTATCATCTACGATCCAAGCAGCCTGAATGGCAGACAGTGGTCACAAATAGATTGTTATGCATAAACATGATAAATAAGAAACAGAAAGGTGGACAGCAAATGTTAAGAGTCCCAGGAACTGGCAAGACAATTCAGACCTGATACTCAGAAGTGCCTCGAGGGAGAGCTCTCTTTCTCAACCTCTTCTGCTTTTGATTTCTTTCAGCCTCAGCCATTTCTGCTTCAGTGGGCCATGTCTGTCATAATAAAACAGCAGTATAAATAGCACCCAACATCCCCTAGAAGAATGCATAAGGGTGTGTGCATACCACTATTAAGTAATTTTACTAATTTAATAAGAAAAACTCCACTACAAAGTAGCTAAGCAGACACAAAATTAGTTTGTACTTTGTAGATTGGATTGGGGGCAAGCAGCAACTTAATCATCTTATCAAAGGCACACCTCTAATATGTAACCAAAAGTTTGAAAAATACAATCCTTGGTTTTCCTGATGTCTCAATTCAATTTAATTATACTCATCTTTTAAGCATACTCAGTATCAAAATTCCTTGAATCCTTTACTACAGGTTTTGATGCGTGCATGACGATTACTATTACTCCAGAAAAAACACATTTGAGTGATTTGATTAATAGTTAAAAGAAGCAGAAAAATGAGATGAAACAATATCAGGGAAGTCAGTATTTAACAAGAATAGAGGAGACCAAAGTAGTAACTCTGTTGATCTACATGCCAAAAAGCAAGTACCAACTCATGACAGAGTAATCATAGGAAATCGCGAGCAAGATATTTAAAGCTCTAATATCCAAGTTACCTGTTCTCCAGCAAGTGGATCTGGAACATTCTCAACAAGCAAAGGCTCCTGGTTTGATGGATCAGGAGCTAGGGAACGAATGATCTGGACGCGAAGAAGCAAAAATGAAAAGTTCATTACCCACTTCATTGCTACCCAGTACACAAGATAAAGGCTTTTCTTGCTTCTGAAATAGTGTTCAAGTTTCATCAAAATAAACGTACCTCAGCATCTTGAATGTCATCAGAATCCATAGCATTATGATCTTTTCTAGCATTTAAAGGGATAGGATCCTTCATAATGTCAATTCTACTCAATTGAAAATCCCCCGCACCAGACACATGAACCTAATGTATAAGACCGTAAGAAGCCACCACCAGATATACATGTGAAGCAAAAGCTTAGAGAGATATAACTACCAGCTGGTTCACTGAGAGGCTGTGAGCACGCGTATAACCAGTGAGGAGAAGTGTACACTTCTCTGGACTGGAGTCATCTGGTACCATATCAACCTAAAACATAGCATTTCGTAAAATTTTACCTTCAAAGGTTTTGGCACAAACAAGTAACATGAAAAAAAATTAATGGATTGTAAAAGGATTGGACAACCGCCCATCCAAAAATGATTGTGTACAACCTATCACTCAGATTTTTTATGGGTGAAAATCTCCAAGACTTACATTGCAAAAATACCTTCGTTAAAGTTTCCTCACAATAGATGCTACTCCTAACAATGTAAAATTCATAAAAAGATTTGCAATAACTTAGAAGTACTTTTTGAGCAATAAGATAAGGCCGTTGATTTCTCCAATGCGGAGTTGTGAGTCTTTGCTCCTTAAAAAGCCACATGAACTGCAATCAAAATATCAGTAAAGTGTATTAGAAGCAGGAAAAAATGTGAATAAATGGAACACAATCATTATTCAATTACATCTCAATCTGATTAATTCACGGATATATCAGCTAAACCCAAAAAAAGATAACTCATTGCAGAGAATATCACCTTGTGCAAGTCGTCCTTCGTATCTGCAGGATAAAACTTGCAATCCTCTGGAAATTCAGAAGTAAGGCTGGAAGTAACGATCTTTGCATTATTTCGTCTTTTAAGCTCAGTAGGCAGATCCTGGAGGAAAAAACTTCAACCTCAGTACTTGCTTTCTTAGAGAGGTCACAAGTATAAAAACCATATAAAGTCATGAACTGAGAACATACACGAATGAAAACGACAGTGCTTGGTAAACCAAGAGACCTGAACACCGAAAGGCATTGACTTCCAAATGAATCAATATAGTCACATGTGCTTTGTTCAGTAGCTGATGCCACAAAAGCAATCAAATCAGCAACCTACAATTAAACAGGCAGTTGACCATTATAGTGAAAAAAAAAAAGAAAGAAAGAGGGTTACTAAAGTTGACACAATATATCACCAAGATGTAGACAATTTTTTACCTTGGCCATTTCCATACACGATAATAGGTCCCCATGAGGAGCATGCAGTACCTAGACAGAACAACTTGACGATTAAGAGGTTGCTAATTCTTGCACTTAGGATCAAGGATAAAGCGCACATCTTTCAATAATATTACACTGAACCTCACAGAACGATAAAATGATATCCACCACAAAATTGACAAATCAAAAAGAAAGCTGAGCTTGATAACTAGCAGCTTTCTCTAACTAATAACATGAAATAAAAACAGGGGCAGTGACGCCTACTGTTGCTCGCAGTTTGTACTCTGAAGAAGCTACTGTTGATGAAAGAGCTCTGCTAACATCTGCTGAAAGCAATCTCAAAATGTCTTCAGCAAGTGAACTTACATTCACGGATGCGGAAAGAGGGAAAAGAAGCTGTGATAAAAAAATAATAAGACTTTAGGGAGGAAAACAATAGGCACTTGAAGCAACAATATGGGAAGAATTAATTTATACAAAAGGCTTACAATGACACGGGGAGGGCTGGTTGATCCACTTGAAGCCCTTTTTTCTTTCAAAAGAGCTTCCTTCTTCTGCTCTCGTAGCTACAAAATCGAATAGCACTGTCCAGTGTAAGATAATAAGCATTAGAGATATTCAAATTTATTCCCACTCACCATCTTGCTTCGCTGAAGCCGAGCAGCTCGAGCTCCCTGCGTTACATTACGGTTCGATTTTGCAATCCGGTTCTTATCTAAACCACCAAAAGATAAAGAACCATTCAAAAACAGATAAAATTCTTAGTAGAGAAAACAAAATCATAATTAAAAATATATATAAATCTAAACCTTTTTGAGAGATTTTATGAATGTTCCTAGAAGATTTAGAGGAGAAACGGGTTTTGTGAGGCTTATTGACTTGAGCTCGAGATCCTCCCATGGTGATGGAAACAGTGGGATAAACGAACTCCTCCAAAGCAGAGAAAATAGTTCAAAATCTCTCAAAGTTATTTAGGGTTGGCGGCGGGATAAGCTACAGAATTATTTATATGTTATTATTTATGGATAATTAATTAGATAATTAATCCATTTATTTAACTTAGTATAAAATTTGTAATTTAAGGTGACATAATTCGTTAAAATAACAAACAGTTACAAAAATCATTATTATAATAAATTTAGTCCTCAACTTTTTTTATTATATTAATTTAGTTATAATGTTAAGAACCTGCGTTGTTAAACAAAATTGATCTAAACCAGCTAAACCTATGAAGAGCACTAATTAAACAAAAAAAAAAAGCTAACTTTTCTAGAAAAAAAAAGTTTAAAGGTTTTTAAGGGTAAACTATAAAAATAGTTATATTTATTTGCATTAGGTTATATTTTAGTCACTTATATTTGAAATGTTACGTTTTAGTCACTTATGTTATTATTTTGTTACGAAGTGGTCACTCTTCCGTTAAGTTCCATTATCTCCCTAACGGTAATCCTACATAGCAATCCAACTAGATTTTAAGTGCCAACTTAGATTTTCAAATGGGATGAGAATAGATTTTTAATTAAATAAATTTAATTAATTAAAATTTTTAAACCCTAAATCTTAGTTGAAAAAACCGTTCATCTCTTCTTTTTTTTTTTAGTTTTCTTTTTCATTTGACTAAAAAAGCTATTATCATCAGAATTTTTTATTCACGTACAAAAACAAAAGAGGATTCAATGGAGGGTCCAGGTATGCCTTCTTTACCGACAAATTTATGTTCTAAGACTTAAAATCAAGTGGTTGTCGACAAATAAGAAGATGGTAATCGTTTTTGTTCCTAATCATTGTATTTTCCAATTCTTCACGTTCTTGAATAATTGGTTTCTCAATCCGATTATTTCTTATCTGAATCGGCTTGTTTGTTCACAATCCTTTTGTGGGTATTGTAACAGCCCAATTTTGGGCCTAGTCGGAATGGTAGTTTTGGGGCCACAAATCTGTTGAGGAAAATCTTATTTTTATTATATTTTTATGGTCTACGATTTCATGGAAAGATTTCGTGAAAATTTCGTTCAAAAATTTCGATGTTTGGGCACTCAATTTAGTCAAAAAGACTAAATTGTAAATAGTGCAAAAGTTGATTTCTACATGTTAGAAGTGTCCAATTTCTATGAAATTTTAAATTGGAGGTCCTTAAATGGCAATTAGACCATTGGTTAAATTGTTGGACAATAAGTGAAATGGATATTTTTAAGTTAGGGGCATTTTGGTAATTTGATAATTAAATGAATTAAAAACAATATTAAAATGCCAAATTTGTCCATCTTCTTCATATGGACGAAATTTACCAGGAGAAGACATGGATAGGGTTTTCTCAACTTTCCAAGCTCATGGCCCCGAAAAACGAGATTTGGACCTAGAACGGGAGGAAAATTGAAAATCGGGAAAGTTGGTAAAATGACCGGTTTGGTATCGAGGTAAGTTCATATGTTTAATAAGCATTTAATGACGCAAGTTTGAATGTAATCATGTAAGTTATGTGTAAATAATAGCGATATAATTTTATAAATTGTGAATTATATTTGATATGTGAATTAATATTAAATGTGGAAGGAAAATTATTCATGAATTATTCAAGTGATATAGTGTTTAAAATAAGTGTTAAGTGTAAATTCCCGGTTGAACATAGGAATAGAAGTGGATACTAGAGACCAAGTGTTACAAAGATGTTACTGGTGAGTCACGGGTCTTTGGGTGATCTAGCATGTGTTGCGCACACACTCGATACCTTGTATGAGCAGCCCGTGGACATTTCAAAGTGTTATTGATCGGTGGTAGCGGCTACATTACGATGGTAACCGGCTACATTACTGGTAGCTTAACCGGCTACATATCGATGTGTGGCACTTATGTGCTAATTCTCTACGTATCCATGCATATTCCGAGTGTTTAACGGGATTAATAATGAATTAAAGTGAATATGAGATGAAGTGTGTATGCAGGTATAATTGAAAGAATGAGCATACGTGATAATGATTAAGTATTTAAATGTATGTGCAAGTGAATTGGTAAGATTGTACATGTGTAAGTGATTGAATTTGCTAAGTGGAAATACCACGGATGTATATTTAATTCAGAAAGGTGGAGCTATGTGCTAAAACAACTGATTATTTGTTATATTCTGAAGTGTTCATTGAGAGAGATGAATTTACTAAGTGAAATCTGATGTGAAAATGTGGAAATTTTATTGAAAAAGATGAAATTTGAGATAAAACAGTTTAATCAGCAGCATAAGGGTGACTTTGAAAAATCACCAAAAATAGTAGAAATTGAATTAGAAGTTGAATGAGATATAGAATTAAATCTTGATGAGTCTATTTTCATATAAAAGAAACAGAGAAATAAAAGGAATTCTATATTCTGAGATATTTGAATTTTTGTGAGATTGGTTCAGAATGATTACGTGATCCCCTGTTATGACTTAGAAAAATCATTAAAAATAGTAAAAAAATAATTATGGGATATAATTTATATTACTGAAATCATAAATGAGTCTAGTTTCAAATTAACTAAACAAGAAGGTCATCTGAATTCTGTACAAGGAGAAAATTGATTCATAGTGAAGAGAGGTCAGAATAATCAAACAGTGAAATAGGGGAAATTTTAATGAATAAACTGTACTAATTGGAAAGACCAAAAATTCTAGAAATTTTATGGTATGAAGATATGTGAGTCTAGTTTCAGGAAAAATTAGCGGTTTGTAATTCGGAGCTCTGTAGCTCAAGAAATAAATAATTTAGTGACAGCAATTCAAGTAGACAGATTAATGTGAACATGAGTAATAAGGTATAAACATGTGATTTAATGATTGTATCAATTTAAGAACTTGTTGTGAGGATTTATCATGTTGAGGCTTTGGTAAGGCTACAAATGAGTAAGTTGGGAAAGTAAAAACTTAGCATTATTTATGCAAGTTATGAGAGCTTAGTAATAAGCTAAATTTATTGCTAATGCTTATTTTTTTTACATGTGAACTTACTAAGCTTTATAAGCTTACCCCCTTTTCTTTCCCATGTTACAGAGTCCTATTAAACAAGCTCGGGTTGGAGGTCGTCGGAGATCGCTTCACACTATCAAACTATCTATGGGTATCTTTATTTATAAATAATTTAAGTTATGGCATGTATAGGGGCTTGATTAAGTCATTTTGTATATGTGTTAATTAATTTGACCAAATTTATAGCTTCATAATGGTAATAAGGATTATTCTGTATTTGGCCACGAGTTGTGGTTCATATTGGTCATGGAGTTATAATGTTTGTGTATGCATGTGTTTGTTAAAGTTTAAATTATAAGTGAAATTTTGTGGCTCGGGTTTGGTAGATTGTATTGTTAAGTCCGATAATGCCTCGCATCTTGGTTCAACAGAGGATACTGTAAGGGTGTTACTGTGTATTCCATATTTTTCTTTCTTACTGCTGATTTTGTGCTGATATGGAACTAATATAAAAAAATTTACATTCTCAATCATCTGTTCTACATCTGTTTTGGCTTTCTTTGATTAATTTCATTTTAGATGGAATTATTTCACTCATTTTGCTTTTCTTGTATGTGTGAAATCTTGTATGGAGCTCAAC
This sequence comes from Gossypium sturtianum, assembly GCA_025698515.1. Taxonomy (NCBI): domain Eukaryota; kingdom Viridiplantae; phylum Streptophyta; class Magnoliopsida; order Malvales; family Malvaceae; genus Gossypium; species Gossypium sturtianum. The sequence goes on from CM046943.1 coordinate 129,806,313, forward strand.
GTGGAATATATGATTAGGAGATTGTAGTCCTTGAAATCGGCTTGTTACGTTTTTGCATCAAACTAGAGGGTAAACATGCTTGCAAATGTTAGAGTTTTGTTTGGAGAAGGATGCACAAAGAATGTCCAGATAAGCAAGTGATTACAGCAAGGCATTTCTTTCCTGCATGAAATGGTCTAAAGGGTGTCAAAACTCGATTGTTTTAGTGGTGTCTTGGCTCAGTTTCACTACTTCCTCTGAGACATGAGATTTGTGCTGTAGATTTAGTTAAGTTTTATATCTGAACTGTACATCCCTTGTGTAATAGCCCAATTTCGGTGAAATCGGAACAGTGGTCTTGGGACCACAAATCCGAGCCGAAAAATAAAATCTATTTTTATTTTACCATATGATCCATATTATACTAGAAATTTCATGTGAAAATTTTAAAAAGAAATTTTTATTGATTATGTGCTTAATTACGAGAAGGACCAAATCGCATAAAATGCAAAAGTTGGATTCTAGTAGCTAGAAGGATCAAATAGCTATGGAATTCAAAACTTAAGGTCCTTATATGGTAATTAGACCATTAAGAAAAGTATGTAGATTTTTCTTGGTGACTCATCCATGGAAATATAGAAAAAGGGTAAGGACTAAATTGGAAAGTAAAAATTTTAATTAATTAAAAGATGATAAAATAGATATCATCTTATTTTCTCATCTTCTTCCCCAAAATAAAACATGGAAACCCTAGGAGAGAGAGAAAAGACTTTCATGTCCAAATTGGGTAAGTTTCTTTGTCCCGTTTTTAGTAAGTTTGATATTTTTGGAATCGGGATAGCTTAATCTCTATATTTGGGGGATTAATTTGAAAATTTATCAAAGTATGAAAATGGGTCATGGATGTATATGCTGGAAATTAGAAATTTATGGTAGAAAATGAAAGATTATTGATAGATAAACAACTTTTACAAAGTGATTTTTGATTAAAACATGATTTAGGGACTAAAATGAAAAGTTGTAAAATTTGATGAAAAATTCTGAAATTTTATGAATACATGTGCTGTAAAATTTGTAATGGGGCTTTGGTTAGGCTTGAAATAGGGAGTAATTTGCACAAGTTTCATTTTCCGAGCCTAGGGACGAAAATGGAATTTATGGAAAAGTTAGGGGCAAAATAGTAATTTTGCCTAGGATGAAAATTTAGTCCACATGAATGTAAAATATGATAAATTGATGTTAAATTTACTCGTATAGATCCGGATAGACCAAATCCGGAGTTAGAACGAGGAATGAGGAAAATGTCGGATTAGTAGATTTTACGTACACGAACCTTTGTCGAGGTAAGTTCGTGTAACTAAATTGTATATGTTTTTATGCTTGATTTAAATGTTGTGTTTGTGAATTTTATCAATGTCATAAATATGTGAAATGATCACCTACTCGATATAGCCCGATAAATGAAAATGCCCGATAAAATGGTAAATGAATAAAATGTTACTCGTATGCTTGACATGAATGTGGTGTAACACCCCTTACCTGTATCCAACGCCGGGACAAGGTACGAGGCGTTACCTAAATTAAACACATGCATACACATAATTCCGAATCATAAAAGTCCGTTCAAATTTAAAACTTTTCAAACTTCCTCTTAACAACCTTAATATGGGCCTACGAAGCCCAAAACACACCTTAGAAATGTTTTGAGATCAGATCGAGTTCTTTGGAAAACCTTGGAAAAAGTCATTAAAAACAGGGGCACACGTCCGTGTGGAAGTGTGATAGGCCCGTGTGGATTTATTTCTCAATTCGAGCCTACAGTGGGTTTCCACACGGCCTGACACACGCCTGTGTCCCACACACGGCCATGACATGCCCGTGTCTTAGCCCGTGTGCAAAAACCTTGACATTCTGTTTCTGACATCATCATCCCCATAGGGTCACACGGCCAAGGCACACGCCCGTGTCCTTAGACCGTGTGGCGAATTAAATTCCTAAATTCAGATGCAGACTTCACACGGCCTAGGCACATGCCCATGTCTTAAGGTTGTGTCTTCAACACGGTTGAGACACATGGTCGTGTCTCAGCCCGTGTGGTTACTACTGGGCATTCTATTTTGCCAACCTAGGGATCTGGGGGACACACGGCCGATCTACACGCCCATGGGGCAGACCGTGTGTCACACACACCCGTGTGTCTACCCGTGTGGACAAAAACAAGGCTATTTACCAAGCCCTTTTTGCCACCCCTACTTGCACCAGCATAAGCCACCTCAAACAACCTACTCATTCATGCATAAATATATCAATTTCTCAACCATACAATTTGCATATTCATAATAAACACCATCATTTTTATAACTCAGAAATAAATATTAGCCATTAACTATGGCCTTATACAAAAAGAATTCATCTTCAAATCAAGCCAACACATTTGGCCAAAACCATATGATACTTGACAAATACTAAGCCCCTATACATGCCATACTCAAAAAGATGAAACTAATTATACCAAATGTTCAATTTGATAGTGTGATCGAGCCTCTGACGTCCTTTGAATTCCCGAGCTAACTTGGTGGATCTATAAGAAAATGGAAAGGAGAGGGAGTAAGCATAAAGCTTAGTAAGTTTACACGTAAATAATGAACACCATACCACATACTTATTCATCAAGAACATTACATACAACTCAAGAACAATTCTGAACCTTGTAATTGTACTTACTCATTTCAATTCTTACCACATACCAAATACATATCATAAACATTGCTCACATTTACATGCACTTATACCCTGCACTTATCACCACATAGACACACGAAATTTTCACTTAGTCAAAATTTCTCGATGAACACTTCGGAATAATACTAGATACACAGTGGTTTCGCACACAACCCACCATTAATAAATAACACGGTGGTATCGCACACAACCCACCAATAATCACATATCCACGGTGGTATCGCACACAGCCCACCAACAATTACTTATTCACGGTGTTTATCTATCATTATCTTATTCCAAAGGTTCGTCCGAGAATTTCCTCACTTTTCGTCATTTTAATAGATATCGATAATATTTATTCACATTTCACACAATGCATTAATATGTAAAAACATAAGTAAAAAGGACGTATCATTTACATATAAACTTACCTCGATACAAAATATGTCAATTTGCAATTTAGTTCGAAACATTGCCTTTTCCTCGGTCAAGGTTGATTCCTCGTTCTTCTTGATCTATAATGACATATTTAGCTTATTAAATAATCACATAAATCAAATTACTCCAAAATTCCCTATTTTGGAAAAATTACCGTTTTACCCTTAGACTTTTACAAAATTACAATTTTGCCCCTAGGCTTGTAAATCTATTTTCATCAAATTTCCTTATTAACCAAGCCTAGCCGAATATACTTTAAGCTTATAGCAACTCACAATTCCAATTATTTCACACATTTACTACTCATTTTATAAACTTCACAAAATGGTCCCTTTTGGTGTTTTCATGAAAAATCCTTTCACAAAGGTTGTTCATTAAACCACTAAGATTCATTTTCTTCCATAAAATTTCAGCAAACAAATAAACACTCTCATGGAAAAACCCTAGACTCTCAACCATTTTGCAAAATAGTCCCCTCATTAGCTAGCTTAAGCTACAAGGGTTCTAAAAGTACAAAGATTATCAAAAATGATCATCAAAAACACTTACTTGCAAGGATTAAAGATTGCTGAAATTTTCAAGCTCCCATAGCCCTTTCTTGAGTGTAAAAATCGGTGGAGAGGTGAGTGAATGAAAAAGATGACAACTTTTTCTTATTTTATTCTATTTCTCTAATTAAGTCACCTAATCCACCAACTTTGACCAAATTTTAAAATTTCTTGTCCCCTATGGTCGACCAACACTTTCTAAGGGCCTAATTGCACTTTAAGGACCTCTAATTTAATATTCTATAGCTATTTGACACCCTTAACTTGTAAAATAAAACTTTTGCACTTTATGCAATTTAGTCCTTTTTCAAAATTAAGCATGAAATCACTAAAATTAATGCACCAAAATTTTCATGCACTCATACAATCATGTTATGACTCATAAAATAATATAAAAAATAATTTTATCCAACCTCGAATTAGTGGTTCTGAAACCACTATTCCGACTAGCCCCAAAATCGGGCTGTTACATGTGGAATGTGTTTTACTTGAATTACATAAATGTTACGGAGGTATGAAATAATCAAATGCCGGATAGTGCTTGAAAAGTGTTTAAATCCCGGTTGAATAAATGGAAAATCGATGGATATGTGATTTCCCGAAACGAAAGAGGTCCTGCATTTGTTGCGGATAGGATTTAGCTCAGATGAGTAATCATTCGACCTCAATTCTGATAGGATTTAGCCCAGATAGGTAATCCTGATATAAGTCCTCTCGAGCATATGTTATGGATTGGATTTAGCCCGGACGGGTAATCCAAATCAAGCTCTTTAAAGTATATGTCATAAAAAGGATTTAGCCTGGACTAGTAATCCTGTAGTATATATATATATGTGGCTTGAGAGTGTACTCTCTGAAATAGTACCTTATGGGTACCATTGAATATGAATTGATGGATCCTGATTCGTACACCTCGAGTGTACTACTTATGTATCCATCGATAATTCAAATAAATTCAATGGGCAAGGTTCTGAAAGGGGCAAACAAAAATTTAAGACAAATTGACATGGAATGGTGTATATGATATGGAAATATGACATGAAAGAATATTACATGAAAGTCAAAAAAATGATGATACATGACAAGTGATATATGAAATATGATATGATGATATTTGTGCATGGAAACTATTTGATGAGAATGTTCATTCTTGATTATAGACTTGTATAACTAGAGTGTACTAATCGTGACTTTGATATTCCGAGTAATATGTGTAAAGTTCTGACGGGAAATGATCTGAACTTGAAATGAACTATTATGAAATTATACTCAAAATAATTAGATGAATTATGTATGTTGAATGAATACATGATGTGGAAAGCATATGTGCTTGGAAACTTGATTATTGTTGAGCCCATACATGTCTTGATATTACTATGGAATATATGACTAACAAGGGCAATGAGGATGTGTGTAGGGCTTGAGATCAAAGTGGTTGAATATGCCTTACTTAGTTACCTCAAATAGGATGAATGGTAAGTTAAGTACCATGTTATACGAACTTACTAATCATTTTATGCTTACCCCGTTTTATTTTCCCTTGTTTTAGAGTAATCGAAAACTCGTTGGATTGGAAGCTTGGCGGAGATCACTCACACTATCCATCGGCCTATGTCGGTATATATATATGGTAAACCAATTATGGTTGTAATGGCATGTATAGGTTATGTTAGCCATATTGGCATGAAAATGTAAATGATTTTTGTAATCTAGCCATTGGAATGGCTAGTGATGATTATGTTTTGGTACATGTATATATGTATTTAAGTTCATGTTATAGAGATAACATAGGTACTATATATTGTTTGATTAAGAAAGGGGAAACAAGTATGCTTATTAAAGAGTAAGATTGTAAACATGAATGCTTGTGATGATATATCATGTTAAATGATAGAGTTTGCTCATCTTGAATGCTTGAAATGGTTGGTATTTGTATGTGTGATTCAAGTGCAAGTCATGGGTGAAATTTTGGGTGAGAAATAAAGCTAGAAATGGCTTTATTTTGTCCACACGGGCATACACACGGGCGTATGTCGAGACCGTGTGTGACACACGGCCTGATAACATGGGCAAGTGGTTAGGCCATGTGTCCCCTGCACCTTAATTTTGAGAAATAGAATGCTCAGAATTGAGCACACGGGCAGAGACACGGGCGTGTGTCTCAACCGTATGTGCCACACGGCCTAGAACACGAGCGTGTGTCTTGGCCGTGTGAAACCTGCACCTAATTCGAAAGGAATTAATTAACCATACAGCCTAGCACACGAGTGTGTGGCATGACCGTGTGGCGCAATTTAGAGAGCAACCTAAATCAAACACGGCCTGAGGCACGGGCGTGTGAGCCCTGCACCTTGGAAAATTTTTGAAATGTCACGAAAAATTCTTAGAGTTGCCAATTAATTCCTTACTCGATTCTAATGTTCGTATTGGGCCTCGAGGGTCCATTTAAGGGACGTTACGAATGATTTTAGAAAGAGTATATTGATTGACATGATTTATCTGAGAATGTTCTAAAAAGTTTTGGTAAAGCTCCGTAACCCTGTTCTGGCGATGGATACGGGTTAAGGGTGTTACACCTTGTGTCTAATTTGTTCCACAAATCATTTTAATGCTTTAGTCTGATTCACCCTTATTAGCTGCATTATGATCCCTGCGTCTCCCCTTCTATGCTATGTGCACCTTAATTTTCTTTGAGAATTGGTCATATTCTGCTCAAATTTACCCCTCTTCCATAAGTTATTTATTTCAATGTTCTTTTAGACATGCAACAAAATCATGTTGATTGATATTAATTTTTTGAAATCTGCAATCTTTTCAGGCTTGCAGATTGATATTAAGAATTGTGATTGCTCGTAAATGTTCCCTCGATCATGTTGATGATCAAGCTGTTGCAGTCCCACATGTAATTGCTCTTTTGCTTATGCATTGTCAATCCACTCCTACTAAGAGCTAGTTAGAAGAAGCTAACAGGGTCGAAGAGGACGAGGAAGATCAAAGAGACAAACAAGAGTGCAAGAGGAAAGACGAGGAAAAAAGAAAAAAAATTGAGGTCTTTAATGGAAGAAGAAAACAGGAAGGTGAAAAAGAGCTTAGTAGTGATGAAATATTACCCTGATTTCTACGAAATTTCATCTGATATAGCCTAAGAGACATGGTTTGTTGGTGGAATGAAGGATCATTTATCCCAAAGCCGAAGTTGGAAGAGATGATTATATTATATTATTATCCCTGGTGACTACTCTGTTTTCTTCATAGTTTCACTTTATAAATACTTCTTTGTGCTTTATTTTTGAACCCTTTCATCTGAGAACTGGAAATTCTAAGCCTAATCACCACATTATAGTTTTACTTTTGGAATTTTGATATGTTTCCATTGTTGTGTATGATTTGAAAGTTGTATGTATTTAATTTGTGCCACATAATTTGTACAACTTTCCTTTCTTTTTCAATTGGAAAATGATTTTGATGCTATTCTATGCTATGCCATGTAAATTCCTGAGTTTGTGTTATTTTCATTTGCATGTCTGCATGTAATGAATTTATCTGATCAAACCTTTTATTGATGCTTGCTTGTTTGATTGCATTGGAAAAAATCTGGAATGTGTAGATGTTTTCACCATGAAACTAAAGCTGATTAGAGTGAATTAACCAGCAAGGTTGGCAGAAGTACGGTTGAATTCATAATAAGAAAGAACCTTTAAAACAGGGGTCAGACATGTTGACGGAATCATGGGTGTAAATAAAATATGAAACAGACATGTAAAATTGAAATTAATTACCAAATAATATGAGCAATTTCATGCTAGAAAAATCAGAATCTTTTGTCTCGTAGTTAACAATTATTTTCACTTAATTTGCATGGTAAAAAGGAGAGAAAGAAATAAACAGGCACTGCATTACTTTGATCTTGTATTTATACATTTTTTTTACTTCAACTGGTTGCTGATTTGGTCTGCAAAATGAAAGTAATCAATTTTAATTTCACATGTGGTTGTCTTTACCATGAATACCTCACGCATAATTTATGAAAATTTTACTCTATAAGTTTGCTCCACAAGACATATATTTTAGTTTGTCTATATATATTAGTGTGAGGATGAAAATAAACTTATGAGATATACAAATGAGGTCCTTTAAAGAGTTGAACATAATGCGTAGTGAGGAAAAAAATGGCATATAGATGATATCTTTAAAAGATGTAAGAAGAGTTGAACTATTTTACTCCCCTTTGAGAGAATATGTATAATCTAACATTTCTCAAGTAATTGTTCAATAGTTTAACATTTCAAAAAAAAAAAAATTGTTTCAAACCCTCAATTAAGACAAAATGTATAATCTAACTATTGTTAACATGATTCAACAACCCTTCCAAAAAGATATATTCTTTGTTCACAAAACAGATTTCCCTCAACAAAATATTTTCCTAACTGTGCAACAAAATGAAATCCAATTCAGTTAAAGCAATTGATCCATCCTTAGGCGTTTTTCAGATTGTGATAGTTGTGTTGCAGTGGAGTCATTGATCTGTTGAGTTGGCATCCATCTGACTATTGTTTGTTGACTAAGTGTGTAACCGTCTGGTTTATACCCTAGTCGGAACAGTGGTTTCGGGACCACAACTCTGAGTCAGTAAATTATTTTAATAGTATTTTATGTGTCTCTGATAAGTGATTATGCATGTGCTAAAGTTTCGTAAGTTAATTTGGCCATCTGTGTGTTTAATTTGACAAAAGGGCTTAATCGCATAAAATGAAAGTTTAATGGTTAAATGTGAAAGTATCAAATTGATGATGTCTTTATAATTTGGAGCCCTTAAAAAGAAATTTGGCCCATTGAAAGGATAGTGGACGGTAGATGGACAAGTATGTCCATAGTTTGAATGTTTAGTTATTAAGGATTCATTAAGGGTAAAAAGGGAATTTGATAATTATGTTATAAATGATAAAACAAAAGCATGAAATGGCTATTGTTATCATATTTGTCCACCGAAAATAAAAGAAGAAAAGAAAGGGTTTGAATGTTTCTAATATTCGGCTAGCTTGGGGTCAAATTAAGGTATATTTTGGTTTTAGATTTTGATGATTTTTATGGTTTTGAGATTGTTGCTTAGTCTACTATCAAGCCCATGTCTCAATTTTGTGTATTGATGATGTTTATGAGATATACCATTGATGATATGTTGAGCTTTGTGATGAGTTTAGTTGTTAAATGAAAGATTTGAGCTAGATGAACATACTTTGTTCTTGAAATTTTGATGAATTTAGCTAATTAGGGCTAAATTGAGAAAATAGTAATTTGAAGGATTAAATTGCAAATTTGATGGAAAATATGGGCTTGTATGAGATGTATGAACATTTGACTAAGCATGAGTATGTGATGATTTTGTGAATTTAATGTTTTGAGAAAAATAGACTAAATTGATAAATTGTGCAAATGTGAGGGTTAATTTGCAAATAGACCTAAATGTGTGTCCTTGGATTGAATTTAATTAGTTAGTGAATAAAAGGGTTAATTCTGAATATGTATAGATCAAGAACCGAGGAAAACGGACTTAGACCGTGAAAAGATGAAAGTAACTGAGTAGCCGTTTCTATTTCCGATAAATCGAATCCGAGGTAAGTCATATTGCAAATAAATGTAATTGTATTGAGTTGAGCATATTCATATGCCTATCGTTGATAATGAATGCTTATGAAGTGTTATGCAAATGAATTCTGAGATAAGATCGACTTAGCGACAATGTCCGAGAAGTCCCGTACGAACCTAGGAATACATAGGTATCTGTTCTGTTTTATCATGTAAGACCACGTCTGGGACGTTGGCGTTGATTTGAGACTTCATGTAAGACCACGTCTGGGACGTTGGCATCGATATTATCTTTATGTGTAAGACCACGTCTGAGACATTGGCATCGATATTATCTTTATGTGTAAGACAATGTCTGGGACATCGGCATCGTATTGATTTGTGTAAGACCCTGTCTGAGACAGTGGCATCAATATCTGTGTGCATGTAAGACCTCGTCTGGGATGTTGGCATTGTATAACTATTCTGAGTTTTCTGAGTATCCTATTAGGTTCCTATCAGTTCAACGGGCAAGTCTGTGATAAGAATGGTTAAGTGATTTGTATATCCGTTTCAGGTACGTTGATTTATACACTAAGTGTGTATATAAGGTAAGTACCTATGTGATCTCACTACGATGATTATGTATATTGGAATAACAATATGATATGTGAAAGTAAGCATGAATGAGCTATGTTTATATAAGACTTTTGAATTGATGAATGTGACAAATATGGCCAAGTACATGGATCAAAGCATATATGTGATAGTTTGCTAAGTCATTAAGTTATGCCAATGTACCTATGTGCATATATGCCTTTCATGCTAAGTTTGTTTGTATTATGACTTACTAAGCTTTTGGAAAGCTTACTCTGTGTGTGTTTTCTCTATTTTATAGGTCGTCAAAGCTACTGAAGGCTCGGGACCGTTGAGGATCGTCATCACACTACTCAACTTGTGTTTGGTACATTTTGGAAATGTATATAGCTAAATATGGCATGTATAGGCTAGTATTTGTTATAAGCTTGTTATATGAACTTAGCCATGTGATTTGGCTAGATATGAGTTGGGAATTTGCTTTAATGAATGTGATGTGTGAAGCATGTTTTTGGCATGGTTGGATGTCACATGAAATGGTCAAGTTTTGATTAAGCAAATGAATGAATTATGCTTGTGATGAGATGAGTTTTAGTCTTGTAATTTGGATGGTTATTTTGGTATGTTCTTGGTTGCCAAATTGGCATGAGATGTCTTGATGATTTTGCTTGTAGGTAAGACCCATTGGGTGGCATTTTGGCCTTGCAAATGGCCTATAATGTCACACGGTTGTGGCACACGGGCGTGCCTAGTGAACGTGGGGCTAAGTCAGTAGCTAGCCTAGGAGTACACGGCCAAGACACACGGGCGTGTCTAGTAGCCATGTGAAAAAGTTAGTATATGGCCTAAGAGTACACGGCCTTAGCACACGGGGTGCTGGGTGGCCGTGGGTGTAAAGTCAGATTCGACCACGGCCAAGGTAAACGGGCGTGCTTGGTGGCCGTGGAGTTAAGTTAGATTCGACCACGGGGAGGACACACGGGTGTGTCGAGCAGTCGTGGGAGGCACACTGCCTGCCTACATGAGCGTGTAACCCCTGAAACTTAGAAAAGTTTTAAATTTCTGTGAAATTTTGTATGTGTTCTGGTTTAGTCCTGACCCGGTTTATAAACATGTTTTAGGTCTCGATGACCTACTAAGGGGACACTATGTTTGAGGTTGATATATAATTGTATGACATTTCTGTAAATGTTTCCGATCTGTCTGGTAACGCCTTAACCCTAGTCCGGCGACGGATACGGGTTAGGGGTGTTACAAAGTGGATTATTCCTTTTGAAAGGTAATTTGGCCCTAAAATTTGCTGTCAGGTTTGAGCTTTGTTGGGTTAAGGGTGGTTGGCTTGATGTGTTATCCATTGAAGTGGCTTGGTTCAAAATTTGCAGGCTCGGTGATTGGCTTGCCATTTGGTTACCCCCAACAATCCCTTTGTAAGTCCTTGTATTATGGCCTAGTTTGCCACATTTGGTGCAGTTAGCTTGCTGTCCTGTCTTGCTTAATTTTGGTCCACTTTTTCTTGCTCCATCTACTTCCTTCCTCCTTGTTTGTTTGGGTCTTCCTGGGGGCCTTCTAATTATGGGAGGAAGAATGGGTTCCATGTCCCTCACATGTTCCCATTGCATAGGACCTATACACAAAAATTTAAAGATGTCAAACACATTTTATAAATAAGTAATATTTCATAAAGGTTTAGGGTTTTAGGGCTATTACCTTTTACAGGGTTAATCAAGTGGTCAGTAAATATTCAATCAAGGCGTGTGATAAAGATAACATGTATTGACATAAGTTTCAGAGCTCACAGCAAGTAATTGCATGCAAGAAACAGCATGCTTACATGGGATTCCTGACAAGTCTCATTTTTTGCATGAACAGGAGGAGTTGAGGAGGTCAACAACATGCTTGTTTCCTAATCCACAGTCTACCTCATACTTCTCATTTCCAGCATATACCGACCATATACTACAAACAAAGTAACATTTTAAAGTTTTAAAAACTTTTCCATCCAAGTAACAAAATTCAAGCTAAGTAAAAAAGAGTTAGGAAAACTTACTTATTGGACTGACTAACAATTTCAGACAACTTCTTCTGTATCCTTGGACATAAAGGTCCAGGATACTTCTCAGCAGCCTCTCTCATAGAAACCAACCTAGTCATGACTTTTCTTTTAATTATTTCCAGCATCGTTAGGATGGGTTTATCTCTAGCTTCTTAAATGATTTGCAAGGAGAGCAAGTCCTTAAATAACTCCAACAACAATTATACAACATGAAGTGATAAACAGTCAGATTTAAAAAATAAATTTTTACGTTGTTGAAACATTCATTGTTGTTGTTTAGTAGTAGATCAGATTTGCATCTGGTTGAGAAGTGGGCTCTTGACCAAGTCCTTAGATCCTTGTCACGCAGCCAAGCCTCAGTAGATTCTGATAGTGACCTCATTTCAGACATTGCTTATTCAAATTGTCTTGGAAAAGTTGCTTTAGCAGCTTTCCAGTAAGTGAGACGCATAACTTGGCCTCTAAATCCTTCCATGTTTTTAAAATTGTTGTAAAGATTTCTGACACAATTTCTTGCTTCAACATTAGGGAACAACAAAGAAATTGCTTCTATTAAACCCTGTAAAACTATTAAAACAGCATGATAAGCAATCATTTTTATATAAGTAGGAGTTGTTGATCTCCAAATCCCTCTGTAACAACTCGAGGAACCAAAACCATGATTGTTTGTTTTCACTCTCAACTGCAGCAAAAGCCACTGGATATATACAATCATTGGCATCAACCCCAACAGCAGCAAGCAAATGTCCACCATAATATCTTTTCAGCCAACACCCATCTAACCCTATAATTCTCCTAAAACCAGTTAACCAACCTGATTTGCATGCTTCAAGGCATATATAAAGCCTATGAAATAGCCTACAGTCTAATTTACAAATGGTTGTTGTACCAGGGTTGCTTCTCCTTAACTCAAGTAAATAATCGTATATATTGGCATATTGGGCTTTGTGATTCCCTTGAACTAGTTTCAGAGCCCTAATCTTAGCCCTCATACATTTAGTCCGAGACACTATTGTTCCAAAATCCACCCTAATATCATTTTGTAAAGATGTTAAGGAATAATTGGGATCAACTTGAAATTTGTGTAAATAATGTCTAGCCATCCACTTTGAAGTAATATTCTTATTTTTCATTACCTTGCCACACTTATGGTGGTTGACTAAGGTCTTAATTTGCAAACTCCCATCCATTGGATCCTTGGGATTTAATTTGGATGCCCACAACGTCCATGGACAACTAGGTACACAGACTGCTTTCACCCTAAGCTTGTCATTCCTAGTTAGTTTGGTTACTACCCTATTTATCCTCCCATACTATTTAACTGCATCTTTTAAAATGTCTCTACTAAGGAAAACCAAACCCTTTATCAATATAGGGTTCCTCATATCAGTTTGAGGATTGAATAGAGGGTGCTTTTTATTCCCATATTTATCATAATCCACGTCATTATTCAAATCATCATCACTGTTATCAAAGTCATCTTCTAAACCCCAAAAACTTGAACTTGGTAAGTGGTCTAACTTTTTCTGTATCATTTCACCTACTAGTTCAACCTCTGGTTCATCTACCCTATCACTATCAGACTCAAAAGAATCAGAATAAGAAGTACTTGACTCATAAGCTTTATATGAACTATCATCTGAGTCAGACGCTTCTCCTCCAAAATCTCCCCCTAAAGTATTTTGTTCAACATCAAACCCTAAACCAAAAAAGGAAAATAAAACATTATATTAGTATCAACAAATTGCACAACAATTCAAACCTGAAAAAACATTATATCAACTTCAGTTCAATTTCAAACAACATTACTAATGAATTCATGAACATTTTAGGACATTCGGACAGCAGACGATATTCACATTTGGACAACATTAAAATACATAATCTAGAACATGAAAATAGTAGTCATTATTCACATTTTGACAACATAAATATGCGCATTAAGATACATTATGTGTAACGCCCAGAATTTTGGGCCTAGAAGAAATAGGTTTTGAACAGGGGAACAGTTAGGAAACTGCACATAAATATTTAGTTGTGCAAGAAAGTGACATAAGTTGCTTGTTTTCTTTAATGGCTAAGTGATTTGGGTGTGTATGGGAGTGTTTGAGAAGCCTGGGTTCAAGTCTTGGGTTTTGCAGAATTTTTAGTTTTGCTCTTAAATGAATCTGGACACTGGAATATTGACCTTATCAATAATAGTGCTTATTTTATGACACAAAAAGAGCTTGTGGTCTAGTGGCAAGGTGGCGTGTTGTGTAACTGTGAGGTCTGAGGTTCAAGTCCTGGGTCGCACAATGGGGTATTTATTTGCTGCTTGAGCTGTGTAGGTAGTGGAGTTGGACTAAAACACAGCTAAGGGGAGTTTGAATAGAAGTGGAATGGAGTTGTTGGGGGAGTTGAGGAGAAATCGGTGGAGTAATTCAAGGAGGGATAAGGGGAGAAATACTAGGAGAAAATCAAGGAGTTTGATTGAGAGGAAGTGTTGTGCCGTTTGGGGGAACTCTAGCTTTGAGAATTCGGCTGGAGAAAATGTTTGTCATTTTCGGTATTCGAGGAACATTTTGGTGTTAGCATCTTCCGAATTCTCCTTTTCTTTTCTTTCATTTATCGACTTTTGGTTCATTCGGATCTGTATTGGTTGCTGCGCATTATTCAACAAAAGTCCCTCCTTCTCTTTTTGTTTTCTACCTCCCAATATTTTTCTTGTTTTGACCGAGAGCTATCTCCCCTTAACGGATGTGGTTTAGCCGAATATCACCCTTTTGTTTTATCACTCTCTGCGCCGATCTTCTCTTTGCTGCTTCTTGCTGTTCTAGTGCTGCAAGTGTTTCTGATTATCGGTAAAGTGTTTATACTCCTCACTTTTTAATTAAACCTGTTCTCTTCTATTCTTTTTTCTTAAAACCGAATACCCTCCTTTTTATCCTTTGATTACCGACTGTTGAGTCTTTCCTCACGATGTGTTACTCGTTGCGCTTCTAGGGTTTTCCTCGGGGAGTGGTGGAGTGTAAGTGGTTTTGAAGTAGTTGCAACCCTTGTTCTCAGCGTTCAATCAAGGTAATATGTTACCTCACTTTTGGGGTTTAGGCTGTATACTGATTATGTTCTTATAGGATATCATCTGTGGATTGAGGCCACTTATATGGTCTACCTTGGTTAATGAGATCGGTGTTTGTGGTACATATAATCAATAAAAGCGTGTGATCACTTTTGGTTAACGGTCTTGGAGGACTAAAGTCGCCTCATTCAAGCAAGGTAAGGATGGTGTTTTTGGATTAAGTGTCAATAAGAGGGTGCTATACCCTAACGATTAAAGGACTGACATTGGGTCATGTTTGAATCTAGGTTGGTGTACGTAGAGATTTGCGCTCTTCTCGTAAACAGGTGTGTAAACACCCCACTGTAACTGTAGAATGGAAAAAGCCAAAAATACGGCGCTTGAGACCACACGAGCGTGTGATTGCTCGTGTGGTAAGCCAAACCCAAAAATTGTGGGCGATAGACTGTAGAGGCCTCCATGAGCTTTTTCATGGGCTTAGGCCGTAATGGGCCACGTTGGGCCGAATGGGCCCATTAGGCTTGTGGGCTCCACACGGATGAAATCCACGATTTGTGGCAAATATTGTACTGGGCTATGTAGGTCTCATAGCCGTGGTGAAATCTAGGCTGAATGGGCCGCACGAACGTGTGGGCCCACTTGGGCCGAGTAATGGGCCTTGGGCCCATTTACACTATTATGACCATTTAGGTTACCAGAGTCGCTCGAGGCAACTGCGGACCTTCTGAGAGGTCGATATCTGCACCGAGACCCCAAAGTAGGTAAAATGACCGAAATACCCCATAGGAAAAAAATGACCGAAATACCCCCATAGGGTAAAATGACTGTTATGCCCCTAGGAGATGAAATGATTGTTATGGTCTTATGTTATGTATGACTGATTTGCTCTATGATATGTATGACTATGATTGAGCATGACATTTTGCATACACGTATGATATTATGTCATGACATATTGCATGGGGATGGGTTGCTATATTTGGAGGAAGTGTACTGTGCTGATAAGGTCGCACGGGTCACCCAAGACGACTGTGGACCTACTGATGGCTACATGTCATTTATTTTACTGGCAGCTTTGTTGCAATACTGTTTAGTGCTACAACCGGTGCTAATCTTGGTGTGTCTGGCTGGGTGGGTCGATTTTATCCCCACATGGAGTGTTTGGCGGGACGGAGTGGTGTGTAGAGGCTGGATTGGGTAGGATTTCTGAATGCATATCTGCACTGATTAATGATACTGTACTGTTACTTCGTCGATTAATGATATTACATACTGATCACTGCATGACTGATATCTGTTACTATTATGGGCCAAGGCCCCACTGATACTAATACTGACATTGGGCAAAGGCCCTACTGATTACTGGCATTGTGTTGGGCTCAAGCCCAATCGTTTACTGTTACAGGAAAGGGCTTAGGCCCACACCGAATCGGATCTATTATTATTGTAACTTCGGCTCGAGCCCAAACCGCATTTATCTACTGTTTAACTGACTGTTTGCTTGTTAGGGGATTACACACTGATTTTTCGTAAACTCACCCCTCTGTTTAACTGTAAAAAAAAAACTTCCGCAATAAATGAGATTTTGAAAATTAGTAACGTTTTAAAAGTGATTAGTCTTTAATGATGCACGCTTTGGAAATGAACAACCCGTTTTGGAATCACAGTTTAATAAAAAAATGATTAATTGATTTTGAGGATTTCAACGACAACAAGTTTTACGCTAAACACTTCAATGTGACACCGCCAGATTCGGCCATAACGTCTAGGTCGAGTTTGGGGTGTTACATTATGACAGCAGCTGTAAATTACATTTTGAAAACAACTGTAAATTACAAGTGCAAATTGTTAACACATTGTGGCAAAATTGGGAAACTTTAATCCTTACTTCGACAATTAGAGTGAAGTTAACATTATATACATCTTTAAATCAATTATTTGTTATACATTTGCATCAAACTACACCTGAGTTAAAATGAAAAGCTGAACATAGACATAAGCATAAAGGACTGACAAAGAATAAGGTTTGTTTTGCTAGGACAGAGAAAAAAATTGAGCAATCACAATTTTTAATATCAATCTGCAAGCCTGAGAAGATTGCAGATTTCAAAAACTTAATATCAATCAACATGATTTTGTTGCATGTCTAAAAGAACATTGAAATAAATAACTTATGGAAGAGGGGTAAATTTGAGCAGAATATGACCAATTCTCAAAGAAAATTAAGGTGCACATAGCATAGAAAGGGAGACGCAGGGATCATAATACAGCTAATAAGGGTGAATTAGACTAAAGCATTAAAATGATTTGTGGAAAAAATTAGACACAAGGATGTACAGTTCAGATATAAAACTTAACTAAATCTACAGTACAAATCTCATGTCTCAGCGGAAGCAGTGAAACTGAGCCAAGACACCACTAAAATAATCGAGTTTTGACACCCTTTAGACCATTTCCTGCAGGAAAGAAATGCCTCGCTGTAATCACTTGCTTATCTGGACATTCTTTGTGCATCCTTCTCCAAACAAAACTCCTAACATTTGCAAGCATGTTTACCCTCTAGTTTGATGCAAAAATAGTAACAAACTGATTTCAAGGACTGCAATCTCCTAATCATAAATTTCATGTTGAGCTCTATACAATATTTCACACATACAAGAAAAGCAAAATAAGTGAAATAATTGCATCTAAAATGAAATTAATCAAAGAAAGCCAAAATAGATGTAGAACAAATGATTGAGAATGTAAATTTTTTTTATATTAGTTCCATATCAGCACAAAATCAGAAGTAAGAAAGAAAAATATGGAATACCCACAAAGGGATTGTGAACAAACAAGACAATTCAAATCAGAAAAAATTTGATTGAGAAACCAATTATTCAAGAACGTGAAGAATTGAAAAATACAATGATTAGGAACAAAAGCAATTACCATCTTCTTATTTGTTGACAACCACTTGATTTTAAGTCTTAGAACATAAATTTATTGGTAAGAAGACATACTTGGACCCTCCATTGAATCCTCTTTTGTTTTTGTAAGTGAATAAAAAATTCTGATGATAATAGCTTTTTTAGTCAAATGAAAAAGAAAACTAAAAAAAAAGGGAGATGAGCGGTTTTTTCAACTAAGATTTAGGGTTTAAAATTTTTAATTAATTAAATTTATTTAATTAAAAATCTATTCTCATCCCATTTGGAAATCCAAGTTGGCACTTAAAATCTTGTTGGACTGTCACGTAGGATTACCATTAGGGAGAGAACGAAACTTAACAGAAGAGTGATCACTTCGTAACAAAATATTAACATAAGTGACTAAAATGTAACATTTCAAACATAAGTGACTAAAATGTAACCTGAAGCAAACAAAAGTGATTATTTTTGTAGTTTACCCGGTTTTTAAAGTAAATGACACGAATGAAATAAAATGATAGAAATTATAGAAAGAAAGGAATTTTTCTTTTTCTTTTTCTTTTCAGTTACATGGTTTAAATGATAGAAATGAAAGAAATTTTCCTCTTTTTTTTTTTTTTTTTAGAAAAGAAACAACTTCAAGGAACTAGCTACAATAAGGCTAATGGGAGCCTATATTAACCATTGTTAAATGAGCATCTTCTTAAAACAAAGATCGAGCATGATCGGGTGGGTCTTCAAAAGTTGATAACCTGTTAAGATCACTAGGAACAACTTTGGCCATGCAATCTATCAGTTTATTATGCTCTCGCATGACATGCTGAAACTTAAGTTGCCAAACTTGCTTGCATAAATCATGTATTAAACAAAGTTCAAAAAGGTTATTATCAACCGCATAATCGTTCCTAATTATATCAATCAACAATGCATTGTCGCTTTCAATCACAACATTGTGAAACCCTTTCTTCCAAGCTAGAGTGATTCATTCATATATAGCTTGTGCTTCAATCTAAAATATGTATGATACACTGACCTTCATAGCAAAACCCAAACAGCCAGCCTCCTATTAAATCTCGAATAACACCACCAATAGTAGCATTAGAGTACTGTAATGATAGTGCGTTATCCGTATTAAGCTTCACATCCTTCCTCCGATGGATACCAATTATCACAAGTGATTGTGCTGCACATAAGTCAATCCATACATTTATCATTAATGATACTTCTTGTCCATGCCATGCATTTTTAAATCAGATTGCAACTGTTACTACTTGTCTGTTGGAAAATGAATTCATTTTGACCATTCCAAAATATCCAACACAATATTGAAAAGAAAGTTGGTCATTTTCTATCAACTTCTGTGATGCCTCCCTCATTCATGATGTTCCATTTCAACCAAGTTTTCAGCGGATAATTAAATAAAGAAGCCCAAACATTTCTAGGTACAATAATCTTCCAAACTATGATAGAAAATTGGCAATCCTACACAGCGTGAATTTTTGTTTCCATAGGTTCACCACACTGCACACAGTCAGCATCATCAACCATTCCACATCTCACTCTCTTCCTATTAGTAAGCAGTCGAGTATGTCGAAGCAACTATAATAAGACCTTTACTTATTGAGGAGTATTAACTTTCCAAATCATCAAGTTATCGCTTTGTGGTAACGGATCTCTTCTCTTAACAAGTTATTTTTAAATTTTATAAGAAGAGAAACGACCAGCATATGACTGTAACAGCCCAATTTCGGTGAAATCGAAACAGTGGTTTCGGGACCACAAATTCGAGCCAAAAATAAAATTTATTTTTATTTTATTATGTGGACCGTATTATGTTAGAAATTTCATGTGAAAATTTTGAAAAGAAAATTTTATCGATTATGTGCTTAATTACGAGAAGGACCAAATCGCATAAAATGCAAAAGTTGAATTCTAGTAGCTATAATGATTAAATAGCTGTGGAATTCAAAACTTAAGGTCCTTATAAGGTAATTAGACCATTAAAAAAAGTATGTAGATATTTTTGTGACTCATCCATGTAAATTTAGAAAAAGGTCAAGGACTAAATTGGAAAGTGAAAATATTTAATTAATTAAAAGATGATAAAAGAGATATCATCTTATTTTCTCATCTTCTTCCCAAAAATAATACATGGAAACCCTAGGAGAGAGATAAGAAACTTTCATGGCCAAATTGGGTAAGTTTCCTTGGCCCATTTTTAGTAATTTTGATATTTTTGAAACCGGGATAGCTTAATTTATCTATTTGGGGGATTAATTTGAAAAGTTATCAAAGTATGGAAATTAGGTCATGGATGTATATGCTGAAAATTTGAAATTTATGGTAGAAAATGAAAGGTTGTTGATAGATAAACAACTTTTACAAAGTGATTTTTGATGAAAACATGATTTAGGGACTAAAATGCAAAGTGGTGAAAATTGATGAAAAATTCTGAAATTTATAGAAAATATGTGCTGTAAATTTTATGTTTGAATTTTGGTTAGGCTTGGAATAGGGAGTAAATTGCATAAATTTCATTTTCCGAGCCTAAGGATGAAATTGGAATTTTTGGAAAAGTTAGGGGCAAAATGGTAATTTTGCTTAGGATGTAAATTTAGTCCACATGAATATGAAATGTGATAAATTGACGTTAAATTTACTCGTATAGATTCGGATAGACCAAATTCAGAGTTAGAATGAGGAAAAGAGGAAAATATCGGATTAGTAGATTTATGCACACGAACATTTGTTGAGGTAAGTTCGTGTAACTAAATTTTATATGTTTTTATGCTTGAATTAAATGTTGTGTTTGTGAATTGTATAAATTCCATAAATATGTGAAATGATCACATACTCGTTAAAGCCCAATAAATGATAATGCCCGATAAATGAAAAATGATAAAAATGTAAATTTTATGCTTGAGTTGAATGTGAACATTTGAATTACATAAATGCATAAATATATGAAATTGACCACCTATTTTATAATGCTTGAAAGATGTTAAATTCCGTTTGAATAAATGGAAAATTCGATAGATATGTGATTTCCCGAAATAAATGAGATCCTAAATTTGTTGCTGTCGAGATTTAGCTCGGACGAGTAATCCTATTGATCTCATTATAGAAAGGATTTAGCCCGGACGGGTAATCCTGATATAAGTCCTCTCGAGCATATGTTATGGATTGGATTTAGCCCGGACGAGTAATCCAGATCAAGCTCTTTAGAGCATATGTCATAAAAAGGATTTAGCCTGGACTGGTAATCCTGTTGTATATATGTATGGCTCGAGAGTGTACTCTCTAAAATAGTACCTTATGGGTACCACTGAATATGAATTGATAGATTTACTAATTTGTACACTTTGTATGTACTACCTATGTATCCATCGATATTCCGAATAAATTTAACGGGTAAAAATCTTGACATGAGAGAATATGAATAAGAAATGAGTTGTTACACGTATTTGTCTGAAAAACATGAGAATGATGATATATGACATTTAATACATGAAAACATGAGAGGATGATATTTGAACAAGGAATTCATTTTATGAATATGTTAATCCTTGAATGTAGACTTGTATACTTTGAGTGTACTACTACTCGTATGACAATGATATTTTGTGTAAAATGTGTAAAGTTTTGATATGAAATAATCTGAACTCGAGATGTGTTATATGAAAATATACTTGAGATGTAACGAAGTGATTTATACATGTTGTGGAAAATATATGTGCATGGGGACTTGATTGTTATTGAGCCCATACATATTTTGATGTTATTATGGAATATATGACTAAAAAGGGCAATGAGAATATGTGTAGGGCTTGAGGTCAAATTGATTGAATGTGCCTTACATAGTTACCTCAAAATAGAATGAATGGTAAGTTAAGTACCATGTTATACGAACTTACTAAGCATGTAATGCTTACTTAGTTTTATTTCCCTGTTTTATAGTAAATCGGAAGCTTGTTGGATTGGAAGCTCGGCGGAGATCACTCACACTATCCATCGGCCTATATCGGTATATATAGTAAATCAATTATGGTTGTAATGGCATGTATAGTTTATATTGGCCCTATTGGCATGTAAATGTAAATGATGCTTGTAATCTAGCCATTGGAATGGCTAGTAATGGTTTGTTTTGATATATATATATTTGTAAGTTCATACTATGGTAGCTACATATGTGTTAAGTAGTTGATCAAATCATGTCTAACATATGGACTAAACCAAGGTAAGATTATAAACATGAATGTATGTAATGATATGCCATGTTGAATAATGGAGTTTGCTTAATTTGAATGCTTGAAATGGTTGGTATTTGGATGTAAGTTTTAAGTGCAGGTCAATGGTGTGATTTTGGGTGAGAAATGAAGCTAGAAATGGCTTCATTTTGTCCACACGGGCGTGTGTCCAGACCGTGTGTGACATACGGCCTGGTATATGGACGTGTGGTTAGGCCGTGTGTCCCCTGCACTTAAATTTTGAGAAACAGAATGCTCAAAATTGAACAGACAGGTAGGGACACAGGCGTGTGTCTCAGCCGTGTGTGCCACACGGCCTAGAACACGGGCGTGTGTCTTGGCCGTGTGAAACCTGCACCTAATTTCGAAATGAATTAATTATCCACACGGCCTAGCACATGGGCGTGTGGCATGGCCATGTGCACAAGTCAGAGAGTTACACTGGGTTGAAAATAGCCTGCGACACGGGTATGTTCCAGGGTCACACGGGCGTGTCCCTTGGATCACACGGGCGTGTGAGCCCTGCACCTTAGAAAAATTTTGTAATTTCGCGAAAAATTCTTAGAGGTTCCAATTAAGTCCCTACTCGATTCTAATGCTTGTATTGGGCCTCGAGGGTCCATTTAAGGGATGTTACGAATGATCTCGGTTAATGAATAGTAACTTGCATGAATTACCTGTAAATGTTTTTGAATGTTTCGGTAATGCTCCGTAACCCTGTTCTGGTGACGGATACGGGTTAGGGGTGTTACAATGACCATCTTCATACAAGTTGAACATGACCTACGGCTTGTGTAGGCGACAAAATTGCTGCAATACAAGCTAGAATGTGTCGAGGAAGAAATAGTTCAAGTCAATGCCAATTCCAAGTTCCACCAGCTGTGACCAAATCACAAACTCGGAAAGAATCATCGATGTATACTCTGCCTATATGATGCATTCAAAGAGAGTCAATATCTTTTACCCAATGATCATTCTAGAAATTTGCTAGTCGTCCGTCAGTAATAGACCACATGACACCATAAATAACTTTATGCCAAACACTCATGAGGGATCGCCAAATATATGAGCAGTTACTACATTCTATGGATGTTGGAATAACCCCATACACATTGTATTTGTTCTTCAGAACTCGAACCCAAAGAGCATCTGTATTAGCAACAATATTGTAACCTAATTTTAGAAGGAAAATCTTATTCTGGTCATTTAGACTTTGAATGCCCAATCCTCCTTTCTCAATGCGCAAGCAAAAATCCCTCCAATTAACTAAAGCAAGCTTTCTTTTTGACATACTCGATCCCCATATAAAATTACGTGCAATTTTTTCAATTTCTTTGCACACTAAAATTGGAATACAAGCAATATTCGTAAAATAATTTCGTATAGCAAGAAGCACGGATTTGGCAAGAGTAATTCTTCCTACCATCGAAAGTATTCGAGCATCCCATCCGTTAAGCTTGGCACGGACTATGTTAACCATAAACTGAAACGTATCAATAGAAACCCATCTATGAAACGCAGGCATCCCTAGATATTTTCCCAAATCATCCACCCTTGAGAAGTCGAGTCTATCACTCACATTTACAACCATTGCTTCAAGAGTGTTGGATGAAAAGAAAATTTGAGTTTTTGTCTATTTACTTTGTGTCCAGAATAAGAGCAAAAAGTACTCAAAATAGCATTAATAAGCTCAACACCTTGACTATCAGCTTTAGAAAACAAGACCAGATCGTCTGCAAAGAAAAGGTGTGAAACTCTTGGACCTCGTCGAGAAAGCAAAAGTGGTTCCCAATCATTGTTGTCAACTGCCACATATATTAAATGTCCCAGACGCTCTATTCCTAAAATAAATAGATAAGGAGATAAAGGATCTCCTTGTCTCACCCTTCGTGTTGGACAAAAAGGTTATGTGATTGTTTCGTTCATAAAACTTGCATTGTCATCGAACTGACACAATACATAATCACATTGGTAATAGTATTAGGAAAGCCTGCATCCATAAGTGTATCTTCCAAAAAGTCCCACCGGATTCTATCATATGCCTTTTCAAGATCGACTTTGATAGCCATCCAATACTTTTTACTCTTTGTTGTCTTCATTGTGTGCATTGCCTCTTGGGCAATGATAATATTTTCTGAGATATTACGACTTGCTATAAAACTAGCTTGCTTTTATCGTATTAATTTTTCATAAGAGGACGAAGATAGTTCACCAAAGTTTTAGTGATGATATTATAAATTATGGTACAGAAACTCATCGGACAAAATTGGTTAAGGAACTCTACACCAATGGTCTTCGAAATTAAAACAAGAAATATCTTGTTATACCAGGATCTAGCATGCCCCCTTCCATAACACGTCAGGCAAGATGATAGACACTGTTACCCACCAAATCCCATTGAAATTGATAAAATTTTGCATGAAATCCATCAATACCTAGCACCTTCAAGGGTGACACAATAAACACCGCCTTCCGAACCTCTTCCATCGAGACTGAAGCAATTAGATTCACCTTTTCATTCTCTAAAAAGATTGGAAACTGGCCGCTGTAAGGAAAGCGACCAACAGGTTGAGGCTCCACTGAGTAGAGTTTTTTATGAAAATCAACTGCATTCTATTGAAGAAACTCATCATCAAAACACCATCCAGTATCGACAATTTGAATAGCTTCAATCCCATTTTGCTTCTGCAAGTAAGAGTACGGCTATGAAAGAATTTCGTGTTTCGATCTCTACCAGCTAGCAATTCACTTCTCGACTTTTGGTACCACAAAACTTCTTCTTAAAATAAAATATTCTCTAAATCAGATCTAAGATTCACTTCACGAGCTCGATGTTGTATAGAGTCGAGAAACTCCAAAGCCTTTTGAACTCGTTCTAACTTTGCTACAATTTTTTTGCTTTTTTGCAAAAATGTTACCAAAGACTCGCTTGTTCTAATCTTGAACCAAAGTGACAAACCTCTCCAATTTTGAAACAACATCCACTAAATTATTCCATGTATTTTAAACCAAGTCCTTGAACTGTGGATGCATAAGCCAACTAGCAAGGAATCGAAAAGAGCGTTCACGATGAGTTGAAAAAGTCAAGTTCATGGATACCAAAAGAGGTCGACGATCAGACTTAAGCTTGTGTAGATGACAGGCTGTAGAATTGGGCGCAAAGGATTCCTACATATCATTACAAATAGATTTGTCAAGGCATACAAAGAGATTGCCACGATTCCAAGTGAACATAGATCCTTGAAACCCCATATTATGGATGCCATGTTGAAATAGAAAAAAGTGAAACAAATTACAACCCGATTGTCTAGTTACTGTACCTCTTTTCCTCTCCGCACAATTTAGAATGGAATTAAAATCTCCAGCCATGACCCATGGTTCTGTGATGTCACTAGGAAGAAGATCTAGATATTCTCAAAGAATTTTTCGATTGGTCGGTTGTGGGCTTGCATAAATTGTTGTATAAAGAAACAAAGTAGGGCCAAAATTGCTTCGAATGCACATGTGGACGAATTGAGGATGGGCTATCAGAACTTCCATAGAAATATTATCGTTCCAAAAGATCCAAAGACCACCTGCATAACCATTAGCTTCAAATTGGAAAGAATTAGCAAACCTCAACTTAGCAATAACATCGTCTGCTCTTTTTCTGTTAATATGTGTCTCGAATAAAGAAACAAGATCAGGATGGAACTCCCTCATATATTCCTTAAGAAAATTATGAAACCGAGAATGATTGCACCCTTAGAAATTCTAGGCAAACATTCGAAGATTCATAATCATAATAATATAACAATAAATTAAGAAAACCAGAAAAAAACAACTTAGGCCAAATCAACGTCGAGAAGGGTCTCGTCATCTGACACATAAACCCAACCATTGTCTCCCTCCGTAACTGAGTCTACTTCAACAACCTGAGATAGTCCCTAAAATATACCTTCTAATGCCATAGAAATAGGTATGGTAGCCTCACCCTCGAACATACTCTCTATAGGTTCTTGCCTCATGTTTTCTCCAGTTGCAATTGTCTCAATCGTTATTGGTATTTTTCAAATATTGTCTCCCACATTGCTGATCTGTCGTAATTTGTTTTGTCAAATTAGGCTCCCCGTTATACTTAAAAAGTTTGTTTCCTACCAATTTATATGTTTTTATCGTATTTTTACTTAGTTTTCATTCTTTGCTTTAATAGGTGAAATAGTGAGTTTTATGCCACTTTTGAGACTCGAAATGGACAAATGCGTCATAAGGAACCTAATGGTTGATTGAGTGTTGTAAGGAGTCATCAGAGGCCCGAACGTGAGTGAAAACATCACCTAGAAGGGAGGTATCATGATATCGAAGCATGGAAGTCATGATACCCTTGTCAGTGTTGAAACGAAGAGGATTGAGGCCATCTACAGTGGTATCACGATACAAACCATAGGGTATCGCGATACCCAAACATCCAAGGACCCCCTAATTCAAGACTGTCGTGGGTATCATAATACCACTGTCATGAGGAGACAAAAATTGACTACAGAGGTAGTTATTATCCAATTCCTGTAACACCCTATACCCGGTCCAGTCACCATCTTGAGCTATAAGATATTACAGCTATAAAACTTTAACATAATTCATATATTTAAATCAAACATAATCAAAATAATTCATCACCAATCATTCACAAGCTTTCCAAAAAAATTGAAACCTAAATCGAGCTTGAAGAACATTTAAAACAAACCGGGATCAAATCTAGATTAAATTGAAACTTTATGAAATTTTAAGTGAAAAGTGAAAATTGGGGTCACACGGCCGTGTCGCCAGGCCGTGTGAAAAGGCCAGCTCGTGTGGCTACCCTACACTCCCGTATGTCTACCCCCACACGCCCGTGTGCTTAAGTCGTGTAACTCACTGTGCTTGTGTGAACCAACATGCAATGGAAGATAACAAGACACACGGCCGTGTGACTGGGTCGTGTAACACCCCTTACACGTATCCGTCGCTGGAATAGGCGATGAGGCATTACCGGAACTTACGGAACTAATTTCCATTTATCTAAATCAAGTACCATTTATTTATTGAAAATTATTATTACGTCCCTTAGATGGGCTTCTGGAGCCCAAATTATGCATCGGAACCAGACCGAAACCAAATCAGAATCACAGGGAATTTTTTGCAAAATCCCTAAATTATACTTACTCTAGCCATGCTAATAGCTAGGTTACAAACATCCATTTCCATGTAAACATTGGTATTTAGTCTATACATGCCATTCTTTCAAAATAAGTCATTTTCATATACCAAAAGATATGGGTTGATAGTGTGATAAGGCTCCGACTAATCTCCGACCTTTGAGCTCCCTAGCACTACAAAACAGGGAAAAGGAGAACGGGGTAAGCGCATAGTGCTTAGTAAGTTCATGCAACAGGAATTATACTTACCATACTTATGCATCCATCATTTAACAACACAAGCACACATCCAATTTACATAAACATATACCTATCACATACAAACTCAACTTTTGCATTAGTTAAGCAACATCATATAAATTCAATACAAGTATAAATGATTGATGAGCTCATCAATTCCATAATTTTCATGTTCTTCCATTTCTCATATTTATCCCGTTAAATTTCTTGGAATTTTGATGGATATTCAGTAGTACACTTTTGTGTACAATTCTGGGTCCGTCAATTCGTACACATATGGGTATACCCTTTTTCCAGAGAGCACACTCCCGCGAACCTCATTTCTTACAGCGGGATTACTAGTCCAGGCTAAATCCCCTGTATCATATGCTCAAAGAGTATTGTCGGGATTACCAGTCCAGGCTAAATCCCCTGCAATGACAATTACTCTAATGAGCTTAATTTGGATTACCTGTCCGGGCTAAATCCATTTAACACATATTATTCGGGAGGGCTATACCATTAGGATCACCCGTCCGGGCTAGATCCTTTGTACCGTAAATTCCCTTTTCAGTGATCCATCGAAGTCCATTTCATTCAACCGGGATTTATTTCCCCTTTTTATCGAGATTTATCAATTTTTTCATCAAATACCATACAATGAACATCCAAACCATATTCACATCAATAAACATACATTCCAAGCATTTAAAAATATAATTCGAGTTACACAAACTTACCCATAACAATTTGTAGTAGTTGTAGAGATTTCAGGGACTATTCGGTAACTTTTTCCTTCCCTCGTTTATTTTCAATTTCTTGATCTATAATATAAAAATTTTCATTTATCAGCATCTAATTTTAATCTAATTTATTTCACAAATTATACCTCTCAATTTTCAAAATTGCATATTTACCCCAAATTTTACAATTTTACAATTTGGTCCCTACTCAATTAACCTCCCAATTGAGATGATTTTTCCTCAATTAACACTTTATTCTATCATATTAAACTACTTTACAACCTTTGGAAATCAGAATTTCAGCATCAAACCTTAATTCTAAACTTTTTCACAATTAAGTCCTAAAAATCAATTTCTACTAAAAACATTTAGTAAATCCATCTTTAAATAAAATTAAAACTTAAAATCCATGTTTATTCATCATAAAGTTCCACTACTCAACCATGGTAACTTTTAATTTCATCCATAAAATCAAAAACTAATGAATTTAATAGTAGGACCTAGTTGTAAAAGTCTTAAAAACATAAAAATTACAAGAAAAAGGCAAGAATTAACTCACTTGATGCAAAAATTATGAAATACCAGCTTAAAGAACCCCTCCTATGGCGTTTTGGCTGATGAGAATGAAGAAAAATCAAAAGAAATCTAGATATTTCCACTTTAGTCTTAACTTTATTTAGTTAATTATGTAATATTCCAATTTTGCCATTAAATCATCAATTTTCTTGCTGATTTCATGCCCTTGCCGTCCAGTCCAAATAATTTTGGGTCTAATTGCCTTTTAAATCCTTTCTCATTAGACACTTAAGCTATCTAATCATTCTAGCAACTTTTACACCTTTTTTAATTTAGTTTTTTCTATTTAATTGACTACCCAAACGTTAAAATTTTCTAACGAAATTTTAATACCACAATACCAACATTTCATAAATATTTAAAAAAATATTTTCGACTCAATTTTACGAGATCGAGGTCTCGATACCTCGTTTTTACCCAATTTCTGC
Organism: Gossypium sturtianum; assembly: GCA_025698515.1. Lineage (NCBI taxonomy): Eukaryota > Viridiplantae > Streptophyta > Magnoliopsida > Malvales > Malvaceae > Gossypium > Gossypium sturtianum. The sequence goes on from CM046943.1 coordinate 129,835,574, forward strand.
AATATTTTTTTAATTAACCACTAAATCGGTAAAATTTTTCTATCGATATTTTCATACAACTTTCCTATCATATTAATATTAATGCAATAATTTTTAAAATAAATATTCTTTTTAAATCAGATTTGTGATTATGAAACCACTGTTCTGATAACCCTGAATTTAGGCCATTACAACTCTCCCCCCTTTAAGGATTTTCGTCCTCGAAAGTCTTACCAGTAAAGAGGTTCGGGTATTGTTTCCTCATTGCCTCCTCCAGTTCCCATGTTGCTTCTTCAATCCCGTGCTTTTGCCATTGTATTTTTACTAAATTTATCTTTTTGTTTCTGAGCTCCTTTGCCTCCCGTCCTAAAATTTTGACTAGTTCTTCACTATAAGTCATATCAGGCTGAATTTTAACCTCTGTCGAGGAAATAACATGTGATGGATCTGAGCGGTACCTCCGTAGCATAGATACATGGAATACATTATGAATTCTTTCAAGATCTGGTGGTAAAGTTAACCGATAAGCAACCGGTCCAATCCGTTTCGTAATCTCATATGGCCCGATGAACCGTGGGCTCAATTTACCTTTTTGACCAAATCGGAGTACTTTCTTCCATGGTGATACTTTTAAGAATACCTTGTCACCGACTTGAAATTCAATCTATTTTTGTTTCAGGTCGGCATAGGATTTTTGACAATTAGAGGCTGCTTTCAAGCTATTCCGAATCACTTTTACTTTTTCTTCGGTTTCTCGAATCAAATCAGCCCCATATAAATTTTTCTCGCTAAGCTCTGTCCAATACAATTCTACATTTTCTACCATACAAAGCTTCATACGGAGCCATTTTAATACTGGACTGATAACTGTTATTATAGGCAAATTCAATTAAAGGCAAATACTTTTCCCAGTTACCTTCAAATTCTAGTACACAGCATCGAAGCATGTCCTCCAATACCTGAATTACTCGTTCAGATTAGCCATCTGTCTGAGGATGAAAAGCAGTACTGAAATACAACTGGGTACCCAGAGCATCTTGCAACTTGTCCCAGAAACGAGATGTAAATCGGGGATCTCTATCAGAGATAATGGAGATTGGCACTCCATGTAGCCTGACAATCTCAGATATATATACAGTTCAGCCAATTTATCTAGAGAATAATCCATACGTACCGGGATAAAATGTGTTGATTTTGTTAATCGATCAACGATCACCCAAATGGCATCTTTCTTCTTTGGTGACAATGGTAATCCCGACACAAAATCTATAGTAATTCTTTCCCATTTCCATTCCAGTATAGTAATTGGCTGGAGTAATCCCGAGGGTACCTGATGTTCTGCTTTGACCTATTGACATATCAGACATCTTGATACAAACTCAGAAATATCACGTTTCATACCTGGCCACCAGTATATCTTCTTCAAATCATTATACATTTTATTACTTCCCGGATGTAGGGACATAATACCACTGTGTGCCTCGTGTAAAATATTCTGTACAAGCTCTGAATTCTTCGGTACACATACTCTGCTTCTGAATAATAAACAACCATCAGTCCCAATCTAAAATTCTGAATCATTACCTGACTCACATTCTACTTGTTTATCCTGTAACTTCTCATCATTTTTCTGAGCTTCATATATTTGCTGTAGAAATGTCGGTTTAACTCTCAATTCAGTTATAACTGAACCATCATCAACCAAAGACAATCGGGCATTCATAGCTCGCAAAGCAAATAGAGATTTTCGACTTAAAGCATCAGCAACAACATTAGCCTTACCCGGATGGTAATCAATAATCAAATCATAGTCCTTTATCAATTCAAGCCACTTGCGCTGTCTCAAATTCAGATCTTTCTATGTCATAAGATATTTCAGACTTTTATGATCAGTATAGATATGACATTTCTCACCATACAAGTAATGCCGCCATATTTTTAGTGCAAATACAATAGCAGCTAATTCAAGATCATGCACCGGGTAATTTCTTTCATGTAGCTTAAGTTGTCTCGAAGCATAGGCTATAACTTTACCTTCTTGCATCAAGACACAACCTAAACCATTTAACGAAGCATCGCTATAAATTATAAATTCCTTACCCGGCTCAGGCTGCACTAGTACAAGTGCTTTCGTCAGTAGATCTTTCAGTTTATCGAAGCTCTGCTGGCATTCATCAGTCCACTCGAATTTAACATCTTTCTGTAATAGTCGAGTCATCGGAGAAGCTATCATAGAGAACCCCTGTACAAATCTCCGATAATACCCAACTAGACCCAGAAAACTCCTGACTTCAGATACATTCTTCGGTGGAATCCAATTAAAAATGGCTGAAATATTACTCGGGTTTACTCTGATGCCTTCAACAGATAAAATATGCCCAAGGAAACTCACCTCTCGGAGCCATAATTCACATTTACTAAATTTAGCATACAATTGCTTTTCACACAGGATTTGCAATACAATTCTCAGATGATCTGCATGTTCATTTTCATCTTGGGAATAGACCAGGATATCATCAATAAAAACTACCACGAACCTGTCTAACTATGGTCTGAATATCCGATTCATCAGGTCCATAAATATTGCTGGTGCATTAGTTAGCCCAAACGGTATAACAAGAAACTCATAATGCCCGTACCTGGTTCTAAAAGCTGTCTTCGGTACATCTGACTCCTTTACCCTTAACTGATAGTAGCCCGATCGGAGATCAATCTTTGAAAATACAGTGGCACCCTTCAACTGGTCAAACATATCATCAATCCGAGGCGACGGGTACTTATTCTTTATAGTGACTTTGTTGAGCTGCCGGTAATCAATACATAATCTTAAGGACCCGTCCTTCTTTTTCACAAACAGAACCGGAGCACCCCAAGGTGAATGACTCGGTCAGACAAAACCCCTGTCAACAAGTTCTTGCAACTGTGTCTTTAACTCCTTTAATTCCGTAGGAGCCATACGATATGGAGCTATGGAGATCGGAGTAGTTCTCAGAATCAGATCTATAGAAAATTCCACTACTCTTTCTGGTGGCAACCCCGGTAATTCCTCTAGAAACACATCAAAAAATTCACATACAACTGGCACTGCCTGTATCTTTGACTCAGATACCTTAGTGTCTAATACATGTGCCAAATAAGCATCATACCCTTTTCTGACACACCTCTGAGCTGTCATAACTGAAATCACATCAGATAATCCCTCTGTCTGATCAGATTTAACCCGGAGTAATTTGCCATTCTGACACTTCAGCATTATATATTTCTGTTTACAGTTTACTACTGCATCATGCTGAGTTAACCAATTCATGCCCAATATCACATCAAACTCATCAAAAGGCAATAACATCAAGTCAACCGGGAAACAAATACCTTTTATCATCAATTGAAAATTTTTACAAACTTTATCCACCATCACAAACTGGCCCAGGGGGTTCGAGACTTTAACCACAAATTCAGTAGGTTCAACAGATAAATTTTTAACAAATACTAATTTTGTGCATATGTATGAATGTGTGGAGCCAGGATCAATTAATGCAATAATATCAGTATCAAGTAAAGAAAATGTACCAGTAATTACATCTGGTGCGAAGGCATCTTCTCTGGCACGAATAGCATATGTCCTGGCTGGTGCTCGTGCCTTAGATCTGCCTGCAGTATCTTTTGTAACTCCTCGGCTACCACTAACATTACTGGTAGGTTGAGGTGGTCTACCCCTCGAAGCAGGATTACTCGGCTTCGATGTCTGTTCTGCCTCTTTTTCTATTCTTTCGGGACAATCTCTGAGGAAATGATCGAAAGAGCCACATCTATAACAGGCTCCACTCTTCAGTCGGCATTTTCCGAAATAAAATTTATTACAGTACTGGTATCTCAGCTTAGGGGTACCAACACTGCCAACACTAGTCACTGATGGAGTGGAAGGTCTTGGATTAGTGCGTTGAGAACCTCGCTATTTACCTGAATACCCAGTGGCTGAGGTAGAACAATCCTGGTATTTCTTCAATTTCTTTGAAGCAGAAAACTGGTATTTTTCCATCGGTCTTTTACTAAGAATTCGAGCTTCCCTCTCAGCCTGTTTCTTCTCTTTGCTCAATTCTTCCGCTTTATAAGCTCGCTCTGCCAATGTAGCAAACTCTCGAATTTCAAGAATTCCGATCAGTAGCTTAATATCTTCATTCAACCCTTTTTCAAATCGTTTGCACATTTCGACTTCTGATTGTACCTATTCCTAAGCATATTTACTCAATCAGACAAATTATCTTTCATACTCAGATACTGATTTGTTACCCTATTTCAGCTCAAGAAATTATTTTCTCTTCTGATCGAGGAACCTCTGACTGATATATTTTTTTCTGAACTCGGTCTGAAAGAATTCCCATGTAATTTCTTCTTTCGGAACAACTGAAGCTTTAGTATTCCACCAATGGTAAACTGTATCTTTTAGCAATGATACTGCACATTTCAGGCACTCTTCTGGTGTGAAAGATAATTCCTCCAAAACCCGAGTAGTGTTCTCTAACCGGAATTCAGCCCGTTCGGGATCATCATCAACTGCTGCTCAAAATTTTTTGGCCCCATATTTTTAGATTTTATCAACCGGAGCTTTCCATTTTCTGACAGATTCAGTACTTGTACCCTGTGGGATCTCGGGAACCGGTGGAGAAGCAGGAGGGGGAGCTTGAGCTTGCTGCACTAGGGTTAGTTCTTAAGTATTGACTAAACCATTCATTCATCATTTGAAAGAAGGCCAATTTAGCCTCTTCACCTTGGTCCTCTGTCTCGGACCTTCTACTACTAGTAACTTCGACTTCCCTCTTTGCCCGTTCTGAAGCCAGAGCATGACTCCCGGCTTCTTCGGGTTGAGCTCGGTCGGCAGGCATTTACTATAAGAAAAACACATTTTAAATAGTCAAGAGATATCACACTATCAAATATAAAATAATGGCATGTATAGCTAATCCCGTATTTGCTATGTCGGTCCGAGAACCGACTAAATCGTAGCTCTGATACCAACAAATGTAACACCCCTTACCCGTATTCGTCGCCGAAAAAGGGTTCGAGGCATTACCAAAACTTACGGAACCAATTTCCATTTATCCGAATCAAGTACAATTTATTTATCGAAAATTATTATTACGTCCCTTAGATGGGCTTCCGAAGCCCAAATTATGCATTGGAACCAGACCGGAACCAAATTAGAAGCACAGGGAATTTTTCGCAAAATCCCAAAATTATACTTACTCTAGCCATGCCAATAGCTAGGTTAAAAACATCCATTTCTATGTAAACATTGGTATTTAGTCTATACATGCCATTCTTTCAAAATAAGTCATTTTCATATACCAAAAGATATGGGTTGATAGTGTGATAAGGCTCCGACTAATCTCCGACCTTCGAGCTCCCGAGCACTACAAAACAGGAAAAAAGAGAACGAGGTAAGCACATGGTGCTTAGTAAGTTCATGCAACAAGAATTATACTTACCATACTTATACATCCATCATTTAACAATACAAGCACACATCCAATTCACATAAACATATACCTATCACATACAAACTCAACTTTTGCATTAGTTAAGCAACATCATATAAATTCAGTACAAAGATAAATGATTGATGAGCTCATCAATTCCATAATTTTCATGTTCTTCCATTTCTCATATTTATCCCATTGAATTTCTTGGAATTTAAATGGATATTCAGTAGTACACTTTTGTGTACAATTCCGGGTCCGTCAATTCGTACACATATGGGTATACCCTTTTCCAGAGAGCACATTCCCGCAAACCTCATTTCTTACAGCGGGATTACCAGTCTAGGCTAAATCCCCTGTATCATATGCTCAAAGAGTATTATCGGGATTACCAGTCCAGGCTAAATCCCCTGCAATGACAATTACTCTAATGAGCTTAATTTGGATTACCCGTCCGGGCTAAATCCATTTAACACATATTCTTCGGGAGGGCTATATCATTAGGATCACCCATCCGGGCTAGATCCTTTGTACCGTCAATTCCCTTTTCAGTGATCCATCGAAGTCCATTTCATTCAACCGGGATTTATTTCCCCTTTTTATCGAGAATTATCAATTTTTTCATCAAATATCATACAATGAACATCCAAACCATATTCACATCAATAAACATACATTCCAAGCATTTAAGAATATAATTCAAGTTACACAAACTTACCCGTAACAATTTGTAGTAGTTGTAGAGATTTCAGGGACTATTTGGTAACTTTTTCATTCCCTCGTTTATCTTCAATTTCTTGATCTATAATATAAAAATTTTCATTTATCAGCATCTAATTTTAATATAATTTATTTCACAAATTATACCTCTCAATTTTCAAAATTACATATTTACCCCAAATTTTACAGTTTTTACAATTTGGTCCCTACTCAATTAACCCCCCAATTGAGCTGATTTTTCCTCAATTAACACTTTATTCTATCATATTAAACTACTTCACAACCTTTGGAAATCATAATTTCAGCATCAAACCTTAATTCCAAACTTTTTCACAATTAAGTCCTAAAAATCAATTTCTACTAAAAACATTTAGTAAATCCATCTTTTAATAAAATTAAAACTTCAAATCCATGTTTATTCATCATAAAGTTCCAGTACTCAACCATGGTAACTTTAATTTCATCCATAAAATCAAAAACTAATGAATTTAATAGTAGGACCTAGTTGTAAAAGTCTTAAAAACATAAAAATTACAAGAAAAAGGCAAGAATTAACTCACTTGATGCAAAAAATATGAAATACCAGATTAAAGAACCCCTCCTATGGCGTTTTGGCTGATGAGAATGAAGAAAAATCAAAAGAAATCTAGATATTTCCACTTTAGTCTTAACTTTATTTAGTTAATTATGCAATATTCCAATTTTGCCCTTAAATTATCAATTTTCTTGCTGATTTCATGCCCTTGCCGTCCAGCCCAAATAATTTTGGGTCTAATTGCCTTTTAAATCCTTTCTCATTAGACACTTAAGCTATTTAATCATTCTAGCAACTTTTACACCTTTTTCAATTTAGTTCTTTCTATTTAATTGACTACCCAAACGTTAAAATTTTCTAACGAAATTTTAATACCACAATACCAACATTTCATAAATATTTATAAAAATATTTTCGACTCAATTTTATGAGATCAAGGTCTCGATACCTCGTTTTTACCCAATTTATGCAATATTTTTTAAAATTAACCACTAAATCGGTAAAAATTTTCTATCGATATTTTCATACGACTTTCCTATCATATTAATATTCATACAATAATTTTTAAAATAAATATTCTTTTTAAATTAGATTTGTGGTTACGAAACCACTATTTCGATAACCCTGAATTTAGGCCATTACAGGTCGTGTGTGACACACGGCTGTGTGATAGCACGTGTCCCAGGCCGTGTGTACCTAAAAATGACTTAAAAATCAAGGCAACTTTCACATATTACTTGGGTAACAAACCAAACCTAAAACCAAACATTTTTATACCTTCAAATGAATTAAAAAAAAGTGCAAAACATAGCAAAACATACAACCTAAGTGTCAAACCAATGTGCCCTCAATGACACCATAATTCAATTACCAAACCAAAAATCACATTTTATACCAAATTAGTTTGCATACAAAGTCCTCAAATCCATTCATTTCATCCATTTAGGTATCATGAACCAACAACATTATCAACAAAGCTTAACATCATATGCCAACCTAAGTACCATTACAAAAATGACTATTAACATACATTACCAAAAGGTCACCTTCATCAAAGCATATATAAACTTTACACATAAAGACATTTACAATCAAAATACAAATACATTCACAACCTTAACATAACATCGTCCTATATGCATGCCATTTATAACTGGACCAAAATTAACAAATAACTACCGAATAAAATGCAGGATAGTGTGATCTCCAAAACTTCCAATCAACAGCAAAAGTCTAACAACCTACAAGGAAATACAACCAAAACAAAGTATTCTTACATATAGCTTAGTAAGTTTGTAAAACAAACATCACATATCTTTTACTTAATTATAAAACATACAAAGAATGAAACTAAAAATTCTTGCTAATATACCAACGTTTCAACTTTCTGAAACATTTAGACCTGGATAATTTATATCATTAAGATACCACATGATAAACGATCATAAACCAAATCATTGTTATAATAACATCTCATTTCAAATACTCAAAAAGAATAACACTCATTCAAGTTAACTTTAGAACTTTAACCGACTCACGATGCTACTCACACAAGCTTCAGAGTATTTGCAACACATACAGGATCTTAAGCCATCATTATGGTCTATATCATCGGTACATGGTACATGTTAAATAATCACTGACTCAAAGCCTACTAAATAATCACTGGCTCAAAGTCTGCTAGATAAACATCGGCTCAAGGCCTGCTAAATACACACCGGCTCAAGGCCTGCTAAATACACACCGGCTCAAGGCCTGCTAAATAATCACCGGCTCAAAGCCTACTAAATAAACACCGGCTCAAAGCCTGCGAAATAAACACCGACTCAAAGCCTATTAAATAAAGTACATTACGTACTCACTATATTTATTTACTATTTATTTACTATTTATTTTATAACCATTCAATATATAATAATAAAAAACATTAAATCTAATTATAATGAAATGTATCATAAATAAAATTCATTATAAGCATAGGAATAGTAGTACAAACTTACTGAGCACGGCAGCTAACGATACACGATGACGATTATTCAACAACTTTTCTTTTCCCCTGTTTATCAACAAACTGGTTAGTTTCTTGATCTAAATATAATAAATTAATTCAATTAACCAAATTTAACATCTTAAAATACTTACATTAATACAATTAACCATTTAATGATATTTTACATTTTTACCCTAAACTTTTACCTTTTATTCAATTTAGTCCTTATCACAAAACTTACAAAATTTCCACAATAGCCTAAAAACATTAGTGTCGAATTCCTTATAGCCCCTCTACAACCCTTAAACATTTGAATATTAGCAAATAAACCATGCTAAATTTAAGATTATAACAATTTAATCCTTATAAGCAAAATTAACATAAAACCCTTAACAGAATAATTCAATTTCCTATCTATGTTCACAAATCTATCATCTATCAACCAAAAGCTCCTAATAACAGCAATTTCAATATTTTAGAACTTTAACAATTTTGAAAACGGGGGTAAGTGTAACACCCCTAACCCATATCCGTTGTCGGAACAGGGTTATAGAGCATTACCAGAGTTTACAGAACACATATAATTAATTCATGTAATTTACTATTCATGTCCAAATCCAATCATATTATCCTTTAAATGGACCCTCAAGGCCCAAATTTTTGCACTAGAAACAAGTCGGGACTAAATGAGAAAACTCAGGAAATTTTTCGTAAAATTTCAAAATTTTTCTTAGGTGCAGAGAACACACACCCGTGTGGTCAAGCCGTGTGGCTCACACGGCCAGGTGACACGCCCGTGTCTTAGGCCGTGTGGGCATTCAATGTGAGGCACACGGTCGTGTCCTAGCTTGTGTCCTTACCCGTGTAACTCTCTGACTTGGGTCACACGGCCAGCCACACGCCCGTGTGCTAGGCCACGTGGACAATTTAATTTTCAAAAATTAAGTGCAGGGATTACACGGCCAAGACACATGCCCATGTGCTGGGCCGTGTGTCTCACACGGCTGAGACACACTCCCGTGTCTCTACCCTTGTGCTCAATTCTGAGCATTCTGTTTCTCAACTTTTTAGATGCAGTGGACACACTGCCAAACCACACGCCCATACGCATGCCGTGTGTCACACACGGTCAAGACACACGCTCGTGTGTCTACTCGTGTGGACAAAATAAGGCCATTTTCCAAGCCTTATTTCTCACCCTTGTTACCTTGCACCTACATCAACACTTAAGCATTTTCAACAACAAATTCAGGACAACTTAACCAAGCCAAACACAAGAGTTATATATGATATATTAACACATAAATTAATGTATTTCCAAACTTAAACATATAATTTACCATAATTCAATTTAACTATACCATACAAATATATGTTAAACATAATATAGCCTTATAATTATGTACCAAAACATACAATTACTAGCCATTCCAATGGCTAGATTACAAACAACCATTTACATGCCAACATTGGCCAAGTTAGCCTATACATGCCATTATATCAAAACAAGTTTTCTATTTATACCAAAACGAGCTGAAGGATAGTGTGATGATGCTCCAACCGGTTCCAACCTTTACGAGCTTTCGAGCATTATAAAATAGAGAAAAGAAAATCGAGTAAGCATTTCAAATGCTTAGTAAGCTCATATAACAGGAATTTAACTTACCATATATTTTCATTTTAGATAAGTACAGAAAAATGCATCCAAGCAATTTGGCTAATAGCCTAAAACATACAACTTCACCAATCATGTTAGTCATGTAATTCACATAATACCAAGAACATGGATGAGCTCATAATTTAATAATTTTCATATATGTATGCTTTTCATATCATTTTTCCATATTACAAGTACGTTTCCATGACAAGTCATTTCAAGTTCAGTTTAGCCATGTCAGAACTTTATCCGTTGAATTTATTTAAAATATCAATGGATACGTTCAGGTAGTACACTTAAAGTGTACAAAACTGAAATCCGTCAATTCATATCCAGGGGTACCCAAATATGGCACATAATTAGGAAGCACACTTTCGAGCCATATATCAGGATGCTCATATGAGCCATGTAACGGGGAAGCTCATTCGGGCTAAACAGGAAACTCATAAGAGTTTAGAACAGGAAGCTCATTGAGCTTAACAGGTAACTCCGAAGAGTTATTATCAAGGAGCTTGGGATAGCTATTTAACAGGAAGTTCAAGCAAGCCATGTCAGGAAGCTCATAAGAGCCTATATCAGGACGCTCACAAAGAGCTGCGTTTGTGTCCGCAATAAATGTTGGATCACAACCGATCGAATCATGTAACAAGACGCTCACAAAGAGCTGCGGCAGTGCGCAACACATGCAGGATCACTACCGATCAGGATGCTCGCAGGAACTATATAACTGGACGCTCAAGAGGGCTTTTAACAGGATGCTTGTCCGAGCTACAATGTCCACAACATATGTAGGACTATAATCAATACGAGAAATTTTTGTACCCATCGCATTTCATTATTCAAATGAGACTTAACATTTTCCGGACATGATCGGACATGTGATTATTTCATATATTTATAACATTTATTTAATTCATATAATCTGTAACAACCCATTTTTTAGTGAAATCAGAACAGTGGTTTCGGGACCACAAATTCGATCCGAAAATAAAATTTATTTTTATTTTATTACATGGTCCGTATTATGATAAAGATGTCATGTGAAAATTTTGATAAGAAAATTTTATTGATTATGTGCTTAATTACGAGAAGGACTTAATCGCATAAAATGCAAAAGTTGAATTCTAGTAGCTATAAGGATTAAATAGCTATGGAATTCAAAACTTGAGGTACTTATATGGTAATTAGACCATTAAATAAAACTATGTAGATATTTTGGTGACTCATCCATGGAAATTTAGAAAAAGGGCAAGGACTAAATTGGAAATTAAAATAATTAAATTAATTAAAATATGATAAAAGATATCATCTTATTTTTATGTCATCTTCAACCTAAAATATATGGAAACCCTAGGAGAGAGAGAGAAAACTTGCATGGCTTAATTGGGTAAGTTTTTTGTCCCGTTTTTAGTAATTTTGATATTTTTGAAACCGGGATAGCTTAATCTATCTATTTGGGAGATCAATTTGAAGAGTTATCAAAGTATGAAATTGGGGTCATGGATGAATATGCTGAAAATTTGAAATTTATGGTAGAAAATGAAAGGTTGTTGATAGATAAACAACTTTTACTAAGTGATTTTTGATGGAAACATGATTTAGGGACTAAAATGTAAAGTTGTGAATTTGATGAAAAATTCTAAATTTTTATCAATACATGTGATGTAAATTTTGTTATGGAATTTTGGTTAGTCTTGGAATAGGGAGTAAATTGCACAAATTTCTTTTTCTAAACCTAGGGACGAAATTGGAATTTATGAAAAAGTTGGGGGCAAAATGGTAATTTTTCTTAGGACATAAATTGAGTCTAAATGAATATGAAATGTGTGAAATTGATGATTAAAGTTATTTATATAGATCCAGACAACACAGATTCGAGGTTAGACCGAGGAAAAGAAAAGGTTTCGGATTAGTAGACTTTATACACGAACAAGTGTCGAGGTAAGTTCGTATAACTTAATCGAGCATGTAATTATGTTAAATTAAATGTTGTGTTGTATGAAATGTGATTATTATTTATTTTAATTTCTTGGATGTTACGATATAAGAATGAATACATGCTTGAAATGGTTGAAAAACGGTTAAGTTCCGTTTGAATATTAAATTCCGATGAATATATGTGCTTTCCCGAAATGCATGAGGTCCTGCATTTGTTGCTGGCGGATTTAGCTCAAACGAGTAATCCTATTGACCTCATTATAGAAAGTATTTAGCCTGGACGGGTAATCTTGATATAATACCTCTCGAGTATATGTTACAACTACGATTTAGCCTGGACTGGTAATCCTAATTGAGCTCTCCTGAGTATAACGTTATATAAAGGATTTAGCCTGGACTAGTAATCCTGTTATACGATATGTGGCTCGAGAGTGTGTTCTTGATTAAGTGCCCTAATGGGTACTTTTGAATAAGAATTGACGGGTTATTGAATTGTACACTTCGAGTGTACTACTTGAGCATCCATCGGAATTTCAATGGTTCAACGGACTAAAATCTTGGCATGATGAGAGAATTATGAGATGAAATGATAATGTCTTGAAATAATATTGCATGATGAGCTCATCTATCCTTACTTGATGCATATGTGAACATTATGTGACTAACTTGTTTGATTTAGTGTATGTGTTTAGGTAAATTTGCCAAATTGATGAAAAGCATGTTATTGAATGCTTAATGTTATAAATGTGATTGGGTAAGTTTAGTTTCTGTTATACGAACTTACTAAGCATATAATGCTTACTCCATTTTATTTTCCCCTACTTTATAGTGCTCGGAAGCTCGCGAAGGTTGGAGATCATTAGAGCATCGTCACACTACCTACTAGCTATTTTGGGTACATATAGTAATATCATTTTGGTATAATGGCATCTATAGGACAACTTGGCCATTAGTGGCTTGATAATGATGTTTGTAATCTAGCCATTGAAATGGCTAGTAATGGTTGTTTTGATATGCTTATAATGTTATATTATGGTAGCTACATATATGTTAAGTAGTTAATCAAATTATGTCTAACATATGGGTTGAACCAAGGTAAGATGGTAAACATGTATGCATGTAATGGTATGCCACGTTAAATAATGGAATTTGCTTAATTTGAATGCTTGAAATGGTTGGTATTTGGATGTAAGTTTTAAGTGCAGGTCAATGGTGTGATTTTGGGTGAGAAATGAAGCTAGAAATGGCTTTATTTTGTCCACACGGGCGTGTGTCTTGACCGTGTGTGACACACGGCCTGGTACATGGGCGGGTGTCCCCTGCACCTAAATTTTAAGAAATAGAATGCTCAGAATTGAGTACACGGGCAGAGACACGGGCGTGTGTCTCAGCCGTGTGTGCTAAACAGCCTGGAACAGGCTGTGTGTCTTGGCCGTGTGAAACCTGCACCTAATTTTGAAAGAATTTAATTAACCACACGTCCTAGCACACGAGCGTGTGGCACGACCTAGCACACGGGCGTGTGGCACGGCCGTGTGCACAAGTCAGAGAGTTACACGAGGTCGAACACGGCCTGTAGCACGGGCATGACCTAGGGTCACACGGGCGTGTCCCTCGGACCACACGGGCGTGTGAGCCCTGCAACTTGGAAAATTTTTGTAATTTTGCGAAAAGTTCTTAGAGTTTTCGATTAAGTCCCGACTCGATTCTAATGCTTGTATGGGGCCTCGAGAGTTCATATAAGGGACGATATCAATAATCTCAGTTAATGAATAGTAATTTACATGAATTATTTTGTAAAGTGTTCTGAAAGCTTCAGTAATGCTCTGTAACCCTTTCCGGTGATGGATATGGGTTAGGGGTGTTACATAATCACATACCACACTCAATTCAAGCATAAGAATAAACACAATTTAGTTACACGAACTTACCTTGACAATTGTTCGTGTAGGTAAATCTACTAATCTGTCACATTTTCTTTTCCTCGATCTAACTCTTTATTTGATTTTTCTGGATCTATATAAATGAATTTAACATCAATTTAATCAATTTCATATTCAATTGAACTCAATTCACTTCCTAAGAAAAATTATCATTTTGCCCCTATACTTTTCATAAATGACAATTTTGTCCCTAGGCTCTGATAAACCGTAAAAGGAACATATTTTTATCCCACATTTAGCATGCTTTTGGATGAATTATCCCTTATTTTATTTAATTTGGTGCTCTTAATCCTTTATTTTCATGTTTTATACTCAGGAAAGCACCGGAGGATAAAAAGAATAAGAAACGGGCTTAAAACGGGCCAAATGGGCCACATCACGAAATCGACACGGCCTGGACCCAAGACCACACGGCCGTCCCTCCTTAATAATCTCGAACACGGCCTGAGCCCAAGACCACACGGCCGTGCCTCATTAGTCGACCCAACACGGCCTGGTCACGATTCGCACGGGCGTGTGCCATGGCCGTGCCCCTGCCGTGGCAAAGAGAAGTTTCATTCAGATTGGGATACTTAGGGACAAAGAAACACATTCCAAAAGCCTATATATACACCCTAAGTATGACCTAAAAGGGGGAGCCCAGTACCTTTGACAGGGGGCGTCTTGCTAGGCCAGAGAAGGCAGATTTGTGGGGATCCGCTCGAGGATAGCCTGTTGATTCATCTCTAGAAGCCGGAATTATACTCAAGACGGAGGATTTCTCCTTAATTTCCTTCAGGAAGTTTTAGGGATTTCTTATGTTTTGTTTTATCTTATCTTCTGAGATGTTTTCTTTTATTGTTATGAACTAAACCCTCAGATACCTGAGGGGGATGAAACTTAGATGAATCTTGTTATCGTTTACTGAACTATATGATAAATATTTGACTTGTTCTTAATTATGTGTTCTTAATTCTTGTGTTGATATTTCGCGGATATTAATTCAAGTTTGATGTGCTTAGGTGGAGGAGCAAAAGTCCCAGCCTAAGAGTAGATCTAGCATAGTTAAGCGGAGTTGATCGCGCGCCTAGAGATAGGGTGACGAGATTTTGTCGGATTAGGGTGAAACCTAATATGGGATTCCATAGATCGAGTTAATGCGATTCTAGGGGTTTTAATTAGAAAGAGATTTCAACTAATCAACCTAGGGTTAGACGTTATTCGCCTCGAGAGAGGGTTTAATATACATTAGGGAATCTTACGGATCAAGTCAAGTGAATAAATCGTCTGTTCAGTTGAGTTAGATAACAAGTGAAGTCTAGGTGGATTCTTCCTTGGGTGTCGTCTTAATCAATTGGTTTTTCCTCAAGTTATTTTCCCAAATTCATTCTTCTTTGTCTTAGAGTCTTTAATTTAGTAGTTAATTAATTTAGATTTAAAAAAACAAATTCCCTTTATTTTAGGCTAAATAATAAAAAGAAAGTTAGTATTAGTACTTTTAGTTCATTTGGGTTCGACAACCCGGTCTTGCCTAAGCTATACTACTATTCGATAGGTGCACTTGCCTCAATCGTTGTCATAGTTAGTTTCCAGGTTCGATCATTCTCATTATTTAAATTTTTAAAACTCTAACACACGATCAAGTTTTTGGCGCCGTTGCCGGGGAATTAAAATATTAAGAAAACTCTATTTTTATTACTTTAGCCTTTTTTTTTGCAATTTACTTTTATTTTTATTTTTATTTTTACCTTAGTTTTAACTCTTCTAATTTTCTTTCTTTCTTTTTTCTAGCAGGTACCTATAGTTTATGACTAGAAGGAACCCGAGAGGACCTTTAGTATACGACAGTGATATTGAAGCTACCTCTCGCAGAAATCGTAGAGAAATCAGGCGAGCCCTAAATTACCGAGAAGAAGAGCAACAAGACGAATCCAATCCTACTGAAGGGATGGATGAGAATAATCTATCACAACAAGATGTGGGAGAAAATAATGCTCCTCGTACTATGTTTGATTATGCTAAATCACATTTAACAGGAGCCGAATCGAGTATTGTTAGGCCCGCTATAGCTGCTAATAATTTTGAATTAAAGCCTAACACTATAAAAATGATTCAACAATTTGTTCAATTTCATGGTTTGCAGGACGAAGACCCAAATACTCATATAGCTAATTTTCTAGAGTTTTGTGATACTTTCAAAATAAATGGCGTTTCTGATAATGCCATACGGCTTCGGTTATTTCCCTTTTCATTAAGGAATAAAGCCAAACAGTGGTTAAACTCGTTACCACGAGGGTCAATCACCACATCGGATCAAATGACCGAAAAATTTTTATTAAAATATTTTCCGTCGGCCAAAACGGCCAAATTAAGGAATGATATCTCTTATTTTGTGCAGATGGATTTAGAAACTTTATACGACGCATGGGAGAGATACAAGGATCTCTTGAGGAGGTGCCCACACCACGGATTACCTTTGTGGCTTCAAGTCCAAACTTTCTACAATGGTGTGAACCCTCAACGAGGCAACTAATTGATTCAACCATTGGTGGAACCCTCGAACAAAAACTCCACGAGGCGACCTACGAATTCATAGAGGAGATGTCACTAAATAACTATCAGTGGCAAGTTACAAGGACAAGGCCAACAAAAACAGTCGGAGTTTTCAACCTCGATGAAGTAACCATGCTATCAAACCAAGTAGAGATGGTGAATAAAAAGCTTGATAGTTTGTGTTCTTCGTAGGTACATCCAGTGATGCAGTGCGACGCAAGTGGAAGTGTGGCGAATCCTGAGTACCCACCCTACCAACTGGGCACAGAGAGCGAATAGATGAACTATATAGGTAACAATTTCAGACCTAATAATAATCCTTATAGTAATAATTATAATCCAGGTTGGAGGAACCACCCAAATTTTTCATGGGGAGGTCAAGGAAATCAAGGAAATCAAAGACAACAACCTCCTCAAAATTTCCAAAATCAGCCCTATCCACAGGAGAAGAAGCCGAACCTTGAAGAGATGCTGACAAAATTCATGGCAGCCACAGATACCCGTCTCTAAAAAACTGGGACAACGCTTAATGATCAAAAAGCATCGATCAAAGGGATCGAGAATCAAGTTGGGGAACTTACTAAGTCAGTTGGACAACTTGCAAAGTTACTTTCCGAACGACCGCAAGGGCGTCTACCAAGCAATACTGAGATTAACCCAAAGGAGCAAATTCAAGCCATGACAGCTCAAGAAAGTGAAGGGTTAGACGATCCCAATTCAAGGCAAGAGAATGTGATCAAAGAAGGTAAGGTTGTGGTAAGTAATAATAAGCCAAAACCGGTAATCAAAGAGTACCAACCTCGCATACCATATCCCAAGCATTAAGGAGAGCGACACGAGAGAGGAACGATTCGGTAAGTTTCTTAAACTTTTAAAGAAATTACATATTAACTTCTGTTACTTGAAGCTCTTTCACAGATGCGATTCTAGAAAATTTTTAAAAGAGCTTTTGTGAACAAACGAAGGATAGACGAGGCATCACACGTGGAACTAAACGCAATGTGCTCGGCAGTCTTGCAAAATAAACTACCACGGAAATTAAAAGATCTAGGGAGTTTTACAATTCCATGCTTAATTGGTAGTTTATCTATTGATAATGCGTTAGCTGATTTAGGGGCAAGCATAAATGTCATGCCTTATAAATTGTTTAAATAACTAGGTCTAGGGAAACCCAAACAAACTAGGATGAGCATTCAATTAGCTGATAAAACGGTTAGAATTCCTAGGGGTATAATCGAAGATGTACTCATAAAGATTGATAAATTCGTATTCCCGATGAGACTTTGTCGTTTTAGACATGGATGAGGACAACAGTATCCCCTAATCTTAGGAAGACCATTTTTAGCAAATCGCCGGGACTAAAATTGACATTGATGCAGGAGAACTAATACTTCGTGTAGGTAATGAGACAGTCACTCTCCAAGCTCTCAATTCGGCTAGAAAATCGAGTAATCCAGGTGAGAAAATAAATTATATTGATAACCATTCGGTTAACCCTTCTTTTCAGGAAACACCAGGAAAGAATACAACTGAACCCGATCCTATACCCTGTGCCAACAAAGAAATAACTCATGAGGAACGAAGGATTCAGATCGATGATCTAGACAAGTGGAAGACGCATTTCAAGGAAAAAGTAGGGATACACAAAGTTGAACCAGAGCCATTCCACGAAGCAGACAAATTTAAAATCAGAGATCAAGTATTAATTGATAAAGCAGACCCTCGAATATCTCCTCTTGACCCTAACACTAACAAAGAAATCCCTTTTAGGGTAATCAGTGTTTTTCCATACGGAATAGTCGAAATAAGTAATCCTATCTTTGGCACTTTCAATATAAGCGCATCTCGACTTAAATTCTATCATGATAATGGAGCTGCCAGCATGAGGAAGGACTTTCAACTCCTCAAACCACCATGAATATACAAACGAGAGGAGAGTCTAGCTTAAGACTATAAACGAGCGCTTCTCGGGAGGCAACCCGAGTACTAACCCCATTAACTTTTACATTTTTATTTTGTCCTATTTATTCTATTTTATCCTTTTTTTTATAGTACCTAACTATAAACTAACCAAAAGTACAGAATTTCAGGCCACACGGCCTTGCACACGGCCGTGGCCGTGGCCGTGGCGTGGCCGTATGGATGTATCGAATCTCCGTACTGACACGGCAGAGATGGTACGAGTCAGAGAAAATTAATTTTCAGAGTCACGGACTCAAACCACAACACCACGGGCACTGATAAAACCCACGACCGTGCAATGCGGCCGTGGTAAACACTGTTAGATCACACACGAGCGTGGCGACCTGAGCATGGGCGTGGGAGAAACAAACGAAGCCCACCACGGCCATGCAATGCGGCCGTGTGAGATGCCACGCCCACGAGACACGGGCGTGGGAATGTACCTGACTTGAGAATTCTATTTAAACCACCCACCCCCCATTCTCACCCATTCAGCCCATTTAGTTTTCCTTTTCTTTCTCAACCCTCTCCCTATTTTTCCTCTCTAATATTTCATTAACTATCGAGCCACACCATAACTATGTCGAAAAAGTGGAAGGATCCAAGCACAGCACCCCTGTGGGAGACCGATCTACATAAGTTCATGCCGGCCGCTTCAAATATTCGACAAGCCAAGGGTCTTTGAGACCATTTAATTTTTCTTATTCTTTACTCTTCTCCTTTATTTTCCTTCTCTTTGACTATATTATGCTTAATTTAGTTTATTTTATTTTAGTTTCTTAATTTTAGGTTCTACATGCTGCTTGGGAATCACACCACTTCCGCCACCGCCAGCACTACAGCAGCCTTAGAAATAACACCCACCTCGCGAACCATCCAACAAAAAGGACCCTACGGTCCACTTATCTTTTCTTTTAATTTTACTTCATATTTTATTTCTCTTCACTTTAGCTTGCTTTTCTTTAATTATTTAATTAGTATAGTTTTAATTATTATTAGTATATCTTGGCTAATCCTTCACAGGCTACCCAATTTCTTCGTCTAGCACAGCAATAGTGGGTAGCCACCACGACCACAACCATAGCCACTACAACCCCTCCAACGTCTTTGTCATGGAACATCCTCCAAGAAATTTCATCCATAATTCAGGGAGTTTCACCTCTCTCCATATCTTTTGAATTTATACTTAATTGTCTATATATATATCTTTGTACATTGAGGGCAATGTACATCTTAAGTGTGGGGGGTGAACAACCTAAAAAGGTGTCTAACTTTTTTTCATTATTCTCTGATTCCTAAAATTAGGTGCCAAACTTTTTGCATTATTCTCAAATCTTGAATTATGTCTTGTTTCTTAAGTAAGTTTCTCATATTATAATTAGAATGAAATTCTTTTGATTTATGATTTTTATCGATATGTTTTAGATTAAGTCATTGATAATTGTGCATTGATGATTAAATTCTAAGAATATTAGAGAATCAAGCATGATAAGTCTATTTTTCAGAATTAAAAATTTTCTAGGTTGTCTACCTAAATTTAAATATTACTTTGAAGTTTGAAATTTACGAGGATGACATAAAAATACCCATAATTTTTGTGAGATTTTGAGCCTTATAGAGCATATATTCTTTTTCTTGCTCATTTTTTTATGAGTGTGTCAACATTGATTAGTTATTCTAGAACTTGCATCGATTATACATGTCGAGACCACACCTTTGATTTGATATACAGAGATGATGAAGGCACCTAGGATTTAAGCCACTCACTCCACTAAAAAAAACCTACCTCCATAATTAACCCTTAGTAAACCCCTTTTAATCCTAACAACCCTATTTATTGACTCACCCACTAATATTAACCCAAAACCCAGTCTGTATTTGTTATCACCATTCCTCTTGACTACCCTTTTTGTCGAGATTTGATTTTGAGCAGTTACCTAACTATGTTCTATATTTCAGTTGTTAAAGTTCTTTATTATTATTTGTGACTTGTTCTTAAAAAAAAAATCGAAGTGTATTCATTATTAGTTTTGTGATTAAGTGAGCTTATACGTTTAAATTCCAACCATGAAGAAGAAGCTCGTATTAGAGTATTATTAGTACAAGTTTTCAATTGATGTAATTATTTATCAGTTCATTTTTTCTAGTTAGGTAATTTGTCAATTCAACCTCGATTCTAACCCTCTAATTCAGCCTTTATCCACACCTTTAACCCAAGCCCCGTTACAACCCTATTAAAGACCTTTTGATTTGTGTATCATCTCATATTATACTGATGGAGATTTGATTTTCATGCAAGCCTATGGGATTAACTCTTCATGTTTGATGTTTGAGTGCTTAATTCTGAACCTTAAACACCTCGAGTGATTTGAGTGAATCTTTAGCGAGGATGTCAATTCATGTCGATTTTGAATCAAAGGTAATTATTTAGATGAGGGGAAACACCTATGTTTTATGCTACAAATGTATGACTTAGATTGTTTGAATCTTTAGGACTCTTTAAGTTGAATCATCCATGTATAAATTATCCTTGAATTATGATGAAACACTATCAATGACTATTATGAATTGAGGGAAGTTTGTTTTAATTATGAGTTGAGAATTTTGCTTGAGGACAAGAAAAAGCTTAAGTGTGGGGGTATTTGATAAACCGTAAAAGTAACATATTTTTATTCCACATTTAGCATGCTTTTGGATGAATTATCCCTTATTTTATGTAATTTGGTGCTCTTAATCCTTTATTTTCATGTTTTATACTCAGGAAAGGACCGGAGGATGAAAAGAACAAGAAACGAGCTTAAAACGGGCCAAATGGGCAACATCACGAAATCGACACGGCCTGGACCCAAGACCACACGGTCGTGCCTCCTTAATAATCTCGAACACGGCCTGAGCCCAAGACCACACGGCCGTGCCTCATTAGTCGACCCAACACGGCTGGTCACGATTCAGACGCAAGGCGTGTGGCCGTGCCTGCCCTACCGTGGCAAAGAGAAGTTTCATTCGGATTGAGATACTTAGGGCAAAGAAACACATTCCAAAAGCCTATATATACACCCTAAGTATGAACTAAAAGGGGAGCCCAGTACCTTTGACAGGGGCGTCTTGCTAGGCCAGAAGAAGCAGATTTGTGGGGATTCGCTCTAGGATAGCTGTTGATTCATCTCTAGAAGCGGAATTATACTCAAGACGGAGGATTTCTCCTTAATTTCTTTCAGGAGTTTTAGGGATTTCTTATGTTTTGTTTTATCTTATCTTTCGAGATGTTTTCTTTTATTGTTATGAACTAAACCCTCGGATACCGAGGGGATGAAACTTAGATGAATCTTGTTATCGTTTCTTGAACTATATGATAAATATTTGACTTGTTCTTAATTATGTGTTCTTAATTCTTGTGTTGATATTTCACGGATATTAATTCAAGTTTGATGTGCTTAGGTGGAGGAGCAAAAGTCCCTGCCTAAGAGTAGATCTAGCATAGTTAAGCGGAGTTGATCGCGCGCCTAGAGATAGGGTGACGAGATTTTGCCGGATTAGGGTGAAACCTAATATGGGATTCCATAGATCGAGTTAATGCGATTCTAGGAGTTTTAATTAGAAAGAGATTTCAATTAATCAACCTAGGGTTAGACGTTATTCGCCTCGAGAGAGGGTTTAATATACATTAGGGAATCTTACGGATCAAGTCAAGTGAATAAATCGTCAGTTCAGAGTTAGATAACAAGTGAAGTCTAGGTGGATTCTTCCTTGGGTGTCGTCTTAATCAATTGGTTTTTCCTCAAGTTATTTTCCCAAATTCATTCTTCTTTGTCTTAGAGTCTTTAATTTAGTAGTTAATTAATTTAGATTTAAAACAACAAATTCCCTTTATTTTAGGCTAAATAATAAAAAGAAAGTTAGTATTAGTACTTTTAGTTTCTTTGGGTTCGACAACCCGGTCTTGCCTAAGCTATACTACTATTCGATAGGTGCACTTGCCTCAATCGTTGTCATAGTTAGTTTCCAGGTTCGATCATTCTCATTATTTAAATTTTTAAAACTCTGACACACGATCAGGCTCGGAAAATAAAATTCATGCAATTTAATCCTTATTCCAAGTCTAACCGATTTTTACATGTCTTAATAACAGCCCATGAATTTCACAAAAATCAGAATTTTTCCATGGTTTTACCATTTTTCAATTTAGTCCCTAAATCATAATTTCATCAAAATTCTCTTTGTAAAAGTTGTTTATCTATCAACAACCTTTCATTTTCTACCATAAATTTCAAAATTTCAGCATATTCATCCATGAAAAAACCATAGTACTTTGATATCTTTACAAATTAATCCCCAAAATGGATAGATTAAGCTATTCCAATCTCGGAAATATAAAAATTACTAAAAACGAGACAAGATTACTTACCCAATTAAGCCAAGAAAGTTTGCTTTCTCTTTCCTAGGGTTTCCATGTATTTTTGAGAAGAAGATGATAATAATAATATGATAATTCTATTTAATTTATTTATCATCCATTAATTTTTCCACTTTCCAATTTAGTCCTTTTCTTTTTCTAATTTTCCATGGATGATTCATCATAAATATCTACTACCTTTTTCTTAATAGTTTAATTACCATATAAGGATCTCAAGTTTTGAATTCCATAGCTATTTAATTCTTGTAGCTACTAGAATTCAACTTTTGCATTTTTATGCAATTTGGTTCTTTCTATAATTAATCATGAAATCGGTAAAATTTTCTTATCAAAATTTTCATATAACATTCCTATCATAATGCATACCATGCAATAATTTTAAAATAAATTTTTTTATGACTCAAATTTGTGGTCCCGAAACTATTGTTCCGATTTCACTAAAAACGGGCTGTTACAGTACGGGTTAGCTAAATTAAGCTAAAATGATTACAAAAACATAAAAATCGTTAAAAATGATAACCAAATTCACTTACATGCACCTTAAGAACTTGGCCGAACCTTGAGCATGGCTATAGTGTTTTTTTCTTTCTAATTTTTGGTGGAAACCCCAACGAAGGAAGAAGATGATAATTTTGTTTATGTTTTGTTTAATTGTTATTCACTTAATTATTATTTTAACCTTATAATAAAACTCATATTTTTAACTAAAAGATAACATAACCGTCCACTACCTTTTAAATAGGCACAATTACCAAATAAAACCCCCCATTTCATACTTTAATATCCTTTAAGCACATATAAGTTAATAGCACTAAATCTTTGCAGTTTTTCGATTTAATCCTTTTTATTAAATTAACTAGCTAAACGTTAAAATTTCTTAACCAAATTTTAATACGACCTTATATTAATTCTATAAACATTAAATAAATAATAAAATACTAATTTACTTGTCAAAATTTTGGTCCCAAAACCACTGTTTCCAACACCACTGAAAACAGGTTGTTACAATTCCAACACCTATAAAAAAACACACATTGAGGAGCATTTTGGGCACAATTTTTGGGTTGTAATCAAATTAAAAAGCCACTTTTGGCGGAGAACAAGTGTAGAGTAGAATAAAGAGCTTTTAGTTTTAATGTTTCTTTTATTTTTTTAGCTTAGGTTTAGAGTAGATGTTTCTTCTTCATCTTTTTCCGGTTTTAGTTTATCACTTTTCAGGTTTTCTTTAGTTCCTTAGTGGTAGTTAAGTTAGTTTTTACTGTATCTCAACTTTATTTACTCATTTAGTGCTTCAAACTCTTATGTATTTTTAGTCTAATCCCTTGACTTAATATAGCCCAACTTTGTTTTATTTTCTATGATAAAAATTTGATCTTTTGTGTTTTTTTTCATCACCATTATTGCTATTTCTATTTTCTTCAAGAAGTTATTAAGAAATCTCCAACCTTTATTGTTCTTACTTTTGATGCATGTTTGCTAGTATGTTGGGCATTGTTTGTTTAGAAATGATTAGGAGTAGCTAAATCTTTGGTGGAAGTGTTATTTAGTTAGTTTTTGGTACAAGGACTAAATCACAAAAATTGGACTAAATCGAATATACTTCAAAACTTAGGATTAACGAACCTAAAATAAAATCAAGATAAGTGAGATTGAGAGGTAATCTTATTGAGCACCAATTCATTAGTCCCAGGTTAGTCAGGTGAGATCAAGAGAAAAACTAGACTATTTTGTCTAATTTGGTAAAATTGAGATCGAGAGGTAAAATTTAGCCAATTTAGGAGTAACAATGATTTAGATCCCTAATTCAAAAGTTAATCAATAATATGGAAATCAACCAACCACTGTTTATTATCATATTTGTTAGTTTTACACTTCATGTTATTTACAATTTAGTCTTTTTCTTTTTTAGGTAATTAATTAGTTTTAATCAACTTCATTTATTACTTGCCATAATATAGTGTTTAGTGAGTAGCTAGTTAGACTCCTTCGTTACATGATTGTCGAGTAGGAATCATTAAATCACTGACTCCTTTGGGTTCAATCTTAGAATACTCTAGTGTTCCATTGCCACTACAAATATTACAACTGACTTGTCACACTTGCAGACACCACACGTAGTTATTCTGATTTGATTATCGTATTAGTATTGATTCTCAGCCTCGGTACACACACGCCAGGGAGCGGTCAACTGCCTTGATTTTTTTTCCACGGTAGCAGGCACATCACCTATCGCCAAAGGCAAATTTCTTCTTTGGTTCCACAAATTTGATTGTTTTGTTCCTGTTAGCATCTAGTTTTTTACTCACGTTAACTGCCTGAAAGATAATTGGCTCGCTTACAACATCAATAGCTTTAGGCCCCATTTGTGACCCATCATCAAAGGAATTGGATACTTGACCCATGGAGGGCTCTCATTTCTTATTTGATGGCTTTAAAATACAAAGTAGTTTTCAGCCCACTGGGCACCACTATGCCTTTTCCTTTGGAATTTAAAATTACTTTTTTAGAAATCCCTTTATTAGTTCCCATTTTGGTCACATTACTATCTATCTCAATCCCCAAAATCTCGCCCCCTGAATCTCCAATATTCTTTCCAGATTTAGGATTTCCATCAACAACATTATTCCTTTGATTATTGCTTAAAATTTTGAAATGTGAACCCCCACTGCGTCCACCGTCTTCACCATTCCCCCAACTCTTCGTCGGTTGTGGCCTCTGCCTTGGTTTTCGTTCTACTAACATCCATGGCCCGAACTGCTCTTTCTCAACTTTTTTCTAGATTTCCTCAATCTTTGACAACGGTTGATTCGGCTTCTCCCCCATCGACGATGTCGTTCCAGATTTTAATGGGCATATGTCTTGGTTATGGTTAAATCCTCCACAACCAAAACAAACATTGGAAAAAGTTTCATATTCAATACGTTGCATTTTTCCATCAATCTTAACTTTTGAGACTAAAGGTTTCCCCAAGTCAATGCACACAGTAAGTCTCACAAATCGTCCTTTGGTGCTACTGTTTGTGTTATGATCAATCTTATAAATCGGTCCAATGGCTCCACCAATAACCTTGAAGAGGCACTGTTCATAAAGTCATTCAGATAATCCCGATAATCGAATCCAAACCACCATTTTTTGGGAGGTATCTTGAGTTGTGGAAAAGAAAGAAGACCACGGCCGCACCATAAGGTATTGCCCAAAGATGATCCATGGTTCACCAATCAAAACAGCAGAGTAGTCCTCTTCATCTTGAAATTTCACCATGTAATAATCGTTTTCCAAGTCTATTAATTGTATCAGTTTCTTTGGTTTCCAAAGACTTTGAACTTTCCCAAAATGCGTACTAAAGGCTATCCTTCTACACATCGACTTGATAATCAAGTCCTAGCCATACGCTTCTCAATATGCTTATGCACCCTCTTTGATAAAGTAATCAATAGAATCCCATCCACAGTTTCCACCATCACATCTCCATCAATAAGTTTAAATTCCTCCTCTCGGACTGCTCCTGTCTCCTAAGAACCAATCCACACAAGTTTATCTTTCCAAGACATCTTCTCACCCTTCAAACTATCCACTTTCACCCCATTCTTATCAACAATCATATTTTCCAAATCAGGCAGATCTGTTGGCCACCAACGGACTTTCTTGGTCGAACGACCAAGGTGGTTGTTCGGTTGAGTGGGATTGGAGCCAATCGCAAAGTCACCATAGGAAATCTCCATTACAGAACATTCAAATAAATAAATTTGGTTTTAAATTTTTCATAAAAATATTTGAAATAACTAAAGATACTAGTTTCTTTATAATAATTAAAGAAACTTTTCTTTTATGCTTAAGTGGAGGGGATTATTGCAATATAAACTTTTCATAGTAAGGTTTCAAATTTAAAATCCTATAACTAGGTAACTATGGAAACTTTTCGATGTAGCATTGTTTAATTTGTAACAAGTAGATGCTCTACTTGATTGACACATCATCCTTATTAATAGTAAAAAGACTAGTTTTTTTTTACTCGGCAATATACAGGTTTGATTGTATGTATCAATTAAAATATATTAAAATTATTTTATAGCTTTGTATAAATTTACTTTTATGATAATATTATAAATAAATTTAAATCATTTTATAACTTTTTATATATTTTGTAATTCAATATTTTATTTGATAAAAATATTGTCTTAATTATTTATGAAGTCTATTTATACTAAATGATTTAAATTTGTTTTGTTTTTTTAGATTTAAGGGTGTAAAAAGTCCTCAAACTTTTTCAAAAAAAAAATTAAACCCTTGCTTTTTTTTATTGCATTCAATTGCGTACTTGAACTTTCAAAATACATAAAAAAAAAAGCCCTCAAACTTTTTCAAGAAAAGTAATTAAGCCCCTACTTTTTTTTGCATTTAATTGTGTGCTTGAACTGTAAAAATGCATCAAAAAGACCCTTTGACCTTTGACCTTAACAGTTGACCGTTAAAGTTAACTGTCCCTAATTTTTTTCAGTTAAAACCACCTTATGACACAACAATGGCTTGACATGTGGCAAAAAAATTATAAAGAATAAAAATCATTTAAAGTTATAAAAATTATTAAATTTTAATAATATAATATTAAAAATATTAAAAATTAGAAAAAATTGTAAAATTTTATAAAAATCATAAAAAATTATAAAATGCACAAAAAATGCCATTTAACCATTAACTTTAGCCATTGACTATTAAAGTTAACAATCCCTAGTCTTTTCCAATTAAAACCATCACGTGTCGCAACACAGCGTAACATGTGACAAAAATGATAAAAAAAATCTATAAAAGTTATAGAAAAATTATAAAATGTTTCTTTTAGTACGATAATTTTTATATTTTTTTACGAATTTTATATTTCTTTACATTTTTTATAATTTTCTTACGACTTTATAAAATTTTATAATTTTTTTCTATATTTCTATATATTTTATAATTTTTTTATGATTTTTATAAAATTTTATATTTTTATTATTATTTTTATAATTTTTATAATTTTTTTCTAATTTTTAATAAAATTTAATTATTTTTATAACTTTTATTAATTTTTTATTTTTTTATCATTTTTTTGCCACATGTCATGTCATGATTGTGACACGTGGTGGCTTTAACTAAAAAAAATTAGAGACAGTTAACTTTAACAGTCAACTGTTAAAGTTAATGGTCGAAGAGCTTTTTTTGATGCATTTTGGCAGTTCAAGTACCCAATTTAGTGGGGAAAATAGGGGCTTAATTGCTTTTTTTTGAAAAAGTTTGAGAGGTTTTTGATGCATTTTGAAAGTTCAAGTACCCAATTGAATGGGAAAATAGGGGCTTAATTGCTTTTTTTGAAAAAGTTTAAGGGTCTTTTTGATGAATTTTGAAAGTTCAAATACCCAATTGAGTGTAAAAAAAAAAAAGATAGGCTTAATTTTTATTTTTTTTAAGTTTGAGAGCCTTTTACCCCCTTAAGCTTTTTTTTTTAACTCAATCCTCTAAATTTAATATAAAATCTATATAATGAATCACAATTAGAAAAAAAAAATCATTTAGCATGAATTATAATAAAATTCCCTTTTACTTATTAGTTTGAAAAAAAATATTTAAAAAAATAAATTGTGAAATAAATTTAAAAATTAAAATTGATTCCAAAATCTATTAAAAATAGAAAAATTACCGTATTTAACATAATCATACACAGTTCATAAAGTTATCTTCATTAAAAAGAAAAACGTAGAATATATTTTTTGTATTGGATTAAATTGTAAAAACCGGATTAAATCAAATAAACTTCAAAAACTTGGAATTGACGATTCTAGAGGAACATTTGGTCAGGTTAGACCGAGAGGAGATCTTGTTGTGAACAAATTCGATTTTCTCAATTTAGTCTAGTGAGGTCAAGAGACTAAATCGTCTAATTGGGTAAAATGGTGACCGAAAGGTAAAATTGGACCAATTAGAAGTTTAAGCAATTTATATCCCTAACCCAAGAGTTAATTAGCAATATGGATATCAACCGGCTACTTTATTTCATCAGATTAATACTCTTATTTCGTTGTAACACATTAAAAAAAAAAGTATATTATCGAATTATAAAAATTAATTTATTAATGAAAAATTATAAAATAATAAATGGATAACATATAACAAAATTTAAAGTTACCAAATGTCAAAACTCTGTAATACTATTCAAATCAACAAACATCAATTAATAGGCTAATGTGCCAAACGATTATGCTTGAATAGAATATAAAGACAAAATAACAACAATGGTACTAGCTACATACTCTTTTAAAGTTTAATGGAGTGATTTTTTTTATTTTTTTTTGTAATTTCAACTTTCAATAAAATAGAAAACATCTAAAAGTTTTTAATAATTTCAACTTTTTTACCTTCATCCAGTTTGAAGATTTGTAATTTTTCATTAAACAATTAACACTTAAAATTTTTGAACAAATTAAATACTTTTACACTCTTCCAACTTAAAAGATGTTATGCTTTCCATCAAATGCTTATAATATATTAAAATTCAAAAGAGCTTCCTTAGCAATGAAGTGAGTCTTAAGGTCCAATTTCAGACCCATGAATGTGATGAGCTCACAATATCTCAAGGCCCAATAATAATGTTAAAGGCCAAACAAATCAAACCAAGATTCAAGGACGAATCTTTTCGAGGAAAGGGGGAATGATATATGCACGGATGGGGTGAAATTTATTAAATTTCATTCACTGAAACTGTCAATTTTTAAGTTTGGGGAATCAGCAGACTTGCGACGACTTTTTAGATGGGATCCAAGTATTTCTTAATTAAAATGTCTTCATAGAGTTCGAAGATCTATCTCTTATCTTCGAAACACACTTTGACTCACTTGATTTTAAGTTCAGAAGCTCAACTTTTGACCGTTTTAGTGAAGACTGCGCGAGCAGAATTTCTAGACAAGATTATGATAGTAATTACGAGTTTTGGGCTTTTAATTCGAGTTTAAATCATATTGGGTTCAGAAGAAAGTTGAGTTTAAAACTACTTTTTCTTTAGATTAATTAGAGTTCTAATATACATAAGAGTTTTATTTAGATTTATTTAGCTAACCTATATATAGGCCTTTGCATTGTACACAAATCATTAATAAATTCGATTTTTTTTTAAAGGAGTCGTGGGATTGAGTTTGTTAGGGTTTATATCTCAAAGAGTTCAATTTAACATTTATCCTTCTATCCATCATATTCATCGATTTATCGTTCCATCTTTCACTTTACTTTAATATATATTTTCACTATTTAGTTATTATTTTGAATATTTATCCTTTATTTTTATTATTTCCTTTGTTATTTTCTAAATTTATTTGATTTTTTTCTTTTCAGTTTACATCCACTCCAATTCGTATCAAGCAATGTCCAGTGTGAGATAATAAGCATGAGAGATATTCAAATTAATTCTCACTCACCATCTTGCTTCGCTGAAGTCAAGCAGCTCGGGCTTCCTGCGTTACGTTACGGTTCGATTTTGCAATCCGGTTCTTGTCTAAATCACCAAAAGACAAATAATCATTCAAAAGAGGCATAAAATTTTAAGTAGGGAAAACAAAATCATAATATATATCTGAACCATTGAAGTTGAACAGAGAAGGGTAACCTTTTTGAGAGATTTTATGAAAGTTCCTAGAAGATTTAAAGGGGAAACGAGTTTTGTGACGCTTTGTAAATTTTGAATATAGAAAAAAAAATAGTTTTCAGTATAATTTGCAAACAAAAAAGTTTTAATTATCAAGAAAGAACAAAAATATAATTCAAGTACACCCTATTTCTAAATAATAATATTTTGTTTCGATTTATATTTCTTTTAAAAATTATTATTAAAAAAATCATTTATCACTCGCTGTAAGAAACAAAAACAAATGTAAAATAATTAAATGTTATTATACTGAAAAAGTTATTAATGCCTAAATATTAGAAACTAAACAAAATAAAATCTGATCAGTATGCAAGCTACTCTTTAGCTGTATGGATAATGGTATTTGTTTTCAACTGCCCTAACTAACAAAATGCAGCTTCTGTTGGCCAAAAAAAATGCAGCTCTTCTTTTTCTGTATAAATATCATATTGGTTCTCAAATGCCCCATATCACAAAATGGACAAAGAAAACCCAAATACAGAAGAAACCAAAGAGAGGAAAAAGAATATAGCATGGTAAATTGGAGCCCAGATTTCTGAACCGGTGCTTCATTCCCAATACAAGCAAGCGCATCTCCTGCATTTATGAAACAGGAGCTCCTGATCAAACATTAGCAGGGAACCGGTGTTCCGGCCACTTTGGATATGCCCGCTTGTATAAGCTCATGCAAACAGTATCGTGTTGTTGAAGGCCCCCATTAAATATGCATTTCATTGCACCTGATAAAAAGAATGGAACAAAAAGCAATACTCAGCTTTCTCCTCGAAAACTAGAGCCGGAACCCAAGTATATTCGATAAAGATGGGCATTCAGCAAGATATGTGTATTTGATAGGATTAATGTACCATGGGTACCAATGGGTTCCTTAACTCGACCACGACGACCGCACTTCGTCCACACTTCAACAGGCTGCAACCACATCCAAACCAAGGATATAATTTATGTAAAAAGTAATTTTTCCACTGGCTATTCAACTATAGAAACAAAATATTTTAAATCACTTGTAACAGATTATCCTACCTTAAACCATCTCACATCCTCTGGATTATGGAACATATATCGTACTGTGGCTTTTAACTTGGATACCCGTTGAGGATAACTGCATCAAGATATAATCCAAATTAACATAGCCAAACTACATAAATCACTTTTGCATTTTATAGGTATTGTTTCTTTTAAGTCTGAAATTCTAGAATAAACATAAACCAGTAGAAAAATCATCTTCAAAAACTTTTATCACCCAACAAAAGAATCCATACCCAGTTAAAATAATCTTCTTTAAAATTATTCTATCGGGGTCAATACTTCTCAAGGAACCAACAGCAGCAACTGCAGGTGTGCCGGCTCCTGCTGCACCCTTCAGAGCAATCAAGGGGAGAGGAGGAAAAGAAATGGGAGCATATATTGATGCTATTGAAAAACGTGCGGCATGAAGAAACCTTTCCATCTTGTGCTTATCTGAATTAATATTGTCAGTCGAAAAGATCGGTCTGAAAATAAGCAGAGAGATTTCAGGATTCTGGTAAAAGGTCCAAGACAGTAGTAAGCTACAAAGAGACCATTACCTAGCAACAAACTGACGGAAACCAACATGGAATATGAGTTCTTCTTTAGATTTAATTGGAGCATCATAACTATCATGCTTTTTTATACTGCAAAAAGAATTCATATTGAGAAAAAATAAATAAATAAGGGTGAATTGTTGCTACTCATAACCAGGAAAGTGTAAAGAGAAATATATACCTAAAATGAAGAACAGATATCTTAGACTCATGTTGCAGGAGACCACATAAAACAATGGGTGCAGTTCTTGAGGACGCACAAAATTTGGAAGCAACATGAAAAGGAACCTCCTTGATATAAAACCTAGCAAATGAACCAACTGGCGCACAGTCATCCCTGCCCTCTTGCTCCACTTTTAAAGCTTTTGCAACAACATGCTTTTGTGTTCTTGCAAAATTATCAAAAGCAAAAACTCTGGCATATTCTGGAGGTAGAGATTCCTAACAATAACCAGTAAACTTTTAATAACTTCATAATATTAACCCAAAACAAAGCTCATCAAAATGGTATCACAATAAATTACTTTGGTGTCCCACGAGGATGTCCTAAAAGACTTGAGGCCTCTATATTTTGCAAATCGCTTTCTAGCAGGAACATCTAGTGGAGTATCCACTTCATCTGGAAATTCTGAAATTAACATTTAATCAACGGTATATTAACATTACAAGGGGTGTTCATACATGGCTGTGAAGATTTGAGAAGAGTGTTCAGAGAAAAATGCATGCATTGGTGTAGTGGGGTAGTAGCTACCCAATCTCATCATCAAAATTCAAAACTTAACTGCAGACTAGCTATCATATGCATGCCCTCTCCTCAATTGTTAATACTTTGAAGACTAGAATTAGTGACTTCAATTATGAGGAGAAAAGGGCTTACAAGGGTCAAATTTTAGTAGTCAGCTATAATAAGATGTTCCAATTATAGGTGTCCTCCCCCCAATATAGATTATTCTGGCTTTACACAATGTGAGAACTAATCATAAGAAATGCTCTGAAAAAAACTCTAGGACTCATCCAGAAAACATAAATACCCTCATCTTCGGCATGTGCCTCTTTTATTTTTTTAATCTCATCCTCTATCTGTTCCCTTGTCATATTGTCCCCTTCCTGCATGTATAAAAAAAAATCATTCACATACAGAATATTTAAGAGAAAAAGAACAACATGAATGCCGCAAGAAGCAAGGATATGCAAAAACATATAGCTGGCTCTTCCTCATAATTCATTAAGTACAAATTGCATTGGGACATAAGCATCAAAGAGACACACCATCATCACTGAATCATTTTCAGTTTCTTCATCAGAGTCCCTTAAGTGCAAGGAAGCTTGATCTTCCTCAAACTCTGGATTATTGGTGTCTTCTTGACTAGGAAAGCCACTTTCTCCTTCATCCAACAACATGCCATCATCATCCTTATCATCATCTCCATCATTCTCCACGCCAGAATCCTCTCCATCTGTATCATCTACGATCCAAGCAGCCTGAATGGCAGCCAGTGGTCACAAATAGATTGTTATGCATAAACATGATAAATAAGAAACAGAAAGGTGGACAGCAAATGTTAAGAGTCCCAGAAACTGGCAAGACAATTCAGACCTGATACTCAGAAGTGCCTCGAGGGAGAGCTCTCTTTCTTAACCTCTTCTGCTTTTGATTTCTTTCAGCCTCAGCCATTTCTGCTTCAGTGGGCCATGTCTGTCATAATAAAACAGCAGTATAAATAGCACCCAACATCCCCTAGAAGAATGCATAAGGGTGTGTGCGTACCACTATTAAGTAATTTTACTAATTTCATAAGAAAAACTTAATTGCATAGTAGCTAAGCAGACACAAAATTAGTTTGTACTTTGTAGATTGGATTGGGGGCAAGCAGCAACTTAATCATCTTATCAAAGGCGGTATGTAACCAAAAGTTTGAAAAATACAATCCTTGGTTTTCCTGATGTCTCAATTCAATTTACTTATACTCGTCTTTTAAGCATACTCAGAATTAAAATTCCTTTAATTCTTTACTACAGGTTTTGATACATGCATGACGATTACTATTACTCCAAAAAAAACACATTTGAGTGATTTCATTAATAGTTGAAAGAAACAGAAAAATGAGATGAAACAATATCAGAGAAGTCAGTATTTAACAAGAATGAGGAGACCAAAGTAGTAACTCTGTTGATCTACATGCCTAAAAGCAAGTACCAACTCAAGACAGAGTAATCATAGGAAATCACGAGCAAGATATTTAAAGCTTTAATATCCAAGTTACCTGTTCTCCAGCAAGTGGATCTGGAACATTCTCAACAAGCAAAGGCTCCTGGCTTGATGGATCAGGAGCTAGGGAACGAATGATCTGGACGGGAAGAAGCAAAAATGAAAAGTTCATTACCCACTTCATTGCTACCCAGTACACAAGATAAAGGCTTTTCTTGCTTCTGAAATAGTGTTCAAGTTTCATTAAAATAAACGTACCTCAGCATCTTGAATGTCATCAGAATCCATAGCATTATGATCTTTTCTAGCATTTAAAGGGATAGGATCCTTCATAATTTCAATTCTACTCAATTGAAAATCCCCCGCACCAGACACATGAACCTAATGTATAAGACCATAAGAAGCCACCACCAGATATACATGTGAAGCAAAAGCGTAGAGAGATATAACTACCAGCTGGTTCACTGAGAGGCTGTGAGCACGCGTATAACCAGTGAGGAGAAGTGTACACTTCTCTGGACTGGAGTCATCTGGTACCAAATCAACCTAAAACATAGCAGTTCGTAAAATTTTACCTTCAAAGGTTTTGGCACAAACAAGTAACATGAAAAAAAATTAATGGATTGTAAAAGGATTGGACAACCGCCCACCCAAAAATGATTGTGTACAACCTATCACTCAGATTTTTTATAGGTGAACATCTCCAAGACTTACATTGCAAAAATACCTACGTTAAAGTTTCCTCACAATCTATGCTACTCCTAACGATGTAAAATTCATAAAAAAATTTGCAATAACTTAGAAGTACTTTTTGAGCAATAAGATAAGGCCGTTGATTTCTCCAATGCGGTGTTGTGAGTCTTTGCTCCTTAAAAAGCCACATGAACTGCAATCAAAATATCAGTAAAGAGTATTAGAAGCAGGAAAAAATGTGAATAAATGGAACACAATCATTATTCAATTCCATCTCAATCTGATTAATTCACGGATATATCAGTTAAACCCAAAAAAAGAGAACTCATTGCAGAGAATATCACCTTGTGCAAGTCGTCCTTCGTATCTGCGGGATAAAACTTGCAATCCTCTGGAAATTCAGAAGTAAGGCTGGAAGTAATGATCTTCTTTGCATCATTTCGTCTTTTAAGCTCCGTAGGCAGATCCTGGAGGAAAAAACTTCAACCTCAGTACTTGCTTTCTTAGAGAGGTCACAAGTATAAAAACCATATAAAGTCATGAACTGAGAACATACACGAATGAAAACGACAGTGCTTGGTAAACCAAGAGACCTGAACACCGAAAGGCATTGACTTCCAAATGAATCAATATAGTCACATGTGCTTTGTTCAGTAGCTGATGCCACAAAAGCAATCAAATCAGCAACCTACAATTAAACAGGCAGTTGACCATTATAGTGAAAAAAAAAAAGAAAGAGGGTTACTAAATGAGGTTGACACAATATATCACCAAGATGTAGACAATTTTTTACCTTGGCCATTTCCATACACGATAATAGGTCCCCATGAGGAGCATGCAGTACCTAGACAGAACAACTTGACGATTAAGAGGTTGCTAATTCTTGCACTTAGGATCAAGGATAAAGCGCACATCTTTCAATAATATTACACTGAACCTCACAGAACGATAAAATGATATCCACCACAAAATTAACAAATCAAAAAGAAAGCTGAGTTTGAAATTATTAACTACCAGCTTTCTCTAACTAATAACATGAAATAAAAACAGGGGCAGTGACGCCTACTGTTGCTCGCAGTTTGTACTCTGAAGAAACTACTGTTGATGAAAAAGCTCCGCCAACATCTGCTGATAGCAATCTCAAAATGTCTTCAGCAAGTGAACTTACATTCACAGATGCGGAAAGAGGGAAAATAAGCTGTGATAAAAAAATAATAAGACTTTAGGGGGGGAAAAATAGGCACTCGAAGCAACAATATGGGAAGAATTAATTTATACAAAAGGCATACAATGACACGGGGAGGGCTGGCTGATCCACTTGAAGCCCTTTTTTCTTTCAAAAGAGCTTCCTTCTTCTGCTCTCTTAGCTACAAAATCGAATAGCAATGTCCAGTGTGAGATAATAAGCATGAGAGATATTCAAATTTATTCTCACTCACCATCTTGCTTCGCTGAAGCCGAGCAGCTCGGGCTCCCTGCGTTACATTACGGTTTGATTTTGCAATCTGGTTCTTGTCTAAATCACCAAAAGACAAAGAATCCTTAGTAGGGAAAACAAAATCATAGTTATATATATATAAATCTGAACCATTGAAGTTGAATAGAGAAGGACAACCTTTGTGAGAGATTTTATGAATGTTCCTAGAATATTTAGAGGAGAAACGAGCTTTGTGAGGCTTATTGACTTGAGCTCGAGATCCTCCCATGCTGATCGAGACAGTGGGGTAAACAGACTCCTGCGTAGTAGGGAAAATAGCTCAAAACCTCTGAAAGTTAAGTTCAGGGTTGGCAGAGGCGGGATAAGCTTAGAGGTGTCCATGGGCAGGGCCTGACCAATATCTTAGGCCCGATTGGTATGCCCGGGCCCAGCCCGAAAAACGGGCTTAGATTTTTGTCCAAGCCCGGCACGAATTATATTTGCTAAACTCGGGCCCGGCCGGTATTTTTTTTGAAAAATAATATTATATAAAATTAATTTTAAAAATATAGTATATGAAATACACTAAAAACATTAAAATAAATATTTCCCAAAAAAATTGACTAAGCAATAAGGAGAAGGATTAAAGCAATTTTAAGAATACCATTGTGTGATGAAGGTAAAAAGGACAAATGATGGCACGGTCTTACAATAAAGCTGAGATTTATACACAGTAAACAAATTTATAGTTACATAGAATTTATCAACTGAACCATCACTCTTATATAATTTCCACAGCAATTTGATAGAAGCAGGCAGTACTTTCTGGCACTGCTTGCACAAGAAACTCAACTTGGACTTGTTATTATGAAATGCAACTAATATGATTTGGTCTGGTTATAACTAAACAGCTTAGCATTATGCTAGATTATAGCTGGTGCTTTATAACTATTTCAAGACCTGACAATTAGTCCATCTTCTCTTTTCACATTCCTCTTTTCCCATCTTTCTTCCACCAAATTGCTTATCGTGTTTTCAAACTGAGCATTTTACAACACAATCCTCATCAATCAGGTTTTTAGGAAGCTTTAAATTTTTCAATGAGAATAAAGCATAAATGTGCCAGTACCACTT
Organism: Gossypium sturtianum; assembly: GCA_025698515.1. Taxonomy (NCBI): domain Eukaryota; kingdom Viridiplantae; phylum Streptophyta; class Magnoliopsida; order Malvales; family Malvaceae; genus Gossypium; species Gossypium sturtianum. The sequence continues at coordinate 129,873,402 of CM046943.1, forward strand.
AATCTTCTATATAGCATGAAAAAAAAACTACATAGTTCATGTAACATCTAACATAAAGTAGAGAGAACAGTTTAGGACTTTGGCTTGTCAAAAGTAGGCAATTCCATTTGCGATCACAACATTACATAGACTGTCCATTCACAACAGTCTTCCCACGTGTTCCAATGCAAACAGAGTCGGTAATTAACAAGATTTAAAACTCAATTAATATAATAAACAAAAATATATGAACTGTGGAAGCAGCAGTGGAAGTATGGTGCATATATACCGAGCAAACCAGTGGGACGGCGACGGCTGAAGGCTGGAGCGGAGAAGCTGACAGAGGAAGCGGGAGACGGACGGGCAGCGGCGCTGGAGGTCACTGAGCGGGGTGGGGGTGTCGTCTCTGTGAATGAGTGAATGGGTGGGTGGGGGAACTGAGGTTGCAGAATTTGCAGAAGGCAGAGAAGCGAAAAGCACGATGTGGTACCTCAGATCGCACTGGAGGTGGTGAGCGGCATTTAGGGGGAAGGGGAATTAGGGATTCAGAAAGGGAATTAGGGATTGGGAAGAGGATGGTAAATATTTATTTAGCAAAAAGATAAAAAGTTTGTAATTTGAGATTTTATAAATTTTGATGGTTAATTTTTTAAAATTATAACTAAATCGATATAATATGTAATAATTGAGGGCTAAATTTATTATTTTATTAATTTTTTTTATTTGTCGCGTTAGCTTGCTGTTTGTAATTTTAACGAGAGTGACCAAAATGATCGAATCTAAAATGAATTTTTTTATAATTAAATAATTATCTGAGTAGTTTACCCTAAATTATTTTTGTTGAGTTGAAACCTAAATCAATTTTGTTTAACAACGCTAGAAACAACAAAAAAAATATTACTTGGAAGCCTTCATTTTCACGATGTTAGATCTAGAACAAGTTTGTTCCTAGGCAGGGATGAAGTCAAAAGGATTTTTTGATAGAGTGAAAATTAAATTGTATATTTTTACGATAGTAAAAAAAGTAATTTCATCATTTTGATAGATTATATATTTATAATCTTTGAATGATTAAATTAATTTTTTAATATTTTTAGGGGGTCAAAATGTAATTTTATTATTTTTAATTTAAAGTTTTATAATGCCTTTTAGGGAGGTCAAAACCCCTATCAATCCCTGATTTCGCCACTATTCTAAGACAACAGAATCTAAACCAGCTAAACCTACAAAGAACACTAATTAAACAAAAAAAAAAAAACTAACTTTTCTAGAAAAAAAAATAAAAGTCTTTAAAAGTAATTTACATGAATGAAACAGGTTGTAAGAAAAAAAGAGAATTTGGGCTTCTTCTTTTTTTCAGTTTCATGGTTTAAATGATAGAAAGGAAAGAAATTTTCCTTTTAAGCATAAGTGGCAGGGAATTATTGCAATCTAAACTTTTCATAGTAAGGTTTCAATTTTCAGAATTCTATAACAAGGTAACAATGGAAATTTTCCAATGTAGCATTGTTTAATTTGTAACAAGTAGATGGTCTAATTGATTGACACATCATCTTTATTAATGTTAAAAAAAATAGTTTTTTTACTTGACAATGTACGAGTTTAATTATATGTATCAATTAAAATATATTAAAATTATTTTATAGTTTTGTATAAATTTACTTTTATGATAATATTATAAATAAATTTAAATCGTTTTATAATTTTTATATATTTTATTTGATAAAATTATTGTCTCAAATTATTGTCAAATTTATTTATACTAAACGATTTAAATTTGTTTTATTTTTTAAAACTCAATCCTGTAAAACTAATATAAGGTTCATATAATGAATCACAATTAGAATAAAAAATTCATTTAGCATGAATTATAATAAAATTACTTTTTATTTGTTAATTTTAAAAAAATTTATCTAAAAAAAATAATTCTTGAAAGAAATTTAAAAATTAAAATTGATCCCAAAATCTATTAAAAATAGAATTTTTATCGCATTTTACACAATCATACATAGTTAATAAAGCTATCTTCATCAAAAAGAAAAATGAATAATATATTTTTTGTATTGGATTAAATCAAATAAGCTTCAAAACTTGGAATTGACGACTCTAGGGAACATTTAGTTAGGTGAGACCAAGAGGAGATCCTATTGTAAACAAATTCGATTTTCCCAATTTTGTCTAGTGAGGTCGAGAAATAAATTAGACTTAATCGTCTAATTGGGTAAAATGGTGACCAAAAGGTAAAATTAGACCAATTAGGAGTTTAAGCAATTTATATCTCTAACCCGAGAGTTAATTAGCAACATGGATATCAACTGACCACTTTATTTTATCGAATTAATACTCGTGTTTCGTTGTAACACATAAATACTACAACTGACCTGTTCATAGAAGTCGTTTTTTGTTTCTATATTTTGTGCTAATTCTCTACTCGAACTACGAACACCAACATGCATGATCAAGTCGCTAGCATCATTGTTAGGGAGATTTGTGTGTGATAAGTTGAATTGTGTTGGTTTCTGCATGCTTTGTTAGTGAGATAATTAGTGAAAACTAGGTTTACAGATACGCCGTTTATTTATGTTTTAATGGTTTCATTGTTTAATAATAACTATAGGTGGCTAGAAGATCAATTTGTGTCTGATGTGAATGGTATTTCAATGCCTAGTTAGGGGTATGATGGCAACTATGGGAGATAAGGATATGAGTCTCATTGTTTCAACATTGTCAGGGGTATCACAACTTTCATACTTCGATATTGTGATACCCCTATTCTCGATGATGTTTCTGCTCCATTTCAACTACTGTGGGCTCCATGCATCATCCACCAACCTCATTAGATGCCCCGAATGTCAATTGGTCATCTCAGGTATCAAAATAGCATAAAATGCACAATAATAACTTATTTGTGCAAATAACTAAAACTAAGTAAAAACATGACAAAACATATAACTTGCAAGGAAACAAGCTCTTTAAGTGTAACGGAGAGCCTAATTTGACATATCAAATTACGACAGATTATTACCATTAAAGAGAAATTAACGATTTTAGGTTTAATTTGAAGAAATTGATAGTCAGTAAGTTTAGATTGTAAAAAGGACTAATTTGTAAAGCTAATTAAGCTTGTTAGATAACTTTGTAATATTAGGGACTAAATTGAATAAATTAAGAACATGACATGAAATTATGCTATGAATAGAGAGTATAGGGTCCCTAATGAGATAATGTGAATTTGGATTCTGATCCGATGCTAGATATAAAAAAATACGCGTGCTCCGAGTATAAGGACTAAATTTAACAAAATACAAAATATGTTTGACTTTGTATTTGAATGTGAATTGAATGGAATTTAATATTGTTTTATTTATTGAATTATCGAAAGTAGCTAAAGGCGACGTCGACCCATCACGAGAGATAGAAAAGACGAGAGTTCTAGACGAGTAACGACAATTACGGTTTGTACTTTTACTATTCGAGATCATTTTCAATACCAAACCCTAATTCTTAACTTTTTCATAATTAGGTCCTAAAAATCAATTTCCATTGAAATCACTTAATAAAATCATCATATAATAAAATCAAAGCTTCAATTCTATGTTAATTCATCATAAATACCCAGCACTCATCAATGGTAACTTTCAAAATTACCCATAGAGTCAAAAACTAATGAAATCAATAGTTGAACCTAGTTGTAAAAGTCTCAAAAACATAAAAATTACATGAAATAGCCAAGAATTAAGCTTACATGGAGTAAAACTATGAAAAACCAGCTTCTTGGAGACCTCCTATGGTGTTTTTTGGCTGAAAAGAAATGAATAAATGTCTAGAAATTTAATTTAGTCCAATTTTAACTATTAAATTTTATTTATTTTCCAATTTTGCCCCTTGTTCACACTAGTTTTGTTGTTTTCTTCTACACACTTGCCGTCCAACCTATTAACCATGTGTCTAATTGCCCATTTGGTCCTCCCTTAATTACTTCTTAAGCTATTTAATCCCCATTTCTTTAATTAGCAAGTTTTGCACCTTTTTCAATTTAGTTTTTTTTAATTGATTGACTATCAAAACGTTAAAATTTTCTAGCAATACTTTAATAATAACTCACTAATACTCCGTAAATATTTTTATAAATATTTACGACTCGGTTTATGAAATCGAGGTCTCGTTTCCTCGTTTTCAACCCAATTTACCTAATAAATTCTTTTAAATCACAAAACTCACTAATTCAAAAATATTTCTAAAATCACACTTGACTCATAAATATTAATTTATTAAATTTTCAAATGTAACACCCCTAACCCTTATCCATCGCCGGAAAAGGGTTACGGAGTATTACCGAACTTTATGAACTAATTACAAATATTTTATTACCTTTATTATACAAATCAAGAATCAATCATATACACTCATATGGTCTCTTAAATGGGCCTTCGAGACCCAATATATACTTTAGAAGTGAATCGGGATTAAACTGAACACTCAGGAAATTTTTCCCAAAATCTCAAAATTTCTCTTAGGTGCAGGGGACACACGCCCGTGTGGCCAGCCTGTGTGACTTACACGGCCAGGAGACACGCCCGTGTCTTAGGCCATGTGGGCATTCATTGTGAGACACACGGTCGTGTCCCAGCCCATGTCCTTACCCGTGTAACTCTCTAACTTGTGACACACGGCCAACCACACATCCGTGTGCTAGGCTGTGTGCAAAGTGCAGAGGTCACACGGCCAAATCACACGCCCGTGTGCCATGCTGTGTGCAAAAACCTGGGTATTCTATTTTGAAATTTCAAGATACAGGTGACACACGGCCGAACTACATGCCCATGTGCCAGGCTGTGTGTCACACACGGCTGAGACACACGCCTGTGTCTCTACCCGTGTGGACGAAAATAGGCCATTTTAAGGCCACTTTTCTCACCCTTTATGATAACCACCTGCACACAACACTTTAATATACTAATATATCCAAACCAAGCAACCAATACAAGCCAAAAATCATATTTTAAACTTATTGAGTCATCACAAAACTCATTTGCATAAACTTACCATAATAACTCTATTCATTAATTACTAAAAACTACTACTAAACACATGCATACAAACTTATACATATGTATCATTCACAACCATATTTCAAGTTTAACTCATTTCTAATCCAACCTTATACATGCCATATAAATCATAAGTTATATTACAAAATCTACCGGAGCAATCTGGATAGTGTGACCCGATGTGTTGATCCGATCATCCAAACTCACGTTAATCTACAAGAAACATTAACAACACGAGTAAGCTTAATGAAGCTTAGTAAGTTCATTGGTTTTTTAAAAAAAATAAATCTTACCGAACAAACTATAATAAAACATTAAACAGAGCATTTCACTAACATTGCCTGCCAATCACAATTTCAATTAGTAAAATTCATAGGTTGAGCTCAATATCAATAACTTCTTAAATTCTTTCACAATAAATCCATATAACACTTAATAAATACTTGTCAAATTAGAGAACGTCTTACGGATTTGAGTACATCGTTTTCTTGATGCCATAGTCCAACTATCTTACACGTATATTACCATGGCCCTGCCATGGTCTTACACTCGTAATGCCATAACCCAGTTATGGTCTCATCATCAGGATGTCATAGCCCAGCTATGGTCTTACACTTGTACATATACTGCCATTGTCCAACCATGGTTTTACGTTCACGATGCCATAACCCAGTTATGGTCTTTTCACTGAAATGCCATAGCCCAGCTATGGTCTTACGTTTAACACGAAACGATCGTACTCAATCCTGCGTTTCACTTAATTTGAACTTTCAATTCAATTTTCATATTATTACAATAATCATAATTCAATAACAATGATATGAAATAATACATTAAATCATTCCTAAATTAATAATTAATCATGAAAGTTCAACCATATGAACTTACCTGAGGTAGTTTGTAGCAGTTGTAGAAATTCAGGGACTATTTTGTTAATTTCTCTTTTTCGCGTTTATCTTCGGGTTCTTGATCTATAATGTAAAATTATTCATTCATTAGCATCTAATTCAATTCTAATTCACTTTGTAATGACCCGATAGCCGGGTAATCGAAAAATGCATTTTTGGGTCACCATTTTCATAAAACGGATTCGTAAATATTTATTAAAAATATTTACAAAATTAGTTGTGTGGCTAATTAGGTTTTGGTTAGGTGAATTAACTTGAATTAAGGTTAAGTAGGTATAAGGATTAAATTGAATTAAGTGTGAAAGTTTAATTATAGATTAAAGAAAAGTTGAAGGATTAAATAAATAAATAAACCAAATAGAGACAATTGTATAGTAATAAAAATGTACATGTGTAAAATTTTATATACATACATTTGTAATACATATATATATTACTTATTATTTAAGAAAATATTAAAATATTATACTATTATTATATTATATTATTATTATAATTAAAATAAAGAAACAAAAGAATGAAAAAGGAAACAGAGGAAAGAAATGAGAAAAAGAAAGAAAGAAAAGAAAAAAGGGAAATTAGGGTTTTAAAGGTTCCAAGTTCAAGTAGTAAGTCAATTTAATTCATTTTTTTATAATTTTTGATGTTTTTGGAATCCTAGAACAAAATACTACTTGATATAAGTGGAAAATTTGAAAGTTAGTTGATTTTTAGATGTGGTTTATGTTGAATTAATTGAAGAATTTGGGTTGGAATTGATAGAATTTTAAGTTAGAATTGAGAAAATGATTGAATTGTAAGTTAAATCATAAGTTTTATGTAGTAGGGACTTGTAATGGGAAAAATTTGCCCGGGCCCATGTTAAAAAATAAACCAATAAAATTTTAACAGTCCATTACAAAATAAACCTAAGCCTAGGGGTGAGCAAAATCCGATTCGATTCGAAAAACTCGATAAAAATTTCAAATTTTGAATTAAATAGTTCGAGTTATTTGAGTTAATCAAGTTATTCGGATCAACTCGAATAAAAAATTAAGTTTTTCGATTTAACTCGAATATGAATTACGCAATTCGAGTTATCCGAAAATCCGAATAAGAAAAGACAAAACTACGTCGTTTTGATAAATATTTACTTTTTTAAAAGTTAAAATTCAAAATAATTAAGTTAAAAGGCAAAACTACGTCGTTTTGATAAATGTTTACCCATTAAGTTAAGAGGCAGAATCATTATATTGTTCATGTAGTTAAATAATCTTGTACTTCGTCTACTAGTTAAATAATCGGTCCATCTAATCGCAGTATTAAGTATAAATAATAGGATTCGTTAACTCGACTCGATTTGACTCGAAATTTTTTGACTCGATTCGATTCGAATCGAAAAAATTTCAAATTGAGTTCGGTTGCTAAAATAGGATTTGTTAACTCAACTAACCCGGAAATTTTTTACTCGATTCGACTCGACTCAATCGAATACTCACCCCTACCTAAGCCCAATAACTAACCTAGACCTAGCCCACAACCCAAACACAAAAAAAAAAAAAACAAAACCCTAGCAGCTAGCCCTTGCGCGCGCGCATGTGACCCTCGCGACTCGACCACGTCGACCGCTCCTCCGCATCATGCGCGCCTCCAACGCTCGCCACGCCTCCACCACATACCTACAAACAAGGGAAAGTTTGTTGTAAAAAAAGGGCTATAAAAGCCAAAGAAAAACAGTGTAAAGGGGACGATTTTTTTTTATATACGAGAGCAAAAACACCTTTTTTTACACACAATACAGATACACAACCAAAAAGAAATCAATCAAAGGTTTATTTCTTTTTTTATTTTTCCTTTTTTTTTCGAATCTGC